>CM017577.2:6655173-7855173 GCA_007844105.2 Rhamnella rubrinervis
AATGATTTAGGATGGGCAAAATGGAAATATAGGATAATTTTGCATTGAATCATATTCATCCAATGATATGCTTCAATGAAAAATTATGCTTTTGGTACAAATTAGCAGTAATTAGCATTTTTTGTAAGTGTCATATGACTTGAACTTGTGTAAATTTTATGCAAGATGAAATGGAAACAATCACATTTCTTATTCACTAAATGTGTGCAGTATTAACTCATACCTTTACATGCATTCTGAATTTACACTGTCAAACGAATTAGTGTGAAAATAAGCATGACAATGGTGAAAGGATTGTGATGAATTTTATGCAGCAAGTCAGGAACTGTGACAAATTACAGAAGTAAAGAAATTGTCACAAAAAGGTGTACAATAGAATAATGAGGTGCTGAATGAACTATGATGAAATCATTATCACTGTATTATTAACGTTTAAATGTATATTATTTGTGTCAATATGAAGTTTGACACTAATGTATTCTATGTCAAAGTTAATTGTGACTGACACCCTAATAACAGTTGTAATATACTGCAGTGACAATATAAAGGTGTCACTGTATTATTAAACTATTATTCAGTATTATTTGTGTCCATCTAAAATCCAACACTGATATTGTCTGTGACAATTACTTCTGTAACTAAATGTTATTATCACAAACATTACCAATGTCACATATACTTTCAGTATCGAGAAATATTGTCACTGTTACATATTGCGGTATCAAAAATATTGTCACTATTACATATTGTGATAATTGTACAAACTGTCACAAATACATTATGTGACAAGTACGTATGTCACAAAAAATAAAAGTGACAAACGCATAGTTTGTTAGTAATTATATCAGTGACATAATATTTTTGACACGGTATTAATCCGTGTCAATGGTATAAGTCGTCACTGAAAACTATATTGTCACAGAAAGTTGAAGTTTGACTGGACTTTCCAATGCAATCAGTGACAAACACTGTCGTTTTAGTGACAGAATTTATGCATTATTGTGACGAACAATTGTGTCACAGAATGTCAGACATTCAGTGATAGTAGTAAAGTTGTCACAGTATAGTAGGCATCAGTGACGATTTTATTTTTTATCACGAAAATAAAATTAGCGTCTGCTTTTTTGTGTCAAGACAGTGACGATCGATTTTTGTCACAGAGTTAAATATAGTGACAAAAATTAGGATTCAGTGACAAATTTGCGTTGCCACAGTAGGTAAGAATTGTTGTAGTGCAACCATGTCAATGTCTGACTCCTAGCAATGATCACGTCACCAAGAACCAGTCCAACAACTAGACCACTTGCAAACCCTGCCAACACAAATTTCCAATCTGATTTAATTGAGATCTCCAAATCATCATTGTCTTCTTCAAAACTAGAAGACGGAGGTGTCCAACCCTGTGAATATCCACATTTTTTTGGCAATGGATCTCCACAAAGACTTGGATTCCACTCAAAACAACTTTGCTCCATTGTGTTGAATTGATTCCCTTGTGGAATTGACCCTCTGAGATTATTATGGGAGACGTTGAAGTGTGAAAGAAATCCAAGCTGCTTTAGCTCTTGAGGAATTTCCCCAGAGAGATTGTTTCGAGAAAGGTCCAACGATTCAAGCACTGATAAGTCTCCCAAAGACAATGGTATGCGACCGGTGAGCATGTTGTTCGAAAGGTTTAGCGAGCGAAGAGCCTCAAGGTTGCCAATGCATTTAGGAATTTCTCCCTCAAATCTGTTGCTTGAGAGATCGATGAAAGCAAGCACGTCTTGAATTGCATTATAGTACATATCCACCCCTTTGTACATAATTGTAATTGAGAAACGATAATCGTATTCGACGCATAAGAATTTGAAAGATTATATACCCAATATGCATCTATATATGCAATATTACTTTGAATGTTGATGGTTTTCATGGAATCCCAATGAGAAATGTAATCATATGGCAACAGACCTGTGAAATGATTGCCAGACAAATCAATCACTCGCAACTTGGGGAAGTACTTGGAATCCTTTTCGGGTTTCCCAACAATTTCTCCATGGAGGTTATTGCTGCGCAGTGTGAGAACTTTCAACTCCGGAAGTGAACCCAACCAAGAGGGAAAAACATCAATAAGTTGGTTGTTTGAGAGAGCTAGTCCTTCAAGCATCAAACACTTTGATAACGACCGTGGTAGCTTCCCTTGCAGCTGATTATAGCTGAGATCAATCAATTTCAAATTGCTAGAATCATTGCATAGCGTTTGAGGAATGTTGCCATGAAGAGAGTTGTTTCTTAAATCCAACACAGATAGAGAATCGCTCAAGTTTCCAAAACATTGCGGAATCATACCGCTTAAGTTGTTATTGGATAAAGCAAGAGACTGAAGAGAAGTCAGATTGCAAAAGACAGGTGAAATATCTCCATTCAACATGTTGTTGGACGCATTGTAATCCATGAGGGATGGTGGAGGAATAGGTAGCGGACCTCTTAGCCTGTTAAAAGAAAGGTCTAGTTTTTGTAAATTAAAATGGGGAAGAACAATTGGTTCAAATTGGTGAAAGCCAGTTAAGAAGTTTTCAGCAATGTGGAATGAAATCAAAGTGTCTATGCTTATATTCCAAATCCATTTGGGTATTCGGCCATGGATTTTGTTTTCGGAAAGTATCAACCATGCCAGATTGTTTTGATACTGAAGGAAATCCGGGAACTCAACCAAGTTACAATCACCCAATGACAAATGCTTGAACTTTGAAATTGTTCAATTTATATTTCTGGCTTTATCAAAACCAATGTCAAATTACTAAAGCTTAGTTGGAGTTCGAAGAGACTTTTGATGTTGAAAAACATGTCAAAGTTCACAGTGCCTCCCAAATTGTTAGCACCAAGACCAAGATATTGAAGATTTATGAGATTAGCTAACGTCTGAGGAATTGAGCCATGTAATTTGTTTTCTTGAAGATCAAGAAATGTCAATTGGGTAAGGTTTCCTAGCCAAGATGGAATTGGACCAACCAGTTGATTGCCAAACAAGGACAATGCTTTAAGTTGGGTGAGATTTTGAAAAGAAGATGGTATATAACCCTTTAAATTGTTATTTTCAAGGTTTAGCAAAGTAAGATTGGTAAGTTTATTACCAAGTGAATTTGGAATTGGCCCAGTAAAATTTCATTCACTAAAGTCTAACTTCTCCAGTGATTCAATCATTTCAATTGAATTTAGGCATCCTGCAAACCCAGTACGTCTAGCTCCCAAAACTGAAAGACTACCATTGTAGTGGAAATCAGCGGGCAAGTGACAAGTGAGGTTGTAATTGAATGATACATCAACAAAACGTAGATTCGACAATTGAAAAACTTTTACTGGAAACTCACCATATAGTTCACAATCATCGAGAGCCAGCGATGCCAAAGACTTGAGATTTGCAAATGAATCCGGCAACATGGATGATAGGCCGACCCCACTAAGATGGAGATGTTCTAGGCTAGTCAAGTGTCTACTAAGCTATTGAATTCGGAACTACCTCCAAGTTTCAACAACCTTTCACCACTAAAACCATCATAGTTGTCAGAAAGGTCAAGAGAAGACAAATTGGGCAGATTAAGAAAAATCTCCGAAGCGACTTGGCCGGAAAAAGCAGAAGACGAGAGGTTGAGATAGGTTACGCGGGAAAACCGACCAAAAAGAGTAGGTATTTGAGAGTAATTGAAGTGATTGTCCGCAAGGTTAAGGCGTTGAAGATAGGGAGTTGGAAGAGAGTACTATTGAGTTTATAGAGCCAAACAGACAACTGCTGCTAAGGTCAAGGCTAACAACATGACCATTTTCCTCATCACATTCAATTCCATCCCATGAGCAACAATTGTTGTTTTCTTCAGATTTCCATTGTAAGACCTTGGGATAAGCACTCTCCGAACGAGAAGCTATATTTTTGTCTATGACAAAGCTTTGCTTGAATTCCAACAAGGCAATCCTCTCATGATCATGGCAAGCAAATGGCTGCACACAAGTAACAAAATTAGTAACCACAAGATTGAACAACATCAATATTAAGCATATTGAAAACCCCATAATTCTGTTTTGGTTTTGTTTTGTTTTGTCTTTCTTTTTCCTTGAGTAATTTAAGCATGGAATGAGCGTTTTATAAGGGACCTTGGGCAGTAGATCTATTAATTGCATGGTAATTGACTTTTCTTTTCATCCTTTTTTTTTTTTTTTTTTTGACGAAATGATAATGAGTTATTGACAATGCCAACTTTGTACATTTCTCAATTCCGATAAGGTCTATGGAATAATAAATAAAAGAAAGTTAAAGTCTATCTGATTTGACGGCCTCTACCTATTTGATTGCCAACTATGCTTTTCCTTTCCCTTCACACTTCTACTTCGTTTAATGTTTTTCCTTCTGTTAGTTGTATTTGTCATGTTTCTTTTTTTCTTAGACACCAGCTTTTAATTTATGTTCAGATTTGTGGTTTTTCTGTGTAGGGCTTTTTTGTTGGGCCCTTCTTTTTGTGCTTAATAATAATAATAATAATAATAATAATAATAATAATAATAATAATAATAATAAGAAGAAGGTAGTTCTATCCAAAAAAAAAACTATACTTTTCCTTTCACAATCGATAACAGTACTGATCTTGGTGATACATAACCAGAAACCAATTCTTTCTTTTAAAACTTATAACATTAAATCCTCTCACAATCGATAACAGTACTGATCTTAGTGATATATACCCAGAAACCAATTCTTTCTTTTAAAACTTGTAACATTAATGTGTTATTCCTAATGTGGGCAGCATCCATAGATTCCCAACAAAAAAAAAAAAAAAACAAAAACAAAAAACACATTAATTTGTGTATAGTATATGTGCTTTTGTTATTTTAGAAATTATAGAAACATCTATATATATATATATATATTAATAAAGCTATTTATCATTATCAGTGATTACCGCTGAAACCATCATTTGCTTAAATGATAATTGCTTATTGCTTATTAATTTATTTTTTATTTTAAAAATTTAATATGAAGACATGAAAGGCTAACCAATTAAATTCGTCATCATTGTATATTAACACCAGTGGTGGTGACAATTAGTATTTTTTTTTCCTGTAGCAATATTGTTGATTGGTTGTATACATGTATATGAATAAATGACAGTTCTTATTAAAAAAAAATTCAAAAATAAATTGTGTACAAAAAGGTTGAAAATGCAACACAAGTGAAATGGAAGAGTGTATTTATAATCCTGGGCAATAGTCTCAAGATTGAATTCCCCAACCTAACAATGATAATTAAGCCTGGGACTTTCTTAGAGCTATTAAATGCATGATAATGACATTGGTGACTTTGTATTATTTCTTCTTAATTCCCTTTCACAGAGTCTAGTATTTCCTCCTTAAACGAACACAATAATTATAAATAAAAGAGAGTTTAAGTCTCTTTCTGATTCGACAGATCTCTCCCTATTTTATTTGTCAACTACATTTTCCTCCCACAATCAATAATGCGGATATTATATAAATATTTTCAAAGCCAAAGTGGGAGTTGGGCAACGTGGACTGTCGGATATTATCTGGCTCAGCCAATTGGAATTGGACATGAGAGTTTATGATATGCAGGCCCTACTATATATATTACTGTCAAATGAAAAGATTATATATGGGAAAAATTTATTAAAAAAAATTGCAAACCCTACATGTCCATTGTCCAGTCAATTTAATTTATATGAACAAAATTTTTTTTTGAATTTATTGGAGACAGCGACTCAGCACTGACGAAACCCACAATTTTTTTTTGGTAAAAATACAGTGTCCATTAATATGAAATTGTACATATGGCACATAATTTGTTCTGCTACTGAAGGTTTTTATTTTTGTTTTTCTAAAATAAAAGATTATGATTAATTATTATTCTTTTAAATTAAAAAATGTGATTATTATTCTTTTATTACATTTGTAAGCCAGCTTGACCAAAATTTACAGTTCTAAGCAAACCTGGCAATTCTACAAAATGCCACGTTATGAGTGACCTGCCATTTTAGCTTTTGAAAACCACTTTGTTCTTTTTAAAAGGAAAGCGATTTCCTCAACATTTATGGAATTCTTAAATTTCTTAAAATGTAAAATTTTACATTTAATTATTCTGACAACTTGTTGACCTTTTTTCATACACATATATGTATGAAAATCCTGAAGAAAACTCTATATAAATAACTGAAACTAAAAATAGTCTTCCTAGAAATATTAAATAAGTACATGTTTCAAAAATTTTAATTTTTTTTTTGTTTTTCCAGATTGTATAGATTTAAATTATTTATTTTAATTTAATTTGATATTTTAAGTTTTTATATAAATATTTAATATATATTGAGGATAAAAGTGTCGTATGCATGCATAAAAAAGATTAAAAAAAATTAATTAATTGATGAATATTAATTTTAAAAAGAAGAATAATATTTTAACTATTAATAAGAGTAAATCTGCTTAGATTGATTGAAATTAAATTATATCACATAACAGTTATAAATGTATATAGTCCTAAATACAATAACCTATCATTGTCTTGGACTTCTTTCAATGAGGTATCAATGTTGAAAAGCAGGTTTTGAACGGTGATTGGTCCCTAAATTGGATTAGTAGGAATTTTAACTGTTTTGCTGACATGGTGGCTAAATTTTCTTTAATTCACTGTCATGCTTTTGTTAATTTTGGTTTATATAGGGATGCTATTCCCTAGCTTTTGAGCACCAGATTATTTCAGATAAACTAGCTGGTGGCTTTTCCTTGTAACCCTGTTTTGGGTTTTTGTGCTTAATGCAGTCTATTTATCAAAAAAAAATAACCTATCATTATTTTAAAAAATCATCGAAAACGTACCAAAACCTGTCAATTCTAACATATTTGATCACTTATCATTTAAAAAATCATTTTATTACTTATATTATTTTCTTTTACGTACTTTTTTTTTTTTTAATTTCCTTATCTCTATCATCCCACCCTCACCCTTTTCACTTTCAAGTTCTCTTTTCTATATTTGGAACAAAAGTTAAAAGAGTTAGAAAATAGAAGATGCTCTTTCATGCTCTTTCTCCATAAAAGCCCCTTCACGTATCTCTTACTATCACTAGCCAAAACCAATATTGCAAATCCAGAGCTCCACCATCAGAGTAAGAACCCTCTGCCCCTATTTTAGGTTCTCTCACAGCCAGCCAAGAATGATTGATAATGGATTGATGAATTTGAATTTGAAAACAAAAATCACAAAAAAGAAAATGAGAGATGAAGGTCACCGGAGAGGGGTGGCGCCGAAAGGAAACCGGGAGTTGCAGGTGGGGAGGCGGAAAGAGAACGAAGGAACAAAAAAAAAAAAGAAGAAAGAGAAAAAAAAAGGAAAAAAAAATGTTTACTAATAAAATATATATTTTAATAGTGCCACGTGTCATTTTAAAAAAATTTGTACATGTGTGCTGTTGAAAATAATTTTTTTTTTTAAAAAATAATAGAAAAATAACTGTATGAAACGACAATTTTACCAATTTGACCGTTAAAATTAATTAAAATCAGCTATTGGATGGTAAGTTTTTTGATAATATTTAAAACTGATGAGTAAATATTATTGTCTCAATAGCATAAGCATGAAGGGGTGTTTTATGATATTAATCAATAATATTACTTTGTTGGTTTTTGTAATAACCAAAACAGATATTATGTTTATTAAACCAAGTCATTTATTATATTATTAACTAAGATTATAAATTATCAAAAAAAGAAAAAACTAAGGTTATAATGAAAATTTTATTATTTATGATCGAGATTTATTGCATTTGAGAATCTAAAACTCTCACTCAAATTGCTTCGCAAAACTGATGCTAAAGGAGGGATGATTTCATAGACTCTATTTTTTTTATTAGATTTACCAAACACTTCAGTTACTTTGGATTCTACTACATCCATAAGTGGTTTAAAAGCGGTCTCAAACGCAGTCTAAGACTATTCAAAAAGGTTAACTCGAGCCCTTTTTTCTAGTGCACATCAAATAGAGATGGAAGTTTTATTTATTTATTTTTTGTAATAACCAGTGGAATTTTGCATATAACATTAATATTCCACTTATATAACTGTACAATAAACTAATAATGTCCATATTACTCTACATATTTGCATGTGGGGATATATATATATACACACGTATATACATATGCATGTATCTTTCATTAATGGTCTGCTCTACCAATTTGCAATGCAATTGAGATATTTGGATGAAAATTGAATATTCAATCAACAAAGATGCTCCTTTATACGTATGGTTAATTGTTATTAATATCTCAAAATCTAGTTGATTGATCCTACAAAATGCTTCCTTGGATGCTGCTGGCTACCAAATTAGTAATTGAAACCAAGTAAGTTAATTTGTGTTCGTTGTGTGCGATTGTTGTTTCCGCTCTTTCAAATTGTGTTTTTCAGTTAATCGTAAAGATTTCAAAGAGCTTATATTCAATATTATGTTTGTACAAAATATATAAATTTAAATCACATGCCTCTTAAAATATATAAATTCAGATCACATGCCTAACTCTTAGTTAAAATTTAACATATATCTACTATTTAACTTATTTTTCTTTTATTTGAATGAGATAATATTTGGTAGTGGGTAATATAAGAATTTGTAAAGAAAAGAGAGATAATATATATAAACACAAAATCATACTATAATGCCACTTAAAAAATACATATAATCTTTTTGATAATAGAAAAAAATACATATAATCAAATCGCCATTAATTAGCACGCCACTCATGAATGCATAATCATATTTTTAAGACAATAAAAGCGCTCCATTCATCCAAAATATGTACTAAAGTAACATTGTTAATTCTTTACATTCACAAAATAGAACGATTGAATTAAGATTCCAAGAAAAATTCTCAAATACTATAGAAAAAAAATTATTATTATTAAGATTTTCCAACGTACATATAGAGCATCTCTCTTAATTGAAGAACAAATTAAACATACTGATTAATAAACTCAAACTATCAATTAATTGTTCATCTAAATCTTGATTAAACCAACATAAGGCTTTACAGCTGAGCCAAGCCATAAACTACCATTATGTTCTTCAACATCACTAATGGAATTAAACGTTGCACCACCCTTGCCATCCAAAACCTGCACAATATTACCTTCTTCATCGAGCTTGGAAGCTACTGGATCTTTGCCCCACGATGCAATCTTATCAATTACTTGGTCTTGTAATTTCTTATGACTCATTAAATTATTTTGAAACATTCTCCCACTGTTTAGTGCTATCCAAAATTCTCCATTTTGTTTCTTTTGATGTTATCAGGAGATCTTTTCAAGTGGGTAAAAGTTCTGAGGTTTGAGCTTTTGGTCCTTTAAGCCAAAACTTTAGAATTTTGCTTGTGGAGGTTTCAGCTACTAAGAGGAAAAAATTATCCTTATTTAGAGCCACACCATTTGCGAAGGCCAAGCCTTTTAGTAGAACACTCACTTTCTTTGTATTTGGGTCGTATTGCATTAATCTTCCAGTTTTATCTCCGGATAGGATTGACAGCAACCATTCCCTTCATTGTTTCCAAAGCAATATTTGTGTCATATAAACATTAGTACGTGTAAACAAAAAGGAGGGATTAATTAGACTTTTCAAATATCTATTTACCCTATTAATGAGTGGACAATATATATATATATATATTATACAATTTAATTAATATATGTGCATTTTTTTTAGTACTATTAGGAAACAACTCATTTAAGAATCAATAATGTGCGTTATTAGTTAGCAAAATTATTATTCTTAACAGGGATAAGTGAATTCATAATAAAAATCAATAACATGTTGCCACATTATCGGCTAATAAATAAATTGATAGATGAGTTGATAACTTTATTATTGTTGGTATTTTTTATTTGCTCATATAATATATATGTGTCTATATATATATATATATATATATATATAACTGAGACTTCGACTATAAAAATTTGTTTCAATGTACATTTTAATTAAAAGGGATTAATGAACTTAGGATGGGGGGAGTTGAACTCGGGACTATTGCCCTAGAGTAACTTTGCTATTAGGCCGTCTACAACTTCTACAAAAGGTATTCTTGAAGACAATTAATTAATTTGCTCCAAGTTTTTATATTAAGTTTTCAATTTATCTCAAATTAGTGAGCCCTCTATTAATTTTCTTTTACATATGAATTTCCATTAGCCCATCTTTACTTCATTATTTATTATATTAAAACTAAAATGCAGATCGTCTAAATCGAAATAATAATAGTTAAGTCTTACTTTGAAATTGAAGAAAAAAATTAAAAAAAGGCCAAAAACAAAAAATGCAGAGCATAATAAACCAATTTCTCTCTACATTACTTGGCGCTCGAAAAATAAGTAAAATGTAATCTATAATACCTTCTTTGGAAACGAGTGCTAGAATCTGTGAAATAAATCATTCCTGTTTGGGAGTCGATGTCCAAAGCATTTGTGAAATTAAAAGGAACACCTTCAGCTGAAGTTGCAAGCTGTTTCGCAACGCCACCGTTTTGTCCAACCATTAGCAAACCAAAATATGCATCTGCTATGTACATATTACAATCTGTGGGGTTGAACTTGAGCCCCAGTGGCCTACCACAGATTGGTTCCAAGTTGGGGTTGCTTGTCCCATCACATAAATTCCTTTGCCTATATAATTAATCAGTAATGTATAATATCTCAGAAGAAAAGGAGAAAAAAAAAAAAGAATTATTTTCTCTCTTTTTGGAAGACTTTCATATGTTATAACTTTTAATTTGTACAATTTAAGCCTACATTTCAATTCCACATAAAATAATTTCATCCCTTGAAATTAATATCTTTTTATTTGATAAACTCTTCTCGGTCTTATAAAACCACCCAAAAAAAATATAAGAAATAAAATTTAAGGTGTCATATTGTAACAATTTTATTTGTTTATTTTGGAAAATGATGAAGAGAAAATAGTTGTTGAAATTAAACAAATAAAAGGAAAGGAGAAAGGGAAATGGTGTGGCTGACCTAAACACAGTTGTAAAATTGGAAAATATATTTTTGAATTGTGATTATCTTTAAAAAAAATTGAAAACAATGTTAATAAACAAACTACCAATTGCCATCAACTCATTCACCAACTAATAATATGACAATGCAATATTGGTTAATAAATTAAAGAACCTAATCAAGATAAATAGCCTCTAAATTGAAGCCAATAATGTGGTGTCATATTATAAGTTGGTTAATGAGTTGATGACCTGGTATTATTGATAAAACAATCTCTATCAATTACTTACTAAATTATACACATAAATACACACATACAAATATATACATGAGAACTTGCCTCTTTGAGGAGGTGATGGCAAACTCAGTCCAACCAAACTTTTGTCCTTGCCATTTGAGGATTCTGCCATCTGAAACACTCACATATGGTCCATTTCCATGGCAATCAAAAGCAATGCATTCTGGACCAGTCACTTTGGGGAGCTCAATTTCAGAGTAGTTTTCGATATTACATACTATGAAACTTGAGGCTACAAATAGGAACAAAATGGAGAAGATGACCCAAATCGAGGGACCAATTGAGAACTTCATGTTCCCAAAACTATGGCTAATTTGGATTTTTATGTAGAGATTGTATTTTTAGTAGTGTATTTGTAGAGAGTGTGATAGGGTTTAATAATTGATATATCCCAACCACGTGGCTTTTATATTACTGGCTGTATATTTCAAAGTCATCGGTCAGAGTTAATTAATTTTATTTTTCGTTTCTTTAATCTAGAAGTTATATCTGACTCAAACCACTAGGTTCAAATCATAAATTTGTTAATTTACGTACCATATTATTTTTTAAGCAAGCTGTGAATCAGGATTAGGCAAATCCCTTTGATGATGATTAATTATAGAACGAATCGATCTTTCAATTTTTTAAAATCTCTGTTCTGATTCAAAATTACGGTGCAACATGTACGCCTCTATTTCGATCATGGAATATAATATAAGATCATATGAAAAATGAGACCGATTATTTTCTATTGTTGGGTTATTGGTCATTCGCCGGGAGTTTCGGCTTTAACAAAAATGTCAATGATTCCAAATTTTGGGTTGAGATTGTTCCAAAATCATTAAAGATTGCTAAGTAATATATTACTTGAATTAAAACTAAAATAATGGATGCTTGGAGCATGTGCCCGAGTTGTTTATTTTAGGCTGGATCAATCCAACTGCATTTTCCTTTTTGTCGCGACACGATTCGGCTACCATATTATTTTTAAAGCAATTTACCAAAAAAAAGTTGCAAATCACGAATTAAGTAATTTATGTGCCATAATTATAACTCAGATTGTGGTTCTCTGCTTCTTTAATTAATTTTGTTTATGGTATCTTTAATCTAGAAGCTATATTTGACTCAAACCAGGAGCAATTTTCAAATCACGAATTTATTAATTTATGTACCATATTATTTTTTTAAGCAAGCAGTGAATCATGAATTAGACATATCCCTATGATGATGGTTATTGATAGAGCGAATAGATTTTCGAATTAAAAAATGAAGAATCATTTAATCATGTTGTGGCTAATTAATCTGAATGCAGTTACGGCCTTAGAAATGAATCTCAACCACTTCAGCCTTATTACTTTGCTGTGCTTCTTATTGATCATTTCATTTATATTTACAAAGTTGATTGCTTACAAGGGTAGAATTAGCAAATTCAGATGTGCCAATTGAAAAGTAAAAATAAAATAAATATTATATATATATATATTTATTACCTTTATCAAGATTCTCCATTTTAAGAGAACATTAATTAATGAGTTGGGGAAAAATATGATTGTCATTAATTAGTCATTTTTATAATTCAATCTCTCATATAAAACCCCTATCATGCACGCTACCTATTGAGCTCATTACTATAGGGTTAGCTATTTGCTCTGGCCTTGCTCCAGTCCATCGGATCCCAACCCGAATAGGGCAGAGATTCCCCGAAGTGAGGTTGGGGCTGGGTCAGGATCACTATCCTCGCCTCGGCCCTGCCCAGCCCCATATATATATATATATATATATATATGTTATATATTTTAATCTTTTTATTCTTTTACACTTATACCCACTATTCTTCTCTTTTATTTTGCTTCTCACCTCACCCTCATGCCTATTCATCATCTTCTTCTTCTTCTCTTGTTCTTATCTCGGGGATGTTTTCACCTACCTTCTTCTTCTTCGCTGATTTGCACCTTGCCCAAGCTGACTAGCCCCTACACATGTCGATCCATGCCTCCTCCAAGCTGACCACCCTTTACACATGTCAATCCATGTCTCCCCCACATCGATATACACCTACCCACGCCCATATGCTTTGCCTTTTTATCTAGCTTCATCTCTATAGCGTGGCTCTCTCTTTTTCATTTTTTTTATTAATTTATTGTAGGTTATTCTTCATTTCTTCTAGGTTTGTCTATGCTATTTAAGTTTTTCTATGCAAGATTTTTTCTCTTTACAAAAGAAGAATGGGGCATGGAGCAAGGACCTTTCAACCCAGCCTATGATGGGGAATTCCAACCCCACCCCGCCTCCCCATAATGGGGGCCGGATTGGGGAGGAGATGGGGTGAAAAAATCCTCGATAGGGCAGGGCATTGGAAGGGACACTCTGACCTGCCCCACCTCATTGCCACCCCTACATTACTATTCATATAGCAACACAATTAAGCCTTGGAGTGACCCTTGGGTGCTTGGATTATTAGATCATATCCCAAACCTCAAATAGGAAGTTAATGGAGAAAGATGGAGTTGTGTAGCTGATCTAAGGAATTTAGATGGCATTGGAATGCAGATCTTATTAATCAAATTTGTGTGCCTAAAAGCTCCCAAGCAATACTCAAGCTAAACTAGATTCAAAGTGACTTGCAAGATTCACTGGTATGGATTGGAAACACGAAAGGAAACTTTTCAGTTAAGGAAAGTTATCTTGCAACTAATAGGAATCGTTTTGATGAAGAGGCTGGAAACACTCGGAAGGAAATCAGGAAAGGGAAACTGCATGAGAGACTAAAGATGCATTTTTGAAGAATGATGGCAAATGTAATTCCCACTAGAACTCAAGTGCTTAATTGGATTTATAAAGGTGAGACCTCTTGGTTTTTTTGTGATAATGAAGAAGAATTAACTCTGCATATGTTTTCTCAATGTCATTTTGTGATAGCTTTAGCTTTTGGGGGCCACTGGGGTCTCAAGATGGATAACATAGTGTGTTTTGATAATTGTCAATTAATTCATTACTATATTTAACCTGATTGTGAAGGATAGGAGAAGAATGCTATTTCTAACTTCATAGCTTGCTTACTGTATTTTACTTGGAATTTCTACAATGAAGAACTTTTCAAAGGTACTAGAAATTTTTATCAAATCTTAAGAAGCTTCAACAATGTGGTCAATGATTATTATTCAGCAATAGACGCAAACTCTACTTAAGACCATTTACAGTTTGAGAATAAGTTTGAAGGATGGAAACCACCGCCCAATGGATGATTGAAAATCAATATTGATGCTGCCTTCAAAGCAAATTTTGCCGTTGCTACAATGGTTGTGAGGGACAGTGCAGGGACACTTCTCTTCTTTGCTACTCATTTGTACTCTTATTTGTCTTCTTATGATGTTGAAATCCTTGCTTTAAATTAGGCATCAATTCATATAGAGGATTGCAATTGAAAAAACATCATACGGGTGACGGATGCAAAGGAAGTAGCAAACACAATCTAGAAATTTTATCTCCTACTAAATAGAATTTTTAGTATGAGATTCAAAATTTAAGGAGAAATTTTTTGCGCGAGGACTGAAAACTGTAGTGGATCAATAGAAAAGGAAACTTTATTGCTGATTTAGGAGCTAAATACACACTGCATCACAATATTTTATTATATTGTGATAAATTTACTTTAAATTTGCTACTTAAATGAATTGCCGACAGAATTCAAAATTCAAATAAAGCTTTTAGCTTTAATAGCTTAATCTCTTTAATTAGGGGGTGTTTTATGTATTGTCTCTACTGTTTCAGTGGTTTTAATACAAGACTATTTTCTATCAAAAGAGAAAAAAGACAACGCAGAAAAAATATCACATAAATTAGCGTCAAATTCTTCCTTTAAAAAGAAAAATTACTGTCAATTCTTCAAACAAATAAATTAGCGTCAATTCTTCCAAGCCAAAAGTGGGAATTGGCAACTTTGACCGTCGGATATTATCTGGCGCAGACAATTGGGATGACTAGCACTATTTGACATGACATTACGTAGATCAGTGAATGATACCGCATATCTAATTAAATAATTTAATATGTATATATATATATATATATATTTTTTTTCCTTTTTATTTCTTCTATTTCTCTTTGTTTCTCGCATGACCTGCAACTCCACAAGGCTACCGATGGAGATGACGAAATCAGAATTTATGGCCAAGACACGAGCCCCAAACATAGCCGATGTCAATGATGCCAAATTTTGGGTTGAGATTCTTCCAAAATCATTAAAGATTGCTAAGTAATATATTATTTGAATTAAAACTAAAAATAATGAATGCTTGGAGCATGTGTCCGAGTTGTTTATTTTGGGCTGGATCAATCCAACTGCATTTTTCTTTTTGTCGTGGACACGATTCGGCAACCATATTATTTTTAAAGCAAGTTGCAAATCATGAATTAATTAATTTATGTACCATAATTATAACTCAGATTGTGGTTCTCTCATCTCTGCTTCTTTAATTAATTTTGTTTTGGTTTCTTTAATCTAGAAGCTATATTTGACTTAAGCCGCGACCAAGTTTCAAATCGCGGATTTATTACCATATTATTTTTTTAAGCTAAAGCATTAAATTTTTTATACTGGTTATTGATAGAGCGAATATATTTTCTAATTAGAAAATGAAGGATCATTTAATCACAGTGTGCTTAGTTTTTTTCCTTTTTTTTTTTTTTTTTTGGTGAATTGTGCCGAGTTAATTTGAATGCAGCCAAAAAACCTTAAAAATGACTGTCAACCACTTTAGCCCTTTTACTTGACTGTGCTTTTATTATCATTTCATATATATTTATAAAGTTGATTGCTTACAATGGTAAAATTAACAAGTAACAAATTCAGGTGTGACAATTGAAAAGTAAAAATAAAACGTCATAAATATTATATTTTTATCTTTATCTAATTTTTTATATTAAAGATCACCGCATTAACACTAATGAGTTAAATACTAGACGAAAATAATATAATTACCATTAATTAATCATTTTTATAATTCACTCTCTCATATAAAATTTCAATATAAACATCCCTGTCATGCACGTTAGCTGTTGAGCCCATTAATATCGATACGACAAAATATAAAATACATCACATAAATAATTTTGCATTTAACTAAATAATGAACCCAACTAAATTTATGTATTATACTTCAAACAAATAAATTAGCCTCAATTCTTCCAAGCCGAAGTGAAAAAGTGGGAATTGGCAACTTGGACCGTCAGATATTATCTGGCGCAGACAACTGGGATGACTGGCACTATTTGACATGACTCGTATATTTTACTACTGACTTGTCTGATTACGTAGATTAGTGAATGATCCAGCACATCTAATTGAATAATTTAATATGTACATATATATATATATATATTTCCTTTTTATTTCTTCCATTTCTCTTTGTTAATTCTCCTATGACCTATTCTACCAAAAAAAAATTCTCCTATGACCTACAACTCCACAGGACCCCAAGGATACCGATGGAGATGACGAAATCAGAATTTATGGCCACACACTAAGACACGAGCCCAAAACATAGCCAGCCCCTTTTGGATTGTCCACCCACTGGCGGATTCACTTCAGAAACCATAACATCTCAGCCATACCAACACCAACACAATTCAAAGATTTTTATGAAATCCAACTATTAAATCCATACAAAAATTCAAATAGTTTAAGAGCCTTTTGCTAATCTACAGGAGGAGGAGGAGAACCTAAAAAAAATAAATAAATAAATAAAAGGAAAAAAGCACAGGGACAAAGAAACTAAGGAAAAAAGGGGTTGGTGGATAAAAACAAAAGAGAGAATAGAAAGTGGGCCGCTTGTGTCCTCTGCCCTTTGCCATTTGTACTAGACAGCTGTGTTTTTTGACGACCTGTGGAATGATACGAAGCTTCGTTCAATTGAGATTTGACATTAGAGTTGATATGTAGGCCCTACTATATGGGAAAAACATTTTAAAAATATTGCAAAATCCTACGTGCGATTGTCTAGTCAATATGCACTTGAGGATTATCTGACGGAACACTCGTATCCATACGTAAAATGTATAGTTCCACACTTTGACAAATTTAATTTAGTACTTCATGTGCTTAATTTTGCAGCAATAAATGAAAAGTAATAAACAAAGCGTTTAATTTTCAACCTAAGAGTGGCTAAGTGGTAGGAAAAAGATACTTAAATTTTAAAATTATAGATTTAAATTTTATTAATTTTATTTAATATTTTAATAATAAAGCTGGATAAAATATTCAAATTGAAAATAAATTACTATTTAAGACTCATATATGATTATTAAATTCAGATAATATTAAAATCTTCTAGGTTAATTATCTCTACATTAAATTTCCAATATAAAAAATATATATATATATATATATTTAATTTTTAAATTAATATTTATTATTTTTTTGTTAAAAACTAATTTCAATCAGTATAAACCAAAAAAAAAAATTTGAATTTATGGGAAACACTGACTCAGTACCGACGCATAGTACACAGTGTCCATTAATATGAAATTGTACATATGGCATGTAATTCACTGCAGATTGCATCTATGAGCCAGCTTGACCAAAATTTACAGTTCTAAGCAAACCTGGCAATTGTATAAAATGCCACGTTATGAGGGTACTGCTTAGAAAGAGAGGATTTACACTCTACAAGAGCTTCTTTTACTCTATTTGGATTTTAATTTTCATAATTGACAAATATTATACTCAATAATTTTCTCACTTGCTCTCTCTCCTCCACCCCAAATATTATGTTTATTTTGAGATTTACATGCAACGAATTTTGACCTAAACAAATTATAATGAATTTAATTTAGATAAACAATTTTAAATATACAACGGTGATATCCAAATATGCAATTTGAGATTTTTTTTCACTAAAAAATATAACAAATAAACTTTACTATTATAATATGTATTTAATAATTTCTTATTATTTAAAACACATGTTTCTTAATAAAAACAATAGTTCAGTCCAATATGCATCAAACATAGAGCAGCTAATTCAGTATTTAGTTTTTTTTTTTTTTTGATGAATAAAAAAGGACCTCGATGTGGATCTCATCGGCCCAGGATTTAATTAGGAGATAGAGCCTTCTTGCTACTCCAACTTTGAACCCGATAGAGTCTAGAAGTGGCTCACACCCCTAACAGATCCCTCCACCCTGCAAGTTAGCGAGTACACCGAGGAATAACGGCTTGCAAGACTCGAACCACAACTCTCGCAAGCGAGTGTGATGGAACTATCGGCTTCCTTTCCGCTAGGCCACACCCCCAGGTGTAATTCAGTATTTAGTTTAACACTACTTCAAACACACATGACAGTATTAACTTAAATAAAAGTAATAGTTCAGTTCAATATACACATCAAACATACAATAGCTAATTCAGCACTTAATTCAACGTTGTTACCCAAAAAAGCACTTAATTCAACCCACACCAATACACATGACGCTATTAAAATAATTCAGTTTAAATTAGAATAATTCATGATAATATAATTATTTTTTTTATTTTTTATTCTTGAGTTATATGTAATTTAGTTAGTTTAGATATTGGTTAGAGTTTGTTAAATGTTAGTTATATTAAAAATATAAAGAAAAATAAAAAATTAAAAACTGAAAATAAAAACATTTTCAAAGGTTTTCATTTTTTATTTTTATATTTTTACTTAATTAAATAATCTAATTAATATTTAATAAATTTTAATGAATTTATAAACTAATCAAATAATTTAAAAAAAAAATTAAAAAAAATTATGTTATTAAATACAACCAGTCCAATTCTGTTATGAATAATAATTCAAGTCAGTTATGTACGCCATACAGGCCTTTCAGTGACAAAACAACACAGAAAGGTAACCAAGTCCAATCATCTCACTTGCAATAAGTAAGAAAAAAAAAAGGGTTAAAAATCAAAAGATTAGATCGGCATCGGCAAGTACCTCCAAATTCCATCCACTGTCGTATTTCCAACCTAATTGTCCGTTTCTCTGCTAAAAGGTCATTTACATATTTTCAAATAATTATTGCTTTCTTGCATGAAAACAAATATTCATTATTCCAATTGTTCGTGAATGTAAAAATTCTTATATATGAAATATAAAAATATATATATAGCTGTTTTCTTGGGCAATAAAACTTGGATAATAGGAATAAAATGTGTTAATTCACAAAGAGTCAATTAATAATAAAAATTATATATTTATATATTTTAAAATCTAAAAATATACCTTGATATTCTAGCTGAGCTACATAGTTTAACATATATAATATATATATATATATACCACATCAATTTATATATAATGAGCTTTATGTAGCAGCTTATTAAATTATTTATTTCTATATATATATAGCCTCACATAGCTAGGATAATATCAGTTAGTGAAAGCTA
The DNA here is from genome assembly GCA_007844105.2 of Rhamnella rubrinervis. Lineage (NCBI taxonomy): Eukaryota > Viridiplantae > Streptophyta > Magnoliopsida > Rosales > Rhamnaceae > Rhamnella > Rhamnella rubrinervis. The sequence goes on from CM017577.2 coordinate 6,674,892, forward strand.
GCGGCTAAGACCCACTTAGAGAGAGAGTCTCCATGGAGGACACAGAGAAAACCTTGGAAGAGAGATTACTCTTGTTGGGCAATAATAATGAGAGAGAATTAGTGAAAACATCTGAAATTAAGTCAAGTAGCGCCCTAAATTGGGGAACTTTCTTTAAGGAAATAAAGAGGGTTGGATTTATAGCAGGTCCTCTGATGGCGGTGACTCTGTCACAGTTCTTGTTGCAGGTCATTTCAACGATGATGGTTGGTCACCTTGGTGAGCTTGCTCTTTCCAGCACCTCAATTGCCATCTCTCTCTCCGCCGTTACCGGCTTCAGTCTTCTTGTAAGTCTCTCTCTTTCTCTTTCCTACCTAATCAACTCTGAACAATTACAAAAGAGGTGTGCCAAATTAGAGATATGAGATTTTTAGTGCTGCTATTTAGCATTAATTAATTTTGTATTATTCGTATTGCTACTCCGACATTAGCATTTAATTTGGAAATTTTATAATTATTTGATAGATTTTTTTTTAATCAAAAATTAATTGATAGATTTGTGCTGGCATTTCTATGGAATATTGATGCTAGAACTTGAAGAAATTTGACTGACTAATTAATAATTAAAAGTATAATTAATTAGGTCCACATCAATACTTATACAAATTGTGTTAGGACCGTTCGATATAAAGAATCTTTTATCAATTTAATTAATAATCTATAGAAACAAATAATAAATCAAAGCAATGAGTCCAGGGATAGGGACGTCTTTCTAACATTAAAATCAGAAAATTCTTTCCAATTTGGGTAGCGACAAACACAGGTCAGCTCCATAATATGTTTTAGTAGGTACTCGAGTACCGTGCTGCCGTGCCGTCTGCCTTTTTTCTTCCAACTCTTTAAAATAATATTTAATTTTTTTATTAATTTAATAATAAAGCTTTTATATATATATATATAGAGTTTATATTGAAAACAAAAATAATCCATGGCAAAAGCTTTAAATGTGATTATAAAATAGCACAATTTACTATAAAGAAGGAATCAACGTTTTCACAAATAGCAATCACCGTCTTCACAAATAACATATTTTCTACAAATTATATATTGATGAATGTCTGATTCTTCTAATTATCAATTTTATCCCTTTTCCTTTTCTTTCTTTTAGTTTTTAAACACTCTAGCTAGTTGCTTTTAATTTGATATTATAACATATAATTCAAGAGAAATTTGCTTTAAAAGATTTTTTTTCCTTGGAAAATAATTTCAATTTTATTCCATTAAATTGTAGCCAGTAAATCTTGTTGGATTATATATTAATTAGAGAGTAGTAAAGAATTTCTCTTCAAAAGAATATAAAATTAGAAGAAAAATGGATCACGGGTTTAACTAAATTATCAGTTATTTAAGCAAAACTTCATTTTCATTAAATAAATAACTTGTAATATAACTCAATTATTTATATGGTAAATTAATGTTATTAGTTGTCCATTATTATTATTTTTTATTTTTAACACAGCAAGGAATGGCTAGTGCATTGGAGACACTATGTGGGCAAGCCTATGGAGCAGAGGAATATTACAAAGTTGGACTAAAAACGTACACAGCAATAGTCTCACTAATCTTTGTTTGTTTCCCTATATCTTTACTATGGACCTACTTTAGTAAATTGCTCATTTTCATTGGCCAAGACCCTCTTATTTCCCAAGAAGCGGGCAAGTTCATAGTTTGCCTTATTCCTGCTCTCTTTGCCTACGCTATTCTTCAACCTCTGGTTAGATTCTTTCAGACACAGAGCTTGGTAACTCCGATGCTCGTAAGTACTTGTATCACGCTTTGTATTCATGTTCCTCTGTGCTGGTTCATGGTGTTCAAGTCTGGCCTTGGCAACCATGGTGGTGCGTTGGCTATTGGTATTTCCTACTGGTTGAATGTGGTCTTTCTTGGATTGCACATGAAGTTTTCTTCTTCTTGTGCCAAAACCCGAACTCCGATTACCATGGAACTTTTTCATGGGATTGGAGAGTTTCTCAGACTAGCCGTTCCTTCTGCATTGATGTTATGGTGATCATCTACCTAGCTCTTGTTTATTAATTCTCTAGCTTTTTTTTTTTTTTTCCTCGACATTTTGTTATTCTTTGGTAATCATATATATTTTGAAGTTTATATTAAGGAAATATATCATAAAAAAGTTTAAATCCTTACATATAAAAGAAAAAAAATCCCTTTTTATTAAAAAAATTAACATTTTTTAAAATAAATTATGAATATTCTTTTCTTCCAATTTTATGTTAATTTTTTTTCTTAATAATTTTGTTGTTTTCTAAAAAAATAATTAAAAAAATGAAATATTTTAAATTTTCTTGTCCTTGTATTCCAAATTCTAAACATGCTCTAAATATTTGCACCATCATTTTTTGGATACATTATTTAGTAATGCATTTATTTTTGGATGATGATATTTGTAGCCTTGAATGGTGGTCATACGAGCTAGTTATTCTACAGTCTGGTCTTTTACCAAATCCGAAGCTTGAAACCTCAGTTCTGGCTGTATGGTAAGCTTTTCTAATTAATTTCTCAAGTAGTATTTGATCTCTAAATAAATTATATATGCAAAATTTTAATAAATTTAATTGTTCTCATGATAATATTGTCTTGAACAGTCTCAATACAATCTCAACTCTCTACTCAATACCATATGGACTTGCTGCTGCAGCAAGGTACATAAATCTATAGCATGAAACACATATTTTAATCACACACATAAATATGCATATATAATGTAAGTTTGTACAATTTACGCTGCTAATTAATCTAATATGTGTTTATTTTTTCTTATTTTATGTAGCACAAGAGTTTCAAATGAATTAGGAGCTGGTAACTCAAAAGCTGCTCGGACCGCTACTCTTGCCGTAATGTTTCTAGCAGTGGGGGAAGCTTGTATAATAAGCACAGTTCTGTTTGTCAACCGGCGAGTTTTCGGATACACTTTTAGCAACGAGAAAGAAGTAGTTGATTATGTCACTGAAATTGCTCCTCTGGTTTGTGTATCTCTTATTTTGGATGGCTTACAAGGCGTCCTTTCAGGTCAATTATTTAAATCTCTCTTTTTTCTATCACACACATATATATAAATTATAATTTCCATGGAAAAAGTAAAATTTCTATTGCATGTAGAAATTAAAATGTTATTTGTTTATTTATTTGCTTATTTTTCTTCTTTTTTTTTCTTTTTAATTTTACCAAGGTGTGGCTAGAGGATGCGGTTGGCAACATATAGGGGCGTACATAAACCTAGGAGCATATTATCTATGCGGAATACCAGTTGCTGCCATTTTGGGTTTCTTGGTTAAGCTCAGAGGAAAGGGTCTTTGGATTGGAGTTCAAGTTGGTGCTTTTGTGCAAACCCTTATGCTCTCTCTTGTTACTATTTGCACTGATTGGGAAAAGCAGGTATATAGATATATACGTATTTATATACGCATATGCTCTCAATCTCAACGATACTCAATTTTGTCCATTTCAATCCCAAACTTTTCTCTTGCTCTCTTTGATAGGGAATATATTAATTTCTAGTACTGATCCTGAAATTTTGTGGACGTTTCAGGCAATGAAGGCAAGGGAGATAAAGTAGATGGGGAAATCTCGAAAATATTGACAAAATCAAGGTCATAATCAATTCGATTGACCTCGATCGATCGGCTCAAGTGTTTGAAGAATCAAAATAAAGTTCTCTCTCTTAGAAATTAACATGAAGTAGCATATTAACTTTGATGAGCATATATATATTGCGGTGTCACATCTGTAAAACTAAAAAGAAACTAATGAGAAGATATTGAGTACTAATTCATTTCTATTATTTTGGTACGTATTTTAAAAGTTGTATCAGGGCTTATACATGGTTTGGTAAAAACTTGTCACCATAATTGTGCACTCCTATATATATATATATATATATATAACTATTATATTGAGCAACATCGCTTATTATATTCTATGTGAGAGATGATAAAAATAATGCGTGAGAGATCATAAAAATAATGCATGTAGGGGTGGCAATTCGTGTTAGCAGGTCGTGTTCGTGTCAATCTGTTTATTAATCGTGTCAAAAATGTTCAACCCTAATTCAATCTGTTTATTAATCGTGTAAGAATTCTTCAACTCTAACCTGATATGTTTATTAATCGTGTCAACCCGTATAACCCGTTTACTATTAATGAGTTGACTTGATCACCTGTTTGAAAATTTTAGCCCACAACTGTATGCATAGAATCGTGTCAAACAGATTATTAGAAAACTAGAATTATAATTAGAAGATGATGCAAAACTGTGTGCATAATTTCTCTGTCTCCATGAACAATAAAGTTTTAACTAATACCAATAAAATAGAGATAAATAAAATAAAATATTAATTCTTTTTGTAAATGAAGATCATGACCACATGATGTAGTATATATGTTGTTAATTGATATAATTGGTAAGTATTGTGAATGAATATTCTAATTATCATACATATATTGTTTATATTATGAAGTTGGTAATATTTATCTGTAATTGTACAATCAACCACATATCCCAAAAAATAATTAGAATTTTATAAAAATAATTACAATTACAAATTCTAACAAAAACTTCATAATAAATTTTCATCACATTAAATAAAAAAGTTAATTAGATAAAAAAAATTAATAGTTATAATGACTTACCCAGTCAAAGCATGTACAAGAATGAGTTTTGAAATGGGAGATCATAAAAATGGGAGGTTGGTGTCAATAAGGAAAAAAGAAAGAGAAAGAAGAAGAAGAAGATGGGGTTTGGAATGAATGAGATTGGTGTTGGGAAAAAAGAAAAGGAAAGTTGAAGAAGATGTGGCTTGATGGGGAAATGAGAAAGAAAAAGAAGAAGAAGAAAAGATGGGGTTCGGAATAAATAAATACGGGAATGAATGAGATTGGTGTTGGGAAAAAAAAAAAGGAAAGTTGAATAAGATGGGGCATGGAGAAAACTAAAAAGAGAATGAGAAAATTGAATAGTTGATAGGGAAAATTAAAAAGAAGAGATAAAATGAGAAATGCCGAAAGGGAGTCTGAACACTACAGTATATTAATATGTTACATGTATCTATTATAAATAGTACACATATTATTCAATCTTACGTGTCACATATTAAATTAAATCAATGTGCATTATATATATGTGACATATTTATATTTGTAATTGTAATATATTTGTAATAATATGTGTTTGTGACATATTAAATAGAATAATAATATGTATATAATATATACATATTTATAATTGTGACATATTTGTATATAACATATAATATACACATATTTATAATTATGACATATTTGTATATAACATACACATATTTGTATATAATTATGACATATTTGTGATATATTTGTAACAATATTTGTAATTTATAATATAAATTATAATCACATAATATTTATATTACAAATTTTACAATAATACTTAAAATACTAATAGTCAAGAGCCTTGGCTATTAATACACAATTATATACAAATATAAATGTGTATATGTTATATACAAATATGTCACAATTACAAATACATATATATATTGTTTGTCACATACATAATATTATCTCATTTTATATGTAACAAACACATATTGTTACAAATATATCACAAATATATATAAATGTATATATATTACATACAAATATGTCACAATTACAAATATGTCATAATTATATACAAATGTGTGTATGTTATATACAAATATGTTACAATTATAAATATGTATATATTATATACATAATATTATTCTATTTAATATGTCACAAACACATTTTATTACAAATATATTATAATTACAAATATAAATATGTCATATATATATAATATACATTGATTTAATTTAATATGTGACACATAAGATTGAATAATATGTGTATTATTTATAACAGATACATGTAATATATTAATGTACTGTAGTGTTCAGACTCTCTTTCAACATTTCTCATTTTCTCTCTTCTTTTCAATTTTCCCTATCAACTATTCAATTTTTCCATTCTCTTTTTAGTTTTCCCCATGCCCCATCTTCTTCAACTTTCCTTTTTTTTTTTTTTTTTTTTTTCCGAACACCAATCTTATTCATTCCTGTATTTATTCATTCCAAACCCCATCTTCTCTTCTTCTTCTTTTCCTTTCTCATTTCCCCATCAAGCCCCATCTTCTTCAACTTTCCCTTTCTTTTTTCTCAACACCAATCTCATTCATTCCCGTATTCATTCATTTCAAACCCCATTTTCTTCTTCTTCTTTCCTTTTTTTTTTCCCATCAAACCCCATCTTCTTCTTCTTTTTTCCTTATTGACACCAACCTCCCATTTTTATGATCTCTCATTCCAAGACTCATTCTTGTACGTGCTTTGACTAGGTAAGTCATTACAACCATTAATTTTTTTTTATCTAATTAACTTTTTTATTTAATGTGATGAAAATTTATTATGAAGTTTTTGTTAAAATTTGTAATTGTAATTATCTTTATAAAATTTTAATTATTTTTTAGGATATATGGTTGATTGTACAATTACAGATAAATATTACCAACTTTATAATAGAAACAATATACGTATGATAATTAGAATTTTCATGCACAATACTTACCAATTATATCAATTAACAACATATATACTACATCATGTGGTCATGATCTTCATTTACAAAAAGAATTAATATTTTATTTTATTTATCTTTGTTTTATTGGTATTAGTTAAAACTTTATTGTTCATGGAGACAGAGAAATTATGCACACACAGTTTTGCATCATCTTCTAATTATAATTCTATGTTTTCTATAGTATGCATACATCTAATAATCTATTTGACACGATTCTATGCATACAGTTGTGGGCTAAAATTTTCAAACAGGTGATCAAGTCAACTCATTAATAGTAAACGGATTATACGATTAATAAATAGGTCGGGTTAGAGTTGAAGAATTCTTACACGATTAATAAATAGGTTGGGTTAGGATTGAAGGTTTTTGACACGATTAATAAATGGGTTGACACGAACACGACCTGCCAACACGAATTGGCACCCCTACACACATTATTTTTATCATCTCTTGCATAGAATATAATAAGCGATATTGCTCAATATAATAGTATATATATATATATATATATATATATATATGAGTGCACAATTATGGTGACAAGTTTTTACCAAACCATGTATAAGCCCTGATACAAAATTTAAAATACGTACCAAAATAATAGAAATGAATTAGTACTCAATATCTGGGACCTGCTATGTAGCATCCGTTTATATTTCAGCATCGCACTTAATTTAGCGAGTAGCACATAGTTCAATAATATTTTTCTCCGACTGATACAAGTAAATCAAACATTATTGCTCCTTGCAGCCTATTAGATTCACTGAATATTCGTGTTGATAGCCAATATTAAATTTGGAGGATGGAGGAATAATATCTTTACGCCCTAATTAGGACATGGTACAACCTTCAATAGTCTCATTGTATTATTGTAATCTTCATTTTCCTCAAATGACAAAATTTTAATTTTAATTTGTTTGTAGTCAAATTTTATATAAATAATTTTTTTTTGGTTCCAAATAAATTTTATTATATAATCCAATCCATTTTTCTTTTTTCTTTTTTTTTTTTTGTTGGTGAATTTTTAACAGTCCTCTTAAACATGTATAAAAATTGCCAAAACTCTTTCTCAGTCACTCTCTCTTTCCTTTCGTATCCAAGGCACCTAACACCCAGAAAAACTCCATGGAAGAAACAGAGAAAACCATGCGAGAGAGGCTAACATTGAACAGCAAAGATAGTGAGCAAAGGCCAAGAAAAAATAGTAGTTTAAATTGGCAAAATTTCATTGAAGAAGTGAAAAGGGTTGGGATTGTAGCAGGACCTTTAGTGGCAGTAATGTTATCACAGTGCTTGTTGCAGATTGTTTCAGCTATGATGGTTGGTCATCTTGGTGAGCTTGCTCTCTCTAGCACCTCCATAGCCATTTCTCTTTCTGGGGTTACAGGCTTTAGTCTTCTTGTAAGTATCTACTGTTTGTCATTCTTAATTTCCTCTCTCTTAAAGTTGGGTTTAATTATTTTCTTTTTTATTAATGGGTCTTTTCTTAATTATTTCAATTAAAATGTTCATGTCACTTTCCACGTAGCTGTTTTTGGTCACCGTGTAGGTAGTATATATTGACACGCATGCAGATATTATAATAAATTTAATGTTCCTTTGAACAAAATCATGATTGTTTCTTGTGTGGAGTGTGTGTTTTATAGTTGATTTCTACGTGCTTGTTGGTTGTCAACTTATCATCCATTTATTTTTTAAATATTTTTTTTAAAAATATTTATTTGTGTCGGAAAGGAAAATAAAGTTTTTGGTAGACAATGGAGAAGACACCAAATCCATTTTAGATGAACTGGTATGCTACTTTTTTGCTTTATCTTTTAAATTTCATATGGCCATGTGCGTTGCACCTTGTACCTGTTGAAAAGAGGGTAATGGTGTGATTTATGAATAATAATAATAATAAATAATAATTGAATTAAATTAAAAATAAAAAGACCTACAGAAATCTAGATAAAGATGAAAGGTCCTATAATTAAACAACGTGGAGGACAGGCAGGACTGGTTAACGTAGGATAGACTGTGATATTAACCAACGGTCATATTCTTTATGGGTTAATTTTTTATTTGTCTTTTTTTTAATAATAACTCACTAAAAGATAAGCTTTGAATTGGAGGACATATTAAATTTAATGAATTGTCACTGTTTGATACAATAAATATTTGTCTTTTAGATAAAAAGGTTGAAAAGTTTATTTATATTTTACCATTAGGTTAAAAATAAGGTTAATATTGTTCAATTCACTGTGGAGTGAGTTAAGCATACAATTAATTAATCAATTAGAATATTAAAATGAGTCCAAAATATATAAAAAGGATATATCAACTAGTCTGTGAGTGCGACGTATATTTCTTTGGAATTAATTGAAAAATTATAATCCCTCTTTGTCATTCAGTGGTGGCCTTTTTTGTACTGTTGTGGAAATTAACCAACCATACTCTACATTGCACTTGGAGAAGACATGAATAAATTAATTGAAGAGTTATATGCATATAAAGGGATATGGATAAATTACATTAATCTCTCTTTTATTTTGCAAGCTTGGTTGATTAAGAACCCAGACAAATGTCCCTTTCCCTATCTCCTTATCTGTTCTCCCAGTTAGAACTTGACATATAAATATTATTTATTTTATTTTTCTTTCATTTGTCAAATAGTAATTGTGTGTCAAATTCTAATTAAGGGGATATGGAAAGACAAGTTATTTGAATTTGGTTGATTATCTCTAAAAATTTCAATATTTGTTTCACATATATATCTTCCCCTTCTATACATTCTTTTACATTAAGGTTTTGTACATATCATTTTCAAAAAATTGTGTATGAAAAGGAGATTATTACAACCAAAATTGAAATAATTCAAAGGGAATTGTCTTATAATCATTTTAGATACGTACAAACATTGCTCATGCAGAATGGAATTTTTGGCAATATATTAAAAAGTGTCAACTTTCAGTATTGCTAATTTTATATAATATTTGAAGCCAAGCAAAAACAGAAAGAAATCATCATGAATTGAACAATAAACCAATTTCTATTCCATTTTCATTAAAAAAAATAAGATATGTATGGGTTAAAATACAGGTAGGAATGTCTAGTGCACTAGAAACTCTATGTGGACAAGCCTATGGAGCTGAGCAATATCAGAAACTTGGACTTCAAACTCACACTGCTATATTTTCACTATTCTTGGTTTGTTTCCCTGTATCTTTGATTTGGATCAACATGGCGAATTTACTTGCTTTCATTGGCCAAGACCCTCTTATTTCACAAGAATCTGGCAAATTCATAGCTTGGCTTATTCCTGCTCTTTTTGCCTATGCTGCTCTTCAACCTCTTGTTAGATACTTTCAGACACAGAGTCTCATAATTCCAATGCTCCTAAGCTCTATTACCACGCTTTGTTTCCACATTCCTCTCTGTTGGGTTTTGGTGTTCAAGTCTAGGCTGGGCAGCCATGGTGGCGCATTGGCTATAGGAATTTCGAATTGGTTGAATGTGGTTATGCTGGCATTGTACATGAGGTTTTCTTCTTGTTGTGCGAAAACCAGAACTCCAATTTCTACGGAACTCTTCCATGGTGTCGGGGAGTTTCTACAACTAGCCGTTCCTTCTGCATTAATGATATGGTCAATTTAGTAATTCTTCCCTTTATATCTTCATATTCTTCACATTTCTTTTTTGTTTATTTAATTCTGTTCTTTATTTTTGTAGCCTTGAATGGTGGACATTTGAGCTGCTTGTTCTACTGTCCGGTCTTTTACCAAATCCTGAGCTTGAAACCTCAGTTCTGGCTGTATGGTAAGCTTTTTATTATGTTATTATGTTTAATGATGAGATTTGCAAATTCATGACAGGAACATCTTCTTTATGATTAATCCGAATTTACCAATATTGTATTCAAGTTGATCTCTATGTAACTAAATGTTGAATAATTGTTTACATTGATTGTCTACATGAGCAGCCTCAATACCATTTCAACACTCTATACCATACCCTATGGGCTTGGTGCTGCAGCAAGGTATATTCTCAAACACTTAATATACTTAAACACTACACACACATGCATATTCCTGCAGTACATATATATATATATATATATATATATATATATATATATATATATATATATTTGGCTTAAAATCTAATTTGGTGGTTTTATATAGCACAAGAGTTTCAAATGAATTAGGAGCTGGGAACCCACAAGCAGCTCGGATTGCTACTTGTGCAGTAATGTTTATTGCAGTGTTGGAAAGCATAATAAGCGCAACGCTCTTCATAACCCGGCAAATTTTCGGCTTCGCTTTTAGCAATGAGAAGGAAGTTGTGGATTATGTTACAGAAATGGCTCCTCTGGTTTGCCTCAATGTTATTATGGACAGCTTACAAGGGACCCTTTCAGGTTAAATCTCTCTCTCCGAAAATGAATTTCTATTACACATGTAAAATTAACCCTTGTTTGGTCGTGTACTAAAAAGCAATTTTCAGTTAAAAAGAAATTTTTTTATTTAAAGCTCTTTTAATTTTCAAGGTTTTATATTAAAGTGTAAATTGAATAATTTTCAGGTGTGGCTAGAGGATGTGGGTGGCAAAAAATAGGGGCATACATAAATCTAGGGGCATTTTACCTCTGTGGAATTCCAGTTGCTGCAATTTTGGGTTTTTGGGTTCAGCTTAGAGGAAAAGGCTTGTGGATTGGAATTCAACTTGGTTCTTTTCTGCAAACTCTTCTGCTCTCTCTTGTAACTATTTGTACTGATTGGGAAATACAGGTTTGTCCATATACACTCCTATATTTATGCCTTTTTTAATCTTTTCAAACCAATTAATAATATTTTAAATTTTCTTTGTTTAAGACAATATCTTATATCTAATAATACCTATGATTATTATGGTTAATTTTAAAAACCATGGATTTTATTAACTTTCAGGCAGTTCAAGTCATGAGCCAGTCCCCTTCAGAAATTTGTAACCTGACCAAAAAAGGAAAAAAAAAATCCAATTAATATTTTAAATTTTCTTTCTTAATATCTTATCTCCAATAATACCTATGATTATTATGGTTAATTTTAAAAGGGAATATTTTTTAATTTTTCTGTATTAATTGATCATAGATTTTATTAACGTTTCAGGCAATGAGGGCAAGGGTGAGGATGATAGATGGTGGATCTCCAAGTTTAAATTGATTTGTTTTCGGATTGAGCAGCACATTTTGATGAGCACATTTTTGTTGTATTATAAGTTTTTTTTTTTGCTTAAGTTATGGTATGATTACTGTTTTATTTAATTCTTTTTGGAGGTTTTTTTTTTGTTACTATTATTATTATTTGACAAGTTTTTAGAGCTGAAATTATTCACGGGCCTAGAAACAAGAAAAAATTAGTAGAAATATTAATATTTTGATAAAGACGGTTTTGGTTGACATTAAAGGCTATTTTTTGTGACCAGCACCTACATAATTTCAATTGGAAAGACGCTTGAGTACTTCTCACATGGTCGGCTTGGACTTTGAGATCAAATTCGAACAATTCGGATGGGAGAGGGCTGGGAATTTTAATACTTGATCCCCACTCTAATTCCTATCTATGAAGAGGCGTGGTGGGGTAGAGATTCTCTAGCAGAGGCAGAGATCCTCGTTCCCCACCCTATTTTTTTTCTTTTAATATTAATATTTTTTATATTTAAAATAAAAAGGTATATAAAAATTAAAAAATATAAAAGGTTAAATATATATATATATATTTTTGGTCCTACCCTATTACCCCAGCTAAATTCCCACCCTATTTGGACCGGTACCAAAATTTTTTTTTTATCATATGTATGAATATATATCAAATTCTAACCAAGAGGAGAGTATAGGAGATATATTTTTCTGGTATCACACTCTATAAATATATACTTAAATGTGGATTAAAAAAAAATACTAAAAAGTGAGATATTCTTTTACTGGATTCTTTCTCTTTTAATCTTTTTAAAAGTTATTTAGTCCTTTGAAAAAAATTTATGGGGGTACAAATTATATGGATGCTAATGTATTCTTATTTTCATCTTAAGTAATTGGCTAGTAGCGTCTAACGAACATAATATGGACGAAATTTAGAAAAATAAAATAAAATGTGAATAGTATAATTTATACTATATAATATGTTCCATGAAATTAATGATAATATCGACAAAATTGACTTGATTTTAATATAATTTTATTTCAGTTTTTTTAAAAGGAAATTATATTAAAATTCGAAATAATTGTACCATCCAACGTTGTACAAGCTTCATCAAAAAGCTGCACCAAAATGTGAGAAATGATTTATCAGAGAGAGTGAGAAAAATGTGAGAATAGATTATCAGAGAGAGAAGAGAGAAAGAGAAAACAGAGCCACCACAATATTACCACCGTCTTTCTCTCTCTCTCTGTAAAGCCACTGGAAAAGTGAGGGAAAGGGAGAAGAGAACAAAGGAAAAAGAAAAAGAAAAAGAAAGCCAGAGGAAAGAGACGGTGAGGGAAAGAAAGAAAGGAGAGAAAAAGGGAAAGAAAAAAAGAGGTATAGGAAAGAGGCGGAGGACAGAAAAAAAAAAAAAAAAAATACTATTTTACTTTTTTATCTTTCAATTGTTAAATCTAATGGTAGAAACCTAATATCGCAGCAGGGATTTTGATGTCATTTTGAAACAAATATAGGTCGACTGATACGATATTAACTCATAAAAAATAAATTATTTATCAAAAAAGAAAAGAACTCATAAAAAATAAATTAGGTTAAAAATAAAATAAAAATATGTAAAATAACAAATGTTATAGAAAAAAGCAAAATAAAAAAGGGGAAAAAGAGTTGGATTCGTAAAAAAAATAAAATTCACTGTCTATTTTTTTAAAATTGTGAAACACGTATTTCATTTACAAAATATGCTCTCTGTTATAAAGTTATACGGAGTACCATCCAATGTTTCAAAGTCTTAAGCTTCATCCAATATACACCAAACACCTCAACTTAATTCAATTTCACATTTTTGTAAAGATCGTTCATGCATCTATTAAAAAAGAAAGACCAATATATATATATAAATCCATCTAAACCTGATTTATATTTCATTTATTTATTTTGGAATGTTACCTTAAATTGTCTGGTGCAAATAAAAGACCAAGAGAGACGAATATATTTGCACTACCACTTCTGCGATGAGATTAAAAATGATTATAGAACGTTTCACTAGACACAGTACATGTTTTCATTCATCAAAAAACGTAAATGTTGTTTTCGAACCAAAAAGTAGACATTGCAAATTTTTATAAGAATCCGAACCTAACTAAACTAATATGGGTATGGGTTGGATTCATAATGGGCAAATCTATTATTATCATCTGTCAACGTGTTAAAACAAATAAAATTCATTATAATTAGTTTCACCCAATTAATAAATATATTTTAATAATTTTATAATATATTGGTAAAATTTTAAATTTTATTATGCATGATTAACTGTTTATTTTTTAGATTATTTATATTTTTTTAAGTATTTATTGTTGTATGTTTGGCTCATAAGCAACATTTCTACATGTTTATTTGGGCTATTTATTCTTTTTTAAATTTTGTATAATTTATGTTGGAACTAATATATGTATGTAACAAGTATATTAAATTTTTTTGTTCTAGTATTTTTTATAATAAGTATTATTATTATTATTATTATTATTATTTTAAGATTAAAAATATAAAATGAGTAAAATAGGTGCAACTGTTAATACTGATTAACATGTTAATTTATATTTGACAAAAAAAAAAATTTAAAGTGTTCAAGAGTCGCATAACGAATCACCCGTTAATTTAATAAATAAATTTGAGTTTGATTTTTTAATCTGTTAGTTTAACGAAATGAAATTGAATAAGAAAAATTTAACACGAACATAAGACGACACGACATAAATTCATTTGAACACAACATATTATCAGATCTACCATAATTGTCACTATGTTTTAATATCAGTTACAATTTTAGTTTAGAAATATGGAATAAAGCCTATATCACCCATTTGTCTATCAAATTTTCTGATATTCATGAACCTCATAAGCTAAAAAATATTAACAAATTGGTTCATGTAAGCAGTAACAAGATAACATGCAGGTATTATGTGGCGAAATATTAACCAGGGATAAAAAAAAAAAAAGTAATACAGTAAATTATAATTAATAATTCCACATCTTTACACTTGCCTATAAATAAATTGGTTAATTCTACTCTTTATGCAATATATTTTTAGCAATATTGCTCACTAGTTTAGCTAAAATCTAATTTGGTCTTAGCGGCTCTTTAGTAGGCTACTAGAGTCAGAAGTGATGGATTTGGGTCCGATCTTCAAATAAGAACCTAAAATCTTTATTATTTGCTTTCGGTCCGATCGGTGAAGTCTTCTGATTCATGATGACTAGTTATAGATGAGGCTGATTAGGCAACCACAAATGCACGATCCATCACCTCCTATGTAATTGGAACTAGTCTTGAACTCGGTGCAATATATCTATTTATCTATCTATCTATATATATATATGCTCTTCCATACAACGTTGTCTATATACACTACCACCTTCTTTTGAAATTAGAGGGTCTTGACCCAAGATAATAAGTATTTTTCCCATGTAGACCCAAATGAGAGACAAGGGAAAACACACTAGTAGTAGAGAGAAAATTGCAGTGTTCGTTTGGATTCCAAGTTGCTGATATTGCTGAGCTCCATATGCTTGCCCACATAGTGTTTCCAATGCACTGGACATTCCAAACTGCTTGGCATATGTACAAGGTTTACCAAACCCAAGTTTAAGTTCAAACTTTGCTATTCAAAATTGGATAAACTTCATATACAAGTAGTAGATTCTTAAGAGTATATTAGATTGATTGAAATAAGAAAAGGGTGACTTACAAGGAGACTGAAGCCGGAGACAGCACAGACAGAGACTGCAATAGCAGTGCTAGAAAGAGAAAGCGTACCCAAATGACCAACCATCATAATGGAAATTATTTGTAAAAAATACTGAGACAAATCCATAGCCACCATCGGTCCTGCAATGTATCCCAATCTTTTCACTTCCTCAACAAACACTCCCAACCTTGTTGTGCTACCTGCAAAACCATCTCTTTCCACTCTCTCTTTTCTTAACAAATCCTTCTCCAAGTTCTCTGCCATCTGTCCCATGGAGAGCTCTCTCTCTCTCTCTCTCTCTCTCTCTCTCTCTCTCTCTCTGTTTTAAAATTTTCAGCCGCTTCTGAAAATTCCAACACTCTGAATTCAAACTCTCGCTTTTTCTTTCAACTTCTTTGGATGGCCCTCTCTGTGTTTCTTAAATAGAATTGATAGATATGACTAATTCAGCTCCTGTCACTACGCTAAAATTTATTTGTAGATGATATCAAGGCTAATACAGCTCCTGTCACTAATATCAAATTGGCTCTATATTCACTACTCATATACCTTATGATGTATCAGTGTGCCTCATCCCTGCACTCTTTGCCTATGCAACTCTTCATCCACTTGGGTATTTTGAGACTCAGAGTTTGATTGTTCGTTTGCTGGTAAGTTCTTGTGCCTCTATTTGTTCCCATATACCTCTCTGTTGGGCTTTAATATTCAAATCTGGATTACAAAAACATTTGGGAGCTGCATTTGCCATTGGAATCTCATATTGGTTGAATGTTTTGTTGCTCATATTATACATGATTTTCACTCCTGCTTGTGCAAGCACTCGGGTTTCCATTTCCTTAAAAAAAATTTCGAGGAATTAGAGGGTTCTTGCGGTTTGCAATTCCTTCAGCTGTAATGATTTGGTAATCTGTCCTCATTTTCTAAGTGTTCAAGTTAGTTCTTTTGTCTACTTCTCTGAATATTTTGTGTGTGTGTGTGAATAGCATTGAATGGTGGTCATTCGAGCTGCTTACTTTGCTGTCCGGTTTTCTACCAAATCCGAAGCTTGAAACTTCTGTTCTCTCTGTATGGTATTCTTCTACACTATTTTTATCATATCCAGAAGTAATTTTTGGATCTTGAAGTACTTTAACACATCATAAATTTAAATACATTTATTAAAATCTAGAGCTGCTTAGATTACAATAATACTTTGGGGTTTTTTTTTATCTCAATGTGCCTTAAATATTGTTCTGTTTAAGGTTTCATTTCATTATATTTTAAACAAATCTTTTATTAGCAAATATTATTTTATTAGATTAACTACTAATATCAAATGGTCAATTTCATTATTCTGATCGCTGTTTGTCAACCATTATATCACTCTATTCAATATCAGAAGGACTTGGAGCAGCAGGAAGGTTTGTTTCCATGACATATAGGCATATAAGACTTTACATTTTATAATTGATGTTTTCATGGATAATCTTCACCTTTTTCAACTGTTTTTTCGGGTTTTGGCACTCGAGTTTCAAATGAACTAGGCGCAGGTAACCATCAGGCAGCTCGAGTAGCTGTTGCTGCTGTGATTTTTCTTACAGTTTCAGAAGCAATTTTCGTAAGCTCGTCTCTTTTGGTCGGGAAACATGTTTTTGGATACATTTTCAGCAATGAGAAGGCGGTTGTGGACTATGCCACCGCCATGGCTCCATTGGTCTCTCTATCTGTCATATTTGATAGCTTACATGGAGTTCTTTCAGGTTCATTATTTTGCATTCATATCTTATTGATATGCATTACACACATACTTGTGTACATACATATATATACACTACAAAAAAAATGGGCTCCACTTCAACGACCAACTAAAAGGACAATCGTCCGAACTAGTGTGTCTTGTTGTTGGTCTGGCAATCATCAGTGACAAAATTCGGTCGGTATAAATTTTCAGTGAAAAATATCGAGTATAAATTTTCGCGGGAAAAATATTACGCGGGAGATTCTATTAGCAACCAAGTTTTGGTCGTTGTTTCTCTGCTTCAGAGGCCAATAATTATTTGGTTGGTAAAGATTTTGGCTGGAAAAAAATTCAGGATAATAACTGGTCGGTGGCTGGGTTTCAGCGACTAATAATAATTTGGTCGAAAACTACAAAAGTAAATGAGCTACAACAACTAACATTTTAGCGACTAAGGTATTGGTTGCTATAGTTGTCTATCATCGACCAGTATATGGTCTGTGAAAGTGTTGATTATTTGCTTGTGAAAAATTATTTTATATTCTTATCCATCATATGGTGGTCGTTTCTAAATATTAGCGACCATACATCAATTGGTCGATAATACCAATGCTTGAAAATATGAGCAACCAAAAATTGGTCGCTGTGTTTATACTTCAACGTCCAACCATTAGTTGAATTTGATTTGATTTTTTATTATTTTAAATTTTAAAATAAATGATAAATGAAATTATGAGGTTATCTTTTTTGTTTTGTATATATTATATATATATATATATTATAATATATATTGCAAATTATGAACTTTCTCAGAAAATATAATAAAATTTGATTATTAAAATGGTGTTTAGAAAAGTAAGTAATGGGGTCCACATAACTGATAGAAATTAAGTTAGAAGCTTGGACGACCATATACACAATCCAATACATTAAATCTAATTTTAATTTTTTTTCCACAGTAAAATTGGTTGAAATGTCAAAAACAATGTCTCATAAATTAATCAAAATAATGAAACAGGCCTGCGTGTATAATTTGCAAGATTTCAATTTCAATTCCTTTCCCTAGAAGGGACACTACGCCCAGCGGCGACACTCCGCCCCCCAATATCAACCACTACGCCGAGGGCAGAGAAGGTCCTTGCTTACCATGGCCCTCGCATCTACGAAGCCAAGGCACTTTTCCTTCCCTCGCATCTAATTTTCTTTTCTTTTTTTGTCTATGTTTCGTAATTGTGAGGTTTTCTGTGATTTACGTTGTGTTTCTAGTAGAGTAGTTGTTGATTTGGGAATAAGAGTTGTAAGCTATTTAGGGACACTTGCTTAAGTGTTTTGTGCTTTTGCGTTAGGTTTGTGCACAGAATTCTTGAATTTTGAAGCCCTCTCTGTTTGGTTGCCTAGAAAACACAAGGCCGTATCACTTCTGGTTTCCTTTCAAAGCCCTGCTGTTTCTACATCACTTTCGCTTTTGGCTGCGTGCGTCTGTGTCTTCCTCCTAAATCTCTAGTGACATTTTTTTTTAATTAATTTTTGTTTTATAAATTTACTCTTCTCTATATTATTATTTTTTATGTAAAAAAATGTGGGAATTTTGTTTTTTACACAATTCTTCTCATATATACACTTTTTGATTTTTGAAAAAAAAAAAAAAACTTTATTTCTTTGGCTCCCCAAATAAACAATTTTGGCTCCGCCCATTCTGCTCCAAACTACTATTTTTCTCAAAGTATTTGATTGTTTTATGGGCTTTGTAAGTTGTGGCTGGCCAAGCTCACAGTAACTTCCACATTCCCTTTCATCTCCTATTCACTCATCGTATTTCCTTCACTTGTTCTTCTTTTTGTCGTGAAGCTCTTGATGGCCCTCCACTTATACATTCTTGAAGAGTAGTTGTTACTAGTAAGCCCAGTTTGTGATTATGTAGTTTTGTTATGTGTTTGTGTTGGATTTTTCCTTTTTGATGTTGGGAAGTGATGAATTTCAGGTTTAGGCATGGCGACTCCACTGGGTTGTGGGGTGGACACTATTAGGAAGCGACTAATTCAAGGGGATTGTGGGATTAGAGCCTTATCCCCTGAAGATCTCAGGATGAATAGCTTTGATAGAAAAACCCAGTTGCACGCATATGAACAGCTGACGTCAAAAGTTGCTGCAGTTGTGCCCTGCCGAACCAACCTAGGTGACTTCAATGAGGATTTGTGGCTTAATTCCAAGGTAATTGTGATGGCTCATGAAATTGCATGGCTGAAATTCTTGATTGATGATTTGTGATTGCATTTTTTATTTTTTGGTTTGGTTGAAGTTGCACAACATAAGTAAATAATGTTTGTATGCAAACCAAAGGCTGTCATCAGAAACTTTATTTTTCCCTTGTTCTTTTTAACTAGTTTTACCAAATGCTTATTTTTAGCATAATATATTCAAACATAAAGCATTATTTATAATGATAATCTATTTATTAGGAACACAGATCAATTGCAGGGTTTATTGGGTATGCATTATGTGCTGCTGATGAAGCCCTAAAGGATGCAAAGTGGCTACCCACTGATCGGGAAGAGAAGAAGAGAACGGTAAGTGTTTTATATGTAAATAACGCATACTTGTGTATTTATATGCAAATAATCCATGGATTTTATTTATCTATTTTTCTTGGTTAAATTCTATGGTAATCTATCCTTTTTAACTTGAAGAATACAGGGAGTCTCAATTGGTGGGGGAACTGGAAGCAGCAGTGACATACTGGATGCAGCACAAATGATTTGTGAGAAGGTCTTGTTAATTATTACCTAAGTATCGAAACAACTTAAAGATTATTATTTTTTTAAATTACTTTTCCAGTAGCCACTAGCACAATCTTGGAAATGACCTTATCACTCTGGAAGCATTTAAATTCCAATGCATTAATTCTGTTTTATACTTCTCATTTTAATTCTGGCGCATTTGTCGGCTTAATCGGTTTTTCATTCCAAGGATATTAATCAATATGGCTTTTGGTCACGTGAGCATGAAATGTGGATTCCAGGTATGTAACCCCCTTCCGGGACTGCAATATATGCTGACTCAATGGGATATATGCTTATCATTTAAGGAAAGGGCTAGACATGTGACTTACCAAATGAAGCACTATCATATTTGTGACATGTGGTTCAGATGATACTGTTATTGATGCGGAAATTGGGACCTTCTCTGCTGCACTTTTTGATGACTATGGTGGCTTGGTAAGAGTTTATTTCCCAAGATCTTCATATAAATTCATGAGAAAATTGTTGGAACTACCTGTTGCTTTTGCAAATTTGTCTTAGGTTAGGAACTCAAGACAGTAAGCAATAAGTTTGATATTAACTGAACTTTTGGTAGAAAATCTCTAGTTCAAGGGTTTTCTCACTGCAAACTTAGCAACTTTCTCTAATATTGCAAACTTAGCAATTCACCCATGTTTCTAATATGAATGCTTGTTATAAGTATATCCCTGTATATATTTTATTTAGGTTTAATTCATCAGTAATAGCATAAGGCTTAGGTTTTTTCTCTTTTTGTTTCAACTTTTTTCTCATTTTACATTTTCCTTGAAGAACTAGGTTTGTAAAGGTTACTAAGCTTGTATCTTTGTTGAATAAACAGATTCATTTGATGGCCTTGGTTCTCCACTTCTGCAGAGGCGGCAGCTATATGCTATTCCAATGTCAAAGTTGAGATTGCTTATGATCTGTTGTATGACTAAGGTTCTTATAATTGAATATGAAAATGGAAATATTGTTCGTGAAACGATGAAGGACAATGATGTTCTTGTTCAATATAAGGTTGGAATTTTGTTTTGGCATTATCTGAATCCATTCTATACAGCTGAAAATTCGTATGTAACATCTTGTACAACGAGAGTTACAATTCACTATCAGGAGAAATTGCATTTTTCTGAGTATTGGCATATGGTCTCCTTATGCTAGTTACTATTTTGCTTGCTCATAAAACAAACGTCATTTGTATACTTTATTAAATGAAGGATTGCTATTTTAAAAGTCATGTTGAGATCATAAATTGTAGTACGTACGTATATCTGATTGTTAATTATTATGAGATGACTCTGCCATTAGTAAGTGTAATATTATGAATAAATTTTTTTATTATTAATAATAATTTTAGTAAATGTAATATTAATAAATATTAAAATTTATTTCCAAAATATAAAATTATCAAGGTCAAAAGTTTTTACCACATTTGGGATATATATAACGAATCAATAATATACAAATAGATAGATACTTAATTGATAATTTTAATAATATCGATCATTACACTTAAATATGTGGACCTAATAAAATAAGTCTCATATATATATATATGATTTATTGAAAGGTTGATTAAAATTAAACTTCCAGCAAAATTTGTTGATTGGTTAGTGACTACTTTGTTATGAATTTAAAATAATAAATTAATATATAGAAATCATAATTTAATTATAAAATATTATGAAATTTTCTTCAATTTTAAACAATTATGTTGGTTGACATTAGATATGTCAAATTTTAACATAAAAATTTGAGAGAGTAATTTGATATTGTGTTAAACTTTAATAAGGTAAATTGCTTTAAAAAATATAGAGTACAAGATGTATTATAGAATTGTGTCACAGAGATAGTTTTTTTTTTTTTTTAAATGTCACATAGATAGTTATTTATGCATATATGCAAATAAAATGAATGTCATATAGATTATATATATATATATATATATATATATATGACATAGCATTATATGTATTATATATATGATATAGAATTGTATGTATACATATATATGCAAATAGGAATGTCACAATGTGACATAGAATTTTGACACAATGTGACAAAATTGTGTCACAATGTGGCAAAGAATTGTGTCACAATATGATATATAATTGTGCCACATAAATATTTATACATATATATATATATATATGTGACAAAGTATTATAATATTTTATTACATATGCTAATATAAGCACAAATATATATTTATTGGTATCCAATTAATTATGATCTACACATGCATGTGATAAAGAATTGTGTCACAATGTGACACAGAATTGTGTCACATAAATATTTATACATATATATATGTGACAAAGTATTATAATATTTTATTACATATACTAATATAAGCACAAATATATATTTATTGGTATCCAATTAATTATGATCTACACATGCATGTGACAAAGAATTGTGTCACAATATGACATAGAATTGTGTCACATAAATATTTATATATATATATATATGTGACAAAGTATTATAATATGTTATTACATATGTAAATATAAGCACAAATATATATTTATTGGTATCCAATTAATTATGATCTACACATGCATATATCAATTAGATTGGTTTTACATTATGTACATACATTAAAATAATATATGCAAATGTAGTATACAAATATATATTAATTAATTTGTATATATTTTTTTATAATATAAACTTATTTCACCGACCAATAATAGTTGGTGATGTTTTTCAGATTTATCAGAAAAAGCGGGAAGCATTCCCGCTAATATTTTTGTAGGTATCACCGACCAATGTTTGGTCTGTGATAAAGTTGAAATCGTTGGTAACATTAAACGTGCGTTTCACTCTAGTGATGTGTCATCCCAGACTTGCTTTCCCTCTACCCTCTGCCTTCTTCCCTCTTCTCTTTACTTTCTACTGGTCTTGCAACCCTCTTCCCTCTGCCCTCTGTTGTTCTTGCCACACTCTGCCCTCTGCCATTCTTTCTTGCCACCCTCTGCCATTCCTTGGAGTAGGTTTTGTTCCCTTTTGCCTCTTCATGATTACACCCACTAGACATTAAACGTGCCTCTGTCTTATAGAACGGTGATATCGACCTATTCCAATTCAAAGACGTAAGTCTTCCTCTTATTTTTTATTTTTTTTATCTTTTAATTATTACATTGGAAAATTAGAAATATTTGACAGAAAACTTGCTGCCGATCTATTTTCACTGAGTTTTGCTTTAAGGGTTATATTACTTTACCAATGTGGTGGGGTAGGGTGACACTTTTTTTTTTTTTGGTAGTAGTGGGGTAGGGTGACTTACAAGCGAATGATTGGTAACCTTATCATTCTCATCCTCAATTTTCATGCATTATCTTCTTCAACATCTGAAGCAAAAAAGCATTCCAAGTGTCAATGGGTCCAGGCAAGCACCATTAATGAACACAGTCACTGGTGCAGTGGGCGGTCATAGATTGGCCCATTTGGTTCAGTTTCAATGGCTTTAACCAAATAAGGTGACCAAAATGATGCTAGTGTGAAGTTGTAGCTCACATAAAGCCAGCGTTTGAACTTTGGATTTGCTGAGCTGGAAACATCTTTGGGGTAGACCACTTGATGATATTAATGCATATTTTTTGCAAGAATTGGAAATAAATTTTACAAGAAAGGAACAAAATACTTGTTTGCTTCATTGTAATCTATGTACCCAACATATTATACAAACATAAAGATTTTTATTTTGTACTCTTTTACACATGGGCCTTGCTGGCCCAGAAACATGCTTAGCTGCAAAGAGAAATACCGGGTAATGGGTAATCTTTGTCCTTACCAAGGGTTTTGTTTATAAAACGGATATATAATTAAAGAGTATACTACCACTCACAATGGCTAACAGGCACATCAATGATTGCATTTGGTTTCTTCCCAAAGAGTCTTCAACAAAAGCTATTGATTATAAAACATTGGAGTTAATCATTATTTTTATTTTTAATTATTATAACTTTAGAGTAAATCATTATTATTTTTAATTATTATGTGTGCGTGTTTTTATTTTTACTTTTCATCTTTGTTTTTGGGCTAAATAATTTTTGTTAATCTTTGATTTCTCAATTAGCGTTATTGAAGTTGAAGCACTGTTGGAGCTTTACAAGAGCATAAGCAGTTCTGTGATTGATGATGGATTAATAAACAAGGTAAGTTTGCATTTGTAGCCGATATATGTTTTATCTTGAAGGATTTATTTATTATTTTTATGTGCTTTTTGTGTTGCTTGCAACTCATTATTTTCCTGGTTGAAAGAAACTTTTAAAGTTTCTTAATGAGTTTTTGAAAATAAATGAGGTCGGTAGTGGATCTTTGCATCTATGTTGTTTCCAATTTTTCTATTTTTAATTTTATTTTTTGTATAGGAAATTTTTTTTGCACAGGAAGAATTTCAGTTGGCTGCTTCAAAAATAGAAAGAAAGAGAAACTTTGTGCAAATTGGGTAATATGTTTTGTTATTTTATATCACATTTAGTTTTCTTTAACTCTTAATGCTAATTGAGTTATAGCTTTATCTTATTAAATATCATTTCTTAAATTTTTATAGAGAAGATATCCAGGGAGGTTAGTATTACAGGATTTTATGTACCTAAAAATTAGTTCTAGTATGCTAGTTATTTTTCCATTTGGAATATTAGTTTTACGGTTTAATTAGATTCAACTAATAATTAACTTGAAGGACCTTTTGCAATCATTAGAAGAATCTAAGTAGGTGTTGAATTTGTTCCACCATGCGTTATCATCTACTCATATTTGGCCACTTTAATAATAAATGAAAATCACTTTTATAATAAACCTCTACCTAGCCAATTACATAATACCAAGATCAATATACCTTCACAAGACATTCTTGTAGTGTTAATATATAATAAATAAAGCATATATATATATGCGTAGGTATAATATTGTAATCGTGTAGTTAGATCATATATTATTGTGAGCAGGGAAGCATGCCAGCTAGGTAGAGGTTTATTAAGTGCTGGCATTTGATGGACAAGAGATGAGGGTGGGTCCAACCTTAATTAATAAAAAAGTCTTTCTTTATTCTTTGAAATAGAGGTCCCAATACTTTAGGAATTCTTTGAAAAATAATTTGTTAATATTATCCACAACTATTTTTCTCTTATCATTTATATTTTTGCTACAGAGATTTTTTTGTCATTTTCCAGATTAGCTTTTTTATCTCTTATATATATTTTGTTAAGGAACGATGAGGGTATACATTTTCCTACATGCATACACATCACGTAAACTTAATGCACAAGGCCTTCAGTGGTCATTATCTGTTGGTCTTCTTAATATTTTAACACCCCAACTGATCAACTTAATGCATGTCCCATGTTTTTAGCTAAGCTGTTACTTTCCATGTATAATTGTCGTTATGTTGTATACTTATTTTGCATTTAATATTTTTAACTATCTTTTGTTTTCATTTATTTTAGTGTACATGGATAAAAGATGGATATTGTTTAATGATAAGTTGTCTGATGAGTACATTAATGGTGTTAAGACATTCATTGAATTGGCAAAACTTCATTTGGACAATGATAACAAAACTCGTTGTCCTTGTCGACATTGTCGTAATATTTATGTTCAAAATATTACTGTGGTTGAGAGGCATTTATGGGTGAAAGGATTTTCTCGTGACTATACAAATTGGATTTTCCATGGAGAACTTCCAAGAAGCAATGGTGTTGATGATTTGGAGGATGTTCAAGAGGATGTTGAAGATGATTTCAATGAGGAAGATGATATGATGGCAGCGTTAGATGATGCTACGGGGGGAGTGCATGTTGATATTGGTGGAGATAATATTTCAGCAGAAGAAAATACCACAACAGAAGATTTTGATTACCTATTTCAGCAAGCTGAAAAAGATTTATATCCAGGATGTAAAAAGTTTTCTGCATTGACTTTCATAGTGAAGTTAATGCATATAAAGGTACTAAATCGTTGGAGTAATAAATCATTTAATATGTTACTTCAATTATTAAGGGAAGCATTTCCAGATGGAACGGTTATTGGAAAATCAATATACGAAGTAAAACGTATGTTGCGTGAGCTAGGTTTAGGTTATGAATCAATTCATGCATGTAAATGGGATTGTGCATTGTTTTGGAAGGAAAATAAAGAGTTGGATAAATGTCCTATATGTGCTGAACCAAGGTACAATTTCACAATACTAAGGGTAAACATATACCTCAAAAGGTATTAAGGTATTTTCCAATCATTCCGAGATTACAACGATTATTTAAGTCTCGGCATACTGCTGTTGATATGAGGTGGCATAAAGAGAAGCGTCCCAATAAAGAAGGTGTGTTGATGCATCCAGCTGATGGAGAAGCATGGAAGGACTTTGATGAAAAGTTTCCAATATTTGCTGCAGAACCTCGCAATGTTCGTTTAGGTCTTGCTACAGATGGATTCAACCCTTTTGGTAATATGAGCAACGGATACAGTATGTGGCCAGTGATATTAGTTCCATATAATATGCCATCATGGAAGTGCATGAAGGAAAATTTTTTCATGATGTCATTACTAATACCGGGTCCACAAGCACCGAGTAAAGATATGGATGTGTATCTACGACCTTTAATTGATGAATTAAAGGTTCTATGGGATATAGGTGTCATGACTTATGATGTGTCAAAAAAGGAAATTTTTAGAATGCATGCAGCAGTATTATGGACAGTGCATGATTTTCCAGCATATGGGACTATTTCTGGATGGAGTACGAAGGGCTACAAAGCATGTCCCGTGTGTAACAAAGACACAGCTTCACAACCTTTAAGAAGCAAGATATGTTATATGGGACATCGGCGATATTTACCAATGAAACATGCATGGAGAAATAGTAAACAATATGATGGAAATTTGGAGCGACGATCAGCTCCAAGAAACTTTACTGGAGTTGAAATACTACAACAATTAGATAGAGTAAGAGAGAGTAGACCAGGTAAGCATCCTAACAATGTTGATAGGAAAAGAAAACGTGATTCATGTGAATTAAATTGGACAAAGAAAAGCATATTTTTTGAACTTGGGTATTGGTCCGAGTTGAAGTTGAAGCATATCTTGGATGTGATGCATATTGAGAAAAATATATGCGATAATGTTGTCGGAACAATGTTGGGTATTGAAGGTAAATCAAAAGATACTATCAAGGCACGTATGGATTTAGAGGATTTGGGAATACGAGAGCATTTACATTTGAAACATCATGGTAATCGAGTATTGAAGCCACTAGGATGTTATTCATTGACAATGGATGAAAGGAGAGAATTTTGTAAGTTTATAAAGTCAGTCAAATTTCCTGATGGATTTGCTGCAAATATTTCAAATAATGTGAATGTAAAGGATGGCAAGATTATGGGTTTGAAAAGTCATGATTGTCATGTTCTATTTCAACGGCTACTTCCAATAGGTATAAGACCATATGTCAATAAGGAGGTTAGTACGACAATTAGCGAGTTAGCCATGTTCTTCCAAAAACTTTGTGCTCGAACACTTTCTGTTTCAGATTTAGATGCTATGCAAGATGGGATTGTAATTACATTATGCAAGTTGGAAAAATTTTTCCTCCTGCCTTCTTTGATATCATGGTCCATTTAGCAATTCATTTACCATATGAGGCAAAGATGGCTGGACCAGTGCATACTCGTTGGATGTATCCATTTGAAAGGTAAAATCAATTGCTTTAAAGTTATTTAATTGATTAATTGTGGGCAGTTATGTGTGACATTCATAATTACTATTTTGTTTCATAATAGAGCTTTAGGATCATTGAAAAATTATGTGAAGAACAAAGCTCGTCCAGAAGGTTCAATTGCTGAAGGATATGTCAATAAGGAGGCATTAACATATTGTTCAATGTACCTTCGTGGTATCGAAACTCAATTCAATAGGCCAGAACGTACTGGAGGTTATGATAAACAAAATCCTGCAACTTTGTTGGTCTTCACTCAACCAGCAAAACCATTTGGGAGTATTCAATACATTGAGTTGTCACATGATGAAAAGAAAAAGGCTCATTGGTACATTCTATATAATTGCTTGGAGTTGGAACCTTACATAAAGTAATACTATTTCCCTATAAACTTTATATCTCTATTACAAGTTTATATATAGTAGTACTAATTATAATATATTTACAGCGAGCACACTGCTCTATTAGAAAATAGAGGTGTTCCCAACATTGATGAAGTACGTATGCACGAATTTCCAGATTGGTTTAAAGAGCGTGTACGTGCTTATTGTTTTAATTCTTCATACTACTTTATAAAGTATTTTAACATGCCATCTAATTGTAAATAGTACATTTTGACAGATCACTTCGGAATATTTGTGTAATGATCCTAAAGTAAATGATGAGTTGTATGCATTAGCTTGTGGACCCGATTATAGAATTAAATCCTACAATGCATGTGATGTAAATGGAGTCCGATATCGCACTAGAACACATGATGGTAGACGTGTCACACAAAATTGTGGCATATGGGTTGAAGGTGAATCTTGTGACATTTATGGGTTAATAGAAGAGATTCTTGAATTGGCTTACATGAACGATCACAAGGTTGAACTTTTCAAGTGCACGTGGTTTGACACAAATGAAAGTAGGAAAAATATACACACATACATTGGCACAACGAGCATTAATGTAAGTTCATATTGGTATGAGAATGAACCTTACGTGCTAGCAAGACAAGCTTGTCAAGTGTTCTATGTGGATGATTATAAGATGGGTAAAAATTGGAAAGTTGTTCAAAAGTTTCATCATCGGCATGTGTGGGATGCTCCAAACAAATTGGAAGGAGGAGGTGATAGTAACAATATGGTTGAGAGTGGTGAAAGTGAAGCTTATCAAGAAAGTAGTTCTAACCACATTGACATAACATTTGAGGCAATGGATATTGAGCAACTAAATCGAGAAGATGCTGAGCCAGTACAATTCACGTTGGAAGATGAAGAAGTTAATGAAGATGCATTGTCTAGTAGTGATAGTGAAACAAAAAGTGCAGATGAACCATTCTTAGATAGTGACGATGATGATGTTGATTCATTTTAAAAGTTATGTTTTCTATAGTTTCTGTTTTTTATTTATTTGTTTTAATTATTTTCAATTTCTAGTAAAAGTTTAATTATATATGAGAATTTATTTTCTTTCTTTTGGATGTGGATCACTAGGTTTTTGTCTCTTATATATATATATATATTCTTTTATATATATGTTTTCTATTGTATACATATATACATATATATATGGTCTTGAACTCTCTCTTTCTGGCTGGCTGTGAGAAGATATAATGATATTATATTGAATTTATGTAATGATACAATGATATTATGTACAAATTTTATGTAATTCCAATTACTAAAATATCTCTCTTCACCTATTGAATTTTTATTATTAGGTTTTAAAGGCACAATCTGCTAGAGCATTAAAAGGCTATTTAGATGTTTTGTACCTTGATTGCATTCAGAAAAATTACCTGCCGGAGGTTTCATCTTGGTATATTTTTTTTGTGAAGGTAATGTGACTAGTCCTTAATATATATATTTCTTCTATACTTCAAGAACTTTGTCATTGCTGATTGGCAGGGAAGAATAACAAAAGATAAAAAATATGTTCAGAAGTTACTCAAGGATAAAAACATGACATTTGGATCTCTATAATATGAATAAAACCTTGTGGTGTCATGTTATAGACTTGAGTATCTCAAGCTCAAGGATAGAATATGAGTTGGTGATAAAATCTTGTGATTGATGAGATGTTAGAAACTTGTGTTTCTGGTTAACAATGACAATACTTATTACAAACCATGTTAACCACAGCTACTTTCTTAATAGATTGTTGTCATTATTTCATGCTAATGTAAATATAGAGAGAGTTTCACTCCTATATACAAGGGTACACATATTCTACACACTAATAACTTGATAAATTTTAAACTAACAGTAAAAAAAGATATTATATAGATTATATAATTAATGCATTTGTTTGTTATATATTTAACTATATACAATAGAGTCACTTTTAATTCTACACTTTCATGTGCATATGTCTACGTAGAAGATAGCATTTATATATATGTGTGTGTATATATATATATATATATATATATATATGCATATTGGAGTTTAGAAAGTTTAAAGTAGAAGCACGAGTAATTTTTAAAATACATTTTGTTTTGGTATAAAAAAACACAATAAACTAATATATATATATATATAACGAAACAATTTTAAACAATATTATTCATTTAGAGATCCATATGTCATGTCAAATTGATTTAGTTTTTAAAGTGATTAATTAATATTTACTATAGAATAGCCTATTTCTTCACTATTCTTTTGACTTTCAAAGAGAAAGAGAAAACATATGGGCAAAATATGAGGTAAATCCAATAGTATTTCTGTCTTTTTGAATTTTAACGTGGATTTTATGCATTAGCAAATATTTGGCTTGCTGGACATAAGTTACTAATAATTTACTAATAATTTGTAATAGATGCCACCAAAAAGAAAATCAAGGCAAGTGCCATCCATAGGCCTTTCAACTTCTGCTGCTACTCCAAATTCCAATGGAACTCCATCTCCCCGTGTGCAAGGGCAGCAATCTACTCAATCACCTTTGCCTCTTTCTACACCTTCTACAGCTCAATCAAGTGTACATATGACTGGTAGTGATAGTATAGATCATACTGATGTTACAAATACTAATGAGCAAACTACCATAAATGGTATGTATTTAATAATTTTGATTAGTTTGCAGACTAAGTCTTATTATCCATCAATGTAAACTTTTTTTATAAATATCTTTCAGGTCCTCCTACTAAAAAAAGACGTGAGATTAGTCGTGGATTGGCATCACAAAAACTCAAAGATGCAAATAAGAAAAAACTAGTTGTACAAGCCAGAGAGGGAGAGATGCGCACGTATGGTCAAACATCTGCTATGTTTGCAAATGAGATTGGCATCATCATGCGAAACATGGTTTCACAGCGTTTGATAGGTTGGGGTGATGCAAAAGACGATGACAGAAAGATAGCCTACAATTGTCTTCTTGTAAGTAAATTAACTATCAAATATGTGTTCATATTATGCTTAATGTTATAATAACTTAGAATCTTTTATTTTTATACTATGTGCAGGATAAATTTGATGTTGATTTAAATGATCCTCAATGGTATGAAATTGTTGAGAGATATTGCCGTGAAAGATATAAAGAACATAGAAGTGCATGCCATAAAAAGTACAAAGAACTAAAACTTGAGGGAAAGGATCCACTACAATATCGTCCAAAACAGTAAAAGTACAAGAGGATTGGGAGTGGATGTGTTCACATTTTGAAAGCGAGAAGTTTTGGTATTTTAAATTAGTACAATACAGTATTTCAACATTAACCAAATAAATAATGCATGTTGTCTAACTTATTACTTTATCATATTTTTGTCTTCTTTAGAAGAGGTCTGCAGCAGGGCAACGCAATCGAGCCAAAATTCCATATAATCATCATGGCGGGACTAGATCATTCATTGCAACTAGGGAAGCATTCGTAAGTAATGAAAGTTATTCAATCAAACTTTGTAAGCTTAATTTTTCTTATATATTACATTGAATAATAATAAATTATAGCATTTGATGTGAATTTTGGATTCTAGCTTTATTGAGTGCTCTTGAATCATAAGGGAAGAGTTATGGTCTAGTAAATTATTTTCCAATTCTGTGTGTATATGCTAGATTTATTTATGATTATAAAGTTACATTATAAATAAACTCTACTCCTTCTGGTTTCACTAAAGTTGAAGATAAAGTTCTTGTTTACATTACTAGCTGATACATTTTACATGGATGAACATTAGATGATAAATGAACGAAAATTGGGTTGACCATCATAAACAGTAATTCAACATACCTCATCATCTAGGACAACTTTCTTTTAATTTTTTATTGCATATAACAGTACGATTCTGCATCATATATAGAGTCTTTAGTTGTGCATCAATGATTAGTGATATATAGGATTTTGACTAGATTTTGCTTCGGGAACTTTATATAATTTTACCTGGGATTTTGTTAACTGTTACTCTATAGCATGTTCGGCCCGTCTCAGGTTGTTGTGAGCACCCCTACTGACTGAGTATCAATTCTCATCTTGAAAGCATTTTTTGATTATGGTACACAAATGTAGATTTTCATATATAATACGATTATACAGATGAATGACTATAAAGATTAGAGTCAACTATTATTGCAGATCAATTTGCAATACAAACCTTGCTATATTCTCCTCAAGCTCATTCTATTTCTTTAGGAAGAGCTCCTTCATCTTGCTTACTTTCAGCTGATCCAGTCTCTCGACTTCAGCCTCAACCTTGAAACAAACTTTAATGTTATTCTCTATATGGCTCTGATAGTATTAAGGAGTCGTGAATATTATTTACCTGCATGGTTATATTTTGGGAAAGACTTCTTGGATCTGATACTTCTGCTGATGAGACTGATAACAAAACTGTAACAGGGAAAATAGCCGACAATCTTCGTATGGCGTGTCCATCAGATTCTACAAGTTTGTCAATGCTTTACCGAGATGGTGAAGCTATAACACATATCCAGAAATATATAATGCTAATGCTTTATTTTACTGGTAAAGTAGTACATTTGAAAGAATAAAACTTTTTTTTCCTTTAACCAAAGTAATTGAAGCACATTAAAAAATCATTGAACTTGTGTTTGTTTTCTTATAATGTTTTAAGCTCACAATCTTTTTACAGTTGCATGCTTCTTCTATACATATAACTGGTTATCACTGAGACACTGTACTGTTACAGATGTTTAGAGGTGCCCCTTTATATGATGACTCTTTTAAAACCATAAATAATGTAATTATCACCTTTTCAAGCCTCTTTTGTTTTTCTTCCTCCAGGGATTCCACTGTGATGTTAAGTTTGGCCAAAATACCGTTGCTTATTTTTTTACATATCCCACAGTTCATTTAAGCTTGGGTGAACACTGGTGATGATTGTGGAGTAATCCATTCCCAATATTGCAGATAGGTGGTGGACTACATCTATATAGTTTTCCACTATCTCAAGCCTTTCATTCTTCAAGTAAGCAATTTGAAAGTACAAAGAATTAGAAGCCATTGCTTTAAGGAATACTTTATTTCGTGTCCATGACTACTTTATTTGCTAAACCACAATTATAGTACCTTCTCATTATGGAGCCTCTGCAACTTGTTCTGAAACTCCTCAAGTTTCTTTAGTGAAAAATCATTCTCGTTTACTATGATATTAGTTAATGAGTCTTTGCATTCTGTTTGACCTGCAATTTCTACCTGAAAATGACAATTTAGGTAATATTTTTGTAGAAGTTGTTAAAGTTAAAATGTCTATTTGAACTTAGCCCAAAAATCTGATTGATTAATGGATGATAATCTTTAATCTCTATTTCCTTGGATAATTAATATTAAATTCTACTACCTATTTATTAGAAGGATTTTTCATATTCTACACCTAAACTAATTGATATTTGCTAGATGGCTTTGCCTTGCTGATATAGCTTATTGCATTTTCTAATTTATGTGATTATATTTTTTGTGAGTACAGTGGTTACTTATGCTGGTTATTTTTAACATTTATGTGATACAGCTTCTACAATTGATTGATAATTAATCTATGTTTTGTGTGATCCATTTATTATTGCATATTTCTTGTAGTCTACACAAGAAGAACCAATTGGTCACATTGAATTATTTAGGAGGATGCATTCCACAACAAAAGGATGGGATAACCCATTGGCTGAGTCACGATATGTAAGACATTGAACTTGCAACAATAATAAAGTTTATAATAAATATTATTTGTTTTAATAATATATTGCTATTGTCTAACAGAAACAAATGGTGGAGATGCAACAAGCACAACCACATCTTGAGGATCATGCATCTTCCATGGATGAAGCATCAATATGTTCTGAAGTTCTTGGTAGGACTGCTGGGACCATTTCTGGTGTTGGACCTGCTCCACGCAAGTCATATAGGAACACATATACGGCTCCATCTTCTCGGTTTATGCAAGAGTTAGAGACTCTTACACAGCGAGTGAATGAGAAGGATAATGCTATTACTGAGCTCACACAGAAGAACAAGCTTTACTTATCCAAAGCCTTATGACACGAATGAATACCAGTCAACATCCTTCTATAGATCCAACCAATAATCCACCTCCACCACCCCCATCAAATGGTGCTACAATCATATGATTAATATGAATAGTTCTTTTTTTTTATGAGTAATATCTCTGACTTACTCTCTGTTTAGTCTAGACATGTTGCTGTTAATATTTATGATACATTTCTAACCAAAATTTCTTTTGTTAGTATGACACTTCATAATGGTGTATATTGCACATGTGCTTATAAATGGAATATCTGAAGCTATGTATTGACTATTATTAATTATAAAATGTAATGAAAATTATCCTTTTGGTGATACTGTGGTATTGATTTTATATAATTTTATGTATTTTGTGTATTTTAATTATATTTATTAATTAAAATGAGAAACTTCCACCAACCAAAGTATGGTCGCTGAAAGTATAAATCAAATAACTAAAATCTTCAAAGTGGTCGTTGATATACACCTTCACAGACCATAAATTGGTCGCTAAAGGGTGACCTGCACAAATAAGGCCCTTCTTCCACGACCAAATTTTGGTCCCTAAAATATGTTATCAGCAACCAATAATTGGTTGGTGAAAGATAATTCCTATAGGTATCAACGACTATATGTTGGTCCCTAAAGGAGTATTTTTAGCAACCAACACTTGGTTGCTGGAGGGTATAATCTTTCACCAACCAATTCGTGGTTGCTGAAAATATACCTTCAGCGACCAAAATTATTTTTATCAAAAATTAATATTAATTATTTTAGATAGCATATAGCGACCAAATATTGGTCTGAAAAATGTTGATTTTCGATGGAGAAACTTATCCATTCACCGACTAATTAATGGTCGCTGAATGTGATTGTTTTAGCGACCAAAGAAATATTGGTCGCTATAGACATTTACCGACAGTGAATTTGCGACGAACTTGCGACCAGATAAAATTGGTCGCTAAAAAGTTTTAGCGACCAAAAATATAGATTTACAGACCAGTTTAGATGGTCGGTGGAGCCCATTTTTTTTGTAGTGATATATATATATATGTGTGTGTGTGTGTGTGTGTATGTACGAGTTTATGGGCCTAATTGATTAATAAAATCAGGTATTGCTAGGGGATGTGGGTGGCAGAACTTAGCGGCATATGTCAATCTTGGGGCTTACTATCTGTTTGGAATTCCAATTGCTGCCATTTTGGGTTTCTGGTTTGATATGAGAGGAAAGGGTCTTTGGATTGGAATTCTAGCAGGCTCTTTCTTGCAAGCGTTTCTATACTCTGTTATAACAAGTAGCACAAACTGGGAGAAGAAGGTTGAGCTTTTCACTTTTGATTCTATAAAGAATCTTATTTTTTTGTAGTTTAATTCGTCAAGATTTCTGCTTCAGATAGTTCCCAAATCTTAAAATACCCATTTTGGTCTCAAATGTTTGGTACTCATAATGGATTCTATTAAAGGACAATCCCACTGAAGTAGTAGGTAGTGGTACCGCAAAAGCCAAAGATATAAATAACAGACAGGAATAGGAATAGCGCATTGAACTCTATAGCCTTTTCTGTGATATGTTTTGCATAAGTTTATGCCATCTTCTATCTTTCTTGACCCATTTATTTTCTTTTTGGGTTTCGGTTTGCCTAAAATTGCAGGCGAGAGAGGCAAGGGAGAGAATACATGAGGGAAGAGCTTCGGTGGAAAAGTGAAGGATTTGACAAAGAACTGTTATAAAGAAAGGCTGTTGAGTAATTCATGCATTGCACTTGGGAGTAATATTGCATATGAATGTGAAGGATCTCCAGCCTTTTGTCGTTTTGGCTGAAGACCAAATCAAACATTTTTTTTTTAAGTCAAAAGGATCTGACTAACATGCGAATTTTTAGCGCAAAACAAATAATGGAAAGATGTTAAACAAAATGTTCTAATTTGGTAATAGCTTTGACGTGTTTTTTTTTATTATTGTTATTTTTTTATTTTTTGATAATTGCTTTGACCCGTTTTTTATTTTGTTCTGTTTTTTTGTTTACAAATTTTGCATTTTTTTTTTGGGACAATACCAAATTTTGCATCTTTGGTACCTAAGTTATATATATTTTGTACTTTGGTTTCTTCCCCAGGAAAATGACTAGACATATCGTCTTCCATTTTTACGCACGTGCTTGACACATATTATTTACTAAAAAATAGAAGACAAAAAAAAGTACAACAATGCAATTAAAATTGAAGTATATAATGATCACCCACACTGAAAGTCTTTTCTACAAAAAAAGAAAAAAAGAAAACAAAAAAGAAAAAGAGAAATGGGTAAATTGCAAATGAGGGTTTTAAAGAACACAGAACTTGCAGCCTCAGCATCAAATTGAAAGAGAGGGAGAGAGAGATGGCAAGAGCTGAGAGAGAGAAGGTGAGTCGAACTCTGAGCTCGTTCCTGGACGCCATTCACAAAATCCTTCCAGTGTTTGATGAACCTGCATGTACTTTTACTAAGGAAGTTGGGCTGGGAATGGGATGAGGTCGTACGGATGGGTGACCAAGTTTCCAAACAAGCTAGCATTGTTATTATTCCTACTTTTCTTTCTTCTTTTTCTTTTTTTACTTGATTTCTTGTATCTGTTCTCTCACTTTCCACTTTGATCAGGAAAAATAAAATAAAATCTTACTTTCCACTTCCTTTTGGTGAATTGGTTTTTTGAGTTTGAGATATATATGTGAATTTTGCTTAGTTCATGCTGGTTTCCAATTTTATGTTATTTTTTCCTTAATAATTGTTTTTTCTAAAAAAATAATTAAAAAATGAAATCTTTTAGAATTTCTTTTCCATGTCTTCCAAACTCTAAACGTGCTCTAAATATTTACCCCATCATTTTTTGGATACATTGTTTAGTAATTTATTTATTTTTGGATGATGATATTTGTAGCCTTGAATTAATGGTGGTGTTTTACCAAATCCGAAGCTTGAAACCTCAGCTCTGGCTGTATGGTATGCTTTTCTAATTAATTTCCCAAGTAGTATTTGATCTTTAAATAAATTATATATGCAAATTTTTTATGAATTTAATTGTTCTCATGATAATATTGTCTTCAACAGTCTCAATACCATCTCAACCCTCTATCAATACCATATGGACTCGCTGCTGCAGCAAGGTACATATATATATAGCATGAAACACATTTTAGTTACACACATAAATATGCATATATAATGTAACTTTGTACAATTTATGCAGCTAACTAATCTAATATGTGTTTATTTTTTCTTATTTTATGTAGCACAAGAGTTTCAAATGAATTAAGAGCTGGTAACTCGAAAGCTGCTTGGACCGCTACTCTTGCCGTAATGTTTCTAGCAGTGGCGGAAGCGTGTATAATAAGCATAGTCCTGTTTGTCAACCGGCGAGTTTTCAGATACGCTTATAGCAACGAGAAGGAAGTTGTTGATTATGTCCCTGAAATTGCTCATCTGGTTTGTGTATCTCATATTTTCTATGGCTTACAAGGCATCCTTTCAGGTCAATTATTTAAATAATCTCTCCTTTTTCTATCATATATATATTATAATTTCCATGGAAAAAGGAAAATTTATATGGCATTTCGAAATTAAAATGTTCTTTATTTATTTTTCCTTTTTAATTTTATTAAGGTCTGGCAAGAGGATGTGGTTGGCAAGATATAGAGGCGTACATAAACCTAGGAGCGTATTGTCTATGTGGAATACCAACTGCTGCCATTTTTGGTTTCTTGGTTAAGCTTAGAGGAAAGGGTCTTTGGATTGGAGTTCAAGGCGGTGCTTTTGTGCAGACTCTTTTGCTCTCTCTTCTTACTATTTGTACTCTTTTTTTATTGTGAATAAACAAAAGGATCTTGATGTGGATCTCATCAATTCAGAATTTTATTAGTGGGTAGAGCCTTTTTACTGCTCCAGTTTTACAACTCTGTAGAAGTCTAGAGCAGATCCCCCTCCACCTGACACTTCAAGTAAGACTGAGTATACCTGAGGCAATAACGGGGCTTGTCAAAACTCGAACCACAACTCTCGTAAGTGAGTGTGATGGAACGATCGGCTTCCTTTCCGTTAGGCCACATCCCCAGGTGCCTTGTTACTATTTGTACTGATTGGGAAAAAAGGGTTTATAACAAGGGGATAGAAAAGGAAAAGTGATCTGGATTCCATTGATTAATTATCTCTAAGAATTTCAATATTTATTTCACATATATATCTTCGCCTTTTGTACATTCTTTTACATAAAGCTTTTGTACATATCATTTTCAAACAATTGTGTATGAAAAGGAGATTATTACAACCAAGATTAAAATAATCCAAAAGGAATTGTCTTATAATCATTTTTGATACACACAACCATTGCTCATGCAGAATGGAGTTTTTGGCACTATACTAAAAGTATCAACTTTCAGTATTGCTAATTATATATAATATTTGAAGCCAAGTAAAAAGGGAATGATATCAATATTAATGGTCATGAGTTGAACAATAAACCAATTTCTATTCCATTTTCATTAAAAAATAAAATCTGTATTGTTTAAAATACAGGTAGGAATGTCTAGTGCACTAGAAACTCTTTGTGGGCAAGCCAATGGAGCTGAGCAATATCAGAAACTTGGACTTCAAACTTACACTACTATATTTACTCTATTCTTGGTTTGTTTCCCTGTATCTTTGATTTGGATCAACATGGCAAAGTCATTTGCTTTCATTGGTCAAGATCCTCTTTTTCACAAGAAGCTGGCAAATTCATAGCTTGGCTTATTCCTGCTCTTCTTGCTTACGCTGCTCTTCAACCTCCTGTTAGATACTTTCAGACACAGATTCTCATAATTCCAATGCTCCTAAGCTCTATTGCCACGCTTTGTTTCCACATTCCTCTTTGTTGGTTCTTGGTGTTCAAGTCTGGACTGGGCAGCCGTGGTGGCGTGTTGGCTATAGGAATTTCGAATTGGTTGAATGTGGTTATACTGGAATTGTACGAAATGTGTTTTCTTCTTCTTGTGCGAAAACTGGAAGTCCAATTTCTACGGAACTCTTCCATGGCGTCGGAGAGTGTCTACGACTAGCTCAGTTTCACCTTTTTTTTAATGTTAAGTGATTAAATTTACAAATTCATAACAGGAACATCTTCTTTATGATTAATCATAATTTCCCAATATCGTATTCAAGTTGATCTCTATGTAACTAAATGTTGAATAATTGTGATTGTGTTCATGAACAGCCTCAATACAATTTCCCAATATTGTATTCAAGTTGATCTCTATGTAATTATTATTATGGAAGTTTTAATGCACTACTACCCCCATAACATAATAAATAAAAAATGAGTTATATGCATATAATAGTTTGATTTAAATTTAAATAAACTATATCTGTCCTAGTAATTATCAGCCCGCCCTTTCTGGGTTATATATATAATAGTATGGCTTAAATTTAAATGACATTAGTTCCAGTATTATGGTTTCGCCCTTTAAATTTACAATTTGCTTGTTAAATTGTCATATCTCTCACGATAAGATGACCTTTTTAGCCCATAATCTTTATTAAATATTATATAAAATTTATAAAACTTAAAATTATAATAAAATATTAATTAAAAAAATATACAAATTTTTAAAATTAAAATTTTTTCTCTCTCTCCTCTCTTTCTCTTGCTCTTTCACTGTTCTTCCCTCTCCTCTCCAACTTTTATTCCCTCACAATTTTTTGGCAATGGCCTCCAATGTCCTTCAGTGCAAAGCTTTGCATGCCCATTCCAATGTCAACAAGTTTCAAAGACAAACCCGTTGTATCATCAATCTCAAAACATATAACAGTGATAATATTATTAGTCCTTTTCGTTCCTCTGTGTATTCCAAATGGCTTAAAAAAAATCCAAGGTTTATGAGTCTGCTTCCATGGAGACCTCAAAAATAAAAAATAAAAATTATACAGAAAGTAAAAAAAAAAAAATTTGGACTCAAACCAACACTAAATGTGAGAAAGATCAAAAAAGAAAAAGTAGGGAAAAAAAATGTCAGAAACGATTATCAGAGAAAGTGAGATAGAGCGAAAACAGAGCCACCAGAACTATCACCACCTTCTCCCTCTGTCCAAAGGCCACGGGAAAGGTGAGGGAAAGAGAGGACGGAAAAATGGAAAGCAAAAGAAAAACCGAGAGGAAAGAGACGGTGAGGGAAAGAAAGGACAGAAAAAAAAAAGGAAAAAAAGAAACCAGAGGAAAGAGACGGATGAGAGAAAAAGGAAAAAAAAACTATTATTGTACTTTCGTATTCTTCAATTATTAAATCTAACGGTAGAAAGCTAAAGACAGGGTTCTGAATTCTGATGTTATTTTTCAAATCATTTTAGATTGACAGTTGATTACCTCATCAAAAATAAATTAGGTTAAAAATATATAAAATAACAAGTGTTAAATAAAGAAGGGAAAAAAAAATTGGATTTATAAATTTTTTTTCGCTGTTTATTTTTCCAAAATTGTGAAAGATACATTTTATTTTAAAAAAATATGCTCTTTATGATAAAGAGTACTCTTTGTGCATAGTCCAATATGCTTTTATCCTTTGTGCAGAGTACTCTTTGTGAAAGATACAATTGGAAGTTGATGTGGAACACAAGAAGTGCAAATATTATTAGAGATTTATGAGCAAAGTTTACCCTTAGTACTAATACTAGTATGTTGTTTTCCTATTTTGATAATCTTTTTACTGTGTTTCCATTTTGAACAGTATTGTTGAAGATCAGTTGAGAGTTGGTCGGACTTTGTAAGCCTCTCTGAGGCGGCTCGTTTTGTGACATTGTTGAAAAGATCGTTCATGCATCTATTAAAAAGAAAGACCAATAATAATAATAATAAAATCAATCTAAACGTGATTTATATTTCATTTATTTATTTTGGAATTTTACCTTAAACTGTCTGGTGCAAATAGAGAAGTATATATTTGTACTACCATTCCTGCGATGGGATTAAAAATGACTATAGAACGTTTCACAAGGGTCACCCGATACAGTACACGTTGTCTTCAAACCAGAAAGGTCGCTGACTATGTTGCAAATATCAGTCGCGATTTTAGTTTAGAAATATAAAAATAAGGCCTGTATATACCCATTTGTTTGTCAAATTTTCTGATATTAATGAGAATTGTAAGTTAAAACATATTAACAAATTGGTGCTCTTCAAATAAGAACCTAAAATCTTTATTATTAGCTTTTGGCCACCGATCGGTGAAGTCTTCTTATTCAAGATGACTGGTTATTGATGAGGCTAACTAGGCAACCACAAATGCACAATCCGTCACCTCCTCATTATATCAAATTGGAACTAGTCTCGAACTCGATGAATATATATATATATATATAGGTGCAATATATATATATATATGCTCTTCTATACAACGGTGCCTATATACACTACGCACCAGGCACATTTTAAAATGGGAATAAAAAAAATATTACATATAATTAATGAATTTAATAACATATAGCGGAGTCACTTTTCAATTGTACGTCATAAGGTATATGGACATTAGAAGAGCATTTCATATCATACAGAGTAGTGAATATAGAGCCATGGCTCTATATTAGGGACAGGATCTGAATTAGCCATATCCATCCATTCTATTTGAGCAACACAGAGAGGGCCATTCGAAGAAGTTGAATGAAAAAAGCGAGAGTTTGAATTCACAGAGTGTTGGAATTTTCAGAAGCGGCTGAAAAGCTTAAAAAAAGACAGAGAAAGAAAGAGAGAGCTCCATGGGACAGATGGCAGAGAGCTTGGAGAAGGGTTTGTTAAGAAAAGAGAGCGAGGAAAGAGATGGTTTTGTAGGAAGCACAACAAGGTTGGGAGTGTTTGTTGAGGAAGTGAAAAGATTGGGATACATTGCAGGACCGATGGTGGCTGTGAATTTGTCTCAGCATTTTCTACAAATAATTTCCATTATGATGGTTGGTCATTTGGGTAGCCATTCTCTTTCTATTACCGCTATCGCATTCTCTTTCTGCGGTGCCACTGGCTTCAGTCTCCTTGTAAGTCACCCTTTCCTTATTCCAATCAATCTAATATATTCTTAAGAATCTACTACTTGTATATGAAATTTATCCAATTTGAATAGCAAAGTTTGAACTTAAACTTGAGTTTGGTAAAACTTGCCATATGCCAAGCAGTATGGAATGTCTAGTGCATTGGAAACACTATGTGGGCAAGCATATGGAGCTCAGCAATATAAGCAACTTGGAATCCAAACGAACACTGCAATTTTCTCTCTAGTCCTAGTGTGTTTTCCTTTGTCTCTCTTGTGGATCTACATGGGAAAATTACTGATTTTCTTGGGTCAAGACCCTCTAATTTCAAAAGAAGCAGGTAAATTCTCAATGTGCCTCATCCCTGCACTCTTTGCCTATGCAACTCTTCAGCCACTTGTTAGGTATTTTCAGACTCAGAGTTTGATTGTCCCTTTGCTTGTAAGCTCTTGTGTCTCTTTTTGTTCCCATATACCTCTTTGTTGGGCTTTAGTATTCAAATCTGGATTACAACATTTGGGAGCTGCATTTGCCATTGGAATCTCATATTGGTTGAATGTTGTGTCGCTCATATTATACATGATGTTCACTCCTGCTTGTGCAAGCACTCGGGTTCCCATTTCTTTCAAGAATTTTCGAGGAATTGGAGAGTTCTTGTGGTTCGCAATTCCTTCGGCTGTAATGATTTGGTAATCTGTCTTCTCATTTTTTTAAGTATTCTAGTTAGTTCTTTGGTTTATTTCTCTAAACATTTTTTTGTGTGTGTGTGAATAGCCTTGAATGGTGGTCATTCGAGATGCTTACTTTGCTGTCCGGTTTTCTACCAAATCCGGAGCTTGAAACTTCTGTTCTCTCTGTATGGTATTCTTCTACACTATTTTTATCATATCCAGCAATAATTTTTGGATCTTGAAGTACCTTAACACAATAAATTTGAATACCTTTAATAAAACCTAGAGCTGCTTAGATTATAATAATACTTTCAATGTGCCTTAAATGGTGTTCTGTTCGAGGTTTCATTTGATTATATTTTAAACAAATCTTTTATTAGCAAATATTATCTTATTAGATTATCTTCTAATGTCAAATGATCAATTTCATTATTCTGATCGCAGTTTGTCAGCCATTACATCACTCTATTCAATAACAGAAGGACTTGAAGCAGCAGGAAGGTTTGTTTCCAAGACATATAGTATATCCAAGACTTGACATTTTACAATTGGTGTTTACGTGGTTAATCTTCACCTTTATCAACTGTTTTTTTGGGTTTTAGCACTAGGGTTTCAAATGAACTAGGCGCAGGTAACCCTCAGGCAGCTCGAGTAGCTGTTGCTGCTGTAATGTTTCTTACAGTTTCAGAAGCAGTTTTCGTAAGCTCGTCTCTTTTGGTCGGGAGACATGTCTTTGGATACATTTTCAGCAATGAGAAGGAGGTTGTGGACTATGTCACCACCATGGCTCCATTGGTCTCTCTGTCTGTCATATTTGATAGCTTAAATGGAGTCCTTTCAGGTTCATTATTTTTTCTTCAAATCTTATTGACATGCATTATACGTGTATATATATATATATATATATATATCTGTGTGCGTACGAGTTTATGGGCCTAATTGATTAATAAAATCAGGTATTGCTAGGGGATGTGGGTGGCAGAACTCAGCGGCATATGTCAATCTTGGGGCTTACTATCTTTTTGGAATTCCAACTGCTGCCATTTTGGGTTTCTGGTTTGATATGAGAGGAAAGGGTCTTTGGATTGGAATTCTAGCAGGCTCTTTCTCGCAAGCGTTTCTCTACTCTGTTATAACAAGTAGCACAAACTGGGAGAAGAAGGTTGAACTTTTCACTTTTGATTCTTTTACGAACCTTGTTTTATGGTAGTTTAATTTGTCAAAGATTTCTGCTTCGGATAGCTCTCAAATCTTAAAATACCCATTTTGGTCTCAAATGTTTGGTGCTTATAATGGATTCTATTAAAGAACAATCCCACTGAAGTAGTAGGTACTAGTACCGTAAAAGCCAAAGATATAAATAAGTTGCAGGTAGTAGTAGGAATTGAATTGGAATTTTTACCCAAAAAAAAAAAATGTAGTAGGCATTGGAGTAGCGCATTGAACTCTGTAACCCTTTCTATAATATATTTTGCATAAATTTATGCCATGTTCTGTCTATCTTAACCTTTTTCCTTCTTTTTTTTTTCATTTTTTTTTTTTTGGGGGGGTTTTGGTTTGCCTAAAATTGCAGGCAAGAGAGACAAGGGAAAGAATACTTAAGGGATGAGCTTCAGTGGAATATTGAAGAATTTGACAGCGAACTGTTATAAAGAAAGGCTGTTGAGTAAT
This sequence comes from Rhamnella rubrinervis, assembly GCA_007844105.2. Lineage (NCBI taxonomy): Eukaryota > Viridiplantae > Streptophyta > Magnoliopsida > Rosales > Rhamnaceae > Rhamnella > Rhamnella rubrinervis. The sequence goes on from CM017577.2 coordinate 6,719,467, forward strand.
TTATGCATTACACTTGGAAGTAAGATCTCCAGCCTTTTGTCGTTTTGGCTGAAGACCAAATCAGACATTTTTTGTTTTTATTATTTTTTAAGTCAAAAGGATCAGACAAACATGCGAATTTTTAGCCCAAAACAAACAATGGAAAGATGTTAAACAAAATGTTCAAATTTGGTAATGGCTTTGACGTGTTTTTTTTTTTTTTTAATAATTGCTTTGGCATGTTTCTTTTTTTTTCTTTTTTACCAAATTTTGTATGTTTTTTTTTTTTTTTTTTTGGACAATACCAAATTTTGCATCTTTGGTACGCAAATTATATATATTTTGTACTTTGGTTTCTTTCCTAAGAAAATGACTCGACATATTATCTTCCATTTTTACGCACGTGCTTGACACATGTTAGTTATTAAAAAATAGAGAAAAAAAAAAAAAGAGTACTACAATGCAATTAAAATTAAAGTGGCAAATAATGACCACACAAACTAAAAGCCTTTTTTTAAAAAAAAAAAAATGAATGTTTGTTGAAAAAAGGAAGAGAGATGGGTAAATTGCAAATGAGGGTTTTAAAGATCACAGAACTCGCAGCCACAGCATCAAATTGAAAGAGAGGGAGAGAGAGATAGCAAGAGCTGAGAGAGAGCAGCTGAGTCGAACTCTGAGCTCGTTCCCGGACGCCATTCACAAAATCCTTCCAGTATTCGATGAACCTGCATCTTCTTTTATTAAGGAAGTTGGCTGGGAATGGGATGAGATCGTACTGTTGGGAAGTTGGCTTGAAGTTATTATTATTCCTCCTTTTCTTTTTCTTTTTCTTTTTTTTACTTGATTTCTGGTATCTGTTCTCTCACTTTCCACTTTTATCAGGAAAAAAAAAAAATCTTACTTTCCCCTTCCTTTTGGTGAATTGGGTTTTTTGGATACATTGTTTAGTAATTTATTTATTTTTGGATGATGATATATATTTGTAGCCTTGAATGGTGGTCATACGAGCTAATTATTCTACAGTCTGGTTTTTTACCAAATCCGAAGCTTGAAACCTCAGTTCTGGCTGTATGGTAAGCTTTTCTAATTAATTTCCCAAATAGTATTATATCTCTAAATAAATTATATATGCAGAATATGAATAAATTTAAAAGAAATTGACAAAAATACCCACTAAAATAATACAATTTGAAAAAATACCCATAAACCTATATTTTTTACAAAACCTAGGCAAAGTTACCCAAACTACCCCTGTTGCTCAAATTCATTCCTTCAATCCTCACCCCCGCCTTTTCCTTCCTCCATAATAAGGATTTAAAGAAAAAAATATACTTTTTTATACAAATTTAGATTTGAAATTGAATGGGTATTATATATATGTGTAATTGATTTTTATTTTAAGAGATTTTGATATATTTGGTTTGAAATGCATGGTTTTGATGTATTTCGTTTCGAAAAATTATGACGTCGGAAAATAGTGTGCTTGTGGGAGTACATAATTTCAGCACTTTTAAGGACGGGTACAATATTGTTCGTCGTTAAAAAGGTATAATTCGGCCAAAAGGCTGAGGTCATCTGCAAGCCTGTCGAGGGAGTCCATTACGAGCGTAATTTTAATACTTTTAAGGACGGTCACAATTTTGCACATTATTAAAAGTGGGCTCCCTCGGCAGACTTGCAGATGGCCTCGACCTTTTGGCCAAGTTATATTTTTTTAACAACAGATAGTATTGTGTTCATCCTTAAAAGTGCTGAAATTATGCACTCCCACCAGCACACTGTGTTTTCCGACGTCATAATTTTTCGAAACGAAATACATCATAATCATCCATTTCAAACCAAATACATCAAAATCTCTTAAAATCAAAATCAATTACACATATATACACAATACCCATTCAATTTCAAACCTAGATCTATATAAAAATAATAATAATTTTTTCAAATCCTTATTATGGTGAAAGGAGAAGGCGGCGGTGAGGATTGAAGGAAGGAGAAGTGTGTTTGAGCAACAGAGAATAAGTAAGGATAGTTTGGGTAATTTGTCTAGATTTTGCAAGAAATATAAGTTAATAGGTATTTTTTTCAAATTGTATTATTTTGGTGGGTATTTTTATCAATTTTTCTAAATTTAATTGTTCTCGTGATAATATTGTCTTGAATAGTCTCAATACCATCTCAACCCTATACTCAACACCATATGGACATGTTGCTGCAGCAAGGTACATAAATATATGGCATGAAACACATATTTTAATTGCACACACATAAATATGTATATATAATGTAAGTTTGTACAAGTTATGCAGCTAATTAATCTAATATGTGTTTATTTTTTCTTATTCTAAGTAGCACAAGAGTTTCAAATGAATTAGGACCTGGTAACCCAAAAGCTGCTAGGACCGCTACTCTTGCCGTAATGTTTCTAGCAGTGGCGGAAGCTTGTATAATAAGCACAGTTCTGTTTGTCAACTGGCGAGTTTTCGAATACACTTTTAGCAATAAGAAAGTAGTTGTTGATTATGTCACATGAAATTGCTGTGAAAATATTGAAAACACATAATGCATGTTACATAACACATCAATCAATCTCAATATCAACCATGCATTCCCAAAATCCAAACATAATTTATCTAAAAAGCATGTGCAAATTAGTTTAGAGAATACCGTTAATGCTTGGAGAAGCTTGGTTTCCACTTGATGTCGTCTAGCCAATCTGCAAAATCAAAACAACCAAAAAGAAAAATATAGGTAGCAGCTATGAACCCAAATCCTTTCTAACCTCTCCTTCTTCACAACATACAATAGTGTTCTTTTTTTACCACACACAACCCACCTTCTCTTTTGTTATATATATATATATTAAAATAAATAAAATAATATATAAAATAAAAATGAGAAATGGACTCATACACTAATAAGGAGGTTATTTAGCCTAATGGGCCGGATAAAGAATTAAAAAGGATTGAATCCAATAATTTTAATTTATTACAAGTAAATTATGATCAATCTCATTATAATCTAATAAATGAGTTTATATGATTATGCTAAATCCACATAAAATTTTTTACATTTGCTTCTCTGGTTTGTGTATCTTTTAGTTTGGATGGCTTACAAGTGTCTTTTCAGGTCAATTATTTAAATCTCTCCTTTTTCAATCACATACATGTATATAAATTATAATTTCCATGGAAAAAGTAAAATTTCTACTGCATTTGGAAATCAAAATCTTATTTTTGATGACAACATATAGGGTCGTACATAAACCTAGGAGCTTATTATCTATGTAGAATACCAGTTGCTGCCATTTATGGTTTCTTGGTTAAACTTAGAGGATCTTTGGATCGGAGTTCAAGTTGGTGCTTTTGTGCATACTCTTTTGCTCTCTCTTGTTACTATTTATACTGATTGGGAAAAACGGGTATATACTTCAGAAATGCTCTATTGACGGTAAATTGACTAATTCAAGTGACTGCACAAAGTGAAAAGTAAAAAGAGAACATAAAAAATGATATATGCTTTTATGTACCTTTTTGCCCATGACTGCAGCCAAAGCTCTCTACATATATGTATATATACACGTATTTATATGCACATATGCTCTCTAACTAATTGATACTTTCTCTTGCTCTATTCAAAAGGGTATATATTAATTTCTAGCACTGATCATGAAATTTTCTCGGCATTTCAGGCATTGAAGGCAAGGGAGAGAAAGTAGATGGGGAAATCTCGAAAAAAATAGACAAAATCAAGATCATGATCAATTCGATTGTCCTCGATCGATCGGTTCGAGTATTTGAAGAATCAAAACAAAATTGTCTCTCTTAGAAATTGACATGGCGTAGCATATTAATTTTGATGAGCACATATATATTGCTGTGTCACATTTGTAAACCTAAAGAAACTAATGAGAAGATATGAGTACTAATTCAGTTCTATTATTTTGGTACGTATTTTAAATTTTGTATCTTTTAAGGGTTCATACATGCTTTCGGTAAAAACCTGTACACCATAGTTGTGCACTATATATATATATATATATATATTGAAAAATGCTAAATTGATTAAAATGGATTAGCTTATTTCTTAAGTGTAATACTTGTCAAAGTCACATCTGATTTTCTTTGTGGATGTGACCCAATAAATTTTATTAAAATTGAAGATGAAAAAGTAAAAAATATCCACGAAAAGTTGGTGAATATTTGTGGAATTAAAACCAAATGAACAAATTGAGGAATGAAACCCTCCTCACAAGATTCCCATAAATTGCAGAAAAAAAAGATTAAATAGTACATATTTTGATGGATCATTTGCCAATGACAAAAGTGCCCCTAAGAAAAAAAAATCCAAAACAAAATAAAACAGTAATAATAATGACAATAAGAAGAGGTACAAATGCATGTATTATTGGAGTGAGAAGCAAGAGAATTTGTGGAATTAAAACCAAATGAGCAAATTGAGGAATGAAATCGTCCTCACAAGATTCCCATAAATTGCAGAAAAAAAGATTAAATAGCACATATTTTGATGGATCACTTGCCAACGATAAAAGTGCCCCTGAGAAAAAAACAAAACAAAACAAAACAGTAATAATAATGACAATAAGAAGATGTACAGATGCATGTATTATTGAAGTGAGAAGATGAGCAAGAGACTAAATAGAAAATTTTAAATGAAAATTTCAAATCTAGCTATTGATTTCAATGTGTATATACATGTATATAAAATCCTATAGAATTGACTTACATGGGATTGGCTAGAGGATCCATGAGTGCCTCGAAACGTCACTATTAATTCATTAAGAAAAAGAAAAATAATTATTTTTGTATGCTCTAAAAAAGATGAGCCTTGGTGTTCATTAGCTTAAGTTTCAAGTGAAACATGCTATATAGCATCTGTTTATATTTCATCATGCACTTAATTTAGCGAGTAGCTCATAGCTTAATAATTTTTTTTCCTAGATTGACTGCACTGATAAGGCACATTCATAATATTAAATGAGGCATATATATTAAAAAGCAAACCCACAATCTCAAGCTTTTTAAGGTGATAGGCAATTCAGTTTCTTTCTGCTGTGTCATTCATGCTTATAAAAATAAATAATAATAATTAATTTTATTAGGGATATAAGTAAACCAAACATTGTTGCTCCTTGAAGCCAGTTAGACACACTGACAAAATTCTAATTTATTTGTGTTGAAAACCAATATTAAATTTGGAGGATGGAGGAATAATATTTTTACGCCCGAATTAGGATTATAGCAGGACCTTTAGTGGCAATAATGTTCTCAGTACTTGTTGCAGATTGTTTCAGCTATGATGGTTGGTCATCTTGGTGAACTTGCTCTCTCTAGCACCTCCATAGCCATCTCTTTCTGGCGTTACAGGCTTTAGACTTCTTGTAAGTACCTACTATATTCTTAATTTCCTCTCTTAAATTTGGGTTTAATTATTTTCTTTTTTATTAATGGGTGTTTTCTTAATTATTTTAATTAAAATGTTCATGTAACTTTCCACGTAACTGCTTTTGGTGACACGCGTAGGTAGTATAATAATAAGTTTAATGTTCCTTTGAACAAAACCATGATCATTTCTTGCGTTGAGTGTTTGTTTTATAGTTTATTTCTACATGCTTGTTGGTTATCAACTTATCGTCCATTTATCTTTTTAAGAATTACATAAAAATATTTTTTTAAATATTTTTTGAGAAATATTTATTTGTGTCGGAAAGGAAAATAAAGTTGTTGGTGGACAATGTTGAAGATTGGTGAGGAAAAAATTAAAAATCCATTTTAGATGGACTGGTATGCTAATTTTTTGCTTTATCTTTTAAATTTCATGTACGTTGCACCTTGTACCTGTTGATTGAAAAAAGGGTAATGGTGTGATTTATGAATAATAATAATAATAATAATTGAATTAAATTAAAAATAAAAAGACCTACAGAAATCTAGGTAAACACGAAAGGTCCCAACTCCCATGTGTAAACAACGTGAAGGACAGGCACGACTGGTTAACGTAGGATAGACTATGATATTAACCAATGGTCAATGGTCATAGTCTTTATGGGTTAATTTTTTATTTGTTGTTTTTTAATAATAACTGAATAAAAGATAAGCTTTGAACTGGAACATATTAAATTTAATGAATTGTCACTGTTTGATACTATATATATATATATATATATATATTTGTCTTTTGGATAAAAACGTTGAAAAGTTTGTCTATATTTTACCATTAGGTTAAAAACAAGGTTAATATTGTTCAATTCCTCGTGGAGTAAGTTAAGCATACAATTAATTAATCAATTATACTATTAAAGTAGGTCCAAAATATATAAAAAGGATCCATCAACTAGTATGTGAGTGCGTCCACACGGGGATATTCCAAATGATAAAAGTTTCTGGCTTTCAATTTTCAGGTCCTGGGTTCGACCAGGCTTAAAGAGAGTGAACTCTCCTCCCCTATAACGTAGTGTAGAAAATTTTTATTGTCCCAAAAATAAAAATAAAAAACTAATCTATGAGTGTGAAGTTAATTTCTTTGGAATTAATTGAAAAATTATAATCCCTCTTTGTCATTCATCGGTGGCCTTTTTTTGTACTGTTGTGGAAATTAAGTCAAGACATGAATAAATTAATTGAAGAGTTATATGCATATAAAGCGATATGGATAAATTACATTAATCTCTCTTTTATTTTGAAAGCTTGGTTGATTAAAAATTCAGATTAGATGTCTCTTTATCTATCTTCTCATCAGTCCTCTCAATTAAAATTTGAGATATGGACAATATTTACTTTATTTTATTTCTATTCCATTTTCATTAAAAAACAAAATCTGTATGGTTATACATGTAGAAATGTCTAGTGCACTGGAAACTCTATGTGGGCAAGCCTACGGAGCCGAGCAATATCAGAAACTTGGACTTCAAACTTACACTGCTATATTTTCACTATTCTTGGTTTGTTTCCCCGTATCTTTGATTTGGATCAACATGGCAAGGTCATTTGCTTTCATTGGTCAAGATCCTCTTATTTCACAAGAAGCTGGCAAATTCATAGCTTGGCTTATTCCTGCTCTTCTTGCCTATGCTGCTCTTCAACCTCTTGTTAGATACTTTCAAACACGATGCTCATAATTCCAATGCACCTAAGCTCTATTGCCACACTTTGTTTCCACATTCCTCTCTGTTGGGTCTTGGTGTTAAGTCTGGACTGGGCAACCGTGGTGGCACATTGGTTATAGGAATTTTAAATTGATTGAATGTGGTTATGCTGATATTGTACATGAAGTTTTCTTCTTTCTTTGTGAAAACCAGAACTCCAATAGATTCGCAAGGGACTTTTCAAAATAAGGGTCTAAATTAATAGAACCTATGGTGGAGGTCCATGTTTGGAGTGAGTCTGTATGTCTTGGGCTCCGAAGTAGGTCTGAGCTTATCCATTGGCAGTGACGAATCCAGGATTTACAAGTTAGGTGGGCTATATTTACCTTATTAAAATTTTTTTTAAAAAAATAAAATTTGACAATATAAGCATATTTTATTATTAAAATAAAAAAGTACACATAAAGAAAAGAAACATAATAAATCTTATTCATAAAGTAAATATAAAAAATTACTATTTAAGTTGTGCTCTACGTTTCTTTATTGAGTAAAACTCATCAATAATTGAATCATCATCTATACTTGTTGCAAAGTCTCTTTCTATGTAGATGATCATGCAATCAGTAAGAAATTCGTTTTCAATCTTGTTCCGAAGCCGATTTTTAATGAATTTCATAGATGAAAACGCTCTTTCTGTCGTTGATGTAGAAACCGGAAGTGTTAATATCAAACGAATCAATCTACTAATCAAGTAGAAATCTTCAGCAATACCTGTTTCAACTAGTCGATGATATAATGTAGAAATAGAATTAATATTCTGAAACTCTGGGCGATCCATTGATAACTTATAATACCCCAATTGTATTCTCAAAGGATATAATTCAGAATGAGTGAAGTCTTCAGGATAAAATTTTTCAGCAAGTTTACAAATATCATCGATATTAAATGATCTGCCATGAGAAGGATCCAGGAAGCTAAGACAAAGTAACTCCACCTGTTTTTCGAAATCTATTATTCAACTCCATCAACTGAAAATCTATTACATTATTAAATATATCAACTCGATAATGATGCTCAATTGTAATAGAATCTCTTTGTTGACAAGAACGACCTGTACCATGCTTATATGGAGCACTCATATCAGGTATCTCAATATCATATCGTTCACAAAAAGATATAATTTCTTCAAATAGCTCATCCCAACCACCATCTCTTAAAGTTTGAAGTTGATATTTTGATTGTGAGACATAATTCAAAGCATTAACAATGTCTTGATTTTTTTGAAGTGCGACAAACAAAATCAGTAATTCCATAACTTTCTTCATCAAAAGTAAGATAAATACAAATTGAATGATGTTATGGCAACCAAATATTTATAAGCCTCGAAGCGAAATTGTTGAGTTGGTCCATTTTCATCGATCTCTGAAAGAAATGATTTAATTGTGCCAAATAACTCAATTAAGCTCCTCACAGAATTATAATGAGAACCCCAACGACTTGTTCCAGGTCGTTGCAAATTACAAGTTTGATTTGCCCTCGCACTGCTCCCAAGTTCTCCATCCATTAACAACTCGTGAATTTCATATTTTCGTCTCAAGACCAACTCAGAATGACGCTTGGCAGAAGCAGACATGTAATTAACAATTTCATTCAACATTGAAAAAAATAACCAAACATACTTCACTTCTTTAGGCACCATTTAAAGCCAATTGCAAGCGATGAGCAAAACAATGTACATAATATGCATATGGACAATCTTGAAGAAACAATGCTTGTAATCCATTCCATGCACCACGCATATTGCTGGCACCATCATATCCTTGACCACGTAAATTTTCAACTAGAAGTTCATGACGACCAAGAACAGCAGTGATCTCATTTTTTAAAGTTAAAGCTCTTGTATCAGAAATATTCACCACATCAAAAAATCGTTCTCTGACAAATCCATAACAATCTACATATCTTAAGATAATAGCCATTTGCTCTTTATTTGCTTCATCAACTGCTTCATCAACAAGAATGCAATATTTGTTATTTCCAATTTCTTGACGAATCAACTTTCTCACCTTGTTAGCATATATATGCAATATCTCTTTTTGTATCGATGATGCAATATACTTGGCATTCCCAGGAGCATTATCAAGAACAACATTTTTAATGCCAATGTTACATCTTGCCATTAAATTTATAACTTCAATGAAATTTCCCCGATTAGATGAATCATGAGATTCATCATTGCCTCTGAAAGCCAATCCTTGACTTGCTAAGAATCTAACACTATCAATTGTTACTTTTAGCCTCAATCGATTTTGTATTATTTGTTGAGAAGACTGTGCATTCATAACTGTATCAATTTGTTGAGATGGATTCCCCAAGCCACGCCAATCTATCATAGCACGTTGATGAGCCGAAGATACATTATGTCCAATAAAGGCACATTGTTGTCCACCAACCCTCTTCCAATTTCTAAACCCTTCGGTAGTAAAAGTCTTCTGCGAGTCATTATAAAAAATGAAGCAAGGAAAACAAAATGCCAAATCTTTGGCAACAGAATACTCAAGCCAAAAATATTGCTTAAACCACTTAGATTGAAATCTTCGAGCTTGCGCCCCATCCACATGACTAGGATACACACTTAGTTGAGGTTGATATGCTCCATGATTAATATAAGCTCTCCGAATATTATCGCGTTCATTAATCGGGTATTCACATATTTGACGACGTAATCCTGGATCACGTTCAAGAGTTGTGGTGTCAAATTCTGGAGGCACCATTTTTTCACAAGTTGAAGGTTCTACATTTGAAGACTTCAAAGGTAACCCACTTGATGATCCTTCACTTATTTTCTTAAAAAAAGATCCAATACCTTTGAATTTCTTTGGTTTTCGATCACAATCCGACATTATAAGAATCCTAAATTATAATGCACATTATATCTAAATTATAATTTGATAAAAAAATATCATAAAAATATGATAACCAACAGGCAATTTAATTTCCATCAAGCAATATAATTTCCACAAAAAAATTAAATTTCCAACAATTAATTCAATTTTAAACAAACAACTCAATTTTCAAAATGTAATTTAATTTATAATAATCAATCCAAGCAATCCATTCTTCAAAAAAAATTATAAATACCTTAATTTGCTGCTATCCAAACCAATAACCAATCCAACAAGTTGTTTGAGTTGAAACTCTTAAATTAACAAGGGTCTAGAAAATTCAACCTTGTCTCCTTTATCCTGAAAACCCAAAGATGACAACAAGAAGTCATCTATTTGTAATATGTCCATTGTCACACAAAAATAAATTCATATAAATGTATAATGTATTTATAATATGTATCGGTCTTACAACAAGCAAGGAATTTCCTTTTCAAAAACATTACCACCTATATTAATAGCTTTTGTTTTATTGGAGCCATTAGAGAAGATAAATTTATACATAAAATTTATTAACAAACCAAGTTGAAAATTTATTGTCCCATGATATCTGAATTGATTATTAATTAAACTAGCCCAAACTCTTATCCTAAAGCTAATTAAAAACAACTATGAAAGGTAAATAGCTCACTCAATTTTTTGTGAAATTAGACACTAAACTTACTTAAAGGTAAACAAGAGTTCAAAAATTATATAAGAAAAAAAAATAGAAGTTTTCAATAAATAAATCTGAAAAATCTGTTCAATAACATAATCTATTATTTAAACAAAATACTAAAGAAATAAAACTAGAAAAGGTAAATTTATAATAGAATCAATTCAAACTTCAAACTAGAGAAGGTAAAGAGCTCACTCAATTCATCAAACTTGAAACCCTTGATTTGCTTCTCAGCTGGCAGCCGCACATCCCATCTGTTTGAAACCCTTGAAGACAAGTCTGAGGAGAATTTTTTTTTAACGTGTTTAATTAGATTTAGGCTGTGGGTTTGGGTTGTGGGCTTAGATTATGGGTTTGGGCTATTGGTTTGTTTTTTTTTTTTTTGGCTATTTAGTTATGTGTAAAAAAATTTTGAAAATCAATTGGGCTGCCTGGGCTATAGCCCAGGGAGCCCAAAGAGTGGAATCGTCCCTGTCCATTGGTGTACCTAATAAATTCATAAGAGACTCCTCAAAATAAAGGGTCCAAATGAGTACTGTTTAGAGTGAAAGTCCATATTTGGGGTGTACTTATGTGTCTTGGATCCAAAAATAGGCATCAGCTCAATCATAGGTGTACCCAATATATTCGTAAGGGAGATGAATTCGTAAGGAACTTCACATGTAATACCTAGGGGAGGCTCGTGCTTGAGGCAATGTTTAATGGAGTTGATTGTCCCTTTTCCATCAGTTGTAAGTTTCAGGAATGGCTACTCATAAGCCCACCCCAAGGCTTCAAATATGCTCATGCATCAATAAATTTGGGGGCATTTTATCTCTTAGTTCTACTCTACAAACTCTCTTCTGCTTTGCTTTTTGTTGTAAATAGTTGTACTGATTGGGAAAAACAGGTTTGTTTATATACACTCCTTTTATTTTATTTTATTTTTTAATCTTTTCAATCCTAATTAATATTTGTCAAGTGAGATTGGCTCAGTGGTGCGATCCTTTCACATATTTTTAGATCGTGAGTTGAAATTATTACTCAATCCCCTTTAGAAATTTATAATCTGATCAAGAAAAGAAAAATGCCCAACTAATTTTTTTTATTGGACTCTTTCGCTTTGAGTCTTTTTAAAAGTTATTTTATCCTTTGAAAATAATTCATGGGGTACAAATTATGTGGATGCTAATGTATTATTATTTTCATCTTAGGTATTTGATTGGTGGCCTCTAACAAACATAATATGGACGAGATTTAGAAAAATAAAATAAAATAAAAGTTAAATACTATAATTCATATTATATACATTAATGATAATATGGACAAAATTGACTTGACTTCAATATTATTTTATTTCAGTTGTTTTTAAAGGAAATTATATTAAAATCGAAATAATTGTACCATCCAGCGTTTAAAGTCTTAGCTCCAACCAATACATACACTAGACAACTTCAACTTAATTTTGGCTTTCACATTTTTGTAAGCATCGTTGATGCGACCAATAATCAAAAGCAATATTGAAACAATATTAAAATTCAGTCTTATTTAAGGTCAAGTGAAGAAATTTATTAAAAGCGTAGATCAATTATTTTAGATTTTAAAAATTATAAAATTAAAATAATAAAAATATTATATCTACTAATAAAAATCTAAATATTTTTTTTATTTATAAAAATATATATAAATATTATTTATATTTATTTTATTTATTTATTTTGAAATTTTACCACTTTTGCACAAATAGATTGAATATCACGCGGCACAGTACACGTGGTTTTCAAACCCAAAAGGTCGCTGACTATGTTGCTTTTTATTTTTATTTTTTTCTTTTGTTTCGAATAAAAAATGAGCCAGAGCCTTATCATGCTGACATGGCAGATGAGACACGTCATGCTAAACGGCGTACATTATAATTTGAACCGTTTTCAAGGTGACGGACGGTGGACACACTATTTTTGTTTTTATCTTTTGTTAAAAGATAAAATAATATGGCATATTTATATCTTCTGCACGTGAAATAAATAGTTGAGATTTAGAAAAAAAAAAAAAGAAAAAAAAGGAAAGATCCTCATTTATTTTAGAAAGCCAATCATATAAATATGGGTTTGATAGAGAGTCAAATTTATTTTTTATTTATAATTATAATTATTATTGTGTAAATTATATTGCACTATTACACCGTTTTTCATGACATAATAAATAAATTATCGATGGAGAGCCAAATTTATATTTTATTTATAATTACAATTATTATTGTGTAAATTTCATTTCACCGTTATCTCCGTGACATGATAAATAAAAAAAATAGATTATATGCATATAACCGCATTGCGAGGGTTTGACTTAAATTTAAATCATCTATATTGGTTACAACATTATCATTGGAGTTTGGCTTAAATTTAAAATAATATATCTATATTGATTACAGTATTATCTTCAGGCCCTTAAATATTGTCTTATCTCTCTTATTTGGCACGTTAAAATGATTTTTCTTTTACCCATAATCTTTATTAAATATTATATTAAATTTACGGAATAAATACTATATTGATTACAGAATTCTCTGCTGATGCTTTTAGGGTTTCCGACGTTCTTTTTCAAAACAATATATATTAACTGATAGTTGAGTAAATTTTAGAAGTAATATGATAATACCTTGTCGAAAATAAATCAAGTTAAAAACAAAATAATAAATATGTAAAATAACAAATATTATAGAAGAAAGCAAAATAAAGAAAGGGAAATAAAAGTTGGATTTATAATAAAAAATTTAACAGTTTATTTTTTCAAAATTATAAAAGATACATTTTATTTTTGATATATATATATATATATATATGCGCATGCTAAGAGTACACTTCATATATAGTCGAATATGCTCTTATAATCAAAATAATTGTCCATACAATGTTTCAAAGTCATAAGCTTCATTATTATAAAAAAAACAAAACAAAAAAAAAAAACAAAACAAAAAGAAGTCATAAGCTTCATCCAATATACAGTAACCACCTCAGTTTAATTCGCTTTCACATTTTTGTAAAGATGGTTTACGCATCTTTTAAAAAAGAAAGACCAATTAAAAAAAAGCACGAATATTGGGGGGGAAAAAAAAGGAAAAAAAGAAAAAACAGCAACAATATTGAAAACACCAAATCAATCTTAACCTTTTCACCAAAAAAAAAAAAAAATCAATCTAAACGTGATTTATATTTCATTTATTTATTTTGGAATTTTACCTTTAAACTTGTCTGGTGCAAATAAAAGACAAATAGAGACGTATATATTTGCACTACCACTTCCGCGATTAGATTAACAAACGTACCATTGATTGACAAACAATCGGACTGATAAAGTGATTATGAAACGTTTCGCGAGGGTGGCGAGACACAGTACACGTTGTCTTCATCAAACCAAAAAGGTCACCGACAATGTTGGTAATATCAGTCAAAATCTTAGTTTCGAAATATAAAAATATCCACTCATTTGTTTATCAAATTTTAGTAGGCTACTAGAGTAAGAAGTGATGAATTTGGGTCCGCTCTTCAAATAAGAACCTAAAAATCTTTATTATTTGCTTTTGGCCTGATCGGTGAAGTCTTCTGATTCATGATGACTATTTAGATGAGGCTGATTAGGCAACCACAAATGCACCATCCATCACCTCCTATGTAGTTGGAACTTGTCTTGAGCTCGGTGCAATCTATATATATATATATATATATATATATATATATATGCTCTTCTGTGCAACGGTGTCCATCTACACAACCACGAGGCTCATTTTAAAATGGGAATAAGGAAAAATATTACATACAGAGTAGTGAATATAGAGCCAATTTGATATTAGTGACACGAGCTGAATTAGCTTTGATATCATCTATAAATAAATTTTAGTTTAGTGACAGGAGCTGAATTAGGCATATCCATCCATTCTATTAGAGCAACACAGAGAGGGCCATCCGAAGAAGTTGAATGGAAAAGCGAGAGTTTGAATTCATTGAGAGTGTTAGAATTTTCAGAAGCGGCTGAAAAGTTTAAAAAAAGACAGAGAAAGAGAGAGCGCCATGGGAGAGATGGCAGCGAGCTTGGAGAAGGATTTGTTAAGAAAAGAGAGGGAGGAAAACGATGGTTTTGTAGGCAGCACAACAAGATTGCGAGTGTTTGTTGAGGAAGTGAAAAGATTGGGATACATTGCAGGACCAATGGTGGCTGTGAATTTGTCTCAGTACGTTTTACAGATCATTTCCATTATGACGGTTGGTCATTTGGGTAGCCTCTCTCTTTCTAGTACTGCTATTGCAGTCTCTCTCTGTGCTGTCTCTGGCTTCAGTCCCCTTGTAAGTCACCCTTTTCTTATTTCAATCAAATATTCTCTTAAGAATCTACTACTTGTATATGAAATTTATCCAATTTGAATTGCAAAGTTTGAACTCAATCTTGGGTTTGGTAAAACTTGTCATATGCCAAGCAGTATGGAATGTCTAGTGCATTGGAAACACTATGTGGACAAGCATATGGAGCTCAGCAATATAAGCAAGTTGGAATCCAAACGAACACTGCAATTTTCTCTCTCGTCCTTGTGTGTTTTCCTTTGTCTCTCTTGTGGATCTACATGGGAAAATTACTGATTTTCTTGGGTCAAGACCCTCTAATTTCGAAAGAAGCAGGTAAATTCTCATTGTGCCTCATCCCTGCACTCTTTGCCTATGCAACTCTTCAGCCACTTGTTAGGTATTTTCAGACTCAGAGTTTGATTGTCCCTTTGCTTGTAAGCTCTTGTGTCTCTTTTTGTTCCCATATACCTCTTTGTTGGGCTTTAGTATTCAAATCTGGATTACAACATTTGGGAGCTGCATTTGCCATTGGAATCTCATATTGGTTGAATGTTGTGTTGCTCATATTATACATGATGTTCACTCCTGCTTGTGCAAGCACTCGGGTTCCCATTTCTTTCGAGATTTTTCGAGGAAATGGAGAGTTCTTGCGGTTCGCAATTCCTTCGGCTGTAATGATTTGGTAATCTGTCTTCTCATTTTTTAAGTATTCTACTTAGTTCTTTGGTTCACTTCTCTAAACCATTTTTTTTGCGTGTGTGTGAATAGCCTTGAATGGTGGTCATTCGAGCTGCTTACTTTGCTGTCCGGTTTTCTACCAAATCCGGAGCTTGAAACTTCTGTTCTCTCTGTATGGTATTCTTCTACACTATTTTTATAATATCCAGCAATAATTTTTGGATCTTGAAGTACTTTTAACACATAATAAATTTGAATACCTTTAATAAAATGTAGAGCTGCTTAGATTATAATAATACTTTGGTATTTTGTATCTCAATGTGCCTTAAATGGTGTTCTGTTTGAGGTTTCATTTCATTATATTTTAAACAATCTTTGATTAGCAAATATTATTTTATTAGATTATCTTCTAATGTCAAATGGTCAATTTCATTATTCTGATCGCAGTTTGTCAATCATTGCATCACTCTATTCAATACCAGAAGGACTTGGAGCGGCAGGAAGGTTCGTTTCCAAGACATATAATATAGTCATATAAGACTAGACATTTTACAATTTATGTTTACATGGTTAACCTTCACCTTTTTCTAACTGTTTTTTCGGGTTTTAGCACTCGAGTTTCAAATGAACTAGGCGCAGGTAACCCTCAGGCAGCTCGAGTAGCTCTTGCTGCTGTGATGTTTCTTACAGTTTCAGAAGCAATTTTCGTAAGCTCGTCTCTTTTGGTCGGGAGACATGTTTTTGGATACATTTTCAGCAATGAGAAGGAGGTTGTGGACTATGTCACCACCATGGCTCCATTGGTCTCTCTATCTGTCATATCTGATAGCTTACATGGAGTTCTTTCAGGTTCATTATTTTTCCTTCGTATCTTATTGATATGCATTATACACATACGTGTGTGTATATATATATATATGTACGAGTTTATGGGCCTAATTGATTAATAAAATCAGGTATTGCTAGGGGATGTGGGTGGCAGAACTTAGCGGCATATGTTAATCTTGGGGCTTACTATCTTTTTGGAATTCCAATTGCTGCCATTTTGGGTTTCTGGTTTTGATATGAGAGGAAAGGGTCTTTGGATTGGAATTCTAGCAGGCTCTTTCTTGCAAGCGTTTCTGTACTCTGTTATAACAAGTAGCACAAACTGGGAGAAGAAGGTTGAGCTTTTCACTTTTGATTCTTTTAAAAACCTTGTTTTATTGTTGTTTAATTGGTCAAAGATTTCTGCTTCAGATAGCTCCCAAATCTTAAGATACCCATTTTGGTCTCAAATGTTTGGTACTTATAATGTATTCTATTAAAGGACAATCCCACTGAAGTAGTAGGTAGGAGTACCGCAAAAGCCAAAGATATAATTAACAGACAGGAATAGGAATAGCGCATTGAACTCTGTAACCCTCTCTGTGATATATTTTGCATAAATTTATGCCATGTTCTTTCTTAACCTTTTTTTCCTCTTTTTTGTTTTGGGTTTTGGTTTGCCTAAAATTGCAGGCAAGAGAGGCAAGGGAGAGAATACTTGAGGGAAGCGCTTCAGTGGAAAATTGAAGGATTTGTTAGAGAACTGCTATAGACAAAGGCTGTTGAGTAATTCATGCATTACACTTAGAAGTAAAATTGCATGTGAAGGATCTCTAGCCTTTTGTCATTTTGGCTGAAGACCAAATCAAACATCTTTTTTTTTTTTTCTTTTTTTTATTAAGTCAAAAGGATCAGACAAACATGCAAATTTTTAGCCCACAAACAAATAGTGGAAAGATGTTAAAATGTTTTAATTTGGTACCAGCTTTCACATGTTTCTTTTTTTTTTTTTGTTATAATTGCTTTGACATGTTTCTTTGAATTTTTAGTTAGAGAGAAAAATGTTGTATTTATGTATCTGCTTGTTTCCTTTTTACCAAAATTTACATTGTTGCTTGCAAAATTGTATGTATTTTGTAGTTTGGTCTCTTTCGGTAGGGAAATGTCCAAGCCTATCTTCTTCGATTTTTACTCATGTGCTTGGCACATGCTATTTATGTAAAAAAATATATTAAAAAAAAAAAAAGAAATAGCAACAATTCACTAGAGATTCTTTTTTCTGTTTTTCGTTTCTTTTTTCTGCAAACTTGCTTTTTAAAAAAATTTGGGATAAAAAATTAAAACCCTGAATTCTGTTTGCATTTTTCGTTTTGTTTTCCATTTTTAAGGACAGACTTTTAAAAACCGTCGTTAAAGGTTTTATATTTTAACGATGGTTTCAGTCGACCTAGTCGTTAAAACATACAATTTAAAAAAATACAAAATCAAAAATAAAAATAGTTACCAAACGAATTTTTTGTTTTCTCTTCAAAAACCAAAAGTAAAAATGATTATCATATGAGTTGTTGTTCACTTTTCCTAATAAAAAAATAAAAATAAAAAATGAATACATTATCAAACAACCTCTTAATCTATAGTTAAAGAGCATAAACAAAAGCTATGTTACAGTGTTAGGGTTTATCTTTGATTTGAAATTTTGAAGGAGTCAAGTTCTTAACGGAAGAAAAGTAATAAGATAAAGTCATAATCCTGGTACATCACGCGCTTTACCAAATCCAATCAAAATCATGTAATTAGTTCATTAAAAAAATATTGAATTGAAGAAAAAAAAAAAAAACTGACTGCTAGAAAGCCATGCCATGAAAGATACACATACATCAACCACAGACATGAAAAGTTGTTTCCATTGAACACATCAAATGCAATTGAAAACAATATAATTGTAAACTCAATTATTAAGAACCTCCTCTCCGAGCATTAGCTTGGTCTAGTAATAATTTCCAATGAGCTCGCATTTTGAAATTTTGGATTCAATTAGAATTTTTTACCTTCAGTTTGGATTTGATCAGATCTGGCATTTAGATTTTTTACCTTGAATTTGAATTTGATCAGATTTAACATTTTTCATTTCCTTTAAAATAGAGTAGAAATTTCCCTTTTCAAAAAAAATATATATATATATATATATAAGAACCTCCCTCATTCCCCCACATGCCACAAAAAACTATTAGATAGACAAAAGCTTAAATAATAATAAACCCAATTTAGAACATGATCAACAAACAAACTAAATAACAATGTATGTGTTCAAAAAAATAAAGTAAAAAGTAATAGATAAAATAGATTAGGCTCATAAGAGAGAGAGAAAATACAGCAATTAATAACTAGATACGCAAATATGTATTAAAAATTAGGCTTCTTTTTTATTTAGAAAAACCATCTTAGGTATTTAGGTGAGTAGAAAGGATCGAAATCCATTATTAAACTAAGAAATTAAATTTGTTATATTGCATTTTGAGAATACCTAGAATTATTGTTTCCAACATTAAATATAATAATTAATAATACGTATAAGTCATAATGGCATTACAATAATTTAATTTTCTTTTACCATTAAAAAAATGCATTTGGGTTTTAGTGTCGATTTATTGTGTATTTAAAAGTTATAGAAAATTAAGCAATGGAGTTAATTTGATTTATGGACATGAAGTTAAAAAAAAAAATTATTATTCTAGCAGAGATATAAAATTTAATATATATATATATATAATATTTTATTTTAACAAAATAAAATAAATACATTTATTTCGTATCACCAATTTACTAACCCCTCTCTCTCTCCAAAGCTCACAGAACTCGCAGCCTCAGGGGAGAAATGGGAAGAGCTGAGAGAGAGCAGCTTGGTCGAACTCTGGGCTCGCACCTCAACACCATCCATGAAACCTTTTATATATTGGATCAAACTCCACCTTCGTCTCTTCAGAAAGTTAGCTGGGATGAGGTCGTACAGATGGGTGACCAAGTTTCGAAGCAAGCTACCATTGGTATTATTTCAACTTTTTTTTTTCTTTATTCAACCAATTTCTGATATCTATTCTCTAAATTTCCACTTCCTTTTTATCCAATTGACTTTTGGTGAATTGGGTTTCTGAGTTTGAGATATATGTTTGAATTTTCTTTACTCAATTTCTAAGTTTTTACTGGTTTTGATATCATGTTATAAATGGATCTTTTAGATTTATGTATCTGTTTAATTCATTGGTGTTTTTCGTTTGAATCATGCACACATATACAATGAGGTATATATTAAAGATGAAATGTTTTTTAATTTTTTGTAAAACGAAAATTGTTTGGTGGCCCAAATGTGAGCTCTGTCACCTGTGGATGGATTGCTTTAATTCCACTTATATATGTATCTAGTGGAATATCTGCGTATGGTGTAGATTTTTTCATGAATGTGTTTGCGCCAACTACCTTGATAGACATGCTCATGTTCATTTACTAACTATTGTTGCAAATTTGTGATTTTAGTGAGTTGGGATTTAATTATTTCTACTGGTTAGGATCTGGAGAATCCTGGAGATACATTTGTGTATCTGATGCGAGGTTAAAACTATGCAAGTGGGATGCTCTAGTTGGGAGCTTATAAATCATAAAAAATTTAGATGTTAAATTTTATTTGAGGAAGTAAAGTAGGGCCTTTAATATTACGAGTAGATGTTTAGTTGATTTTCCCTTGAGTATTCACATGAAAATACATTTAGTTCATCATGATCATTGAGCTCTTGTTCTTCCTTATTATGGTATATTAGCATTTATGTTATTTCCTGGAAATACTTTATTTTCAAAGATATTGACTGCTTACAGTAAGTGGGTCCATCTTAGTTAAGATGCTTGACAGCAGATTTTAATTCTTGCTCTACCATCTGTTTAATTTTACTGATCTTAAATAAAATGTAGGAAGTAATTTGCAAGGTAAAGTATTGGCCCGCAGATTAGTGTTGTGAGCAGTTTCTGGATTCCTGAAAAATCTGTTCTAATATTACCCTCACTTTATTGTAAGTTTTGTAGATATGCCTTTGTATTTCCAGAAATTATTGAGGCCTCTCATATTTTGTTTTTGTTGCACTTTCTTTGCTTCCACATATTCAAACTTGTATGCTAAAAATTTAAAACATTATGTAAGGAGGGAAAAATGGAATGGATGTTAATACAAGTGATAGAACTATCTACTGCTTTATGCACATAAAAATAACAGATTTGGACCTGAGTTTCTGTTTTCTTCCTTTCTATATTCTTTAACGTAAGGCAGATGAAATTGCAATCCTGTTGCTTTAACCTCTTTCCCATGTCCGGTGGTACCCCAGGTTCGAAAGTGATTAATTGTGGTTTATATAATGATGCAGTTGGAATGCTTTGGACTGGAGAGACACCAGAAGTTAGCGAACTTGAGAAGAGCATGGAAGCATACTTCAATATGCTACAGGGTTTACTTTTGCTTTCACATGGGAGTACAGTAGGTGCAGGGCCTACCTTGTCTTCTACTGTCCATGCATCTGTGAAGCAAGTTGTTGACTGCAGTTTTAAATTGTTCAAGGAATCTGTCTCTTTATTTGGTAAACTCTCAGTCTTATGAGCATCCACAAAAACAGACCTGAATAGTTACACATGCTTCAAGGAAAGATGAACATTTGTGCAATATCATATGTCATTCCTCATGTGTAGCTAAACAAAATTGTTCCAAATTTTTTAGCTGATCCTTATGTATCATCACTTTAATCAGAAGCCTCAGGTTCTGTAATGGACTGAAAGTAGTTGTGGGTCATTTATAGGGAAACTAATAAAGAGGGTTAGGAATTTTTTCACACATCTAGTAGTAAAGGAGGTAGGGATTAGGATATGCTTCTAGCAAGGAGTTGAGAGAACTTAGAACTGAAACTGGAACCAGTTGCAATGTAGTGTCTCCCCCTTCCTAAATCCGACTATACAAAGTGACATTACATTGTTTATTTGACTTGGTACTTTACACAGTTTATATAATATTAATGGATCAGATTAAACCTTACAAAGAATTGTGTAGATAAATGAAATAGTTGAAATATTTTCAAATTTATGCTAATAAGAGAAGGTAGAGGTTTATGTGGAGAGGAGAAAGTTGCAATAGTGTTGTGATGATGAAGATGATTGGAGCACTGTTGCACTTTTGAATAACTAAATGAGCATGGTCATGGAGCTGGGAGCTGATAATGAAAATGAGATGCTTTCAAGTTGTTGCTGGTGGTCTTTTTACCAATAACAGATTTGGTGATGGTGGTAGTTAGTGTTGTCGCAGTGATAATTCACTGCTATCTAATGAGAGAGCCACATGTGAAAGGTTGCATACTTTTTTATTGTAATTAACTATTCATTCCATGCTTACTGAACATTCTTTTTCATTGGTTTCCTTTGAGTCTCTAATCTGGTCTTTGGGATGTTACCTTAAAGGTGGAAAATGTGAGGTGGGATTGGATACTCCTTAAGTTTGAGAGTTAGATATAAATATGTAAAACTTTTAAAAGATACAGAAATCTGCTTTTCTGTATTGTTCATTTTGCTCCTATTCCTTCATGAGTATTTATTTTTTATGTTTCCTTATATTGGTTCATAGAAGAAGCTAGTTGCTGTTCTTATTTAAGTTCCTATTGTACATTGTTTAAGCAATAACATGCAAGCAATACCATCACAATGATGAAGGCCCATACTGGAAATTTATTTTCTTGACATTCTAGTCTGTTAAATCAAATTCAACCTTATTTTTCTCTCTGAACCTATGCTGGCAGAAGCAAGCAATTCAGACCGAAAACTTGCAGTCCCACCCTTGGTTGGTGGTGTATGGGAAGCTTGTTCTGCTCTTAAGAAGACTCCCAGCACAAATATTATAGCAATAGGGCGAGCTTTGACACAGGTTGCAGTTTCCATTAAAGATGTTCTTCGTGAAATGAAGGAGCTCAAGCCGGGTTCCTATGACCCAACAGATGAAGTTTCTAACCAGAATTCTACCAAAACAGAAAGTGAGCCCCAAGGTGATGATAATGCAAGTGAAGATGATCTTGGCAATGACCTTTCTCCTGAAGAGATGAAAGTCGCCCAGTCAGCAATCAGTATTGTATCTGAGACACTTGTAGTGATAAAGGAACTTATCCGCTCCATCACAGGTCTGATGAAGCAGGAAAAACCGGCCAGTGGTGATTTCGTGAATTCATTGGAGAATCTGTTTAAACAATGTCGAGCAATCGGAGTACAGATTGATGAGCTTGGGGCCTGTCTTTATCCACCGCAAGAGGTTCATGCTATGAAGACAGCATTGGATAAAATCTCCAGCATGATTGATGAAATGCAGTTTGAGTTAGAAAGTGTTAAAGGAACTTCAGACACTTTTCTTCAGTCCTGCGGGGGTTTGAGGGGCTCATTGATACAGTTCAAATCTGAACTGGGTTGCACCGGTACAGCAGATCTAGAAGTCAAAATGCACGAAGTTGCTTTGAACAATTAGGGAAGAGTTAAATTCTGGTTATGCCAATTTAGATATGGGAGATCTTCTCAAAACAAAATTTGCAAGGGACAATTTTTACCTTTTCTATGCGTCTCTTTCCTTTCAATCTTACTGGGTTTTGGTTAGCATAATTAGGTCCTTAGAATAGCAATCAAAATGATGAATGCAATTATGTACCGAACAAGCAAAGCTATTTACTGTAAATTTCAGTGGAAAATCTATTCAACAATGTTTGGTACAATCTTGTATTATAAATATGAGCAATTCCTCCAATATTACATCAATTTGTAAATGTATAGTACAATTTGAACTCTGAATCTGTAGGCTACTAAGAACAGTCTAAAATGCATTTAAAATGGTAGCGTTCATCGCCCCGTAAGCTTAACCATCCAGGCACCGCCAAGGTATAGACCAAGAAGAGGTGCGGCCAAAAGAACCTGAGTAAGTGGATCGGTAGAGGGTGTAAGCACAGCAGCTGCAACAACAGCACCAACCACAACGTATCTCCAAATTGACAGCATTTGGTCTCCTGTTACTAGACCAACTTGCCCTAATAGAACCTGTATAACTGGAACCTGTATAAACAAAATAAAAATTGACCAATTAGATACAATCTGTATTTAGAGATAAAAGAAAATTGATAAATGTTCTTATGATCATACAAAGATTCAATTTCATTCCTCGCATTCAATTGCAGAACTTTCATCATGTAGATTTCAAGGATTAAAATAGTACCCGAAAAAGGATTATGTTTGAAATTAAAGAAAAGCAAACAGAAGATAGAGAAGGGAAAATCCCTGAATTTCCAAGCATCATATCGTCTTTAATATGCATTAGGAGTCAATAAATAACAAATTCAAGTCAAACAGCAATAAGTTGCTTAAGTTTATTTTGTGGGGGATTTATAGGTCTTGCTGTACCAAATGATGAACATATTGGCAGTATTTTTACATAAAAAAGTGGAAAATAGATTTAAATATCAAGTGAATAAGAACAAAAAAATCGCAAGTACAAATTAATGGAATTGTCACCCATAAAGATAAAAAGTAGGAGCTAGAAAGGATCGTCTTTTACCTGGAAAGACAAGCCTGTGCTGAACATAAGAACAAGTACAAACTCAAAGTATTGATCAATGGACCACAAAGATTCCACAGCCCCTTCCGCATAACTTACAAAGAAATTCAATGCTGCTGGTGTCAGAACCAAGTAAGAGAAGGTAATGCCAGCATAGAAAAGTACTGAGGAGCCTAAAACAATTGGTCCCAGAAATCTTCTTTCTGCCTTCGTTAATCCCGGAAGAACAAAAGCTATAATTTCATAGAGAATGATAGGGCTTCCTAAGAGAAGTCCACAGTATCCTGACACCTGTATACACCATTAACAGAATCCTACTGTTATTTACAGCAAATTATTTCACATTAAATAAAGCTCAGATTTACATGAGCTGGCTGAAGTTCTAAAGCCATAAAGGGGTTGTAAGATCAATAAACTAAATGCACATGATAATATATTTCCAAATTCCAATTATCAGTTTCCAAAGGACTAGATGAGAGTGGATCATTTATCCACATATCAAATTTTTCCAGAAAATTAAAGGTTTTAAATTTCTATTGTTATGAATTACACCTGAATCCTTTCAAACACATAACTGTGACTCAGAGTATCTAGGTATTGCTAATATCATGAGTGATAAGGACACAAAAGAATGGTGACTAACATCATGCTTTCATTTCCTTAAATTAACCAATTAGTACTAAATTCTAACCAACAGAAACCCCAGAAACTAAAAATACTGGTGTTTAACAAAGCAACCTATAGCCCACAGGTTTACTTGAAGAACAAGAAGAAAAGAGCAAGAGTGCAAGTTATTATATTACCTCATTACAATGATAACACAAAATATTAACCATAAAGTTCCTAAGCCATCAAATCATGTAAAAATTAACTAACTGATGTCATCCCAATAACCAGTGAGCAAGTTTTTCAAAATAGAACATTACAAGTAACAATGATGTTGAAAGATATATTCATAGACAGGAGAGGGATTTCATTCAATACAACCTTTAAAGTTGTGAAGAAAAATTCGCCAGGAGCTAGCTGCAGGAATCTAACACCCTGTTCTTTAACAGGAGCTTCAAGAATCATTATTAGTTCCTTCGAAAATGCAAAACATCCCAAAATAGCTCCTCCAACTGCCAAAACTGATACAAAAATTCTCTGACGCAGCTCTTCTAGATGATCAAATATAGTCATTTCCTTATCATCTGGAAGGAGCTCTTTACTAGGATATAAAAAGTCATAAATCGCACTTCCTTCATTATCTTGGTCAAAAGTTTCCAATGTTTCTTCTCTGGAGCTATCACCCATATCTATAACATGCATCATAAATATGAATTTCACTTCTTAACTTAAAGCAAGATAATCAAAATATGGATTGGAAAAGCTCAATTTTAATCTACAAAATTCTACAACAGAAAAGGTAAGCATTGTCTTAAATGGTGTACTTTTGGTTGCAAGTACTACAACGCATACATAAACTACACCAGTTTAATAGCATGTAAGATGAAAAAAAAAACATACTTAATACAACTGTACAGAGAATTACAGATGAAAGAGCTCCAGGATATATCTGATCTAGAAAAGAAAGAGGCTTCAAGAATACTCACTGCTTCCAGTTATTCTTCCTATTACCACAACCAAGATAGGTTGGGGTATTAAAATTTCTATAGATTTGGACATTCAGTAGATGATGACTACTAAATAAGACTATTAGTTGCCTCCCACAGTGATCATGCTATGTTAACACAGATTTACTTCTGAATTTTATAAAATGCAATGAATGTAGCACATGGTCTACCATGATTTAAGATACTTTAATGAAAACAAATGTTCCCCCATTGCCTCTACACAATATTTAAGCTAAAATTTGTGCTACAGATAAAGATGAATAAATTATTGCTCCAATAGTGTTAGAAACAGTGTTACAAATAGAAATGAGCACATAAACCAATCGCAAACCACTACACAAGAATAGAAATGAGACCCATTTCTGTCGCTTCCGAACAAGAAAGCAACCTAGAACCTCTTGTTCACCTTCCTTCTTTCTAACATATGCTTGACTCAACATATACCTTACATCCTTACCACCTAAAATTTTATTGTGATTGTACTAAAAGCACCTAACTTGTACCAAAGTTAAAAGAATACGAAAGCAAATACTTCATAAATCATTAAACTACCAATCAACTTGCACATCAAAACTCCCAAAGCGAATTGAAAAGCATAATTTGCTTTAAAATGCATTGGAAATACTCCAAAATGTAACCACACCCATGTTTCTGTTACTTGTTAGTTGTTATGTTGGAATTTACCTGAGAATAGTTATTATATAGGTCTAGCTATCTAAGGCAAATTTATTAGTGAAAACCCATGAGTTCCAATTTTCATACAATTTCTGAACACCCAAATAATAGATAAATTTAAGTAATTCAATACACTATACCCAATTATAAGCCAGAGCGAACAAACCACTTGGGTCATCTTACCAGGCCTATCCTCTAAAGCCGAGCCAATCCCAGACCCAACACTTGGCAACTCTTGCTGCTTCTCTGTCAAATCGTCGTCAACAGCAAAACAAACGCCGGTTCGACTACTCTTCCGGCTTCGTAGACTCAATCTAGGCCTCCTCGAACTGTGAG
Organism: Rhamnella rubrinervis; assembly: GCA_007844105.2. Lineage (NCBI taxonomy): Eukaryota > Viridiplantae > Streptophyta > Magnoliopsida > Rosales > Rhamnaceae > Rhamnella > Rhamnella rubrinervis. Next base: position 6,746,185 of record CM017577.2, read on the forward strand.
CTTGCACAGAACTTAATTGGGTTCTGATCGACCTAAAGCGCTCGAAGCAGCAACAGTTATTGACGTTGAACTGCATGTGGGAAATGAAAGCACCGCTCGTGCTTCCCATCTCTCTCTGTGTTGTGCGAGTCAAAGTTTACTGCTTTGCTTCTTCTTCTTCGTCTTCTTCGTGTTGGGTTTGATTAGCGTATTGCCAAAATCTAAAACGATGAACGACTGGTCCTTATTACGTAAAAATGGCTTTAGCCTGGCCTCCGCTGCCGATATTTTTGGATTTCCGGGCCCCGGTGCATTTTAGCGGAACGTGACAGGGGATTTCTATTGAAGGCCGTCAGCGTATACTACGCTGTAAATGGGCCTTTGTCGAACCACCAAAATGAGCCCGGCCCACATCTTATTAAACTAAATGTCGCGAAATTAAAATGATTATTCATAATTATGGCATTTAATTTTCGAATAATTGTGATTTTTTAAAAACAATTAATGTTGTTACTATAAAAAGAATACGATTTTATAATTATTTTATTTTCACTTAATATTACAATCTGTTTAAAAATCTCTCAATGTCAAAAAATAATATATATTTTAAAATAATAATAATTTTAACATTTACAAATTATAAGCGAGAGATTTTCAAATTTATCAACATAAATACGTTAACACAATTTTAGATCACAATTTATTTTTTCTACAAATTTATAGAAATTTGTATGGTTTAAACACTTTCTTAATTAATAATTAGCCCGTTAATTAAAATTAAGATTGACATTATCACACAAAAAAAAAAAGAATCCTATATATATAAAAACCCTATATTAGTCTTTCCCGCCATTTCTCCCAACTCAGGAACCAATGGGACGAGAAAATCCGGCAGAGAAAGCTCTTTGTCTGCTTCAGAGCAGACTCTGTGATCCTAGCTTCATCTTCAGACCTTTGTCCGATTCTTCTGACTCTAATTACAGGTTTTCTCTTTTCCTATGTTTGGTTCCCTAGAAAATGTAATCAGTAAAGAAGTGGAAAAGTAAAATGGATTGCTGGAAAAATCCCTAATTACGATTCAATGTCATGCAACTATTTTTATGCTGTCCATATAAATTCTTAGTTTCACACTCATAAGGATACTCCTTTCCTTTTCCCAAGCTTTGTTTGATGGAAAACAAATTTTTTTTTATTTTTTCATTTTTTCAATAATATATATATATATATATATATATATATATATTGAAAATTTGCAGCAAATTGAAGTTCATAGTATCAAGTTCGGTCACTGAGGCGTGTAACAACTCCATCTTGCTTCTTGGTCCCCGTGGTTCTGGAAAAGTTGCGGTATGTGTAATATTCGATATTGATTGTATTGGGTTTTAGTATTACTATTTTCTCTCTCAGAATAGCTTTGATTTGAGATTTTTTGAACCGATGTTTTAGGTGCTGGAGCTTGTACTCAAGGACTTGTTAGCAGAATATCCTGATATGATTTCTGTGGTACGCTTATATTTGGCATTTTCTGTTTAATCTCTATGTTTTTTCTTTATTCTTTTGCTCAATCTTCAATTGTTAAATGGGAAATGGATTTATTTTATTTTACTCTTTTTTCCTTCAAAAAAAAAATTCTCAAATAACTTAATTTGTGATGGACACTTTCAGATAAAACTGAGCGGCCTTGTGCACAGTGATGAAATTTGTGCATTTAAGGTACGTAATCCCATGTTTTCTCTCCTCCACTTGATAGTCTATCATGCTTAACTTTCAAACTTTGATTTGAAAGGAGATGAGCTGATACCAGCATGGTCCGGAAATTAGTAGTTTCTTGATAGCATGGTCCTTATATTGCTTGTTTTAATATGGTTTTTAATCATTCAGGAAATTGCTAGGCAGTTATGTGTGGAGCATCAATTATTATTCTCAAAAATGGTAATGTCAAATCTTGCTTGGGATCACTACGATGCCTTCATGAATTGCAACTAAAAGATTAACAGATTGCTGATTTTGAGATGAATGTTGTAGGCATCGTCTGATGATAACTCCCAGTTCATGATAGCGATGTTACGGTGAGTATAGATTTAGCTTCATGTAAATTTTTATAAGTATATGGTCAATGACTAATGAAAAAATCTATATTTCTGGTGATTAGGGAGTGTGGATTAGCTCATAAAACAATCATCTTTGTACTGGATGAATTTGACCTGTTTGCTCAGGTAATATTCAGTCATATTCTTTAGTTTGACATTTTTCTTCATTGCTGGAGTCTTGCAGTTAGACATATTTCTTCATATTCTTTTGTTACTGGTTCTTATTAAACCTGATGATGGGCAAAATCAAGCTTCTTTGCATTTGTTGGACAGTTGAAGCATACTTTCAATACGTTTAGGCAATATCTCATCAAGTGAATCAACAGCAAGAAATCCTAGTACCGCACAAACTTAAAGACTATGAGGACAATATCTACAAACTGATCCATAAAATTTTGATTGCTTTTGTCTTTGTTTAAAAAGAATACCATAACAATCATATATAACAAAGAAAACAAAAGGAAGAAGAAAAACAAGGGTATAGCAGAATCTATATATTGAAGACCAGAACGAAGCAAAAACAGTAGAGAAAGGTGGCAGGCCAAGGTGTGATATAGGAAGATTAATGTAAAACTATAATTTATCACCTAAAGCAAAATCCTGGATGAACCTGTATCTCTCTATTGGAGCTCGTTAAAGAGAATTTCATTTTGACACAGTAGAAAAGAGCTGACTTATGCATCTAAACAGTGTAACACCTTTCTACTTTTGACTTTCATAGATATTTTGTTGTTGAAATATTTACTAATAATAGTAAGATATATCAAGTGGCATATGTAAAACAATGAGATGTAAATAGTATATGGCCTCCAATTATAACATACATAAGTTTAAAAAAGGTTAGAGACTTCAAAGAACTAAGCAAAATACATTAAGCCACAATGCAGATTTTGATCTTCTTGTCTATGCACACCTTGATCTCTTCTGGGAAAGGATATTGTAAATGCTACATGAATTTGTGAAACTCTGTTGTCTCTGTTAGATTTGAAATTTCTGATTATGACATTAGTACTTTCTTTTTCTGGTTGTTTCCAGGGGAAACAACGACTGCTTTATAGCTTGTTAGATGCAATGCAATCAGTAACTTCACAAGCTGTTGTCATTGGTGTAAGTTGCAGAATGGTATGTGGTTTTAAAATTTCTTACCTTTGCAATTTAACTATATTTATGCTACAAACATGAACTTCTTATCATTATTATCTACAGATTATTGTGAATGATAAATTCTAAAGCAGCATTATGATGGTAATCTTTCTTTAAGATTGATCATCAGCGTTTTCCAAACCAATTTAGATAAAATTAACTAAAACTCAAAGGTTCATATTTTATGATGGATACATGTGAATATGCAAACTGCATTTGCAACATATGATTTTAATTGCTTGTAAGTAATGAAGAATTTTGGGTACCATGCAGGATGCTGACCAGCTTTTGGAGAAAAGAGTAAGATCTCGTTTTTCACATAGAAAGCTATTGTTTCTTCCTCCATCTAAGGAGGACATACAGAGGTAATGTTCTATTGTCTGATCCAGATACATCACCACTGCATTTTGTCCGAAAATTGACAGTTTGAGCATAACAAATTTTTTTTTTTTTTTTTGGTTGCTTTTCTCATGTTCTTCTAATGCAGATTGATGGAGCATATTTTATCATTGCCAGAAGACTTAAGCCTTCCTCAAGACTATGTTGTTGAATACAATGCAAAACTACAAGTATCCTTTTCTTAGATATACAAAAATATGGTTAATTTAAGAAAGAGTTTTTTTGCATCAATGCCTTCTAAACTATGCACAAAGTTGCAAATTGCCCCCTAAACTATGGAATTGTCACCAAAACCCTCTGGAACTTTAGAAACTGTTGCAAATTGCCCACTGACTCATAAACACGTATTTTTTATTGTTCAGAAATATTTTTTTATGTGAATGATTCAAACTAATTTATTTTTTCATCTACTGTCACTTACCTCAGCCTTTAACATTAGAAAATACATATGAAAAGCTAAAAATATACTGTGTTTATGAGTCAGCCATAATTTGCAACTGTTTCTAAAGTTTGGGGATATTAGCGTTAATTTCATAGTTTAGGGGGAAATTTGCAACTCTGTGCATATTTCAAGGGAATTGGTGCCAAAAACCCTTTAAAAATGCATCATCTAAAAGAATTTAGAAGCGTCTCCTAAGATGTTCAAGGTGTCTATTAGGATAATCTTTAAAAACCTTCTTTTCAAGCCTGGTCTTAAAATTCTGTCATTTTTTGTATAAAGCATGATGTATACATAGTGATAAATAAGTTCATTAAAATTGTCTTATCAGACGACTTATAGAGAGTGCACAAGAATGGTATGATTAAAAGTTTGCATATAACTGGTAAGGAAGTATAAAAAAGTGATTTCTATTTTATCATATTAAGACCCATAATCCATTCTGTCCCCTGAAATCAGTTTTACAATTGACAGAGTTTGGAAAAAGGGAATGCATTATGGTTTATGTACTTCAAAACAGAATTTGCATAACTTAAGCCTTGTCTATTTGAGGTTCCGTTAGTATTGGTATTGTGAAACTTATTCACAATAATAAATATTGTTGTGTGCTTTAAGATTGTGGGCATAAATATTTCAAATATAAGTAATACATACTTTCTACATTTTGCATTACACTCCTAACTTATGCTCTTTCAACTCAAACCGAGTCAGCTGCATTTAATCATGTCTCATGTATTTAACTGTACCAATGAATATTGGATCCTAATTCTTAGTTGATCCAGGGAGGAACTACACATGGAGTTCATCTTACCTTAGCTATTGGAGCGTACCGTTTTTTCAGTGAAACAGCATGCTGTTTATGGAAGAAAGCATTCTCAACTATTGATTATTGATATACATAGTTAGATCCATTACCCATCAATTTAAGCTTTTGGAGTTAATGATAACATAGTATCATAGATAAATTAGCCTGCCTGTTTGTCGTGAGCTGATATACGTAGTTGAGCCCATTAGCATAAGTTTCTGGGACTAATGAACGCCCAACCGCTTCAATGGCTGCGATTGGTCAGCCTTCATGTGCAGCCTATCCTAGAATATCAGTTTAATAAAACATCTTCCGTCTAAGATAGGTTAGATGTTGTCATGTTGATGCATTAAGTCCTGTTTTGTTGAATCAAAAAAAAAAATTATGTTCTTTCATCTCCTGAAGTCCTTGACATGTTACAGAATGTTTTAACAAATGAGAAATTTAAAGAAATTCTTAACAGATTCATGAATTCTGATTCCACTGCAAACCATTTATTTAGATTTCTGTAAGTTTCTCTGCTTGTATCAGAAGTCCAGTAATCTCGTTTAATAGCTATCTTATTTGCTCCCTGCTAAACTTACAATTTGTAGAATGTCATGCTAGGTTCCGTGCTGTTTGCAATATGGATTTGGGGACTGGATTTCTGACACTGGAGAATTTTGAAGCTGCAATCTTGAATATCCAAAGACAGCCAAAGCTGGAATGCATAAAAGGTTGTTATATTAAAGAGTTCCTATTATTTGAATCTTCTTATGTGGATTTCATATCTGATCTCTTTTGTTTTACTATCCATGGTTGCTACTGCATTAGAGAAAAAAGTTATGTAATTTTATTATTATTTTTTAAAAAAAGTTGGAGGATCTATTGGACCAATAGGCTATGCAACTTGAGGCAATCCTCACAAGTCCTATAAATCGCTGTAAGTTCATATGGGAAGGGATTTGATACTAGGTCTCATCTACAGTTTCTAGAGGTATTTCTAGTTGAAACAGCTGAGACCTTTTAACGTTTGTAACTAATCTGCTGGAAGCTGTATTTCATCATATGTTGCCTCTATCTGTGTTTGCTATTAAGTATCTTCCCCCCTCTAATTTTCAACAGCCATTTTTTCTTTAATTGAAATTATTGATTTTTCACTTTATTCAACTAGATTGCTCCATATTGGAATTATATATTCTGGTCTGCATGAAAAGGTTGGAGACTAAAGAGCAGAATTCATACAACTTCAATGCAGTAATGAAAGGTAATTTCGGACTTTAGTTTTTTTTTTATTATTAATCACTATAAAACTATCATTAACTTACATCTACATCAAATGTGGCAGAGTACAAAAGCATACATGATTCATTCCAGACACCGGATTATTATGCACATAATGTGTGTTTACGGGTATGCATAGCTCTCTGTTAGACTTGTGAGTATAATTAAATCTCATTGTTGCATTCTATCCCAGATTAATCTCCATAATATTTAGACAGTCATTTTTTTCCTTCTGCAGGCATTTGAACACCTTCTACAACGTGAATTAATCTGTTTTACAGACAAGAAGGGGCAAAATCAATCTTTAGAGTTTCATCCGGTTAAGCTTTTAGTCTCATCCTATGAACTACATCAGGGGTTGAAATCATATCGTTCCTGTCCTGTAAGTTACTTCTAGCAATATATATAGATTTGTGTGTGCCTTGCGTACAATGTGAATTTACCACAAGTCTTTCCAAGGCAAAAGTATTGTTTTTATCACAAAGCATAAGCAGATTTTTTGTTTGACGCTCTATGAGATTCACTTGTTTGTTATTTTGACCTTATTTTCAAAGTTTTTTCTTTCTATTATCATTTGAATCTCCTTATATTTCTGGTACTTGCATCTCATAATATCTTTGAATTTGATACCTTCTTCTTCTTCTTTTACTGTGTGTTGACAGGCTATTCTCCATAAATTGATGGGTGGTTAGCTGCTTCATGTGTATGATTACCAATGGAAATGTAGATTCTATCATTTGCGGTAAATCTTTAAAGACAAATTGTATTTTATTTTTAATCTATTTGGTTTATTCTTTTAAAGATGAAATCATTTCTAGTGATTTGTGTTGGTAAGCAAGATGCCCCGCTAAGAAGGTTCATCTACCAAACATTTATTTGTCTCTACCCTCTTTTGATCCAATTTATGACATAAAGTTGCTTTCTTTTATCATCTCTGTATCATTTTCTTTTTGAGCGGTCATTTAGTCTTACCAAATAAGGAAATTCTGAATTACGGTCTAGTAGGTCATTATTAAGTGCTTACAATTCACCCAAAAAAAGTATCAGGTGCTTACAGTTGAAGATTTATACGTGGAAGACTCCAATCCATGTTTTAAGGGGTAATTAACTTCATGGCTTTCTCAATCAATCATATCTAGTGTTGGTGATTTTCTTATGTATTCTCAACCCTTCTAGTATAGCGTCCATGCATAATAATGTGTTACTACAAACTGAAAATATTAACCATAGTTCAGTTTTATCTCTTATTATTAGTAATCTAACTTGGTCGAATTACGATAATTTGTTTGTGTTTACTATCTTGAACACAGCTACTCCTATTTATTGATCTTTTTATCTCCTTCCCCATTTGCATAGCCTTTTCTATCGACAAATCTCCCAACATACTGGACTGAAATGGCTTAGCTGCTTTCTAGCTGGAGGCTAATCCAATTAATTAAGAATACCATTGATGACCTGAACAAGCTTTGAGTCTAAGAGAGACATGTATAGTCAAGGCCAGGGTACGGCCAAATAAAGATGTGTGACTCATGGAAATGCAAACCTAGATGCTTTCAACTCAAACTCACACTGGTAAGTCCTACAATGGTTGAGTCAAATTTCAAATTAGCAAGATCTTGTATTAGCTTGGGCTTCACTGAGTAGTCAGTAATCCAAACTCAACCTCCAACTTTTAAACCCATAACAATTAACAGTAAGGCCAAGTCTTTGAACACTAGCTTGCTCTTTGGTTAACATGGGTGGTTTTGTTCATTGCTTAAAGCGTAGTAGGCTGTGATGGAATTTGACAGTCTCTCTAGTTAAAAATGAGAATTCACTTTTAAAGGAAATGACAAAATAGGTTAAAAATGCATCAAATAAAAAATAAAATTTCAAATGCATCCCCGTATGCATAGATGTGGATGGACATTTGTAGTACCACTTTGAATGTAGTTTGAAATATACAAATGAGTTGGTTTAAAATTTTGCATGGAACCCTTTAAACTCTGAAATTCAGTTAAATTGTAATTTTATTACTTTATATTTGAAGCAAGCAAGTATAATTCAATTCAATAAAAATGCTTAACCAATATCAATAGAAATGGGAATAAACAAAAAAATGATTTTTTTTTTTTTAAAGAAGTCATGTAATTAAATGAGTTTATTTGTAAAGAAAATCAATTTTCGGTTATCTATCAAAATAATACTAATTTTTTAATTGACAATGAAGCCGAATATTTAATTAAGCCCAGAAAGAAAAAATAAAAAATAAAAATAAGGAAAAACAAAAACCAAAACAGAAATTAAATTCGGATCCAAGCTCGGGGGTGAGGGGAATGAATCGTCTATGGCGGCTTCGGAAAGGTTGGTCTGAGTTTGGGAGCTCCATACAGAGAAAAGTTCCCGTCGATACGCCCTGCAAAATTCTGAGCTCTTGAAGCTAAGTTAGTCCCTAATCCGAATGAGTAGTCTATCTACTCAATGACCCTCTGCGTGAGAGCTTCAAAAGCTTTAGCTGCCACTGTCACACATCCTTTCTCTCTCAGGGTACGTATTCTCTTTCCCCTTTCTTCTTTCTTCCATAGCTGGTCTTCAACCACCAGCATAGCCACAATCTCAGAGACCCATTACCGAGACCTTATATTTGATACGATTGAAGAAAAGCCCTGGGCTTTTTGTAATAGCAACTGGGTTTCTGATCAATTTCGTGAAGTTGTTGTTGATCCCGACTTGTTCATTCGAGTCCTTGGTTCGATTGAGAAGAGACCCAGAATCGCTTTGCGGTTCTTTCGATGGGTTGAGTGCCAACCAGGCTTTACTCGGTGTGAATTTGCATTCTGTACCATTCTTGAGATTCTTGCTAGGAACAATTTAATGAGGTCTGCGTATTGGGTTATGGAGAGGGTAGTTTGCGTAAATATGCATGGGATTGTGGATGTTTTGATTGATGGGTATGTTTGCGCTGAGGTCTCTGTTAAGCTTCTTGACCTTTTGCTGTGGATATATACGAAGAAATCAATGGTTGAGCAATGTTTAACAGTTTTCGATAAAATGATTAGAAATGGGTTGCTTCCGGATGTTAAAAACTGCAATAGGATTCTCAAGGTACTTAGAAATTATGATCTCTCAAGTAAAGCTAAAGAAGTTTATAGAAAAATGGATGAGTTAGGGATTGAGACAACAATTGTTTCGTATAATACATTGTTGGATTCATTTTGCAAGGAAGGAGAAGTGCAACAGGCACTTGATCTTTTATCAGAGATGGAAATGAGAGGGTGTATTGGAAATGATGTAACTTATAATGTGTTGATTAACGGTTTGTCAAAGAAAGGGAAACTAGAACAAGCCAAGGAAATGATTGGGAAAATGTTGAAGTCAGGATTGAAAGTTTCTGCATACACATATAACCCTTTAATTAAAGGGTGTTGCGAAAAAGGATTGCTAGATGAGGTGTTATGCATTAGGGAAGAGATGGTAAATAGAGGAGATTTGGTCACAGTTGAAACTTACAACACAATTATAGATGGATTTTGCAAGTGGGGAAGGATGGATGATGCTAGACAGTGGTTTTCTGATATGTTGAAGAAGAATTTGACGCCGGATATAGTCTCGTACAACACTCTTATACATGGATATTGTCGGTTGGGAAGATTAAGGGAGGCTTTACTCATGTTTGATGAGTTGAGATGTAGGAATCTCATCTCTAATGTGATTACTTATAATATTCTTATAGATGGTATGTGCAGATTGGGGGATTTGGAGACCGCTCAGCAACTCAAGGCAATAATGGTCAATCAAGGGCTTCGTCCTGATGTCTGTACATATACAATTCTGGTAAATGGATATTGCAAGTCAGGAGATTTCTCAATGGCTAAGGAGTTATTCAATGAGATGTTGCATGAAGGGCTAAAACCAGACCGTTTTGCGTATAATGCTGGAATAATGGGTGAATTAAAGCTTGGTAACACATGCACAGCATATAGCTTGCAAGAAGAAATGCTAGCTAGGGGTTACCCTCCTGATTTGATCACTTACAATATTTTTGTGAGTGGGCTTTGTAAACTGGACAACTTGGCAGAGGCATGTGAGTTATTGCAGAAAATGGTGTGTGATGGTCTTGTTCCGGATCACATAACATATACTTGCATAATTAGTGCTCACTTGGAAACTGGAAATCTCAGGAAAGCCAGAGAGTTGTTCAATGATATGCTAAGCAAAGGATTGTCCCCTTCAGTTGTAACTTATACAGTTATTGTCCATGCGCATGCACGTAATGGGAGGCTAGAGCTGGCATCCATGTACTTCTCAGAGATGCAAGAGGAGGGTGTTTTTCCAAATGTTATCACCTATAATGCTCTCATAAACGGTTATTGCAAAGCAAAAAAAATGGATCAGGCCTACAGATATTTCACAGAGATGGAAGAGAAAAATGTACTTCCAAACAAGTATACATACACCATTTTAATAAATGAGAATTGCAACATGGGCAATTGGCGGGAGGCTTTGAGATTGTATAAGGAAATGCTTTATAGAGAAATTCAACCCGATTCTTATACTCACAGTGCCCTTTTAAAGCTAATTGACAAAGACTACAAGCGACTTGCAGTTGAATACCTTGATAGTCTTATTCTTGCTGTTGAAGAAGCTGCTGATTCTAAATCTTAGATACGGCTATTGATGGTGTCCTGGGTTTCTCAGATGAATTGCAATAGAAAAAGGGATACTGGGATTCATCAAATCCAACTCGAAGATGTTTCCACAACCACTGGGTAAGTTCTTTTGTATGATACTATGGTTTTTCCTTCATTGGCTGGTCTAAAGTAATACTGTGATTTACAGTTCTTCTTTAAAGTAATACTGTGATTTACAGTTCTTCTTTGTATATAAATCACGGTTCGTCTTTGAATATCTCTTTCAAAATGGTATATTTTTTTAAAATATGTTTCCTAAAATATTTCTTTTGCTGTGATGATAGGCCTGATTTGTTGTCACAGATGGCTCTAAATGGGGGCTGCCAATGGGTGAGGTGAGCAACCTGAAAGGTTTGGTCCAATATTTATCTTATTTTGGTCCATTGTGCTTTTCTTGAATTCTTTAGTTGGGCTAATTAGTTATTCTAAACAGAAGCCACGTTCTATAGCTAACAGTCAAGAAATGGCATAGGATAAATTTTACAGTTGTATCAAGTTTCAAATGAACGTCTAACTATTGTATCTGTTCATTCTTTCACCATTTTTTGAGGAAATAAAAGAGTGAAGAAGGAAACGAGAGTAGATGAGGTGTTTTCCCTTTTATACATAATTGTATTCAAAGTTTACAATTTTTTATTTTTATTTCTTTGGTTCCGCTTTTCCTTATACAGTTGCATAGATTACTGGGTTGATAGTGAAATAGGTAATGCTAGCCCTAGAGACACATGGGACTTATTTGAAGTGTCTAAGAGAAAAGTGAGTTTCTTGTAATCTTATAAACTTCAGATGAGAATAGCTTTTGTGTGAAACCTTTATATGCAATTTATATTCCAATATAAAAGCATGCGTATTTTTTATCCTTAGCTGTGGCATGGAGGCTGAGAAAATTTTGTGCAGTTGGATTAAATTATTCACTTGCTTAGTAAGAGTGGAGCTAGAGATCAAAAAATAAAGGAATATGGAATTTTGCTTGCTTTTTGGTACATAATTGGTCATAACCTGTGCTGTTACATTCAATTTATTATATGAAGATCGGTTAAAATTGAATTTGTTTATGCAAAGTGAATATATATTTTTATTTTTGAAATAACATCATGTTGGCTAGAATAAGATCAAATTAATTGCTTTGTGGTGGAAGAAGGATACTTTAGGATACTTGTTTTGTATATATATATATGACTAGAATAAGATCAAATTAATTACTTTGTGGTTGAAGAAGGATACTTTAGGATTCTTGTTTTGTCTAACATATATATATATATATGACAGAGTGGTGAAAGATTCAATAATCTTTTCTTTCCTTTAGCTTTGTTTTTGGCATTTCATTGTTTCATGTAATTAAGATGAAATTGATGTGCTCAGTATATTCTCATTAGAAGAGAGTTAGAATAGACTAATTGTGATCATTTTTTCTTATTGTAATTTAATTTCTAGTTTCATAAGTTGACATGCTTTTATTTTATTATTGTCACATATATATTTCGTTAATTATTTTGGATCTGATTCCATTAGAATTTTGGCTCCTCTCATACAGAAAAGAGGTGGGACTGTAAAATGGGTTCTAAAACAGTTTACGTAAATTTTAATTTTTGTTTTGCTTTCCTATTATTAAATTTGTCGTTTTCGTAGGAGTTTGTGGCTGTTATTTCTGGGTTATATTTGTTTTTCACCTTGCTTTTCTCGTCCTCTGATTCTCGGATGTTGGTAGATGAAAACAAGGAAAAATGTCTATACTTTCTAACATTAACCTAGATGTGTGAAACTCATAGACTTAATATTTTACTTTACTTTTTTTTTCATTAACCCTAAAAAATTAAGTTCCTCATTCTTGAACTTGGTGACCTTACAATTAAAAATAAATAAAATTTCGAATGGAGGGCAGAGATAAAAATAAAATAAGACAGTGATAGGAAAAAAATAATAATTTAATTAATTAATTAAGAGAAAAACTAAATTTTTCTTCATCCTAACAAGCCATGAAAAAAGAGGAAGGGTATTATTATTTAATGTAATGATAGCGACATGACAAATTTTGAGATGAATATTAATTATTTTCATTAATTTACTGTTACATGGACAATGGCATTAGTGCTGTTTATGTCATGGCAGACATATAAAACGAATTGGTCTTCTTTTTTCTTTGTTTTTTGGGTAAATAAAACTTTGCATTCCACGAGGAATCAAAACAAAAAAGCCTCCCGAAGAGGAATACAAATAGGAAGCAAGTTGCTCACTAGTTAATTTGTTCATAATGTTCAAAGGAATATTATCAAAAGAAAATTCATAAGCTAAAATCATAGATTTAGTACATAAAGAAAATTTCGAAATTAAATCAGCAATAGAGTTAGTATCTTTATGGTTCCATTTCATAGTTGTTGGCTCTCTCTCCATCCTCCTATGAATTGCTATCGTTTCATGGAAAGTGATGCAGCAAGTTGCTCAAGACCAGCACTAATCTCTTCAACCACAGCCTTTGGTTTGTTGCTCTATTCTTTCTATATATATAAATTGAACTAAAAGCGTTTGTTTTCACCAAACCAAAAAAAAAAAAAAAACTAAAAACATATGTACTATAAAGATTCAAAATATAAATCTAAATTTGGTAAAAGATAAATAAAATAAAATAAAAAAACTATGAAACACCCATTTGAAAATCTTTAATGATGCACGAGAATTCATTTTAATAAAAAAAAATTGATAAAGTGATAAATTAGCTAGAGCAATTACCCGTATGTCATAAGCATAGAAAAAATCCAAAATGGCTCAGGTTCTGTATGTGGACTATTGGGGTGAAAAGTACACTATTTATATAAAAATAAAATAAATCAAAGCCTACCAAATTACCGAATAAAACTCTAATACTTTTTTAGCATCAATTTCTATCCTATTAAGATGATGTCACCTCAATATATATACTAATATATATTGAGGTGGTATTATTATGATGGGTAAGATGATGTCACCTCAACATATATACTAATATATATTGAGATGGTATTATTATGATGGGGCAGGAGTTGATACCCCGGAAATATCATAATTTTAATCCAAATTACCAGAATACTATTACGATTGTCTTATTATGTTTCCAGAGTATCTAATTCCTAGTTTGGATGCCATAATTCAAAATGCTTTTATACAAAACATGCTCAATTTCCGTACTTAATTATATAATGACAATGTCCCCCACATTACATTTTTTCATGCTTCGAATCAAACAAAAAATGGGCTTTGCTTTTTATGTACTAGAGGGATATTAAACCATTTTTTTTTTTACTGACATTAAATAAATATTAAAAAAAGAGCTTAATTAAACCCACAAGCAATGTAAGAATTTCTTCTACTTCCGTATTTAATACAACTTTTTTTTCTGTATTACTATTAGCCGGCATTTAATAAATAAAATAAAATCCAAGAAACATTTGCTCCAAGAAGATCAAAAACTACCCTGATTGTCTTTCTTTAATTATTTCTTGGGCAGATTGAGAACTACTGTTTTGTAGTCGGTGAATTATTTTTTACAAATAGGCAAAATTCGGTTGAACTTGAATCAGGGTGGTGATCTTAAACTACATGTTTTATACATGTATTTATGGCCATCCACAATTCTCTAACATGGAAAATACATAATCAAACACCAATAAATCAGATCTATGAGGCTTTTTGCTATCTCTATGCTTCAAATTGGATCTTGTAAAACCAATTGACTTTTGTATTTGTGTTTTTGCCAAAATTTTCTCATCCACTTAGGCATGCATGAATTTGGAGGTGTGCCCAGGAGGGAGACAATTCTAGAATCAAATTTAACGCTTCTTTCTCTGCCAAATGAGGGTAAAATCTTCTAATTTAATGCTTCTACTAATTAAACTTGTGTGCGCCAAATAAGATTCACAAACTAAATGCTTCACATTTTCTTGTTGAATGTGAGAGAGAGAGAGAGACTTTGGTGATTTATATGTTCCCTACAAGCCAAATTAACAAGAATCTTGGCGTATTCGCAGAGGCACAGAGAGCAAACGAAAAAAAGCATAGAGGCACTCGTATACCATGCCAACAGACCCAAATACATTCCCAGCTCTTGGGTTTTCAACACACAAAAATGCCAAAAAGATAAACCTTAGTTTTTTTTTAACACTGTTCCCATTCGATCACTCCTAAGATATCTAACATCAAATTTTGCAGTACCTAAACTACCATCTTTCAATACACACACAAGGCCATCTTTGGGATGCTCAAACTCTATAAAAAAGTTCCTCATTTTGTCCCCTAATTTTTTTAACCTTTTCATTATACCTGCTAATATAAAATTGTTATCATGGACATTTATCTGTTCCAACTTTTCTCCATTTACATCACAAACTCATGGCCACTTTCTTATACCCAGCCTCATTTTCCATTACCTGCACTTCAAATAGGGATAATCATGAACCCAACATGCAAGAGCTGAGCAACATTAAGATCAATGGGACTTCTACTAGGTCCAGTGAAATTGATATGTTTAGCCAGAAGGTTGGACTGACAAGCACTTTAACTTCAGTTGCTCCTGTTGTTGAAAATGGTCATGTTATCGATCAGCATATTCGACAAAACATTCCAACAAAGAAGCAGTTTGTAGATCCTCACCGTCAAGGGCTCATGATCGAAGGCGGCGTGGGGTACAGACAGATAGTTGTTGTTAGGTCCTATGAAGTTGGTCCTGACAAAACTGCAACCTTGGAGAGCATTCTCAACCTTCTTCAGGTAAGAAATTAGACTGCCCTAAAAACT
This sequence comes from Rhamnella rubrinervis, assembly GCA_007844105.2. Lineage (NCBI taxonomy): Eukaryota > Viridiplantae > Streptophyta > Magnoliopsida > Rosales > Rhamnaceae > Rhamnella > Rhamnella rubrinervis. Next base: position 6,761,740 of record CM017577.2, read on the forward strand.
TGTTCATGTCATGCTCACAAACACAAGAACATGTTAGAGGCTTCACTGACAACATAGCTGGGAAGATATCATGTCTTCTTATATGCAGATAATCATATTCTTATAGGTGTTCCTGATGTAGGAAACAGCATTAAACCATGTATGGATGTCGGGACTCCTCGGTGATGGATTTGGAGCCACCCATGGAATGATAAGAAATAACCTCATATGGGTTGTCTCAAGAATGCATGTGGAAATCGATCAATATCCAATCTGGTATGTCTAATCATCACCGTGAATGATACTAAGAAGTTAAGTTATTGTTATTCTTAAAAGCTTGAACTTCAAAAAAAAGTACATATTACAAAGTTAATACTCCCCCTCTTGTGTATGCCTGTCAAATACTGAGATAGAAGTTGAGCCTTTCATGTCATTCAAACAAAAAACCAGTCACAATTAGGCTTTGCTACTGTGCTTGAACTTTTAGGAACTAGACCTAGTTATGTATGTAAAACTACCACGTTACACAGTCAACAATCTACAAGCTGATCATCCCTAATCTGAAGAGCACTGAAAGGAAGAGGGAAAGGGAAAAAAAAATACCTTTGACTACCTTGGCAGTCCTTTGATTCAAATATTGAATTCTTTGCCACATCAACTATGTTATAGCATTCTGAAAATAACAATTTCCTGGTGTAGTATTCCTTTCATAATATCTGCCATCTATCTATGCTATAACCCTCTCCCTTCCTCACACACACACACATACATGTTGACTCCCCTATGGAGCTGACAACAGAGTTTCTTGAAAATGCAACGTTCAGTGGAATCAAATGTTCATCACTCGTAAGTTGTAGGTCCTAGAAACATAAAGTTTAGTATCATATAAGGTCCTACGGATAGTTAAGAACCAAGATCTATTCGCTGACAAGTTCCAGAATAAAGTTCTCCCTATTATGGATGTGATTTAACGAGAAAAGCACATGCGTATATTCTGCAGGGGAGAGGTAGCAGAAATTGATACATGGGTTGGAGCATCAGGGAAGAATGGAATGCGGCGAGACTGGCTAATCCGAAGTCAAGCTACAGGCCATGTTTTTGTACGTGGAACCAGGTAACTCTTGGAATTTTTTTCCCTTTTACTAATCATTATTCTCTTCGTTTTATATCATTTATGCTTATACTAGAATATGGAACAGCACCTGGGTGATGATGAACAGGGAAACAAGGCGCCTCTCAAAAATGCCAGACGAGGTGAGGGCTGAGATTTCACCTTGGTTTATAGAGAAGAGGGCAATCAAAGAAGATGTTCATGAGAAAATCGTCAAATTAGACGATAAGGCAAAGTACATGAACACCAACCTAAAGGTAAAAGCACCCTAACCAAACTTCAAAAGCTCAACCTATCTAAACTACAGATAAACTCATGCGAGCTTATGTTTTTGTAGCCCAGGAGAAGTGATCTGGACATGAATCACCATGTCAACAATGTAAAGTATGTGAAATGGATGCTCGAGGTAAGACATATAATCACCAGCTTCATTCTTTGCCAGGCTCTTTCCATCCACTGTACAATATTCTAAGTTACTTCATCTCTTTTTGCAGACCATCCCTGACCATATTTTAGAGTCTCACCAACTGTCTGGTATCATCCTAGAATACCTACGAGAATGTGGGAGTTCAGATGTAGTTCAAGCCCTTTGCCAACCCGATGAAGATGGAATACTAAATAATGGAGTAAGTCAATGCAACGACATCTATCTTCTGAATGGGTTTTCTTTGGCAAAAGAAATTCTTGAGGGCGGGGGACTCCTAGGGTCCTTTGAGAAGGGGCCATTAAGATATACACATCTACTACAAACTAAAGCAGAGACAAAAAGTAAGGAGATAGTTAGAGGAAGGACTACATGGAAGAAAAAGCTTCATACAATACCATTTTCTGCGTAACAAAATTATAATGCAGAATTGGAAGGGGTTTTAGTAAGCTTTCCTCCATGAGTATTCATTGAGACATCCTCAACCTAAAATGAGTTGTTCTGAAAGAATCGGGTAAAAAAGCATGATGTGGGGTTTGCTCTATATTCTAGGATTTTCTATATTCCGAATCTGCTTCATGTGAAGTTGGATGAAGTTTCTAATAAGCTAAGGAGTCAAAGGTACAATGCAAAGTCCTCGAAGGGTACCTGAACATAACTGAAATCCTTTGTATTGTGCAAAGTGAAATACGTGGCGGTGTCATATGTACGGTGATGATTGTCCGAAAAAACATAGGTTTAGGTTGGGATTCAAATGGAGTCAGTGGTGTGTAATTATTTTTAATCGCTCAAAGATTTTTATGTTGTACATGCAGAAGATCTATATGATCTGACAACAACTCGTTCATAGAATGAACAAGGCTGGCTCCCGCCAGTAAAACTTTAGCTTAAATGTTAAAGGGCGATGGAAAATATTAATAATGACTTGTACATACAAATATAAAAAGCATTAAACAGAATTCTATAGAAGAATTAAAATAACAATTCACTCAATGCTAGGACATAAGAACACCATAGAGACAACCAACTAAGCTCTCAATGAAAGCGTCTCTGCCAGACAAGCAACAAACCAAGAACTATAAACCAAACTTAATTTACTAAGGATACACACCTAATAGGCGAGATTAAAAAACCGTCATCCACATACGCACACATAGCAGCCATAAGCCAAGCCCGTCCTTCCCTTAGACGTACCCATCTTCTTAACCAGTTAGGTCGCATTCGAAGTAAAACGCTGGATTACCTCAGAAGCAGTCTTCTGACAACGATCTCTTAAACATTCCGTTAAATTTTGAATATATACTATTTGAGTGACATCACCACCTTCGTCGTCACCAACCTCCTTCAGAATCATAGCTAAAACACATGTGAGCTGCGTGCAGTTTTTAGTCTGGAGGTGAGTAAACATTTCTGCATCAAATAAACGAGCATACTTCCAGGTTTGCCTCCTCTGCTTCTCATCAGTCGAACCCTCGAAATTTATCAAAATGGTTTTTATTAACTCCAACCCCCGTTGAGTCATTCTATTAGCCAAAGATAGAGAAAGCTCATCCGTGTCTGCTTCAAGCTTGGCAGCAATTCTAGTAAACAGACTGTAACTGTGCAGTCCAGCAAGTGAAAGATGCTGCTCAAATGTAAATCTAGCAAACCCTTTGACACTTCCTCGTAACTCATTGAAATGGTACAAAAACCTTGTTAATGTATTCTTGAACAAGGGCCAATTGGACAAAGCAATTCGAATCGAATCCAGATTTTTCTCAACGGGATTCAAGCCCCTAATCTCAAAAAGACGCTTATTCAAATCAGAATACCGATGCTTGATGTGCCCCCAAGACTTGACAAAGTTGCTGGCGGGCTTCGTTGCAAGTCGAAGCAAACAAGCACAGACATAAGCTCCCACAGTGCTGGTTACAGAATCATCCACAGGCCATTGGATCTCTGCCCCTGAACTGGTTGTGAAAGGAGCAACGCTCAATGTAGTGTAGTCCTCGTCATCTGGGGTTTTGTTTAAAGGCACATCTGGGAAAACATATTTCCTCTCAGGAAAAAAATACAAATTCCAAGCTGAAACCAGTATAGCTCCAATGCTTCTATGAGTAATTGTTCCCTGCAACGAGGCCAAACCTTCTTTGACAATTGGGGCTAACTGGGTTGGATTATACCTTCTCAGAACAATTCCTTTCAAATTCAAAAACCGATCATCCGTCCAATCAGACCGACTCACAGGCCCAAAATCAATATCATCAAGACCGGCAAATAAAGAATCCAACTCCAGACGATCAGACATAAAGTCACTGGAGCTTTGGGCATTTGAGTGTCCTTCCATGGAAAAGCTGACTGTGGGTTAGAATTGAGCAAGAAACAAACAAAAACAGCATCAGGAAAAACAGACACACAGCACAATAGAATTAGTCAGGAAAAATAAAATAAACAGAGAGAGAGAGAGAGAGACATAGAGTGCGGACCTTTTTGCGAGCTCTTGGGCTATGGTGGGAAGCTGAAGATGGAGAACACTAGGAAGAGGATGAGAAAGGAAGAGTATAGTATAGCGAAACCATGTATGCAAATCATACGTAAAGGTGTTGGTAAATAGGAAGGAAAAAAGAAAAAGCTTGGGAAGCTCCAATTCACTATTTCGAGTCTTTGATTCTGCTGCTGCTTCTAAAAGTCCACACCTTCCTTCTCCATTAAGGTTTTCACTTTCAATAATGGACGAAGACCCTGTGAGTCTCTGATCATTGACTCACTTTTCCGTTAACGACTCTCACGTACGGGAGGGAATTTCGAATTATTGCTCTGCTTCATTTTGATACGAATTTAAAAGCCAAAAAGATTAAAATTAAGATAAAAGGTCACTTCTACCCTTACGGTGTTACCAATGGTTTTTTTATTCTTTTAATTTTAATTGTAAAAGTCATTTTTAATTAATTCAGTAATTATCTCTACTAGTAAAGTGTTAACTTTTTCTTTTCTCTCTCTTTTTTCTTTGAAGTTCAGTGGATATGAAGTGTGGCCTAGAGGTGAGAGAAGCCAAGCAAACTCTTACATTCGCTTATGAAAATTATGGTTTGAATCTTGATAAGTCCTTATTAAAGTTTCAGATGTATTCAATTTTGTTAAATATCAAGTGGAGAGAAAACTATTAGGAGATTAGATTTGCTGCTCTAGACTCCTATAGACTTGTAAAGTTAGAGCAGCAATAAGACCTTATTTTTAATCAAATTTTGGGCTAATAATTCCCACATTAAATTTCTTTTTTTATTCATAAAAAAAAAAGTTAAATAGACCCACCCTAACTAACTAAATATGGACCAATTCATATGGTAACAAACTCTCTTTCAGATTTTAAAAAAAAAAAAAAAATTCTTTGATTTAAAATGTGCATGTCAATTTCCCTTTTCTTTTTTTATTCTGAAAATATATATATATATATATATATATATATTAATACACTACATCACTCCTATAGAGTAAACAACACATACATGATATTTTATTAAAAATAAATAAAAATATAAATTTATATTTATTAATTTTTATATTAATATCTCCAAATAAATTAATCAATTATATCTTTATTATTGCTCACCATATATAAATAATATAGTGCACTAGAGTATTTATATATATATATATATAATTTATATATTTATTTTGCAATGATATTTGGGAAACTTATGGTAAGTGAATAATACTACTATTGTCAAATTGTATGAAAAAATTTAATATGAGAAATGGGTTTCTTTCTTCTTCTTTTCTTGTTCATTTTCATTCCTTCAAAAACTCATAATTTTCTCAAAATACCCTCGGAGAACATGACCCACACAGGCCCTTGGTGATTTTAAATGTCTAGTATCAGTGACTAAAATTGGAGGAAAGCAAAAGTTGAGAGGCGAGAGCTTATAGAGTCCTCTGGTTTTTTGTATCTGCAAAATTCTTAACAAATAAAAAGTAAAAGAACCATGAACTACCCGATAGTTGAGCTAACCCTCATTCGCCATTAATAAGTCTAACTTTAACACATTAGATACGATTTCTGAGTTCTTACATCAGCTTTAGTTCTTCAATGTTACTTGATCACATTATTTCCTACGAATGTCACTTAATTAGTTTTGTTCATCTCATATCTGACACCTTTAACATTAAATTCAATATGAATAATTTGTTTATTAGTATTTTTCTTTTTAAAATGTTATTTGTTGTTTAAGTTTGAAATCCACTATTACTGAGGGAAAAAAAAGAATAAAAGGTGAGATGATCTTAATTTTTATTGGTGGTTAAAAGAAAATGATACTAAAAATAAACATTTTAGTGTACAAATGAGAAAAATATGCCCACAATTTAAAATTTTTAACTTTTCATTAAAAAAAAAAAAGTTTTATTTTTTAGATATTATTGTATTATTTGGTTCACTGGAAGTACAATTTGATATTTTTTTCAGTACTTTAGAATTATGTAATTTAGTAGATTTTATTGCCGTTCAAAGTTTACTACAGAATTACAATAACAATTTGGTATTTGAATGCTTCAGTCATATATATTTCGGCACTGATTTTCTCTGCACTCTTTTTCTTACCAAAATATTTATATAGTTATGATGTGACCTCCACTAGAGTTCATATTTTGGCCCCCAAAGAAGTGAAAGTGCTTGGGCTCATGTTTAAAAAGGTCAAATACAAAATATGTGCAAATTATGTATTTTACTTGGTTTTGTAAGTTGAGACCAAAAATATATATATAGATAATAGTTATGCTCATTTTCCACATCCATTTGACCGTGTCACACTTTTTTATGTTTGCCCAAAATCTACTTTTTAAGTTTCACATTGTTAGAAAAGCCAACTCTCTAATGAATATATGTTTGATCGACATTACTTTTTTGATGGTCTTGCTTTGAAGGCATTGCTGTCCTTATTACACTTTTTTTTAATAAAAAAAAATTCAGTGGAATCATCATCTTTTTTTTGTTTCACCTGGATTATACTTTTTAGTTAATTGGAATATCTAGCCCTAGGTTTTTGGTTACAAGGTCTAGGAGGATAATGCCATATATGTAAGATTAAGCCTTGTTTTAGTTAAAGCATACTCCTTAGTGGTCGATCGATTAGCTAAATCCTAGTTCAAAACGTAAGCTTTTAAATATTTAGCTTGGTTATAAAAGAATTTTGAATATTGTTTATGACCAATATAGGACTTTATATATGGTGTGTTATAATATGAATCTGTTAATAATTTGACATATAATAAAGTACATTGTAATATATATGACAAGCTCTAGCATTCAGGGAGGTAAAAGTGGTTAAGGCGGGCACCTGAGGGTGTGAACTAGTAGTAAAAAAGTTAATCAAGCTCTCACACTCATCTGTGAGAGTTATGGTTCGAGTCTTAATAAGCCTCCATCAAAGCTCCAAATGTACTCAATTTTGCTAAATATCATATAGAGAAAAAACTATTAAGACAGTAAATTTAATACTGTAAACTCCTACAGAGTTGCAAAACTGAAATAAGAACGCACTCCTATCTCTTAAAAGAATACACACTAAAGTCTTTTTTATTTTAAAAAAAAAAAAAACCCAATCTCTAATTCCTTACAGGATGTTGCTCCAAATGTGGCCCTTGGTCCGACTCAGTGAAATGTAGCTGGAATTGTAGCCCTCTGCATTTTATAAGTGTAATTGCTTACTAAAATTAGAGAAATGCCAAGACTCCAGGTGGTGGTTACATTTCAAAATATATAGCAACATTTTTAAATATATATATATATAAGTATTTAGGGTTTTGGGCCAGGTTCTTTAAATTATTGAAGTTCTTTTTTAATACTGCATGGCCTAATTTCCGATTGATCTTTCAGAAAAGAAAAAGGTAGAAATAGATCAAGATCAAAAAATATAAAAAATAAGGAGGGGAAGAGAAAACACCTGGATAGAGAGGATACGTTGGGTTCAGTGGTGCCTGTACATTTTCTTCTTTGCTCAAACTCAATATGATGATCTTGCGGGTGAAGAATGGGTATGCCTTTACTACTTGGAAATTTTCAAACTCATTTGTGCTCTTGGAAAATCTGATTTCCCGGGAAAATTTTCTTCATGTTTCTTCTTCACTTTTCGCTTCTCTTTCTCTCAATTTTTTTATTTTTCTTTCAAGTAAATCTTGTTTTTTTTTCAAAAAATAAAAATAAAAACAATTTTGACTATGGGCTTCTTGATAGCCCGTCCAAAAGAAGTGAAAGAAACCCACGAAAATTAATTATATAAAATAGTAAAAAATAAAATAACCACTATTTTGGTGATAATTAATTCTCATTAGTTCTTGTAAATGGTTATTGTTATTATTGTTTCTTTTTCATTTTTTAAACCCCGTTTGGTTTTTAATTTTTGTTGTATTTTATATTCTTCGTAACTATAATAATAATAATAAATACGAGTAAAAAGGTATCGGATTAAACTTAAATAAACTCCAGCTTTTTGCTTCTTTTTTCTTAATAAATACTATATTATCTAGGACGTGTATCGTGGCTGATACTTTCATGTAATGCATTTCCCAATTCTGGGTTGTGATAAATATAGCCAAATATGTTATCCACAAAACCAATTTTATTCCTCTGCAGAGAACTTTAAGTTTCATGGATTATAATTATACCATTGTCACTTGGAATAAAAATAAATAAAAAAAAGAAGAAAAAAGAAAAACACATATTAGATGCTTATATATTACTCTCATTATCAATTAACACAATAATTTGCATATATATAATTCTCTCAAATCACACCACAGAAACTGAAAATAATACATGTAAAGTGAAACCCTAAAATGGCTCATTCTCGGACTAGGGAAAAATCCGCCGGTAATGGGTGGTGAAACCAGTAACTCATGAGCCTTGTAATTGAAGCCATTTTTCTCACTGCCTAACGAGAAAGAATATATATATATATATCTGCTCAAGAAACTGTGATCCACTAAGTAAGCTAAGAGAACAAGCATTTACAATTAATTGAAAAAGGGTGACGAGTATTTACAACACCAACGACCGACCGACCGACACCTCGAGACAACTTGAAGGAGTCAAAGAATAAGTTGAGCATAATGCAAAATCATTGCTTCTTTCTCTTGAAAGTTCGATGCAGTTGCCACGACCAAACTATCAAGAACAGAATGAGTGCAGCTCCGATGGATATCCAGAAGACTACCAGCCACAACGGCATGGATTTAGGATATAATCCTGGTAGAATCAGTAGGCAGAAAAGGGTCACAATGGGTTACGAGAACCGACTCAAATATTTTGAACAATACTCAGAAAATTTGTTGAGTAACAAGATACATAGACCATAGACCAACTTCACATTGGTTTCCTCAATTTCATGATCAAAAAAATTTCAAGAGGAACATACCATGTCCAAATTTGATGCAAATGAGAAGTTCAACAATACAAATAGCAACAGAAAGCCAACAAAACGCGCCAACCTTCTTCACTGGATGTCTGCAAAATTGAAAACATTGATTAAAGAAAGTAAAAAAAAATTCAAGTGCATATGTTTTTTCATTGACTAATGATTTTGTGTCTACGTGTCAAAAAGGGGATAGAGAGAGAGAGAGAGAGAGAAGACAAAGAGGGATAGAGAGAGTACTGGTCTTGAAGGTATGAATTGTATTCACGAATCGTTGGTATTGCGATCAGCCACCACAATATCAACCTATACACGATGACAGGGTTTCGAGGAGGAACCCACAGACAGAACTTTAAAAAGAATGTGTTGAGCTCTACTGTAAGGAACACAATGCAAAGTGTAAGAACTTGAATGAAACGCCAAGGACCGAGGAGGGGATGCCACTGATCTTTGTCCCACTGAGCTGGCGTAAACTGCCCTAATGTTCGTTTAACCTGAAAATACATCTTGTAAATCAAATGGCGTAAATGGCAAGAATTCAAGAAATGTACAAGGAAAGAATGGAAAACTTTTCCACCAAGAAACAACATTATGCGGGACGAGAAGTATATTGTTGCACCAAACATTATCTTTTAAAAACTGATATTTGTCTTGAAGTGTTTGTAAAAAAGAGAAAACTTTGCCCGAGTTACAAACTACAGAATTCAACTGCTAGTCTTACAATTACTGCTTATGCATTATAGTTGCAATTTGCAAAAAAAAAAAGAACTTGAAACCCCACAGGCACTCAACAGAGGCACTTAAATTTAAGAACAAACCACGCCCATCAAGAAGCACAACTTGAAAATGAAAACGAAATGAAAACATTTACCAAAACTCAAAGCATAAGAAACATACTTTTCCAATAATATTAGGCTGACGGCTTAGACCAACCCACTTGTATGTTTTACCATCAAAGTACCTAACAGTATGCATTCCCGCCCAGATACCTGTAGAATACAAACCAAAAAAGAACTTGTTACGGAATGCTTGACCATAGTGTTTTCAACACTTTCATGACTCCAAATACTGAATATAAAATAAACACAAGGACCAAAAGGATCCCTTATTGTGAAATTAACACAAGGCCAACTTGGAAAACAATGACTAGCTCAAACTTCAAAAACTATAGGAAAACTCTCACCAAACCAATTGCAGATTAAAATATCCAGAAGAATACTGTCCCACCAGCATTCATTGAAGTTCGGTAACATGTGGCGGAAGGTAAGCTGAAAATGCCAACATAAGCTTTAGTTAACAAGACGACCACTTGAGCATGCATAATGTGCATATTTGAGGGGTATAAAAGCAGATCCCAAGAGAGAAGAAGAAAAGGAAAATTTAAGAATGAATTTATCAGTCATTGAACTAACCTCCATCATCTCAAATCCAATTGAAAGTACCCAAAGAAGAGGTTGATTGCGGATCAATATAGCCTTACCCCACCATCCAATAATATGAGCTAGAACAAATTCATCAAAAAGTGTATCCTAGAGATGAAAAAAGAAAATCAGAAGAGTTCTAAACTCTGAGAAGAATCAGGGAAACATTAAAATTGATAGGTTGTTAAAGAAGAAATCATACATAAACATTCTTAAACCTGCTTGTGGGATTTTCAGGAAGATATATGCGACAGTCAGATCCATAAGATCTCTCTGGAAGTTCTGCATATAATCAATACAAACAAATTAAAAAGAAATCCAGCTAATCATCCATCAACAAGTTGATCCATTGTGTTATACAAGAATTTAACAAATAACAATAAGAGTAGCAACATCAATAATAAATATCTCAATCAACTAATATGCCAAATTAACGATTCACAAACTTTGAACTGCATTACCAACACCAAGATCTGGATGAAGAAACTTCATAAATTGCCGAGCATCATCACGTTTCTGAAAAATGAAAATTCAAAAAATTGCTATAACAGAAAATTAAACAAACTCATGTAGAGAAAACTAACATAGGCAGCTTTTTACTCACCCAAAATAATGAAAGAACTATATACAAGACACAAATTTTGTACACCATAGTGAATATCAGATTTGTCTTTTGACAACCGGTTAAAAGGAAACTCATGTCTAATACATCTTACAAAGAAAAAGAGCATCGCAGAAGTTTAAAATTTTGTAACTACACATTCAAGTTAAAGAGAAGAAAAAACAACAAAGAAAACAAACAAACCTGAAAAAGTAAAAATGTGAGAGCAACAAGGTAAATAACAGCCATGCCATGAACTACGCGCCAAATTGCAGGATGTGGCCTAATAAGAACCCTGAATGTAATTCACATGTCAGTTAAAAGTAATAGTCTCACCTAAATAATACCAGAAACTCTTGCAAAAACCAGTAAGTCATGCTTTACCCCGCTAGGACAATAAAGACTAAATATATTAAAACAAAACCAAAAATCCACAGTAACATTGTCATTATAGAAAGAACAGCTAAAACTTTGTCTTTATACCTCATGCCTTACCAGGCAATCAATAGAATCATTTAAACAATCATTAAATTCGTCATCAATGTCCAAATGATCAAATGAATATTGTTATAAACTTATAACATCTTGTAGTCTATCCTACTAATAGAGAAAGCAAGTATCCGAGGAGAACATAGACCTCCCAGACCACTCTTTTATTCCATGTCATACTAGATATGCATGCCACTCAGAGAAGTATCAACAGACTCCCGTGTCCAAGCTTCAAGTGTCAAAATTATCCAAAAATGAAACACTCCAAAGAAAAATATCAAATCACGCCTACAAATCTATAAAAACTAGAATAAATTGACAAAGCCAAAAAAGTAGCTTTATGAAACAGTAATAAAATTGTCGCAAAAAACTTAACTCAGAACTTACGTTGATGGGGCTTGCAGCAAGCAATAAGCAAGAAAAACAGCAATCATCGCCCATACACCCCTACAAGCAACAATAAGCTCAAACGATTTGAAAATATTCAACAAAATATAAAAAATGTAATTGCCAAAACTAGATTAAGAGACTGTTTAGGAGTACTTCAAGTATTCTTGAAAGTGCTATGATAAGGAAAAAAGTGCTTTTTAGGGTGTTCGGGTAGATATGTTAAATACTGTTTGATGATTCTTAGAAAGGAGCATTTGTAGGAGAAGCACTTCCTGTAAATTCATCCCCCAACAAACACTTAACAAATAAGAACCTACCTTTTCACTGATGTAACCACATCTCCAGATGCACTACTTTCTGGATCTAGTGCTCCACTTGCCCAGCTGATAAATAAAACCAGGAAAGAAACAGAAAGAACAAAAATTATTTCTTGATATTGGATGAGCATGCTCAGGTAACAGAAACAGAAATCACTTTTGATTCAAAATTGCTTGTGTTATAATATAATAAGCTCATCTAAGGCATGTATGTTCGCTACTGATACAGGCAATCCGTCATAGAAAGAAGACATAATCTGTAAAATCACTTCTTTTCATTGGCTGATATATTAGAAAACATGGCAGAAACAGTCACTTTTAATCCAAAAGACCAAATCATTTCATAAATAATTCTCACTGAAATTTCATGTAATGTTAAAGGAACTTCAAATCTCCAAGAAGATGTATGAACGTTAGCTGGAATGTCAGGATCACAAATTCAGAGGTAAGACAAATTCCGTCCAGGTTGCAAAACATTTATTGATTTATTCAAAAATTACCACTATCTAGATAGGATAAGAAACAACTAAATTGGTAGAACACTCACATAAGAAAACATGCACCAACAAGTAACATTGAAATTGTGCGAGGCTTGTATGCCCATGCAGTCCATGGATCAAGTTCTTCACCAAGACTTGATTGACTGACATCACCATTTTCTTGACCAAAATGATCCTTTCTCTGAACTCTTCTATGACCATTAGGTTCCATGGGGCTTATATCCAAGATGTATAACCTGCTCACTAGAGATGATAAAAAACAGAATGAGACACTCACAATTGATGTTATTAACAAAATCACTTCATACAAAAACCAAATAGAAGTAGAACCATCAAAGATGGTACAAAAACTAGAAGAGCATCAAAACATGTGAAGTAGACTCAAAAACCAAAACTAATCGATAAGGATGGTGTAGGAGGAATAAGACCAATCGATGGAAAAGGACTGTTCAGGCTAAGGCTCCAGATCAACATATTCTTCCACAATCATAGATAAGAACTCAAAAAATGCAACTTGCATAAACTTGACAATGTTATGAAAAAGGAATTCACTTCACAAATAATGAAAAGTAATAAAACTGATTGATATGATAATTAAATGATACCATACAAGAGAATTTCATCTCATATTCCGTTATTCATTAGCCATACAAGAGATATTACTGCCATGATATTATGATATAACTCAATCTACAATTTTTTATATGCAAAGGCTAAATTATATCTGCACAGCTGTCACTTGCCTTCAGATCTAGGAATCAATAGACTGCCATATGCACATTTCCATCCCCATGATAATCGATCAAATTGCCATATTTTCTTTAATAGGCTAAAACTAAAATTAGTTGATAATTGATATTCAAGAAAATTGAAAGACCACACAAAAAGCTGTAATGATTTCCACAAGTTTTCATGTCCCCGTTCTAGACAACAGTTTGTTTCTTTTGAACACTACGACGGTTACAACACATATATTCTGAGACATAGATTACATAATAACATGGAAAATCTAGTCAGCCATAAATCTAATACAGCTTGCCCAACATAGACGTACAGTCCCTACAGATTGTCCTACAGGTCATGGTGACATCCAACACCGATCTCTATAAAGTAACAACCCACTTCCACACAAAATGCCATCAGGAAAAGTGATGTTTTATACCCTCCAAATAGATGTTTACAAAAGTAAAAAGGTGAAAGCCTACAAACCTACAGGGATCAAACACAAGAATTCAGCCTCAATTCACCCATGATTAAAACAAATCCCAATTGCAAAACCGTCTACAGATCCAAACTTTTGAGCACAAATTCAGACATCCTCAAACATGTTCTTACAGCTACTTCAGGCACCAAAAGAGGAAGCAAGCCAAGGGAAGAAATGTTTTATACCTTCTGGCACGAATGCTTAGTATTCTCAAGCTAAATATTTGAACCAAAACTAAACTCTTAAAAGAAGTAAATCAGATACTTTCTATTAACCTATATTCTGCTTAGCCTCCAATATTCCAATACAAAAACCATATACGAAACTGACATCACTATCAAAATGACGGTGCATCAGCAGTGAATTTATCATACAAGTAAAAAAACAAAGGTTCTTCTTAACATCTAGAGCACATAAGCACTATTTCTACAGAATTCAAAACGAACTCACTTTATTAATCGTCAAAAAAAAAAAGATTTCCTCTACCCAAAAGCAAATCACAACAGCTAGTCAAAGCTACTTGAAGTTAAATAAATATGATATATTTATTCAAATCTACATGCATAGCACAATACCAAATACATTCCATTACAGGCATCAAAAATCCGTGCACACAAAAAAAAACGCTGTAAAGCTCGCAACTGCTTAAAACGCATCCAGTAAATAAAGACGAAGTAATTATAATTCAAGTAAGCAAAGTAAACGAAATGACAACGAGTAAATTAAACCAAAAGTGAATCACGCATAGACAATTAAATTCGGAATGTGAAATAATTAAACCTAAACCATTGCATGTACGAAAAAGTATATAGTAAAAAGCCCATACTAATAAATAGAACCGACTTAAAAGTCTGAATTTTTATTAAAACAAAAAACTCTGAGAAATACCCTTTGTTTTTTTTGATAAGGAGAAATACCCTTTGTTTCTTACAGTAAAAGCACAGTTCGTACAAACAAAATGGAACCCGAAATAAACCACAAGAAAAGAATACAAAACAAATACGTACACAGGCCGATATGCGACACCAGATTCAGAAATGAATACCAAGCACATGTATATATATAAATATATATACACACAAATGTACATGTATATGCAGATAGAGAGAATAAAGAAAAGGTTCGTTAAAAAAGGCATCGTGTAATTTAGAGATGGAAACTTACGTATAGAGTGAGAAAGATAAAGGAGAGGGGGAAGGGTGTGGGACTGACAGGAGGAGCCCTAGGCGTATGATTGAAGGGTACGAGAAGATCCTCGCCGTCGGATCAGAGGCTTTTGAAATTCGAACCGGAGAGAGAGAGAGAGAAAGAGTGTGTGTTATTAATGGAGGAAGAAGAAGATAAGTGAGACTTAGTTCTCAAGCCCAAAACATATATATATACATATATAATCAAATCTCTATTGGCTTTTGGAAGTGACAGAGTAAGAAAATATTATATATATATATATATATATAAAGTGTCTCTCTCTTTTCTCCTTTCTGGTTCTCTTTTCTGTTTTCAGAAGAGAGTCTTCGCTCTGCAGCAGCGGCGAAAAGGCAAAGGATGATGATGACGACGACGATGAGAGTAATATTAATATATATATATATATATATTACATAATAAAAGCACACTCAGAGAAAGAGTACGACGGTCAAACAGAGATTTGAACATGTTTTGAAGATACGGATTTTTTTTTGTTAACTAAAAATTAATAATAAATTATAAATTTTTCTTTTTTTATCTACCAAAATTACCCCTCGGGATCTTCTTTATTTTCGGGTATATTTTCTCCGTTGATTCCCTTTTCTCCTCAAGGCATTAATTTAGATGAGTAAATTTATAGTGAACGTTTTACTATTTTTTATTTATTTAAATAAATAAATTAAAAAAACAAAAAAAGAAGAAGAAGGGAGATGATATTTGCACTCTACAAAACACCTCACGCACTCCACGAGTCCACATTGACTTTTTTTAAAGTTCAATTGACAAAATTACCCTCGGTTTAAATAGGTAATTAATGCTTATTTCTCCAAGATAATCAATATTTTCCTTAATTAGACGTAATTTCTCTAATTATCGTAACATAATTATTTTTCCATTATTACTTTCCTATTCCGAAATTTAATATTTTTAAAAGACTTTTAATCAAAAACAATCAACGTATTAGCTATCTTTTAGTGTGTTTTCTCCGTAAATACATTGTACATTGAACATTTACAATCTTAAAAAATGACTATAAAGTATATATATATATTATTTTTTACCTTCAATCAAATAAATTATTTTTTTTTGGTAAAAATCAAATAAATTATTTGGTTCTTACTATAAGGCTTAAAAAAAATTGATGCAATACATTAATTATTTATTCATACAAAATATCGATTTATCAATTTTATTTTGTTGCATCTGCCTTATTCCTTTGGTTAAAATAGGAGTAGTACATTTTACAAACCTAAAATTGAAATATTTCATCAATTGTTTTCTTTAATTTATTTTAATAAAATTTTGAATATTACTAATAGATTTTTCTTTAATTACCTCATATTATTAAATCGAGGGTAATTTTCCCAAAAAAAATAATAATAATGTGGAGATGAGTACATATATGACCTCTAAAAAAATAGTAAATTAATTTTTTTTTTTTACTATTGTTAATAAAGTTTTGTCCTTTTATATTCACTCTATTATTTCATCAAAAAAATTGTAGATAAAATTATTCAAATAATTTTATTATATATTATATTGAAAAAACAGAATAATATTTTAAACTAGCTTAGTGCTTATTGATTTCATTGTTATTTTTCTTCTAATTTTTTCCCACTAACTTACAATTTAAAATTTATGAATATGTTATTATGCCCTTATACTTACTTATTATTATTATCAACATTTAAAAAAAAAAATTGAAATACCGTTGTAGATAATAATAAGCCTCAAGATGATATATCCAATTTCAATGGCTCTAAGATTTCACCTGGACATTTTTATAGATTCGTGCCATTGTTTCTTCTATAAAAATCCGAATTCGAATTCCTCCGCCCTTAATTTAAAATAATATATATTTTTATAGATTTAAATTATTATTTTTCTCTAATTATTTTTTAAAAATAATACGTTACTTCATTTATTTTATAAAAAATAATGTAATTCTAATTGTAAATTTATCAATCTAATGGTTCAAAAACCTTTCACTCTTCAAACAAAAGTAATCACAGATAATGAACAACACATATACTATTATAGTATTGTTAATGAAGAACATTTAAATTGTGAAATAGATTTATTTATTTTTTGATAAATATTTAAATTGTGAAATAGATTGTCCCAATGTGGATAACCGAATGGCAAAGTTACAGCTACGTACAATAGTTCTCAATTTCAATCCCTTCAGTCTTAAATTCAAGAAAAATAAAAAAAAATTTATAAAAGTAGCTTGGATGCTATTATTCTAAAATTTTATTTTCTATCTTTTTTTTTGTTCTTTGATAGATTCAATGCCATGAGGTTGTTGTATCCATATTGTTGTCTCCCTTAAAATTCATATTGTTTGAAATTCAAGCAATGGCTTAAAAGCTTCCATGCCCATTCAGAGATGTGACATTTCGGTACTTGTCACATGATGCACATGATATGTTCATCACTTTATCAATTTCTCATCAAACAAACATATCATTGCAACTTTATATCATATTCTTAGAACTGGAAAAATTAGAGAAGTTTATATTGTTAGGCATGTCAAATTTCAATCTTAGCCCCAAAAATATAAAAATGTGGAGATCTGAATTTTAGATTCGTACATATAATAATTTATTGCTGTGTTTGTGGCATAGTGACAAAGAGGTTTATAAGGTGTTTTAAAATTCCATAATAATATAATTGGATTATTAGTTTTTTTTTTGATGAATTAATTGGATTATTAGTTAACCAAATAAACTTGTATCAAATCTATTACCCTTTTAATTTTTGCAAGATAATTTTACTTTGTAATAATCTATATAATTTTTTAGCACATCCTACAACATACTCAAATCATGACTGTCTATGATTGATGATGGATCCTAGTATTAATCATCAAAATTTCATTCTAAAGTTAATAATAAAGGTGAGTCCACACAATGAACTTTTAAAATCAATCCTAATTTTTGTAATTCAATTAAATGGATAACTGAAATATTTTTTCCTTTTTAACTAATAAAAGTAAAACAGTAAAAAAATAATTAATGTCAAAGTAAAGAAAGGCCATATGGGTACATACAAAAAGTCCAAAAATAGATAAGATTTAGGGTCAGCTGTGGAAAAGTAGGGTAAGCTTTTTATAAATAAGGTATAGTAGGTCTATTTGTTTTTGGCCTTGTAGTGGTGCTATTTCACTTTCACCACATAATGTCATTCACATGCCACAAAACTTTTGGTATATGTATTTATGTCACAGTTATATGTACTCTTTCTCTTTCACAAAAAGCTTAGGTAATAAAAATAAATAAATAAATCAAAATCAAAATCAAAATGGGAAGTCTTAGATATTTTTACATATGGAAATTAATTAAATTTTTTTGTTTTCATTTTCCAAGATAATAATCCCGTATGTCGCACGTAATTTCTGGACCCAATGAAGCAGAAGCTCCACTCTCTATGTGGAGTTAATTCTCACAAGCAATGTGTAGTGGTGGTCCTTTCGTTATAATAATGACCCTTGCCCCTTCGGACAAGCCACTCCATTTTTGTTTTTCTTTTTGTTTTATCTGCTAAATTTGATTTATCACATTTGGCTTACTTTTTATTATTATTATACAACAAAAAGGGTAAAAATAAAATAAAAATAAAAAATTTAAAAGACTGTTTAAAACTGTTTTTTTAATAAAAAATATTTTTTATAAAAAAAATATTTTAAAATATATTTAATTATAATAAAAAAATACTTTAAATATTTTTTAAAAATACCTAATAAATATTAAACAAAACGGTTTTAAAAACAATACTATTTACATAAATAATTTTAAAGGAGCCTTAATTATATATTTGTTATTATATTTAAATCAGACGACAAAATAACAAAAGAAGTAAAGCTATCTGTTATTACTAGCCATTATCACTAACCCACTATTTACTTATATGACAATTGATAATTAATTATTAATTATTTTTTAATTATAAAAATCTAATATAGAAACCCACTATTTACCACATCAGCGCAAAGATTTTAATGTTTAATTAATTTTATTTTTACTCCAGCGCACAGCCTTTTGTTGCAAATAACTTAAAGGGTTTGATGAAATTGATATACATGAGAATTGAAACTATTTGATTTTTTGTGATAGGAAAATTAGAGTTGTATAGCTGAAATTAACGACCTTTACTGTTTTCAATTTTCACTATATATATTTTAGTGAAGTTTGTAGATCGCAGCATATATATTTGCCTGAATTGTGTAAGATTAATGCAAGTTTTCAAAAGTTTTATTCATTTATCGTTTTTCTCTACGCAAACTTGAAACAATTTGGCATATAGCAAATTAATAGTCTGGAGTTTAGGTGTCAATATTCAATTCGGTAGACCACTAGAAGAAGACTGCCTACAGCTAGAATCTCTGTTACAAAAAAAACTCTAATAATACTCTGGGAGTTGGTATTCCCGCCCCGTTGAGATGGTGTCACGTAGATAAAAATATTAATAAAATATTACGTAGCACCATCTCAACAGGGCGGGAGTATCAACTAGAGTACTGGAGTTTTTTTCCTCTGTTACATAGTCTAACTCAATATTTTAATTATTTTATTTTAAATAATTTTAATTAAATATAAGTTTAAAAAATAAATTATATTTAATACTATTTTAAATAGAATCCATTAAAAAATTAATATTTAAATGCACTATCTATTAAATAATTTCTCAAATTCTATATCATAGATACTCAAATGGGCCATTATATAGCAACTTGTATTGATTTGCGAAGGATTTGATAATTCAAAATTTGAAATCTTTCATTTTCGTAAGAATTTATTATGATCATATCCATACAGGGAGGTGTCAACGTTAGGTCGTAATTGTCATTTGCAGCAACTGATAGTAATGTTGAAAGGATAATTTGGATATGAGGAAGAGCAGCTATGATCATGGTCAAGTTTAATACGTTACAAAGAGGCCCAATAATAATAAAATAAGTGTATGATATAATTAATACTTTGACAATTCGTTAGCGTTTTGCGAGCCAAGCGTGCAAATTATAGCCAAAAGGGTCAGTTTTGTTTGAAAAAAAATTGGGCCTTTGCAATCAGCAGCTGACCTCATTTAACAATTATGAATTAATGATTTTTATTTGTAAAGAATAAAAAAACAATGATGATTATGTAGCAGTCAAAGAGAATGATCTACTTCTCCACCGTCCTTTGAAAATCAATTTTAAAGAGCAATGTCATCCAACACAATTTGGATTTGAATTGTGTTACAGTTCACATCACAAGCATAGTATATGCAATAGGAATTTGTTTTTTTTTTAACAAAAATAATAATGGTATAATATATTCAGAACTGATATAATAGATGAAATTGCTCATTATATTATACACAATAAAATAATATATATATATATATTTTTTATTAAATATAAAAGTTTATAATCACTCCTCGATTAAACTATTAAAGTTTGATCGAGAAGTATATTGAATAATTATAAACCCCTTATAAAGAATAAGGCGCATTAATTATTTCAATTTTTATCACGGACGATGTAACGAAGCACTGAGGCACGTCGCTTTGCTAAGCGCTGTATGAGCTTTTAGTAGGATCAATTCATCCCTTACTATATTATACTAATTTATTAGGTGGGACATCTCTGCACGTGTAGCATTGTATGTGACCTTACAATATTATTTTTAAAGATTAAAGTATCACATAAAAAAAAGAAAAATTGGTCAAAGGCACATTAAATAGAGTGGTGTAGACACCTAAGACCACCCTCTGTAGCCTGTGAAATATAAATCATCATGGATGTTTCATTGAAAGCTTGACAAAAATTCCAACATGGGTTGGAACAAGTCCTTTCAATTTTTATTTTTTTTTGTTTTTATATTTATTTGTTTATTTATTTATTTTAACTCTCCTCCGGGACCAAAAGTAGTAGAAGCAGTACCAGTAAAGCACAAAATGAACAAGTGGAGGTGAGGGTTGGTAATGGAATTAAAGAGATAGGGTACACGTTGAAAGGGATAGTGATTTGTGAAGCTGCAGAGAAAGAGAATAATGGGAGACTCGTGTGGGCATCGGGGGACTGAGAGAAACAAGATCATAAACACTACGAAGGCCAGTAGGACCCACAAAACAGCCAGTCGGCCAATATTTTTTATTAATTTTTTTTTTGGCATTCAATGTGTTCATGTATATTTATAAATTATATTTTTGCAGCTTTTTGATGGGTCCTTTATTTAATCAATGGGTCAATTCCATTCATAATATATTTTTACTAATGTATTTTCTAGAAGAATTAATTAGACTTCAATTTCACTTGTTTCATTGCAGTAAAAAAATTACACTCCATGTAAATTTATCATTTTAATATAACAATTGTGAAATGTTACAATTTTTTTTTTCTTTGGCGTGGACACCCTAACCCTTAAAAAATAAAATATTATAAAAGATTTCGTATATGGGAAATACACAAGTTTCAAATGCATATATATATATATATATGGTAATTTGCAATTTCTATAGTCCCTTTATCAGTAATATTCTTTATTGTGACCTC
Source organism: Rhamnella rubrinervis (assembly GCA_007844105.2). Classification (NCBI taxonomy): domain Eukaryota; kingdom Viridiplantae; phylum Streptophyta; class Magnoliopsida; order Rosales; family Rhamnaceae; genus Rhamnella; species Rhamnella rubrinervis. Next base: position 6,783,287 of record CM017577.2, read on the forward strand.
TAATAATTTATCTTATTATAAGGTTATAGAAGCAACATTATAGTTTGAATTTTTTTTTTTTTTTTTGTAAGTATTTTCAGAGTGCGGGGATTTAAACTTAAGATCGTTATACAATGACACTGTCACCCGATACATTATTGACTGAATTACAATTGATTGGTCTTTTTCACTTACGGAATCTATATGCCGTACAAAATTTATTTATGCATTATTTTATGCAAATTTAAAGCATAATACAGCTAAGGGAGAATATCGCTTTGAGTAGTTGCACATCAAAATTAAATCCTATACCACTCATTATTAAGAGGGCTCCACTATACTCAAAAACTCAAACACCAAATTCCAACCCTTTTTTGGTTTTTGGGAAACCAGCTAAGCTCATTTTGTTGCCCTAATTTCATGTCAATATAATTTGACTCCTTAGGGTTTGATTCATTGTTTTTTAGGTTCCTTTTAATTTCCACCATTTGGCTACTCTTATTTTAGACCCAAGACAAGCATATGTTGCTGTTTGGAAATGAACAAAAGATGATATGGTTGCATGGGCCATTAATTTGGGGTTTTTTTTTTTTTTTTAATAACAATGGTAATTGTTTGGTTATTATTGATAAGAAAACGTAAAAAAAAAAAAAAAAGTAGATGCAAAACATATTTGGTCATTCTCATTTAAATTACGATATATATTCTTTGTGAATATGGGCTTATATTTTATTGAAATCCTAAATGAAAGGGTGGGGGGAATGAAGGATTTTAGTTAAATTTTATTGTTTGGTTATTATAAAGTTATGAAGAAAATATAAATACAATACAAACAATATGAAGAAAATGTAAATGTTTTATGAAGTCTGTGTTTTTCATAAAATAATTTAATTTATCTTTAAACATAAAGGAAAATATCCCTATTTATTTCTTATCCGTAGTCTTTTTCTTTTTTTTTTTCTTTTGACAAAATTTGAATTAAAAAAATAATAGACAAAGTAGATATGTTTAGTGTTGGCTTTTATGTAGTGAAGATCATATTATATATATATATATATATATATATTTAACTCTTTGGATAAAGGGAGTGAATTAAATATGATTTCTTCTTTTTTGTTTGAACAGATAATTAGATTTGATTAGATTGCATTTGATATGAATTGGTAGTCGACTAGTTACTACTCTTTTGAATTTGATACAGCATATGATTATGTTTTCTCATATTAATGCATCATAACATTATAGTACGGATTAGTGAATATTAATAATAATACTTCAATGCTTTTTTTTTTTTTAAAAATAAAATACTTCAATGATTAAGTTTAACAAAATAATTATTAAAAAAATTAATTTGTATCACCATCGTACATACGTAATACTAACAGCTGGCTAATTAATAATTAAGATCAACCAAATGATTGGAAAAACAAGTCAAAAGAAAGTTGCGTATATATATATGATTATCATCATAACCATATCATCCAAATAAAAAAAGGTAGGCTCTATAACATAATTTGGTACTCCTAAAACTCAAAAAAAGAGATGGGCAGAATCAATTCTCTTATTATGAGTATGGGTTGCATCTATAGATATATATATATATATATATATATATATATATATATATATATATTAATATGTAAAAATAAAAAATAAAACCACCAAAATCCAAAAACCCTATTTGATATCAAAATATTATATTCATTGCATTGCATTGCATGGAGCTGACAAGTTTTCCCCCACTTGCCCCATTTCTTAAAAAGTTTGAAACAGATATGACCCCAATTTCTTGTCCCAATTTTTGCCTTTTTTTTTTTTTTTTAATATATATATATATTTAAAAAAAAGTAAAAATAAATAATAATAAAATATATATTAAAAAAAAAGAAGAAGTTGTCACGGGATTCACAAACCCTGCTGCGATCCAACTAAAGTGGCCCAAGGAGGTGCTCCCCTTGCAGATAATCCATACACTTGAAATTGTTATTATAAAACACAAAGGGGTCCCTAACCCTCCTGTCAATTACCATTTTCAAAACACAAATAAATAAAGTTGGTTTAATTTCTGGTCAATTCATAAGAGACCCCAAGGCAACCCGACACCCCAGCAAGCATACCGGTGGAGGATGTGGTAGGGGAACTTAAAATAAGCAAGTAAAGGTGTTTTTGGGTCAATTTCAGTACGTTTTGATTTGAAGGGGGTAGTAGAAATGTCACATTAATGTTAAAACTTAGAACATAGAGGGATGAAGATGTCTTTGAGAGAGACAATAACACATTTGTGCACACTTGCTTCTGACTTTGATCTCACACTCTTTGTAACACATCCAACAACAAAGGGTTAAATTTAATAAAACCCAAAAGCTTTATTTATTTAATTATTATTATTATAATTTTAAAAAAGGCATATAAGGACAATCAAAGAGGCAGACCTTCCCAGCCTGTCGCAAATATTCATAAGGGTAGTCAGATTCCAAAATTTTCAACATTATTTACCTAATCTATAAGCATTACCCCGACAGCCATATCGATGTCGAATTTCGAGGCTGGAGGGTATTTTTTATTTTTTATTTTTTATTTTTTTAAAAATAAAATTTGGGTAATATGATTTTGTTTAGTGATGCAAAGACTGGTCAAGAATTTGGTGAATCATGGTCAGAGAAGTGAAGCAAACATATGTGGATGAATTAAACATTCATAATAAAAAAAAGTGAGAGTGGATTGATTTTGTTTTGTGAGAGAAGAAAAAAAAAATCGTTGCAAGATTTTTGGAGTGTTTTTTAAATTCAAAGTGATTGATTGATTACAAGACAGAAAGACCAAAAGAAAAGAAAAAGAAGAGAAGCTTTGGGAAATTATTTATTTATTTTTGTAAAGGATAGGATATTTATTATTATTATTATTATTATGTGATATCAAAGACACATCAGCGGTTTTATCTCCTATTAACCAGTTCAGTCACATGGAGGAAGACTTGGTTGCCTTGAAGCCCAGCTGAAAAAAAAATAATTTTAAAAAAATAAATAAATTTTGTTGCCTACCTTATTCAAAGAGTGTCTATATTCATATAAAAATGAGTAGAAATCCTTATATTAAACATATTGTGAACCAAATTTTAAATCATTAGATGGAGGATCGGTGACTAAGATTAAAATTTTTGTTTGACAATGTTTTAGAAAAAAAAAATAGTATTAATTTTTTTTAAAAATAAATATTCTTAATATCCAAGTTAATCTCAATTATAATTCATGCATAATTTGTGCCACATAAAAAGAATAACAGAGATGCTCATATAATGACAAATGAATATTAAAAAGAAAAAAAGAGTGTTGATCAAACAAGTAAGATCAATCATGTAATGTGTTATTGGTTGAAACCGAACATTGATTACAAGCCAAAAAGAATATACCATATGCTGGTTGATAAGACCATACCATATGCTGGTTGATAAGATAGAGAATTTGATTTCAAACATTAAGTATTATATTCTTCATAAAAAAACCAATTTGGTTATCATCATTATAATTTTCCATTTCCACAGATATATATATATATATATATATTTTTGGAGGTGAGAAATTTGGACGGTGGACTAAGAAAGCAATAGCTTTTGCTACTAAACTGTCCCTATGGGACCCATTTTCCACAAACTTTTGAAGTTCTTGTTAATCTAATCTTCTCATGGAAAGGTTGTCTTTGACATGACCACATGAGCAATACATTCTCAGCATATAATTCTTTGTTGTTTTTTTTCATTTTTTTGCCAAACTTTTTCAATATTTTACACAAATATTCACAAACCATCCACATTTAATCTTACACAATGTCCAAAGAGGATATAGACAAGAAGATGACGAAATGATCAAAAGTAAAGATAATTATTAAAGTTGCTTTATGCTCAAAAAAAAAAAAAAAAACCTAATCTTTACTTGTGAAAAGATGCCCTTAGGATCGTTGAATATGCTATTAGAGTATGTTTGATAGGAGTGAAGGCAAAATGAAAGTGAAATAAATTGTTTAAAGAAAAGAAAGAAAGCAAGGGACAGAGGCAAAGTGGAAAATGAAGATGGCTTCCAATTCCAAAAGGTACTTTAAAAGAAGAATTGTACAAGGAAACAAAGTTTGCATTTGTATTCTTATTCTAATAAAAAAACATGTTAGTGATTTGGTCGAAATATTCCACCTATGTACACGGAGCTCCTATAAGCAACCTATGCATTATAATGAGGTACTGCTAATCATTTAGTCCTCTCTCAATACAAAACACAAAGACCTAACCTCAACACACTCACTTCTCTAATTCACACACAATGTCCAACAACACAAAACACTAGCCTGGCTCAGAATAAAAAGATAAGGATCTGAGACACACAAGCCCAAACGGATCAAACAAGAAACCAAAACCAAAGCATTTCTCAAAGTCAAAACCAACAAGCTTAAATGCAACCTCTAAAACAATATAGCATTACAAAAGTAAGAAGCTTTGACTTGTCGACATCCCTTGACTTTAGTTGACTGAGCTTGTGAAAATTATAACTTAGTAAAATAAATCATTACAAAAATTATATTATTTGTTATTCTTTTCTCTCCTTCCTGCTTCACTTTTTCCTTCTCCTCCTCGTTCTTAAGTTAGTATTCTCTCAATTTTATTTTTCACTTGATTATTTTTCTCATCTCATCCAACCAACCAATCAGCACTGCTCATCTACGGGTATCATAAAACAATGGTAAAATTGTGCTATATCAACGAAATTATCAAAATTTTACAAGGAAATAGTTAGTACAAAAAAGGTGAAAAAGAAAGAAAATATTACAATATACAGGCTTTGGGATTATTTCGAAGTGGCAAACTTTAATCAAGAACAGTGTTCTGCTCTATAAAAGAATCACTCATGTGCAGATTAAGTCAAATTATAGTCCACTAAACTTCAGTTAGCTGTACGTAGCTCCATCTGCAATCCGAAATCCACAAAAGATTCATACCATTTGCAACCTGAAATCAACAAAAGATTCGTACCTTGATGAATACTCTGGTCCTTTCAGTTACCACCTGTGCAGTAAAAGAACGTAAAAATAAGGGTTCCTAAGTCGACAACGCCATCCAAGAACCAAACTTTATAGTTTTCTGAGCCGGGAGGCTAGTCCTAACAATCGTTGTGTAAGGCATTCTAAACACCAACATCTGTGCTCATGAATGCCTTCTCATTAAACTCTTACTGGAATAATTGGCTGCATTAGTTCAATTATGATCCTTCTTGCTTTTCTTCAGCATCATTGAGATGTGATTGATATACTCATTGCCTGTCCGGGTTTCACCCATCAGCCACTGAAGAGCCTCTGCTGCAGCATCTTTTTCTGCACTCTTCTTGTTATTACATGTTTGCCCCATTATCTGTATTCCATTGAACTCCACAGTGGATCGGAACTGGTTGTTTTTCAGTTGCTTAGTTTTGTAGGAGGGTGCAGTATGTCCTGCCCTAGTGATCAATGTCTGGAGCTGACTCTTAGAATTATCACCCCCAGGTCCACTTTCGGTTCTAGAAACCAAGGCTGGTTGTGCAGTAACAACAGATGTCTTTGAGGACTTCAGAACCTGACGGCCAAACACAAATCTTCCATCGCATTTATCTTCTGAGATTAGCAATCTCACTGCAGATAGGAGTTCATGATAGATGCACTTGTTCAACTTGGGGTTCAATAACTGCCAATGTTCCCCAGAAATTGGAATTAGACAATGATGATAAGCAGAAAATAAATAATAACAATATCATGCTTGATAGTATATACACTAAAAGGTATAAGTAATGGTGATCCAGGAAATAGAAACTAACAATCATGAAAATAGTAAAATCCAATTCACTTACCTTGCTCTGAATTAGGTCATCAAGTTCACTCCTTAAACATTCATACATATCTGCTACGGCAGGTTTCATAAAAAATTCCAAATATCCTCCCAACATCTTCAAGTGTCCATCCTACCAGAAGAATAATACAATCCATTTGCTTCAGTCCATGATAACAACAGGCTTATCAATGGCAGCTACAACTACTGCTATGACAATAACATAGCATTTTTTGCACTCCAGAAAACAAGAGACTACAGAAAACATACAGTATCCCCTCTTGATAGGCTTCCACCAAAAAGAAGTAGCACTGAATCAGACACAGCAGTTGAATCCCGGAGGAAGACAGAGTTCACTTTTATCTTCTCATTGAAAACCAGCCATGGAAATGGAATTTTCGCTTCCCGAGCATTGACTGAGTTCTGGGAAAATGAAATGAATGTGAAGCTAGACTGGAAAGGAAGAAAGATGCCCGAGGAAATACATTGATGTAGTGTTGGAAAAATCTTACCGAGTATAGAAGCACCTGACCATCCTCCATGGTTTTTAGTGAAAATGATTTCTCATTGTGCTGCATATGCATTTATGCGAATCCGCCATTTAACAAGAGGCAACTAATGAGATTATACTTATTAAAAGGAGACAATGAATTGAAATGGTTCAAGCAACTAAGTACAAAGCAAACACATTGTGCTGTCTTATTTTACCTGTTAAGCACAGCTGCACAAGTAGTAAAACAATGACTGTCAAAAAAACTCAATTACCCTTCAGGTAAATACTACAGGCACTAATTCCATTCACCATATTTGGATACCTTAGAGTACAGCAGAATTCGAGTTGTTAACAATGGAAGAGGCCCGCATGAAAAGTGGGAACAAATTCAAGCAAATAGAAACTTAATACATCACAAAAAATATTTGATATAATCACTTTTCAATTTGATCACACCAGCTGCGACCATCATGGACTAAGGACATGAGGAATCCAACAGATAAAGAAGAGTGAAAGCACCAAGAAGTTAATAAAATTATGAGGACTTTGGATATGTAAAAGCTAAAGGAAAAGCCTTAGCTTACCACAATGGAGCTAATTCCAGGATATAGACCATAGCAAATAACTGCTCTGATGAGATGCTCATCATAACTCCATATGTTATGGTCGATGGTGTTGGCATCAACCAAGCCAGCATCTTTCAGTAAAGAGAAGAACTCCTTCCTAAGAGAATCAATCGCTTTCATTGACTGGACTGAAAGAAAATTTTTCCAGCAGTAATCATAACCAGCATAGACTTTTTCAGCAACTTTCCATCTTTCAAAGGCCCTGACAAGAGCAAGGTGATCACTATAGTCCCGGGAAAACTGAGATTTTGCAGCCTCTGCAAGCTATGAAGACAAACATAATTAACACAAAAATCAACATGCAACCATTACAAGCAGCAAACTACACAGTATGAGAACCAAAATAAGAATTCAAATTCAAATCCAAACAACATTGCATCTCCACCTCAACCAAAAGGCACTGCAAACAAGACAGTAGTAAGGCATTTCAATTTGTTACCAAGACGTTAGCCATTTTCCTTCTAGGCTACTGCTGATGTTACTGTCTTCTAGGCTGCCCCGTAGTTTTATTATTTCCAGTCACAAATAGACCTTCAAACTTATCCCCAATTGTTGTCCATTTTAGAACTATAAACACTAATTTCTGTAGACCCTATGACTACCAAAGAGCCTCGATAGTAGCCATGAAAATCAAAGCTTCTTGCTCTACATTCAAGACAAAGGCTTCACAGAACATTGCACTGATAATAAGTAAAATATCATATAATTTTCTAAAATATCTACCAAGCACAACCTGTAGGGTAATTCAAATTTTTTTGATAGTAAGACATGTTGCTTCACATAAAAACGAATATTGAGCTATCTGGAAAGTGATGCTTCACATACATCATGTGGTCAGTTAAGCATGTAACCAAAGCAAGCAATAAGAGTGACCAGAAGGTTACTGAATGAACATAAAAGTGATACATATGTACAACATGAACAAGAATGACAGTAAATTCAACCAAGCACCAGCAGCATATTGTTCTATATGCTAAACAAAGAGACACAAAAAAAAATAATTAAAGTGCATCAGAACAACAGTTGAATCCTTTGCCACTGCCCAACAAAGAAATACAAGGAATAAAATTATCTTTTGTAAAAATGTAATAAGGTGGGAATCTGACTTACATCCTTCTTGTCAAATGGTGTTAAGAAAGGATCTCTGACACTTAGGCCAGAAACAACTGTCAAAATTGGATCAAGGCAATTTAAGATGGCACCTAACAAGAGCATCTTTCCAAGCTTTGGCTCCACTGGAAGCATAGTTAGATGACGTCCTGTCGAGACACTCAAACAACATTAGACTTGTTACTCTAGAAGAAAAGACGACAAAAACAAACTTATCCATTACAGAGTTACAAGCAGCAAATAACTAAAATATCTCTCCCTACCTAAAACAGTCAGCATTTCATTCTCATCCAAAGCCCCGATGATTTTTAAATATTCAATAGCATTTTGCACCTACAAAGCAAATTGCATGTGAATTATGAAAGACATGCAAAATTGCAAACCATTCATATAATAGATTTCAAAGGCAGATTTTTTAGCATGTCTTGAGATGTGCATCAATACAGGGAACACATTGAGGTAAAAGTTCATGAAAATAGGGGATCCTTCTAAGCCTATACCATTTATAGTTAGGCTTATGCCTCTTTAATGCCTTTTATGGCAATGTAAACCTTAATTCCTATTTAGAATCTTCACTCCATCCAGGAAAAAACTTTGTAACAAATCAAGGTCAAATAAAGAAATGAAAATTAACTTTACTGCACAACATATTGAAGCCAAATGAGACGAGATATAAAAATATCAAATTGATTTACCGCTAATAACTCTGGTGATTGCAAAGCCTTGGATAGGAACTCAGATATACTTCCAAGCTTTAAACTTTTTATTTGAAGACAAAGTGACTGCAAAGGCGTCCTCAAAATTTCAGGCAATTGATACTCAGCAAAAGCATCGTGTACGCATCTAGGATAGAGGTGGTAACATTCTCCAGGCTGAACACGGCCAGCTCTCCCTCTCCTCTACAACACACAGAAGCACAGAAAATGCAAAGTCTTTAATCAATATAAACAACAACAAATCCAACACATACCAAACAAAAACAGCAGGCAACTTGAAGTTATCAATTTCAAAATATGAGCATGTGCACATGCATAGTGGTATTCCATTAGTTACATGTTGATTAAAGTGAGAAATATCTTCGTAGTTATTGCTCTAAGAATCTGCTTTCCTGAGAAACATATACAAATGTCTCCTCTTTTTACAGCAGTAGACCTAAAAGTTGTGTCAACATTTGATAAGGAATAAAACCTATGGGACCAGCTGCTGCTTACGTGATGCTTCTACCTATCCAAATAGGAAAAAAATCATTTGTTGGAACCCCAAAACAACTTATTTTATTTGCAGGTTCCTTGAAATCAACGAGGCAAACTGTCAAAAAAAGGCCAGATAGCTGAAATAGTAATTGACAGGTCAGCTAGGAAAAATTGTGAAACTTGGCGAATATGTTATCTGGACTCAACTGAGCCAAAATCAACAAAGGCTCGATACCAACAAATTGTTCTTAGCAGCATGAACCTCTTCTTACATCTTATTCTTAAATGCCACTTATAAAAATTCAATACCATTAACCTGCTGTTAGCCTGTAATTCCTATCTATAAAAGGGAAATCATACAGAAAGTGGGCAACTAAAAGGCTGATAAACATATATAGGTTATAGATTCACATGTTTATCAAAAGAAAACTAACATTTGGGAGTCCATGTTAATCTCCATTGTGTACATCAAATTTTCAGACAGAACATAACCTTACTTGTTGAGCAGAAACCTTGGATATCCACGAAGGAAGCAAGCAAGGAGTGTTATTCAGTGCATCATAAGACGTCTCTTTTGCCTTTCCGCAGTCAAGAACAAAAACAACATCGTTAATAGTGATACTTGTCTCAGCAATGTTAGTTGCTAGAACTATTTTCCTCACTCCATCTTCAGGCTGATCAAATATTAACCTCTGCATTCAATCCATAATTAATCCACAGATCAATAATTTAACATAACATTTGCAGAGCCAACTAGTGTAAATCTATACATCCAGATTAGAAGGCTATGAGTGTGAGGTTCCATTTATGGGTCCTGAGAGGAAAGGGGGTTCCTACCCTTAAACCTTGGCATGAAGTAGACATTCTCAATAACCAAAACCATGCAGCTGAGCCTGACAGCACAAGACTTTTACCAGTGCACAAGACAATAGCCATATAAACAGCAAACCTACTCTGGCAATTCCAATCTAAAAATAAAAGAATTACCTGCTCTGAACTGGCCATCGAACCATGGCATGCTAGCAACAAGACTCGGCTTGGATCCCCTAAAATAGGATGAGCTTGGAGCTTATCTTTTAGAGAACTTATGTCATCCCACCCAGTCATAAAAACTAGAATAGCACCAGGTCTTTCTTTCTCACAGATATTGTATAAAATATATTCTATGAAGTTAAAACCAATACAATCAGGATTCCAGTATGAAAGAGATTCCTGAGTCTGGTGGCTATAATCTTTTAAGTCAGCTGCTTTGAGAGCATCCTGGTCATGCATTTCCAGTAAAGGAAAAATGAGAAAATAATGAACATAAAATAGGGAAATGATATTCACATAACATCTTGCATACCTCTACAACAGAAGCAATTTGGCTTTTCCTCTTTCGTGGTGCTTGTTTGCTCATTTTCCACATCTTTTCTTGACCATAATCATCAATTTGATTGTATGGGGTTAACATGTAACCCGACATTTCTAAAATGTCCTCCAGAAAGTGAGTTCGAACAGGGTATGTAAAACCCTAAATTAAAACAATAAGAAAAGATTTCAGCCACATATATCTGACTATTTACATTTATGCTTTAAAATAAAAATTCTCCACCAGCAAACAAGTTGAACCATACATGCAAAAACCAACTTGCCACTTTATTAAAAGGTTACACTCCCAAAGAGAAAGGAAATAATTAGGATCTGACATTGTATGCATTATGCTTTTTATTGTACTTTTTATGGAAGGATCTTCTTGAATTACAACAATAACCATGTAGCTCCTAAAATTATGAACCGCATATTTAAATTTTATAAAATATGAGATAACAGGCTGTAATCTAATTGATGCACCAAAGGTTGTCAAAATGGGAAATCAAAATATGTTCCACTAACCAGTTTTTCAACAGAATTTGCTCTTGTGTCTCTTATTCATCAAAGATGTACAGCAAACTACGTCTTCCTTTGTTATTAATAATAAAATACTAACAAAAGCAAACAAAGAAAAGAAAAGGTGTCATTATCAGTCTGCAGTCACTGAACACCTATAGCAGCAGCTCTTAAGCACCAGCAAAACCTGATGACAGATAAATGTAAACAAGAAACCTAGCAGATGGACTAGAGATCTTACATTCACCAAAATATAAAAATAAACAGAAAAGCTGCATAGTTTTAAAGAACAGATTGTTATAATCAGCCTGCGGTCTCTAATCAGTCTGCAGTCACTGTACACTAATAATACCAGCACATCAGCACCAGCAAAAACTGATGATTGGTATATGTAACAGAAAACATCGCAGAATATGGAATTTTAAAATGCATAAAAAATTAAAAAAAGAAAAAGAAACAAGATATGTATAGTTGGAAAAAAAAATGATGCATTAGAATAAGTGATTAGTATATGCAACAACCAAGTGACCAACAGCTCAACTATGAAAGCAAACTATACATTTAGTCTCCATTGACTATCTTTCATCGGAATCTGCAAAAATGATATAGGACAGCAAGCAAAAAAAAAAAAATCAAGAAGCTCATATAAATGCAGGATCCTAAGCATTAGAACAGATAATTATAAAGCATAAACAATCTAACCTTAAAAATAGCTACTGCAAATGAATAAAATGAAAAAAGCAAAACAAAACAAAAAGACAGTGATCAGCAGAAGATAAGAGGTCACATTTTAATGCTACTCCAAAAAAAAAAAAAAGTAACTATGGACCTTTCAGTTTTGTAATAGCGACTTCATTTTACAAATTTCCAAGATTACAAATTTTTGAAAAATATATGATAAAGTTTCGAGATAAAATTTTAGGATAAGAATATGATAATTAAATAACATGGTTCTTATATTAATCTTACCAGACACATTTTCATATCCTTGAAATATAAAATTCAACTCATTTTCATTTTACAAAATAATTTTTTAAAAGTTGTTTTGTAAAACATAACCAAATGAGACCTTAGTTAATAAGAAGAAACCACTTTATATTAACATAATTGATAAAACAGGTAACAACCACTGATAAAATAAGTAAAGCACAAGGCATTAATGACATTATTCTTACAAGGGCAGAAAAAGGAAAGACGAGATGCATATCCAAAAGTATAACTATTTAGTCATGAAAATGAGAGATTTAATTCAATGATGAAGGAAAAATAAATAGAACTACTTGAAGTTTTAACATACCGGTATGTGAATTATCTGAGCCTTGCCAAAATAGGATGCAAAAAGCTCTGCATCTAGGGTGGCACTCATCAGAATCAATCTCAGTTCTGGTCGACGAGGAAGGAGTTCCTTAAGGACAATTAGCAGAAAATCTGGAATCAAATATCACAATGAGAAGCTGCCTCATTCCAAAAGTTAAATCCACAGAAACGCCATCATTTACCTTCATTCATTCCACGTTCATGGATCTCATCCACAATAACATGAGTTACACCTTTTAAATTTCTATCTACCAGCAATCTTCTCAACAAGATGCCAGTGGTGCAAAAGAGAAGGTGAGTATCCCTCCCTTTTACACCCTCTAACCGGACCTTATATCCAACCTATAAAGAAAGGAAGACAGAGACATTTAGAATAAAGTTGGAAACTTCTAACTAATGAAGAGGATTGATGGAGCAAGCACTTAATGAAATTAATAGAACTCACTGATTCACCCAATGTCTCCCCCCTCTCTGAAGCAACTCTTTCAGATACAGACATAGCAGAAATTCGTCTAGGCTGTGTACATATGATACTACAAGCACCTCCACGAACAGACTCTACCTCAGATTCTAAAATGAATTGTGGGATTTGCGTGGTTTTTCCACAGCCAGTTTCACCTGAGATTATAACAACCTGCAGAAACAGAATTCTTAACGTTACAAAGCAAATAATGCAAAAAGCAGAGTAAGAAACTATTGATATGGGAAACCAGATGCTGAATATTAACTTGCTGTCACATCATAATTATTGACACTTGATACTTAAAACTTTAAATAGCTGATATTATGAGACCAAAATATTATGCCTGAATTCTTAACAATTTCGAGATTATTTTAGAAAATAATTTGTTTATTTAAGGAAGAGACAAATTTTAGAAGACAATATTTAGAGATCAATTAGAGAACAATCAACTGAAAAAGAGATGTGCCATTTCAGCAAGACTACTTATTCTAACATGAAGAGAATATTAAAAAACTGCTCTAGAAAAAATTGGGAACACACCTTGTGGGCAAGTAAAACAACTTAACAAAACAAGAAAATACAATTTTGGTAGACCTGATTCTGTGAAATGGCTGCCAATACTGCATCCTTCTCCTTATAAGCAGGAAGACTTCTACGGAATTCAAGCATTTCTCTACCTTCACAAGATTCCTAAACAAAATTTCACAAAATGAATATGCAAACCCCTTATCATTAATCATTATCAGAGGGAGACAATAAAAACAACAGAAAAATCAACCAAGATCCTGAACAAACTCATAAAGTGAAGTATCCTCCTTATTAGCCACACCCAAGAACCATCTTATTGCCTTTATCCAGATTGCTTTAAAACCTAATTGCGGAGAAGGGCTAATTGGTTACAATCCAAATCCACAAAAGAAACTTGAATTAGGCTTTGAATAGTGACCTAAAATATGTTTCATCATATGAGCCCGGGATCTAAATAGCCTGGTGACAATCGGCCCTAGGCCCCTTACTGAGTGTATTAGGACTTATCTACTCTTTTTATGAATATGGGTGTGTTTGTTGGGAAACCTTAAAATACATGAACAAGTTAACTTTAATAATTTCCTCTAGACAAGATTATATCAATAAGAAGAAGACAAAACCTGCCAAGCTTGTTGCTGATCCCGCAGTTGCAAGCTTCTTCTCCAAAGAATTTTGCCTGTCACAACCTTACTGGATGACAGAGGCTCAGGAACTTCAAAGAGTCCTTCATCAGTAGCAATACTACAATTACTGCTCGATCTAGAAAGGGAAACATCTGAAAAGCTTTCCTTAGTACTGGACTTTTGAGGTAGGTACTCCCCAAGATAGGCCTCAACCCTTCTCAGCAACCCAAGAGGCAACGTCACCTGTCAATTCTTGCAAACTTTACTTAAAATTCCAAGGGACACTACAAAATGAAAACTAAGAATGTGGATTTTTATAAGATATGCACAAAACAGAATGAGTAACGAAAAAAGGGTGTGTGGACCTGGGTATATTTTAGTTTTCAAAGTGAACAAAAGGAAATACCATAGTATGAAAACTAAAATCATACTAAAAAAGAATAGTAATAATTGAAGTAAAGTACCTCCCTCTGTGGGCGCCTATCATCAAGATCAAATCTGTAGTTTGGCAGTGGGATCTTACTAAAGACAACCACTTTTACATATAGATGGCTGCCAAAGATAACTTCAATCAGATCTTCAGTAGTAGCCTATTTCTATTTCTAGTTAAAGAATGATATGGCTATGCAAAAGTACCTATAAAGCCCCATTCTGCTAGCTAAAACAGCTATTTGATCAAAATCACGTCTGTCCTTTTTCTCCCTGGAAACCAACTCTTGCTTCTCCTTGTCACGTAAAAGAATGGTTAACTTTCTTTTCCACTCATCGATGTTATCAGCAGGGGAGGCACCCTGGAAATCATTGTAAAAAATGAACAACCACCATAAACATTGGTCTAAAATAAAGCAAACCAATTGATGAATCACGAAATTTGACATAAAAGATTATTAAAACACCATAAGGTCTATAATGCATCACTGTATATGAAGTATATTGACCAGACGTCAACATTCATAATTTTAAGCTTTAAAGGAGGATACAAAACACTTAAGTAACCACCAGAACCCATACCCTGTTGATGCGCTCTCCCTCAAACCTTCCTCTTAATCAATGAACCGTGCCCAAAAAACGTACAAAAAGAAAACAATTTCTTTATCTTTTCCTTTTTAAAAGAAAAGGAAAGCAAGGAAGAAATAAAAGGAGTGGGAACAAGATAAGTTATCCATGAGAACATCAAACTAGTTTTAATCGAAAAAAAAGAATGCACCTCTTACTATCTTTGTAAAATAAAAATGAATGCCCCAAGAAAAATGAAGTGCAACAAAAGCTGATATTCCAAAGCCAATTTATGCCACATAGTTTTAGTCATTGAGAGCTAAAGTTAAGCTAGTCGAGTGACAGTAATCTAAAGTTGAAGTATTCCATCACTCAAAACTGCTTTTTTATTATTTATTATTATTAGAACTCGAAACAGTTCAATCTATGCATGGAGTAGATTAATTGACAGAATAAATTACTAATCGCAAAAATTACAAATCCAAAAAAAACCAAAATTTCATTAAAGCTACGGCAGCATACTTGCATCTTACATTTCAGAAACAGAACCTCATTCAAACCGAATTACCGATTCTTAAATAGTATAAACTGCATTAAGCCAGTAATTATCACAGCCCCCAGTACGCTCAAACATCAAAAATAAGAAAGCAAACTTATAAACTCACAGGGTTCGACGACGACTCAAACTCGCGATCAGATCCTTCCTCAGAATCATATGCAGAAGCGTACTGAAAATTCGGCTTCTGGAACTGTTCCTCCTGCTGGGCTTTGAAGTACGGAAGAGAACCACTGTCACTTGTAGGGTTTAAACTCGCACTCTGGTTTTCACGGAGCTTGGAGTCAACTAAAGCAGCAGAAGTGTAATTAGGGGAGGTGATGACGGAGCGGGGGCGATGGTGAGGAGGGACGTAAACGGAACCGTACGATGAAGGAGGTCGATCCTTCATTGCGAGGAATAAGGCAGGATGACGAGGGTTTTATGGTTTAAGGTTTTGGGGTGCGAAGATGTTGAAGAGAATTGCAGCAGAGGAGGAGGAGGAGGAGGAAGAGGAAGAAGAAATTAAAGAAAGAGAAGTTGATGGCATGCAACGTAAGACGGCGTCGTTTGATATTTGGATTCGGTGCAATTCCGTTTGTTTCCTGAGAAATATTGGAGCTCTGAAACTGAAAGAGCTGCTATGGTGGAGCCCGTGGGCTGAGTACAATTCTTCTATACGCTAGAAACTGGCACTTTTTGTGGCGCCTGGATATTATACACGAGGACACACGTCATCTGCCTTTTCCACATGGATTTACAGTCACTTCAGAAACTAGATTTTATCACCCTTATTTATCCAAAGTAGGAAATTTTTATTTCACCACCAAAACAAAAAAAAAAATGAATTAATATTAAAAATGTTTATTACAAAATACAATCAAATAAAACTTTACATTCCCGAAACACTTCAACAAAAAGAATTGATTTCCTAAAATAGTAAATATAATTGCTCAGGGAGGGAAAAAAAAAATTTCAAGCTAGTTTTGAGAAGAGCTATCAGAGATTGTGTTGCAATATAAATAATATAACATGCTTTCATTATTCCATTAACTGAGAACATATCCCATCACTTGTATTTCAAATCAAACTTTAATAAAACACTTTATTATTTTAAAATAAAATTCAACTAAATCACAAAGTTCATTCCAGTTTCTTCTATCACTGATAACATAATCTCAGATTTTATAATGAAAGAAATCAGTGAACCAAAAGGAAAAAAAAAACGAGGATTTTATAGGATCCACATATATTTGCTTTCATTACTCCCGCCTTTTCAACTTACAGTTCAAAACATGTTTGTTTTCTCACTGGTCTTATTCAAGCACTCTACTAAAGTAAATAAATAAAACATGGGGGAGGTTATCTAATAATCTAACATATGTAGTTTTTCAACCGCGTGAAATTAACTAACAAGAAAAATTTGCAAACAGAAAGTACACATGGTTTGAGTACCGAAAAGCACAAATTACTCTCAGGATTTGGAGGGGGGCCCTCAGTAGGTATAACCCTTGACAAACATTCCTTTCTTGGCTTCCTCACTTTCACCTTGTGCAGAGTATCTTCCCAACTGAGCCAACGAGTTAGCCTTTGCACGCACCAGCAATGCCTTCTGTGCAGCTTCCATGTTCTCGGGACGTCCTTGCCATGTCTTGAGCACAGTGTTTTGCAGTGCACGGGCATATGAGAAGGAAACGTGCCATGGGTTAGGGCTTTGGTTCATTGCATTCAGGTTGAGGGTTGCTTCCACTTCAGATTGGCCCCCGGACAAAAACTGCGAGGCAAAAGGAACAAATAGAAGCAATCAACGCTAAGTATCTCTATCAGAAACAATAGCATATGCACAAAACTGTATGCATCAATGTATTATCTAGCAATAATTCGAGTTTCTCGGAATTAATTCCAGCTCATCTACAAAAATTTTAATAAACCGACCAAAATCAATAACATTTTAAATACTGTTGTGGCAGAATATACTCTGCAAAATCATCTGTTCATATAATCTAGATTCAATTCCAAGAAATATATTAAGAACACTGGACTGTAAATCTTACAGGGACTCATATTCCTTCCGAATTGAAACTGAGGAAAAGATTTGTTAGTTTACAAACTACTATGAAATAAACCTTACCATGATTCCGGGAACTGCAGGAGGAACCCTCCTTTTGAGCATTGAGAGTGTGTACTTGGCAATGGTCTCTGGAGATGCCTTCTCCTTGTGTTCAGCCCCAGGAGTTACCATACTGGGCTTAAGAAGGATTCCTTCAAATACCACGTTGTTTTGGGCCAAATAGAAGAAGACTTCTGCCCAGACCTTCTCTGCAACTTCAAGTGTCCTCTCAATTGGGTGGTCCCCATCAAGAAGAATCTCAGGCTCCACAATGGGCACTAGACCATTGTCCTGCACAAATATCAAGAAAATTATTTTCACATGGTAATGGTAATAATAAATAGAAGACAAACAGCTTCAACTAATACTTCAGAAGAGAGAGAGAAAAAAATATGTTTTACTCATTCCATGATAATTTCGTATTAAACCAAGTCAGAAAACCTTTTTAACCAAGCAGATTAATTTCACTATTAAAGATTGAAAAAATATGTTTTAAGAGCATCTTCCACTACTTTCAAGTGATGCATAGACAAATATTTCAAGTCAATCACAACTTATTCTAGAAAGTACAGGTTCCAGGAGAGTAGACAGCAAGCCAAGCTACTATTTTTACCAAATTCTAGTTTGTTTTCCCACTGACATAGTATTCGGATAACAAAAGAGACAAAAGAACTGCATATATTTAAGTTAAGTATATTAACAAAATCTAGAACTGCGTCCACTTGACAGAGCTTATGCATAATGAATAGGAGGACACAGGCTGATCCACTCTGAAAAGGGAAGGATTCAGAGACAAAGTCCTCCGTTCTACTTTTTCTACTAAGCATTTAATTGCAACAATCCAAAACTTGGCCTCAGAAAATAACCATACCTGAGAAATGGCAGCATAACGAGCAAGTCCCCATGCAGCTTCCTTAACAGCCAGAGCTGAAGGACCACAAGGAATGCTTACAACTGTCCGCCTGGATATGCCAACAAGAAAAAAGAGATGTAAACTTCTTTGTTGCATGGCAGGATGGATCCATGACCAGTTAGTTCGTAGAAACTTATTAAGGTACACACATAATAGTGAATTAACTCACCATTTAGCAAAACGAGCACCTTGCTTGTAGTATTCAGCAGATCTTGAAGCCAGTCCATCTAAGCCCTGACACCAAGATTCGTTGTTCGACCCAGGTAAAGGAACCAAACCCTGAAACCCAAAACATAATACAAATATCCAAAAAATGATGTTAGGAACAAAATAGAGATCTCAGACAAAGTACTTGACGGAAATTTCTCAAGGTACAAATGTTTACCTTATCAACTTTGATACCAGGCACAATGTTCTCCCCACGCAAACAGTCCACAAACTTCTTTCCATCTGTTGTTGACTGGTAAAGAGTTTCCTCAAAAAGAATGGCACCAGAAATGTATTCACCAAGGCCAGGAGTGGTCAGCAAAAGTTGTCGATAAGCTTGACGGTTGGGCTCCGTGTTGTCCAAGCCTATGGATGATAACCTCTTCCCACATGTTGCATTTGACTCATCAATGGCAAGGATACCACGACCAGGAGATGCAACAGATTTCTACACCATCGAAAGAAAGAAAAACGTTAACAAGTTAAAAAAGACAAATGCAATATTGCGGTTGTTTTTGGATATTATTAATGAAATTTCTTGTTTTGCCATTTTTAAAGTTTTAACATGATCTGGAGTAGAAATGTTGTAGTAAAGTTATAAAAGTGTTCCCATAATCCAAGAATTATTGGATCAACACTAAGCAAAGGAAATGGCTCAATTAAATGCAAAATAAAGGTTATAAACTTATGCCACAAATTGAAATAAACAAATTATCAAACAAGTCAACTAAATGTATAGAGGCTATATTGAAAACTTATCATCCTTATCATTCTCCTAAATAAATTAATAAAAGTATTTTTTACTATAATTTGTTAAGGAAAACTCCCCTCCATTCTAAAGTTAACCGATTCACAAAGATTACTACTTTCATTTCATGCACGAATAAGATGGACATGAAGGAAGAATTTTAAAGCACATGAATGTGGGAAATAGTAGTAGTATTCCATTAAATCAAAAGCCGGTGTAAGCTTAAGGCCATAAAGAAAACCCCCGACTCAAATATTTTGATTTTTTTAAAAGTAATTCAAACAATGAAATACAATATTGTGAAAAAAAATAAAATTACCAAATCTTATACTCTAAAACACTAAGATACAATGAATCCAATGTTTTGGCAAAGTGATTTAACAAACTAAAATCATATAAAATTAGTAATCTTTACAAATTGATCGCTAAATTTCAGGTTCAAAATATCAATCATCAACAAAAATTAACATATTCAAGAGACACACAAATCATGCATGCGTGTTTTGAAGAAAAATGGGTGAACTGGTGGTGGAGTTGAGGTGGGAGAAGACTCACAGCGGTTTGGACGAGCTCGTCGGTGTAAGCTCCGGCGCGGATCGGGAGAGAGACTCGGCGAGAAGCGAGGCGAGTGGACGATCCGCGGCGCTGAGTGAAGGACTGCTGTGCGATCCACTGCGATGACGACGCGTTAAGCTTAGCGAAACTCGCACAGGCCATAGCTCCCAACAGCAACGAATTGGCAAAGGGGTGCGCTTGTTTAGCGAGAAAATGCTTTTCGCGGTTTGTTTGGGGTTTGCTAGTTTCTGTGCTGAGTCTGAAATGATGGGTTGGTGCGTGGTGGGTTATACAAGTGGAAATAAGGCGACGTCTTTCTCGGAGGCTCCGCAGGTGGAGTCCAAAGCGGTAATAAGACACAGAACATGCGGCACTACCAAACAGCCCCTAATGTATCATGGTAGATTACGACATTGACCTCCAAATTACCATTTTATCCTTCTCCCCAAAAGACTATTTTACTTGTAGTTTTTGTTCTTTTAAAAACATATATTAAATTAGGATGACATTTATTAATTGTAGTTTGACAATTAAAGTATATAAAAGGTTTTATACGATTTAAAATTATGAATAAATTTAACATAAAATTAAGGATAATGTTAGTGTATTAAGAATTATTATATTTTCATGTAATAATTTCACTGTAAATTTTAAAATCTAAACACAGTGTTGAAGAATAATTTGACCCAAAAAAAGTGTTTAAGAATAATTATATAGTATATTGTTAATATTTTAAAACTGTATGAAATATATGATTTAAAAAGGTATATGATTAATAAAAAGAATAGCCACAATTAATTAAAAAATAAAATTTTCACAATGACATTTATAAAATGAAAATTATATTTTTTTTTATCATTTGAAAGTTATTCCAATATTAAAAATAGTAAAAACTTAACTTACAATTTTAATATTAAACATAACAATTTGTTGTTTGATTAAAGTATGCAAAAATATTTGCCAATTTTCATTTTCCTTATGAAAATGAAAAATCTAACCTTTCCAAATTTTCAAACTATATGGTAAAATCCCCAAAAAGAAGAAAATTACGACAAAGTAATTCAATTACAAAATTATGAAATAGTGCGTGCATAATAATTTCGAGAAATGGAGAAGGTTATTTTAGTACATTCACAAAATAAAAAGTGGTACCTACATGTGTAGTTGGGATTTTGGGAGTAGGTGATCGACCATCTCTCTCACCTAACAATGACTAAAAATGACTACGCCCTGGAATCTCATGCGGCTCAACATTAGAGTAAAAGACAACCGTACTTTGTGATTCACTTCTTTTCGCATTTTTTTTATGTTAAAATAATAATAACAATAATAATAAATAATAATAATATTGTATTAAAAAAAATTCTTGAATTAAAAATGTTAAATTATAATAAATGTAAAGTGAATTTTTAGATTTTTTTTTTAAAAAAAAGCATAACACAGATGGTTGGAGACTAATGATTCATATACTGTTGTTGGATTAGTAAAAATGTCAATAAAATTTTATTATATGTGTTTGTTCTCTTTTTTTTTAACTTATGATGTATTAACAGATTCATGGGACTAATATTTTAGAAAGTTATATTAAACTAATAAAATATAGAGGCATTGTTTGAAAATAAAAATTCTAGGCAAACAAACTTTATTGGGAAAAAAAATTATAAAGCAAATTTAGATCAGAAAACAAATTAAGCTTATTTAATTTTTTATTGGAAATTGTTGTCGCTAAATTTTTGTACGTACGAGGATGGATTGGGCCTTCTAATACAGACTGAGGCTGTAGGCCTTTGACTAAATCAAAGGCTTGAGGAGAACTTTCGAAGGATGACTAGGCAAGACCTTGAGTCGGCTAGACACAATCTCAGGTTGGACAGGGAGTTTATGAGATTGGACTCAAGTGTGATAGGTTGTACTTGTAAGCTGCAACAGAGAACTGATGAATGAAGAAAGCACTACTGAATGGTCCAAATTCTCCAGAGAGGTTGAGTGGTTATGGGCTGTGACAGACAACTACTGTTGAGACAAATGATGTCGAATAAGGGATAAGCTCCAATTAGGTCGGACTGAGATCAGGCTACCTTTAGAATGAGAAGGATTTTCTGCAACCACCAATAAATGGTCAATGGAGGCACCGGTGCGTACCCTCCGGCGCTTAAGTCACCATTCTTACATAATGAGAGTGATAAGGTATGAAGAGAAGAGGGTTGGGACACTAGCTCGACTAATAGAGGGTTCCTCATGCTCATTTAGTCTTCTGGAGCTTAATTGGATGACACATATCATGTGCTCCCTTGAGATACTGCCACTTAATCCTACCTCAGGCTTGGTGAGGGTTATGTGGTGTGGCTTAAGTGCAAGCAGAAGCAATATTGGAGGTCAAACCTGTTGACATATGACTAATTGTACTCGTCCTCTCTAGTGATACACACGGCGTCGGGCTCAAGCTGACTTGGAAGATTCGTGGCCTTCCCCAAACCAAGCTAAGTTAACTTTTCTCTTCCGTATAAGGGGAGACCTGTGTCATCAATATCCTCAGGTGCATCGTGGCTATTTTGGATAAAGCCAGATTATCTTAGTCACCTACCCTATATGATAGCATTAAATGCTAGTTAAACTCGGTCTCCGTGCATTGTCAAAACTTCTCCAATAAATTTTGTTATCTTTTAGGAGCATTATTATAATTTCACCACTCAACCATTTTACCAGACCTTTTATTTGAGTTTCTTTAGGCTTTTCAATAATGGACCGTGACAATTTAAATGAGCATAATATGAGGCAATCATAAGCTTGGATCAAAGGTACAAATACCCACAGGAATAAATAAAAAGGTAAGTTAAAAAAATTATTTCATTTATTTTTTCTTCTTTTTCAACTTTGTAACGGACTATTAAAATAATTGAATAATAATAAATTTATTAGATTAACTATGAGTTGCAAAACTAATGTAATTTGTAAGTAAAATTGTCAATAACACATTTAATTGTGATAATTTAAAGCACTCACATAAAAGAATTGAAAAATAAACTAATAAGGTACGATGAATCCATATTATAAGGGCTCATTTGGAACTGCTTATGTAAATAGTATTTTTTAAAAAAATCTTTTTTATTTAAGTATTTTTTTAGAGAAGGTGCTTTTAAAAAAAGTACTGTGCTTTTTTTATAAAAGAAAAAAAATGCTTTATAATTTTTTGGCCAAATATATTTCAAATTATTATTTTTAATAAAAAAGTAATTTAAAAAATTCCAAATAAACTATAAATTAGAAGATGCTAGAGATCTTAAATATGGGCATTCCACATAGTCATAAATCTAATAAAAAATTATCATGTAATAAATTAAATTAAAACAAAACATTAATTGATGGGATCTCAAATACATTCGAATAACATAACACTTATTATGTCATAAAATATAAAATATATGTATTTAAAAAAAATTTACATCTTAGCTTATTAATATATATATATATATATATATATATATATATATATATATATACTAAAACTCTAAAAGTATACCTACAAATGTAATACCGATAAAATTATCATGTCACCTTTGGACTGACTGATAATATAATAACTATTATTATTTATCTTTTTATTAATTAAATTGGAAAATATAAATGACATGGCATTTACGATTTAATTTAATGCATTTAGGATCATAAATATTTTTCAATTGGAAATAGGGTAGTCTTAAAGGGAATATCACATTATTTGAATGAATTTGAGATTTCAAATATTTTTTTTTAAACTAAAATATAAATAAAATAAATTTTCAAATGAGCATAATTACTCATCACCGCCTTTTATTCATAATTACTGAACAATCATGTACAAAAAGAGGAGTCGAAACCTTTTATTTCATGTGTTAAATATTATTAATCCACGAGGCAAATAGTCTTGGGAGGTTAAATTTATAATCTTTTGTTTTATGACAGTAACATAAGAAATTTACACAAAATAAAATAAAACAAAAGTGTTTTTTTTTTGTGTGGACATTTTACCCTTGATTGTTGCTGAGCTTTCATATACATTTATTAACTATAAAAAAATTAAAAGTTTAACTTTCTTTCGAAATATGATATATGAAAAAAAAAAAATAGCAAAGCCTACTGTTTTTTTTTTTAGTAAAGTTTGTTTAACACTTTCTTTAAAATAACAACCTTATTTATTCTTATTTTTTTTTTAAATCTTGACAAAGCAATTTTTCAAACACCAAATAATCCCCCTTTTCAAATACATATATAAACCTTTTTTGATAGACCAAGAGCTAACTCCATGTTCTTTTATTTATATTTTTTTGACTGAAAATATGTTCATTTACGGTTATTAATACTATTATTATTTTTTGGTCAGTAATCATTTATTATTTTTATATGTAGTGCTTATATACTTACATATATATATATATATATATATATATATATTGTCTTATGTGGTGCTTTAGTGGCAGGAAGAGGTAATTTACTATCTTTTGTCCCTCTTAAAAAAATACTTATGGTGTAACTTACTGATTAAAAACTAATAATAATAAATAAATAAATAAATAAATATATATATATATATAGAGGAAATCTATGGTGGGCGACGTCGCTCACCTTATGGTGGGCGACAAACCCACCAATTTCCCCTTCTCTTTTTTTACTTTTTTTTTATATTTTATTTTTCATATTTTATATATTTTTTCTATGTTTTTTAGACTATTTTTATATTGCTTTTTTATTTTTTATATATTTGTTTTTATTTTTTTTACTGTTTTTATAATTTATATATATATATATTTTACTGTTTTTATAATTTTTATACTATTATTTTATATATTTGTATATTTTATAAAAATATGCAAAAAGAAGGAAAATTGGTGGATTTGTCGCCCACCATAAATTCCTTCTATATATATATATATATATATATAATTAACCACTACACCTGCCTTTTCATATAATACTGGTATTTTTTAATTTTCCGTTTTTCCATAAACCATGAACACCAATTTAAAAACTATTTAATTAAGAAAATCAATATTGACATTTTTTCGTAGTTTAGAGTCCATTATTTATAATTTGATACGTCATGATTTAGATTTACTATCCAAAAATTTGTTTAAAAGAATTGAGCTGACAATGGTGCAATATAATATATATGATATTTGACAAAGTTGAAGGCTATTGTTTGTGTACTCTAATAAATCATGATTGAGATTTTTTAAGATTTTCTTATATATATATATATATACATATTTGTGTATAACTTTTATAAGATTTGATTGATTCCTGTGCCATTATTAATTTTATATTTATCTCAATTAATAAATCAATACTTGACAAATTGGGGTAAAAACAAATGGTGAGATACCCAATCATCAACTTAGAAATTACTTTCATATATAAAAATAGAGAAGAAAATAAACGAAAAACTCTGCCTCACGAAATTACCCAAATATAATAATAAAAAAAAGCAAAAGGAAAAAAAAAAGCTTCTATTAATTAGTAAAATAATTTATTTTTCCAGGGATACGTTAACCACAAAAAATAATCATAACTTCTGACCACATAATTCATGGTTTTTTCAATCCCCCGGGTTAATAGTCAATAGACTTTACGCCCTTATTCATAAAAAAAAAAAAAAAAGACTTTACGCCCTTTATTATTTTAATTATGATATAAAATTGATATTGTTTTATTATTATTTTTGTAGGATAACATACACTTGCTAAGGCTATTTTTTTTGGTAAATCTTGCTAAGGCTACTTGTGTGCAAATCAAATGGTCAGTATCGAGGCACTTGAGGATGTGGCTCACCAGAAAATAAATTAGTTGTCCTATCACACTCATTTATTAGAGTTGCAATTCGAGTCTTGAGCTCTATTATTGTCACAGGTATTTATTAGAGTTGATTGAGTCTTGAGCTCCATTATTATCACAGGTGTACTCAACTTTACCTAAAGTGCTAGTGAGAGGAATCTATTAGGATATGAGCTAGCTGTTTTAGATTTTTACAAAGTTATAAAATTAGATAGTGTTAAGTGGAGAAAAATCTATTAAGGTGTAAGTTAGCTATAAATGAATATGTAATAGTTTCTTATTTTTTTAAATAATTTTTAACAAAAAAACATATTATTTGTCATAAATGATTATAAAACGCCAAATATGTACCTCTTTATGTTGTTGAAAGCTTACAAGTTATTATATTGAATTTTATTTTATTTTTAATTATAATATGAGTCTATTCTACATGATTCTTTATATTATTAATAGTAAATAGTTTTATTTCAACCATTAAGCATCCATTTGCGGTTCACCTGTATTATATTAATTTTAAACTCTTTTCACTTATAATAATTATGCAAACGCTGTACTTGGGGTGTGGCCTATCGATAAAAAAGCCTATCCAACTCCACATTGAAATCTTTTTTATTAATAAAAAAAAATTTATACAAATATTAGCATGGAAAATACACTGTAATAGACGTCAAATTAAGATGGGCCCACCAAACGGGCTCAATATAATGGGCCCAATGAATCTAATAAGCCCAGTGCTATCTTTAACATCGAGAATTCAATATTAGTATTTTGTTCTTCTTCTATTTATTATAATAATAATACTTATTATTATTTAATGTACTAGTTTGCATTGAAAAATTAAACAATAAAAACATTTTTTTTGTTGAACAAATAATAAAAACATTGAATGTGCACAAAAAGATCAAGATCCACTTAGAAAACAGAGCTCGAAGCCCTTCCAACACATTTCATTCATGCAAGCATAAAGTGCCAAAGCGACCGTTTCTCTTCACTAAATTCCAATAAATTAAAAAACAAAAATAAAAATTCAAACAAATTTACAATAAATTATAAAATCCAATCCCAAAATAATAATAATAATAAAAATAATAAACAATGGCAAAGGGCTGAGGCACCCACCAGTAAACTCTACGTGGTAGCCTTCATGGCTAAGTTGGCAAACCTGTAAAATCAGGGACTTGCTCCCAAAACCCCCCCACCATAACGTACCGGGACAGTTTCCGTGGGAACTAGGGCAGAGCTTGCCTCTCGGGGAATTTCAGAACCCTGTACTGTTCTTTGCCTCTCGTTTTGTTTTGCTTCACTGTAAAACCCAGGTGCTTGAGGAAATTCCTGAGGGAAGTGAGACAGAGGAGAGGGACAATGGGCGTGTCTTTCAAGGTTTCAAAAACGGGTACCAGGTACAAACCCAAGCTACTTCAGGGGGAAGACAACGACAATGAAAATGGGTCAGTAGCTGAATCTCGGGGCTCTCAGCAGAGAGTTGAGGAGGTAAACATTTGCTTTTCCATCAGCCAAACCTTGTATTAATGTGTTTCTTACTGTTTGATTAATGGGTTTCTTGTCACAAAAGATTTTCATGCTGGCGGTTTTTTATGGTGTTTTTATGTTATTGGGGCTGTTGATATGAGTTTTGGATTTTTTGTTTTTATTTTTATATGTTAGGGGTAGGGGGATTTTAGGACATTTTCTAGGAGGGAACAGTGATTTTGACAGTTTAGTGGTCATAGGGACAATTGTTGTTTTTATTGTGGAAAGATTAAGATACCCTATATTGGCTTTTTAATTGCTGACTTTGGTTTTCAAGAATGGTTCTTTAATCATGCATGAGTTAGTTTAGGCATGGAACGTTGCCGCTCCTTTCCAGGTCAATGCTATTTGTTTATGGATACTGCTCGGAGCTGTGTTGAAAGAATATAATAAGTCTCGAATACCCTTTATTTTCTTTAATTAGTTTATGGTTACTTCTCTTTTACTTTTTGACAATGATATTTGTTTATGGTTACTTCTCTTTTAATTTTTTATTTAGTTTGAAAATTTGTTTGCGGAATGGTTATTTATCAATTACTTTATGTACTATTTTATAACTTTTTGCTGGACAATCTTTTATAAGCATTATGCATGTGGAAGTGCCATTTCTTTGTTTTCAATATCTTATCGAGGATGAAAAATGGCTCCTTTTTTGGTTTTAAATCAGTTATTTAAGTTACGTACTTGGTGCAACTCAAATGCATCTTCAGTTGTGAGATTTCAGACGCTAAATTTTGTGGGTAGTGAATTTAGTAAGGTCGAGCTTCGCAAGCTTAAAGTCGATAATTCTTTTATCAGACTTATTTACTGTACTCATTTTGAGGTAGGATTCGTTTAGTGGATCTTGATCAAGCTCATGAACAATAACGAGTTTGCTCAATCGTACTGCTCCCTAAATTTCTAAAGGCTACTATACTTGAAGTCTCAGGCATTGGGAATCACCCACAACTGAGCCACATATTTTACCAATCCATTTCCTGCTTTATCAAAATCCAATGAAGCCTTTAATGTATCCTAATAGAAAAACAGTTTATTTATATTGAATGGTAAATTTGAATAAATATTATAAGTTCTACAAATGAAAGACGTGTCACAGTTTAGAGTTCTAAGTTCATATAGAATATATACATGAACAATGTATAAATTTCTTCATTAAATCCCATTGAAATTACAATATTTCTGATATGATAGTGAAAACCTTTAGACTTTGGTATAAAAAATTGAACAGGATACAATTTTTTTAAAAATATTTTTTTAGGATGGGAATTTATACTTTTGAGCAAAAGCATTATGTGTCCTGAATTCCTTTAATTATTATTATTTTATTATTTTTTTCATGAAAATGGATGTTGTGCTCTTACAGTATGAACCAAGTCATTTTGCTCATCGTAATGGGGGAGGCATTCTGCTTACACTGTAAAATTAGTTCCATTTATCTCTTAATTAAAGAAAATTTTTCTGACATAAAAAATAGTATTTAAGATTCACAAATTATTGTGTCTTCATTTTCTTGAAGATCTATATGTCAAAACATAAAATGTTTCAACTTTAGAAAAGTTGGGAAGGTTAAATAAAGTGGATCATCCTTGATTGTGCTGTCCTTTCCTTTATACCAGAATATCATTTGAATTGAGATAGCATTCGAGAACCATGCATTAATATGTGGAGGTATAGATCTTATACTTAAAGTCTTTAATTTTGCTGTGCTAAAAAATGCTTCTAATGCTCATACAGTTATTGGTACTGTGAAGCTTCTGACTTTTACATTTAGTTGCATAGGGCAAGGAGATCCGTGAAACAGCTGTCAAAATTATTCCTTTTCAAATTCATTTCTTGAAGATTTTTTATTGAACAAAAATTGTAATAGTATTATTTCATAAGTTTTTATAAAGATGTGCTCTTGTTATATCCTGAAGAAAATTTCTGACTTGAAATCTATCACCACATACTATATCGTCTAATGTAATTGGATTAAAATCCAGCTGCCTTTATGTAGGGAAATGATGTTGGCTTACGTGACAAGGCTGCTGATCATTCAAATGTTTCAGCCAAATCTCAACCACACTTGATTAAAGAAGGTAATACAAAGGTATCTATTATGTTAACTTGAGGTGCTTTTAGGAGCCCTTTATTTTTGACGTTTGGCTTTTTATTGCAGACCTTGAAGCATCCTTTTCTCTTAATTTATTTCCAAGTGGATTTTCTGTGGGAAAAGTTACTGAGGTTAGCAATCACTATTCTTCAAAACTTCACAAGTTTCATTTGTTGGAATTTTTAAAGTATAATCTGTTTTAAAAATTCTTTCAACTGACAATTAGCATGAATTCTTGTGCTTCTTTAGTTGTTCAATGATGCACCAGAGCAATTGCATCCGTACAATAGGGCAGCGGAAACACTTTTCTCTGTGAGCATTTTTATATATTATAATCTATTAGCATAGTCTGATATTTCCATTAATGTTGGTTGTTTTGTCAAATTTTCTTCCAGAAGTTAGAACTTAACTGTTTCATAGATCTATCAAATGACTAAAAAGAGTGATTTGCAGTCTTTGAAATTGCTGCCAACTTTTGCAAGCCTCTTTTAAAGGGGATAGATAGTATTTCTACATTGCTAAATCTCAAAATTGAGAAAGGGTTTTCATTTCTATTGCTGAGTGGCATTAATGTATAAGGTTTTGTTAAGATGGCATTGATCAGGCTAGCAATGGCTATTGTGGATACAATCATTCTGTTTCTCTTTAGATTCAACATGCATGATATTGGCATGTACTGAAAGTTGCCTGTTACAGTTATGCAAACTTGTATGTTGTTTGTTTACTTATTGAATAAATACTGAACAATTATCTCTTATGGTCATTTTACATTAATTTTAAGAATAAATCTATGTGGTTATTAGTCATTCTCAAAACAATTCCTTTGTGTTCAGAAGTAAGCTGCAGTTTTTTATTGCTACTTTGTTGTTCTGTTTGTCTTTTCCTTGTTTTTTTGCAATAGGAAATTGAGTATGGCTGGTTACCTGGAGATATGTTTGATGACTTGCCCTGTACATACGTCAATGGATCAATTCTCTGTATGGTGAGATGCTTGATTCCATTTGGAATTGTTGTTTTGCATTTAGGAAAGGAACTAGGTGTCTTTTATAATGATAAATATGGATATGACGAAAAGGCATCATATATGGATGAATGGTTTCTCTCTTTCATTTGACTTCCAATTGGTCATTGAGATGCGCCACTTTAAAAATTAGTGTTCATTTTACCAGTGAGATGGCTTTCTTGCAGATTCGAGATTATCGCAAGTGTTTAATCCAGAAAGAAGGTACTAGTCCTACTGAAAGTTCTCCAATCGTGCATAAGGTGCTACTGCAAATGTGTATGGAAAATGTTGTCAAGGACATCCTGTCAGTTTCAAATGATTCTTGGACATATGAAGATAAATTGGTCTGTGAATTTAACTAGTAAGCAATTATCAGGTTCCTTAGTTTTCATCTCAAAGATATAGTGTTGAACTCATATTCGTTGCTTTGTAACATTTCAGGAAGTTGAATCCCGTATTCTCAAGGCTTTACAACCTGATCTTCATCTGAATCCAGTGCCACTAAACGACAGACAGAATGGAGAACCAATGATGAAAAAGGTACTATTTTGCTGCTGTATTTTGTTATCTTATGGAAGGTTTCAAATAGTATGAAATATGTTAAACAGTCTGATGTCCATATTTTTGCAATGTTTTAATTATGTTATTGATTACAAGATCTGTTATCTTCTGAATTGTGATAGTGAGAAAGAACTTTGGATTGACAATATTTGTTTTTGCTTCTACGTTTATATGTTTTTCCCACTATGCAAATATATACCTGTGTCTGAAGCATTGCCAGTAGCCAGATTTCTTTTCAGCTTACATTCAATTCTGGATCTTTTGTGCACCAAGCCTTGACCAGATTTCAAGTTATGGTTTCAGTAGGGAGATTGATCAGCGGGGCCTGTTTGGCCATGTTTTCTGTTTTCCAAAAACTGTTTTCAGAATACAGGTTTCTGGAAACAATATTAATCTAGTTGTTTTTTGTTTCTTTCTTCTTTGTTTTCTGAAAACTGTCTTCGGAAAATAATAGCCAAATGGTACTTGAATGTTTTAAACTATATGGATGGATAGGCATCCCTTTTTCAGCCTGCATAGTATGGCTTCTACTATAATTTTATTTTTTGACATTTGGGAAGGTGGATTTGGGAATTTCATGGAGCTGGGAAAAGAGAAAGCTGAGTAATGTTCCAGCTACTAACATAGAGTTCAGCAACTTGAGTCATGCAGCTCCCATTCCAATTAATTGTGCTAACCAGAACTCTGGTCCTGCATATAAAGGCAGAGGAATTAAGAGTGTAAAGAAAAACACTCCGGGTTTAGTGCCTGATAAAGAAATTGATATTGTGCTTGAGGGAAACTCACAGTCCACACCTTTGACATTGCAGCCGAACTGTTACTTAGGAGAGAGTCGCAACCTATCTTCTTCGACAAACCTGCCTGCATCCAGTTTTGTGTCTGTAGCTAAACAAAGTTTTAGTAAGTCCTCTGGTGATCCCAAAAAACTGAGTTTGTCAGTCCTTGGTGAAAAGGGGAGACGTGAAAAAAGAGTGATTGAAGGACATCCTCCCAAGAAACCGAAACAAGAGCCTCTGGACTTCTCCAACCATCAATTTGCTGGAAGTCAAACTGAAATCAATCTTGCACCTCAGCAGTGGCAGAACAATCTCTTATATCAGCAACTTCAAGCTGAAAAAGCTCCACCTGAAACATTGCATGATATAGTGTATCCCTCACTGTTAAGAAAAAATGATCAGCCTGAAATTCTTGAAGGAATCTCAAAGACACAGGTTGCATTGGCCACTTCTACTGTGGAACTAGGGACAGCTAAAACTTGTTTTCCAAGTTCAGATGTTATGGATACAAATGATAACTGCTTTCTGATGGATAGGAGACTTGCACATTCTGGCTGTCTACCATCACAAGAGCAACAATGTTCGCCTTTGTTAAAGACAAATAACCCTCTTTCCAATATATTGTCGAACAACAAGAGTCAGTCTGTTGACAAAAATTCAAGAAATGAAAATGTTACTAGGAGGAAACATTTGGAGAATCCTCAGGTTATGGCTGATAGTGGAAGTGCATTAGCAAGTTCTCGAAACATTAGTTCTTTGACAATAGAAGCTTCTGATCCAGCAAAGTGGAAAGCAACTTCTTGTCCTAAAGGCTCCAGTGCAAATATAATTTATACAAGTGCTAGCATAGGCAATGTTTGTGTAGCCAAGGCTAAGGGCGTCTCAATGGGTATTCATCAAGCTACTCAGCCTTTGGAAATTGAGGGCATTCCCATTTCTCAAAGTCTACTGAAGATTGTAGAGGTGACTCAAAGGTATATTCATGGTTTAAAAGTCTCACTTGTCTTTTAGTTTTTTTACGTGTTGTTTAAGGTCTATAATGTATATCATTGATTTTTTATGCATTCAGGTATAACGTGAATAACAGGAAGTGTAAAGTAGATCAATTTATCATGAGGAAACCATTTGTCTGCACAAAATTGCCGGTTGCTTTGCACCTCTTAAACTGTGGCGATAATGGAAAGTCAGAGGATATTACTACGGACGAAGTTTCTTTGTCCAAGTTCTTCTTGGGGAGAAGGCATAATGTCCGTAACACTAGGACTTTGACGTTTGTACATCAAGAGCATCATGCTTCTCAAGGTATAGTAGTGATTCTGTTTTCCTTCTACTAATATGTGTGTTTATTCCCTTCTAGAGTGATGCGTTTCTTCACTTGCTGAGTTACTTTGTACCAGGATATCATGCAGATGATAGGGAATCCCAGATTAGACTGGTCCTTAAAGAGACGCTTTGCAAGGGAATAGTGGAACCATTTGTGATTTATGGAAATGAAGAAGAGATTAACTACTTTATCTTCCCTCTCCTACCAACCTTACCTAATGCTGTGAGTTGCCACTTGATATTGGACAAGGTTCCTTCTTCTGATATCTAATTGTAATTTCTATGGTTTTGAGAATTTGTTCAGATGCCTTCCATCAAGCCCGTGGTATCTATTTTACTCGTAATTAAAGTTCATTTATACATAACATGATTCATTAATTACCTAGTTCTACTTCACTATGGTGGACAAAGTTTTCCGAATTATGTTCTCTTATTTCTCTTTTAAATTCTTCTTAATATTCTGCTTTTCATATTAAATTCGTACTGGCAAATTTTTTTTTTCTTTTCATTTGACAATATAATGTTATATTTCTTTTTGGTCTTCCAATTATTTCTTGTAGTGGAATAAGTTCTTATTTTAGTCTCTTGCTGTTACTATGTGTTCTTTATGGCAAAATAGTTAAAGAAAAGGTGGTGTTGATTACAATTTCTCATACATGTTTAGCAAATCAACAAGGACTTTAATAAAGGTCTGCTATATAATTGGAAGTTTGGAAGTTTTACTTTATTAAATATTTTGTGTTATGCTGTTATGTTTTGTTGGAGGCATTTACTTTTCCTTGTGCTGCATGGAGCATTTTTTTTTTTCGAAATGTGATATGCTGTTCAACTCCTAGCGTAGAGTACAATATACTTCGTCTCATTCATCATATTCTCTAATTTTTGTTGACATGCATTGGCAGCATATGGCGGACCTTTATGCTGCTCAGTTCACTTTGCTGGTAGGTAAACGTCCTATTTGGTTTGTTTTGGAATAGCTGTCTTTGGTTGTTTAGGGGCATTATTTTGAGCTTTCTCTTTTTATAGATGGTGCGTGAAAGATACCAACTAGCCAGTGATCAGCTAGAATCTTCACCTCATGACAGTGTAGGTGGCTTTAGCAGTTGCCGACGAATTGTTGTAAGTGCAGCTAAACCATCAACTGGAACAGTTGAACTAGCTTCCTTAACTGTGAACTCAGAATTATCACATGCAATGCTCAGTCAAATGACTAACAGCATGTCAGCCTGTAACTTCGGGCAATTACTATCACCAGACACTTCTACTGGCAGTGAATTGCTCCCTGCAGGAAACGCAATGTCAGGTTCACCATTTAGCGTTTTTTTATCCAAACCCCAGCCTGACGACATGGCTGCACAAGTCAGTTCCACCCCAATTCAAATAGAGCAGATTCTCAAGAGACATACCCAACCGCAGTTTCAGTTTCAGCAGAGACGGAGACAACAACAAAGTACGCACAGCAAGCCAATGGGAGAATTGGGTCTGACTCCAGGTGGTCTTAGTACACTTCAATTAGGTGGTGGAACACAAGGGGTTGAAAATTTTAGCCTAGAGTCCTTGGGAAATGGTACAGGGTTGATGGCCTACAGACCTAACGTATCTTGGATTGACATTGTTGGTCAATCAAACAATCTCAGCCGCAGTACGTGGGTTGGAAATGATAGCAAGCAGCTTCTTGGTCTGAATC
This sequence comes from Rhamnella rubrinervis, assembly GCA_007844105.2. Lineage (NCBI taxonomy): Eukaryota > Viridiplantae > Streptophyta > Magnoliopsida > Rosales > Rhamnaceae > Rhamnella > Rhamnella rubrinervis. Next base: position 6,818,174 of record CM017577.2, read on the forward strand.
CTAATCATATGGATACAGTTTTATCAGAACCGAGAGCAGTAGAAGGCCATGGGAGAGGTAAAGCGTTGGCAAGTGGAATTCCAAGTCCAACCCGGAGAAATGCTGCTGGTGTTATGCCGATGGACAGCCCGAGTTTTCCAGAATTAACTTGTACATTAAGCAACCAGCATTGGCAACTACTAGGTATAATACACCAGCAGAGAATGCGGAATCAGCAGCTAGGGATGCAGCAACCGGCAGCGATCAGCTTATCTAATCTTGCCGGCTCACCTTCAATTCAAGCTAGGCCACAACGAATTAACCAACGTCGAGGGAGCTCTATAGAAGTTTTAGAGGAGATGATGAACACTGGGAATGCAACGGTGGATCAAACTAGTCCTGAGCTCAACTCACAGGTGCGTTGGTTTGCAGGCAGTGGCAAGAAGTAGGCCTCGACTAAGATGTAAATAATCATATGTGGGAGGAGGTATACAGCAGCCTTTTTGGTTTCAAATATAAACAAATTCTATTCTCTTTTTTTTTTTTTGGTAACTTTCAAACACATCCTATTCGATTAATAAAAAAGATGAATATATATAGAAATTACATGTGATTGTCAATTTGGCCCATATTTGAAAATACGCCACGCTCATTATTGCTTAGTATGCTAAGCAATGCCGCTTAGTAGATCATCTCTCTCTCTATATATAAAAGGCCTCGTACATTTTTATTACTTAATTTTTTTTTTTAAATTGACTAATGTTTCCTCATTTAAAATGGCAATATATATTCATGTTATCTTAATATAAGAATCAGCACTTTATTTAAAAAATAATAATTTTTTTAAAAAAATAATTATATATATCACCATATTTTCTATTAACAGATTTTTGAGGCCTACTTCCATTTTAAGAAATAATAATAAGGCTTAATTAATTGTCCAAACAGAAAATATAGTGAATAAATAAAACAATGCCCTCTTCATATATTTAAAATATAACAAGCCAATTGCACAGGACCTGAGTTCGACCAGGCTTGGGTGAATGTATATATTCTACAATTTGAATTTCTCGTTAAAACGGGTAAAAAAAAAAAAAAAAGTGTTTTGGACAAATATCTTGTAGCGGATAAGTCCGTAACTTTCCTTTCCGGTTCTGAAACGGTTCTGAAACGGAAACCTCGCAAGTATCGAATGCAAAGAGTCCACGTCGTCAACTATCCTCGCACACAACTTGGGCCCACCTTCCACGTCACCCCAGATCCAGCTCGACATATCCACTATCCAAGCACCCTAACCCTAACCTGTAGCACAAACTTCTACTGAACTTCTTCATCGTCAACCCTAATTCCTACAATTCTTCAAGTAGGTAATTACTGTATCTAGAAATCCAGTTCTGTTTCTCTGCGTTACTCAGAACCATGTCTGTGGATGGTTCTCTGGAGAGAAGAAAGCAGCCTCCTCCGGCGCCGAGCACCGGCAATGGGAACGGTGTCGTTCCCCCCAACTTAGGACATTACTCCGCGAACAGGCTGAGGTTGAATCCGAACAAAGATCACAAGCCGGATAGCTATGAGGACCTGCAATTGGAGTTTAGCCCGTTTCTGTTCAGCTCGCTCGAGCAGTACCTGCCACCGAGCATGCTCAGGGTGTCACGCGACATTAAGCTCCAGTACATGAAGCATATCCTGCTGCGGTACTCGCCCGAGGGTGAACGTCTCCGTGTAAGAAAAAATATTACAATTTATGTGTTTGTACGTGTATGCTTTTTTTTATAAAAAAAAAATTTATGCATGCTGTTGTTTTATGTTTGGTTGCTTAGAAAACGATAGAAAAGAAGAACAGGGAGACGAATAAAAAGTTCCGGACTCTGGGTATTGTGCATTTCGTGTCTTGAAGACTGGTGCATTAAACAGTAATGACAATGGGATTTTTTTTTTATTAATTTTACATTTTTGAATTTGTTAAATGATGTGTGAAATTTGTCTCGTGTGTTTCAATGAAGAGATATGTGTAACTCTTCGTTCACTTATTAGATAGTTTGGATGCACAGGAGAGCACGAAAACGAGGAAATGCATTTAAAAAAAAAATACAAAAACGTTGACTTTCATTTTATTTACGCACATTTGAATATAAGAAATTGCGCTGTTTCTGTTTAAATTCAGTTTATGAAAAGATTTATTTCTGCATATACATACCTTGGAAGCATTGAGCTTGTGTAAAAGAATGGTCTTTCTTGGTATTTCTCTTCCTGTATTTGTGAATTTTGACTCTGTAACTTTTATTGAAATCATTTATGATTTATGTTTCCAAAAGAAACAGTGGAAAGCAAGTAGATATGTGGTGAATAATTTATCAGGTTATTCTTCTGTTGTGTATCAGTGTGTGCGTCCCTGGTGGCCAAATTATATCTCATAGTTTTTCTTTGCTCTGATAAACAGGTTCAGAGACATAGGGAATACAGGCAGAAGATCATAGCAAATTATAAGGTATGTTGTGATGGTGAATACTCCAATGGGACTTTTACTAATTAAAAGTGAGGTGATGATATTGACTATTGCTTGAGGTGATGATATTGAATATTGCTTCTTACATTTCTAGACATTCTGTCGCATGGTATGGTTGATAAAAGACCTATGTTGTTACTGAAAAAAACTAAGTTGCCTCTTGGGTTCTAAGTAGGATCTGCGATAATAATTAGAATTTAAACACTTATAACCTTAATGGACTTCATGTTGTTTTACTTTGTAATTGTTTCCTCCTCTTTGTAGCCTCTACACAAGGAGCTTTTTACCATGCATGCGGAAAACTTCTTTGTCCCCTCATTTCTCAAAGCAATTAAAGATGATAAAGAGGGCGGTTTTAGAAGTATAATGTTTCAACCGTCACCAGGAGTTTATACATTCGAAATGCTTCAGCCTAATTTCTGTGAGATGTTGCTATCTGAGGTATCGTCTTGCTTCCAGTCATCTAACAACTTTTTTTTCCCCCTTTACATTAGCATTTTTTATTTTCTTATTAAGTTCTAATTGCGTAGGTGGAAAGTTTTGAAAGATGGGTTCATCACACAAAATACAGAATCATGCGACCAAACACAATGAATAAATATGGTGCAGTTCTTGATGACTTTGGCTTGGAAACCATGCTTAATAAGCTGATGTTAGACTTTATACGTCCTATTTCTGAAGGTAATATATGTCAATTAATAAAAAGATTATTACTATAAATACATAAACATATGGTAAAACCCAAGTTTAGGATTGTACTAACTTTCCTTTTGGATTTTTATGTAGTTTTCTTTCCTGAAGTTGGTGGAGCCACGTTGGATTCTCATCATGGATTTGTTGTTGAGTATGGAACTGATAGGGATGTTGAGCTTGGTAGGTGCTCACTTACAACCTTCTTAAATTCTTCCTTAGTTTCTCGATTTGTTGTGTTGTCCTGCTTTTCTTGAACATTCTGAAATAATGTTGCAAGGATCCATTAACAAGAAGTTAAAGTCGACAGGAGTTTAAGGGCCTGCGTGATTTACATATGATTCTAGTTGGAAAATATATTTTTATTTTATTATTCTTTTTGTAGCCTTTTCCTAGTTGGTCTGTTAGTTGTAATATATAGTCTAGATTGAAAAATTTGCCTTTTCTATTGTTACTTGACTGTACTTTAACATATTTAACTGATCACTTTGTTCAGTTAGTGCTGTATCAATTGACCTTTTGGATCCCTTTTAACTTCCATTGTTCAGAGAGTATTATACCAATCTTTTGTAATTTTTCATTTTTTATTTATTTATCTTTAAAGTTGTCTATCATGAAGATATTCATATGTACATCATATTTTTCTTTCAGAGTTAGGCATATATAGTTTCACCTTGTATAGTTTTTAATTTGGGTAATTTTTCATCATTAATGTGAAGTGGATTTATATTCATTATGGTCATTCTTTTGTGTCATTCCTGATTTAACTTTTCTCTTTCCTCTTTGTGCTCTGTCTTATAGTTATGGCTTCAGATGCTTTTGTTAAAGCTCAACAGCTTTCTTGTGTAGGTTTCCATGTGGATGATTCTGAAGTTACCTTGAATGTTTGTCTGGGTAAACAATTTTCTGGTGGAGAATTGTTTTTCCGAGGTGTCCGATGTGATAAACATGTCAATACAGAAACCCAATCAGAGGTACAGTATTCATATGAGGCCACACTTCTCTTTTGCTTACACTACGCATTGGTCAGATGTTCTTGTAGTGACAGTTTTATAACTAAACGTGACTACTGATGTTATTCTAAAATTTAGAAGAAAATTATGCAACTTGGATATATAAGATGACAGGGAATCATGGCTGCTTTTTTTCCTTCCCTCTCCAAGTAGCGGACTGCTCAGGGCCCTTGGCTATTTTAGATGCTTAAGGAGAAAATTAAATATGGAGATGAATTCTAAACTTTAATTGTCTATGCTGACTACTTCATCACTTGGAATGGTATATTTAGTTATGTAATCTAGACTAATAGGAAAGGCTAGGGGAATAGTGAACATTATTCTAGAGTTATCTTCGCAGATTGCCATTGTTTGTTCATGAAAATGCATTTGACGTTTGTGTTTTTCTTCTGTTTTTATTATATTGATAGGAAATGTTAGATTATTCTCATGTCCCGGGACGTGCGGTTCTTCATCGTGGTCGCCATCGGCATGGTGCTAGAGCCACAACATCTGGGCGCCGTGTCAATTTACTAATGTGGTGCCGAAGGTATCTTTCTTTCTTGCATTTTTCCCCTCATAGAAATGTAAGAAACGTATCCCAGAACTTTCTTAGATATTTTTCTTTATCCCCTCAAGTTGTAATATGTCACACAACTCCTGTCTGAAAAATACATTCAATATTATTACCAATTTGTTATTATATGAATATCAATTTATAATGGTTTGGGGTCTGGCATCAGACTGCAAGCTCTCAAGGTTTCTGTTATGATGATAATTTTGTTTACACATTCTATCACAGTTTTTCTCTCCATTGATCTTATAAGTGTCTTGCTCTTGTAAAATAAACTTTGTTTCTAATCTTAGTGCCTGTTTGGTAACGTTTTTGGTTTTGGTTTTTAGTTTTTTCTTTTGAGTTGTGTGTAATTTGCTTGGTTCAAATGTTAGTTGAGGTTAATTAGAGTTGACTGGTCTTCTCATCATATTACAAATGTGAAGGAAAATTGAAAAGCACAAACACAAAATGAAGAACTATTTCAAAATGTTTATCATTTGGTGTTTTGTGTTTTTCTTTCTCCTTCACATTGATACTTAGTTGAGTGGTCTGAGTAAACTCTAACTAACCTTTAAACTAAACAAATTACACACAATTTACGAGAAATAAAGCAAAACCCAAAACATTACGCAATGAGCACTAATGTTTTCTGTTTTTCTTTTCTTTCCAAGATTGATCAACAATTTTCTTTGTTCATTCTTTTTGGTACTTGTGTAATTTATGACTCTATCTGATTTGAAACTCTTTGAGAGTGCATTATGAAGTGATGCTTGGAAAAAAAAAACGAAACAAAACATCTTGTTTTCCAGTAATGAAGACCAATAGTCATTTAACTTTCATGGTCAATACATTGATGAACCTTTTACAGGATGGATGAAATTTTATTTTTCCAGGAGCATCTGGGGCTGGTTTTTTGTGCAGTATTAACGACATAGTTTTGATAGAATCTTATGGGAGAAAACTATAATACCTTAGTAAATAAATAGTTTTCAATACTATACTAATGCCATTGTGATTGTAGCCTGCACACAGCTGCGATGTGAAGCCAACAAAATAGTGCAATCACAATGGCAGTAGAACAAGTACTACTACAGTAGTGAAATTTTTTACAAGACTAGATAAAGAAATGCTAGTAACAGTGAAGTGAATGTTAATGCATGGATTCATGCATCTTTTCAATGCTTTTTAATGGTAAGTGTGGAGCATCTAGGATTTCATTACTCGTACCTTTGGCACCATTTCCATTGCATTCCGTATATTTTAAAATCTGTGGGTTGTAGAAATTTTATGTTACTATTTTAGTTCATTTAATTTGCATTTACAATCTTCTTGTAGTGCGGTGTTTCGAGAGCTGAGGAAATATCAGAAAGATTGTTCTAGCTGGTGCGGAGAATGCCAACGTGAGAAGAAAGAAAGGCAGCGTCAGGCAGTTGCCGCCACCAAAATGGTATTCTATAAATTTAACGTGAAACAGCAAAAATTCGAAAACTCTATGTTGTTTGCATCAATTTTTACGTTCTGGTGTCTGATTTTCTTCAGGAATTACTGAAGAGGGATGGAAAGCCTACTGCTTGAGCTGTTTTCTGTGTGTAAGTTTTGCTTGTGAAGCTGTAAATTTTTACAAGATCTCTCAGCTTTACCAACAAATAGGTCTCTTATATATATATAACACTATTATTTAGGAAGGTTTTTATTGGTGATATATGAAGGTTGGAAGGTGCTGCCTACTCCCATCACTATTGCGCTTCCATCTTCTTCTCTGGGCCGGTTACAAGGCCTAGAAAGGCCCTTACCTAGGGCCCCCCTAGTAGAAGGCCCAACAAAATTATGTTATTTAAATTATATTAAAAATTAATATTTTCTTACACAATACTTATTCTAAAGAAGAAAATTAGATTATAAATAAATAAATAAAAGATTTTGAAGGGGGGAAAAAAAGGATACTTAATGATTTTTTTTGTTTTGTTTTTTTTGATGAAAAAAGAGTACTGAATGATTGTGTGGCTGGAATCATTATTAATTTGGATTTAATTGGTAGGTACGAGAAGTTCAAACTCCTAATTTGGAGTCTCTGTAATAGTGTACCACGTATTACTAAAACAAGATGATATTCAATGGTACAATGATTGTGACCAAAATTGTTTTTCCTTTCACAAATTTGAAAGCAAAGCTGTGAATATCTCAATGCTTTAGTTTGTACTTACAAGCATATGCCAAAGATTCGGAGGTTGTACATGAACCTGTCAATTTACCCTTTCGGATTTTCAGCCTCATCCATTTTTTTTTTTTTCCAAGTATATAATTTATCAGGACCATTGTAAGTGTATCGCTCTCGTATAGAAATTAGTCTCAATTTTTAACTATGGCCTCCAAAAAAATACATAACCTAATTTTGATTTTGCAAATTCTGTGTGCGAAAATATTTCATCATTGTCTACACTGCTTATCCTTGACAGCAAAAATTCCAATTTGTTAATTTAAAGCCAAAGTTTTAAAATACGTGCGTTGGCGAAGTTAAATTTTAAATTTTACAAGTTTAAGCGAAGTTTAGGTAATAAATCATTTATATATTTTTATTATTAATTTAAGACCAATAAATCAATAAAATATTACATATTGAAAATTAAAATTTATGTAAGTCAATTATTTTATTTAAATGTGCTAATATTATGACAAAACAATTGAGAGGTGCTTTTGATTTATTTAATAATTGTCAAACCTACAAGAGTTTAATCTGTATACCCTAGCTATAATTTAATTGCTTTGAATTCTCTGTTTTTTTTTTTTTTTGGTAAAAATTGCTTTGAATTCTCTGTTCGTGTGCAAAGCACATTCAAATCACTCATATAAATATATATTGTTGGAATTCTCATGCTAATAGTTCCGGTTTGTTCATCACAATTTAACATAGTCAATAATTCAATATTAAATTAAAGATACTTAGAATAATTTAGTTTTAATTATGCATTAATATTACAATACACTTTTTTTTTTTTACTCCCAATATCCGCAGGAAAATTAACTGATTAATTAAAGAAACAAATGAGTTAAAAATTCATATTACGTATTCTGTAATTACTAAATAACTTTAAAAGTTAAGCTTAATAACTTTAAAAGTTAAGCTTGGATTATCATAAAGAAATTTTGCTTGACTTTGAAAAAAAGAGTTTAAAAAGTTAACTTGAAATTAAGAAAAACAAACGCGGAATCAACTCTTATTGATAATGTTTAAAATTAAAAAGGAAAAAAAAAAATTGCCTATGTAGCCGTCCGGGAATAATTTAAGGTTTTACACATAATTTTTAATAAAAGGATTTTAGACTTTTGAGGTATGATTATGGTTTTTAATATTGAAAATTTTGTTCATTTGAAATTTTAAAAAAATTAAAATGACTTTTTACATTTCAATTTAACTTTTAATTTTTAAGTTGATAAAAGATATATTAATTTTTATGTTGTTTTTATTATTTTTAGTTCTATAATAAATCTAAAATTATATTAAATACCAAATAAAAATAAATAGAAAAGAAACTAAATTAAGCTAAAAATATCATAAATAGCCTCGATAACATCTTTATATATGTTAGAGTTTATAGCATTTCATATATATATATAAATAATCTTTTGACCTAAGTAGTTTATATATGTTGGCATGTGATATATTATTAAATATAGATAAAAATGTAAATACATAATATTTATTATTTTTTGTATTATCCTTTTTACTAGATCTTATATAAGTTGATTGATTTTATCTTATAGTGTGCAATAATAAAAATATAATTGATTAATTCATATTGAATTAAATAAAAAATAAATATAAAAATTAATAAATAATATAAATTTATTTTTTATATATATTTTATAAAATATCACATTTATATTGTTTATTATATAAAAAATATAGTATATTAGAGTATTTATATATATATATATATATATATATATATTATTTATAAGTTTTTTTCTTTAGTTTCCAAGTGCAGTGCAGTGATATGCTCTGATTCATTCATACTACATAATTTAATTTTGATAAATTAATTTCTTGTTGACCGAGTCTACTACAATTTCTTAAAGTTTTCTCAAGTCCCTTAATTTCAAATTCACACAAAAATCAATGACTTGGGATGATATGCTTTAACTTTGTGGGTCTTCATCAATCAATTTCATGACCAGTCAATCGAATTCTATCTGGACCCTTCTAACTTCTAAGAACCTTCAGTCATTTTAAATGTGTATTTTTTTGGTAAAACATTTTAAATGTGTATTATTGGTTCTTGAGAAGGACCATAAATTTAGATGCTGACAAATAATAATTATTATTAATTGAAAATTTGAAGAAGAAACAAAGAGGCGGACCCAGATGTGTATTTTATTTATTTTTTAGTTTCTCTGGGACATTCTTATCTTTCTATATTGGGGGAGTGATTACTACTTTGAGAATTTTGCAATGGTGTTTAATTAATTTTACAATATCATCCTCCAAGACACTGACTCGTTGTAATGTTGTTTAAGTTTCTGGAGCTTTCAAAGCATAATAAAGAAATAAATTATTAAAGAAAAGGACAAGAGAATGGTTGTTGTACCAAAAAAGCAGGTTTTGTTATTCCCATAATATGCATTTTCTTTGTGTGACCTTAATTTGTCTTTAATTTTAATATAATTATATATGCTAATCAATGAGGGAAGGTTCAGAGAGATAATTTAAATGCTTCCCAAACCCAAATAAACTTTTTTCTTTGGCGATGCCAAAAAGTGAGCTTTGGAAGCAATTATTACCCTTTTCTTATGGAAACTTTGGAAGCAACTATTAGTTGGATAAATCACCCTTTAAACTGGAACTACCATTTGAGCTGTACATCATTATGTGTAGACTCTAATTATGCATCATTAATCCTAATAAGACAATTTCTGCTTTAAAATACCATCAATCTATCATATATATATATATATATATATATTATTGCTTAGATATATAGTAAATTATAAATACGTAATATTTTATTAAAAATAAATAAATAATAAATAAATTTCTATTATTTATTAATATTTGTATTTTTTATATATATATTAACAATGTAATACACTAATATATATATATATATATATATATATAGCAAAAGATTTCTCATTTTAAAATCAAATGAGAGATCCATACATGATACATTGATAGTTTAAATTTGAATTTAAAACTAAAAATTTATATGGGATGTGGTAACCCAAAACACCTATCATGTGGCATTCGTTTAACTAAATGAGGATCTCTCATTGAAGAAATCTTACATTTATATGGATATTGGCTTCAACACCCTCCAAACTATGGTATACATGAAAATTTGTATTTCTAACTTTTTTTTGTTTTGGCATTGAGCACCCTCAGCTATATTTTTTATTGCATCCTTGGGACTTTTATATTTTTAGTCAAATTTATAATAGATCAATGATGTGAATGTGTGGGCAATTTTAGAAGGGCAACATGAGTCTTTTTACTCCTATATTAAAACTGTCAAGATCATTGAAACTCTCTCATGGCTAAGATCATTAAGATTAGCAATGACAAAGTTTGAGCTTGGCCTTATCGCTGGTGACAATATTGAAATCTGGAACCCAAAATGGCCTCGTCTAGTTGAGAACAACGATTTCATTGGAGTAATGAAAATAGATCGAAAAAGACTTGTGTTGCCACTGTAAAATGGCGCACAGGTCTTGAAGTACACAACTGATATGTTATTAATTTAGCAAAAAATAAATAAAGATTCCAACATTTCAACAGAATAAAAAAAAATTAAAAAACAAAGTAAAATTGAGGATAACATAGTTTTTTCTCCCTTTCAAACATATATATAAATATATTGTTGTATTTTTTCATGAAATTTGTTTTGTTTTTATTTTTTAAAGCAACATATGGTTGTTGGGTTACTTTCTTAACATCAAGAATCAAGAATATAATATGTTTGGATCATTAATTAACTCACACAATTTCAATTATTTCTTCCTATTATTATTATTATTATTATTATTATTCATTTCGTAAACTACACATCTTTTATTAGTTAAACACCATGATTAATTTAGTTGTCATGTCTGAAAACGCAAAGCTCCAAGAATATAATCTAGAAGTTCATGAGAGGTTGTCTTGAATCTTGATTACGCATACACTACAAGAAAAATAGCCTTCTGCAACATACAAATAGCAACATTCATTAATAGTTTGTTGCTAAAGCAGATCTATTGCAACATTTTTTAAATGTACGTTGCCATTGATTTGCGCTATTGAGATTTTGCAACAGTATTTAAATGCATGTTGCTAATGTACCATATTGCAACTGTCAAAGGTCTGTTGCAAAAAATTACATATATTTCCTACTATTAGTAACAATCAGTGACTGTTGTTAAAGGAAAGTTCAAATCTCATATATTTTGCAACGTTCATGACCCGTAGTCAAAGCATTTATTTTTAACAACAAAAATAGCCTGTTGCTAATTGTCATGAAATGCTCGTTGCTAGTTGTTATCACTCTTTATTGCAAGCCTACAGAACAACACTCTGGCCCACGGATAATATTCCCTCCCCACGACCAGAGACCTAAATGCCTGAAATATGAAATTTGCGCGCCCAAAATCTACACCGACAAACTTCTAGGGCTTGTCTAATCTTTCTTCAAAACTTCAAATTGATTTTTCCCCAAATTAAAACCAGAGCTGCCCCAATTCATGGCTTCTTGCAAGTCTAGCATCAGCGAGTCTCCACAACAGCGAGACACAATTCCAGCACCTAGTCGCCGTCAAGCAGTCAATATTCTCCTACATTTTGTTTTGTTCAGCCAAATCCATCGGCATAGTTTAAAAGCCCAGTTTCAATTATTTGGTTGGAATCCAAAAGCTTTTTGGATCCATCGGGATGGTGCGAGCAAGTCCCTGGTGTTGTGATCAAAGCTCGTGAACATCAGATACATGGAACAGAGCTGTTCGGTGCTTGATCCATGTAACTGGGTTTTTATTATCATTTTTATAGCTTTCTTCGATTGGGGTTCTGATTTAATTGATTTTTTCTTCCATTTACAGCAGACCATAGTAATTTCAATAAGGCCATGTTTGTTTGAAACAAATAAAGTGTAGATGATTGAACCCAAACCCTTTCTGGGCTGAAAACCCTAATTCGTAGTTCTTAAACTCTGCTTTTCTCGGCCAGCAGCAAAGCTCTATCGCCTACTGTTACTAATCACTGAATTTGCCGGAAGGTTAATCTAATTCTGTTTCTCGAAGAGATTCGGGGAATGGCTGGTGGTTTGAGGGTGATGCTCTAGATGATCTAAAGGGCCTTCAAAACACCTCTTTGGATGATGACGATGAAGAAGAAGTAGTAGAAATTGTTATTGGATGAGGAGGCAAATGATTCCCTTTTTTTCCTCACCAAATGGGAAATGGACAGTTGTTTTAGTTCAATAGGTAACAACATTATTGGGAAAAAATCCTACAAATCATTAAGGCGCTCTTCTGGTGTTACAAGCATATGCGAATTGAAATCAATTACACTTAGCGATGGTCAAATTGTTAATGTTAATGTTATTGACACTCCTGGTATAATCCTTTTTCTGCTTTTTTAGCATTTATTTATTTACATTCGATTATTTGTATTAGATCTTTGCATTTGCATTGCGAGATTATTTGATTCTTCTGTGGGATCTGAATTTGTTGGCAAAGAAATTGTCTAATGTATTGATTTGGCCAAGGATGGGATCCATGCTGTTCTTGTAGTTTTAGCAGTTTTCAACCGCTTTTCATAGGAAGAAGTAGTTGCAGTTTGCAGCTTACAAACTCTGTTTGGAAGTAAAATTGTTGACTATATGATTGTAGTCTTTACTAGGGGAGATCAGCTTGAGGATGGTGATGAGACTTTGGAAGATTATTTAAGTCGAGCATGTGATGATTCTTTAAAGGTCACTCCCACGTTCCTTGTGCTCTTTTGAAGTATTTAATCCTGTTAATTTTATTGTGATAATTAAAATTTAAGAAAAGAAATTAGTTAATTGGAGTTCTTAAGAACTCATATGAATTAATATTCCTACATACTCTGTGTTTATAATGTTCTCCCTCCATGTCTGCATATAAGGTATGTGTGGTATTTGGTTCCATCCGTGTTGACTTGATGGATATCTCAGCTTATCCTCCTGTTTTCTCTATACATAATAACTGACAAGAATATCTTCTCTTTACTCATAGTGGCAAAGGAAAAATGCATTTCTTAGTATCTTATATCATCTGCGACATATGTGGAGAACCATTGCATTTCGTGCTTTAGGTATTTATATTTTTTTATTGCTTGAGAAGCTTGTATTTTATTGCTTGAGAGACTTCTGGAGCTGGAGGTGCTTATTAATTGTTCCTTATATAAATCTCAGATGCCTCTCTACTTTGCTTATTAATCCTGAGCCTTCCTTGAGTAATTTATAACTTTCTGTTTTCTGATATTTTCAGGTCAGGCATTGTAACTTAGTACATGAATATGATTGTAAGCGGTTGCACATCTTTTAATAGCCTAGAGCAGTCTCATGCTCTGCTGCTAATATTGAATCAAATATGCGAACTGGGCAGCAGCAAACTGCCAGGAAACAGAGAAGGTGTTGGTCACCGGAGTTGCATAGGCAATTTGTCAGTGCCTTGCACCAACTTGGATGTTCACAAGGTTAGACATTGATGTTAAAATCTAATTAACAGTATATTGTTGAGTCTCAAGTTATTCTTACCACCTGAATTGGAGTTTGGTTCAATTATTTTCTTGGCTTTTTCAAATCCATAGCGGAATTGTGTTTGTTTGAATATGATTGAAGATGCAAAATATACTAGTATTGAAAATTATACTACCATATTTGCATTGTGCTTTTCAAATTGGCTTGATGCTAATATATTTGCATTGTCTTTATGAAATTTCTTTATAAGTGAAAGGATTAATGATTTTTCTAGTGAACCAATAATGTAAGCTTCATGACTTGTGCTGTATGGTACTCTTTTTCTTTTTTCTTTTTTGGTCCTATATGATGCAATTTTATCATTCTTATACAAATGTGATTTTGTACGTTTATGATACAGGTCATGTAAATCTAGCCCAACGTCGTGCATACACAATTCTAGCCCACCCTTCTACAAATTATGGATGAACTAGAAAATCGTACATCTACTCCAACTACAAATGAGCAAAAGATCCAGTCAACAAATGAAGTTGCTCCACAAAAGGAAAAAAGAGGCAAACTGAATTGAAACAGGTTTATGATATGTGTGTTTTGTTAGGTTTTAGTTCAAACTTTGTATAAAGTCTATATTGGATACTTGATAATATTTTGTATGACAACTTATAATTTTTAGTTTATAATACATTTTAAGTTGATTAATTTTGGCCATATTTGTTTGATGAGAAAACTTTAATTATTTGAATGATGGTTGGAATATATATATGACTCATTGCATGCAATATGAATTTAAATTAATTAGAAAGTAAAATGTGAAAAACAATAATATATAAAATATATTTAATAAGAAACAAGCAACGTGCGGATGACTGATGCCAAAAGCAAAGCATGAATGTCGCCAAACATCAAAGGCAACATGCATTAGCTGTTGTCGAAAATGAACAACAACAAACATTTGAATGTTGCTAAAAATCGATACATTTTGTTTTAACGCAACTTTCTAAAGCACGTTGTTAAAACCTTAATGTTTGTTGCTAAAAATAAAACAACAACGCACATTTGAGATTTAACAACGGATATTTACTGTTGCCATAGATGCCAAGTTTTTGACAACTTTGCGGAATACAACATACAAATGTCCGTTGCCAAAGCGCTATTGCAACAAACATCGCCTGTTGCAAAAGGCCATTTTTCTTGTAGTGATATAAAGTCTATCCGAAACCTAACGTGGTGAGAAATAATTAATTGATACGAATAATAATTTTATTATTATTAAAAATGCAATTTTAAGATGTAGATGTACAATTGGAAATTCCAATCGGAAGAGAGCAGAAGAGAGACAAGAGATAAAATATTTACATTTCCAAAAAGGCTTAGAAAGCCATCCTTGCAATGCAAAAAATAGAAGGGTATATTTACAAGAATACAAAAAAATATTAAAAAAATACAAGGGTATTGTGAGAATCAATTTTTTTATATAAATGAATATTATATTATATTATATATATATATATATATATAATTGCAATTCACGTTGAGAAATTCATAATTAATTGCTTAAAAAACACCAACAGACAAGAAGTTGTGATTTATTATAGACCACAAAAAGAGTGTTGGCCGGTGGATACGCGTATCTTTTTGGACGGTCCAGATTGCATCTCTACACCGGCAACCTCTTCCAAATTTTATTTTATTTTATTTTCTTTTTGTAACACTTTTTCAGTAATAATTTATTATGTAGTCCCTCTAATTTAGAATATTTGATTAGCGACCGAAGATCACGGAAAATATCTCAGAGAGTAGGTTGTGGGTTGTTGATTATTGTCTAATCCTCCACCGCCCAATGCATATATATCTTGTATTTACAGATGCGCTTTTTATAATTAATTAATTAGTTAATCAATATATATTGTTTTTATTGATTAATCAAATGCTTGCTGGAAATCTTAGTGACAATTAATTGCTTTGCCAACTGATCTTCCTCCATTCACATTCTCATTTCAAATCAAACGCGGCCTTATTTTTAATATATACGTATTTAAAAGAGTACTTTGATTTGTTATTAATTTCGATTAAATAAAATTTCTGTCTTCCCTTTAATTTATTGTTTTTTATTCAAAAGAAATTTTATTTTATTTTTTGGTAAAATTCAAAAGAAAAATTATTGAATATATAGCAAATGCAACTTTTGAACCTGTATATATTAATCATATTTTATTGATTACCACTCATTTTGAAGCATTCCTAGGTGACAAGGACAATTTTATATTTATGTTTTTTTTTTTAAAGCTTAATAATGTTTAAATTCCAAATGGTTTGTCAAATAATTATTTAAGAAAGGAGGAAAGAGGAGAGAAATTAAGAAAAACAAATAAGAGAGAGCTTTTAAGAACTGAGCATCATATTACATAAAATAATGGTAGTGGATCTATCAAGAGCCTCTCTGGTTTTACACGGAATTAGGGTCTTCTTAATTAAATTTTTAAATTCAATTCAATAATCTTTGTACATAATTAACTAGTGCAAATGGGTCTCATTCAGATTAAGACAGGGTGTTTTCATTGGTTAAAAGCTTTGAAAAATCAACAAAATGTTATGTCAATCAGGCTAAGCCTAGGATTGTGATTGGACTTGTGTAAGATGGACGGCAAGTCGTACAAGCTTTGGTTTGTTGACTCTTGTACTTGTCCAAAAAATATATATATTAAAAATATAACTTTTCATGTTAAAATAGTTAACTGGGTTTGATTAAAGTGATTAAAGTGATCCTCTTTCCCTTCTAATTTTTTAATGTGGACATGTATGGCTTATTTTGATCTAAAGGACACAATCACGCTTCCACATTCTTCCTCCTTATTACCTAATAATTTATATATTAATTTGTTTATTCTTTTATTTTTCCTTTATTTTTCAATTATTTTTAGACCTAAACCCCATACATTATAATTTTCATTCCATATTTATCATTTTAGATATGTTTGGTAAGAGGGAGAAAAAATGTGAAAGAAAAAGGAACAGAAGAGAATTGAGAGGGTGTGAAATTTTCTCCCATGTAAAAAGGAATTATAGATGACTTTGATTCTCACTCCTCCTATATATTTTATCTTCTCATTCATGTTTTTTTCTTAATTTATTATTAAATATAAAGTTGAAATTGATTTTATGACCATGAAATTGATTAATATCAAAAAGATATAACCATTATTTAAGTTTCTACATAAATGAATATATATATATATATATATACAAAAATATTTCATAAGTAATATTTATATGACATCTTATTATATATTAATAAAAAAATAAATTTATATTATTTATTAATTTTATATTTATTTTTATTAAATTCTATATAAATTGGTCCATTATATCATTATTATCACTCATAATATATAAATAATATAGTATATTAAAATAATTATATATATATATATATGATTGTATCGTTGTGATTCTTCAATTATGAGCCGTACTAACGTAGCTATCAAAAATGAAAAATTTACTACAAGATTTACACACGCTTGATCTACTTTTTGTATTTTTGTTTTTTTTTATGAATAAAAAGGGTCTTGATGTAAATCTTATCACTCAGAATTCTATTAAGAGTTAAGACATTTTTCTACTACGTTTTGAATCCAATGGAGTCTGTCAGCCCAAATTTTCCACGTATTAAGTAAAAGATTTTTCTCCTAATGTGATAAACTCGAATCACAATTCAAGCGAGTGTGATGAAAATATTTTCCACTAAGCTACACCCCAAATGCTTTTGTATTCTTATTATAAGCAAACAATGCCGTGCAAGAAAATATTGTGACAAAAATACATATTTGAAACGAAAGCAACTCATCCATGATAGTTAGTAAAAGATAAAGAATCTTTTTAGCTCATTCAGTTACAAATTTACTTTCAATTCCCTTAATACAATAAAAAGAAATATTACAAAATCAGTTTTATATATAGGAATTTATACATCATAATTTTCCATTTTTTTGGGACTAATTCTTTTGTAGAAATCCCAAACTTTCTTTTTATCAGAATTATAATGATTTAAAAAAAAAATTAAAGACGGGACTCAAATTCATAATCTCAACATATGAATATGAGAGACGTACTGAGTTAACCTCACATCATAAAGAAATCATATTCAAATTGTTTTCCTCTTAATTTGCTTCAACATTTGGAAAACATCTTAGCTACTGCCAAATTCTCATAAGGGGTTCTTGAGAAAGAAAATTAAGACTCTGGAGGTGCTACGAATTAAAGGAGAAGAAAAATAAACTTTGGAAGATGACTTAATCTAAAATTTAAATATAAAAAAGTAATTTAGCATTGCATCATTGGCTAGCTCTTGGGTAGGAGTGTTCATAGGTGGAAAATCATCTATTTTATCTAATAGTGCAACTGATCTAGTATTTCTATTTTTGAATTTTCCAATCCAATCCAAACTAATTGAGGTTTTAAATTAAATTCAATCTATTCAATATTATTCGACTCAAGATTGATGGTTTAAAACAGATTTTGAACTGAATAGGTTATTAATAAATCCAATCAATATTAAAATAAAAATAATAAATTTTTTTGAAAATCCACCAATAATACATATACACATGGTATTTTTGCTGACATAATATGTAGAGATTGCATCGGTTCAGTTTAATTGTGTTTAAACAACAAAATCAACAAACAAACCGATCTAATTAGATTTGTAAAATCTCATTATCTAATCCAATTAACTAGAAGGATGCAATAAATTGGATTGATTTGGTAATTTGTCCGATGGGTTAAATTTTGTACACCCACTCGTGGAGATATTGGAAAATGAGGCATAGAGCCAGCCACGCCTACTTCATATTGGTGTTGTAGCAAAGGAAAATATATTCCTCTCTGATAGGAAAATTGCTGATGATAGAGATCCTTTTTAATTATTAATCATTTCTCTCTTCAAAATATGAGAGAGCTCCACATGTTTGTGTGCATTTTGTCCACCGCCTGTGGCTCGGGCTCTCACTCCATACACCTTGGTCGATACTATTGGTCTTTTTCTTCCTCACTAATTATGTTAATAACAATATTTGTTTTGAATATTATATTGGATTTGATTTGTCATGGATGGAACTCGTACCTAGCATTTTAGGTCAAGAAACAACGCATATGATATTGTCAATTGAGTTGTTTTTAAAGAAAAAATGAATCTCCATTCTTTATATTAAAGATTTGTAGGATACAAGACTATTTTAAACATCAAGAGTATATTAGTTTTAGAAAATTCAGTTAAGATTTGGGTATCACATAATAGTCTTTCTAAAGGACTATTACACAAATTTTTGATAAATTTCTACAAAAAAATTTGATACATTAACATGAAATTTTTTACTAAACTGGTTGGAACTTTAGAGAGTAGTAATTGAAGTATACATGTGATAATAAAGTGTTGCCATTTTTAATTAGTATACTAAATTTTGATGCATGATTTGAAGTTTGAAATTGGTTAGGATTAGGGACCGACCTAGAAAAAAGAAGGGTCAAAACCGTACGTGACAATTACAAACTTAACTCGGAGTAAATAATTAATTAATAAATAAATATATATATATATATATATTATATTTTAATCAATCACCTAAGTCAAGGTCTAAAAGTTTAATGTTAATCATAGATATAGTAGATGATAGATATTGCAGTTGAAACCCAAAGATGTTTTCTTTTTTCTTTTGTCAATAACATGAAAAACAAAGATGTTTCATTGTTTGTGATTTTTGTACCAGCTTAAAAAGTATTAGATATAATGATGATAGCTTCGAAATGCAAATTTCTATTGGACCACCAAGTGTTGTGGTGGTGTCGAACTTTAATTATCTATGATAACTTTCAAAGTGATTTTACATCTTTTTATTTTGTTTTTGGTGAGAAACTATATTAAATAAATGTGATTTGATGAATTTATAAATAGAATTATGAAAAATACATTTAATTTGTTATTATCCACCCATTTGCTTAATACATATTAGTTATTAAGGCAATTTTTTTTTCAACATAAAGGGGAAAAGTGAATCGATTTATTAGTATTTTTTAATAATTATCTATACGTTATAACACATATGGTAAATGTGAATACTACAGTGTTTTAAGGTAAAAATTTCCTCCAATTCATCACCATGCCCACTCGTCTTGGTCACATTTAGTGTTTTTCCTTTAAATATTGGTTTCTTTAGCTTCAATACTAAACGAATAAATAAAACTAAAGAACAAGATTAGCCATTCTAATTAGAGTTTGATATTTTAATTTATTTTTACCTTTATTCAAATAATATATGGAATTTAAATTGAAAAAGACAAAAAAAAAATAGAAGTAAGAAAGGCATTGATATTGTACAAATTAAAACAACAACAATAATAATAATAATAAACAACTAAAATTTTCTAAAATGGGACCCACCACACATGGCCTTGTTAATTGGTGATCTCTGATTGCTGGAGATGAAACTCTCCCCCACTGTGTTTGGCCCCCCACAAACCCTGATGAGAAGCCAAGCAGATTACAGACAGATAAAGAGAAAGACAGTGTGTCTCAGTTGTTACTATTTCCTAAACAGTAAAAGCCACCCGCATCACATACCCTCTTTATTTACCCACCACCTCCAAGCCCCAACCCCAATCCCAGCCTCTTCCTCTTCTTCTTCCTTCTTATTCTCTAACCCTGCTTATACCCCCCAAACAGCCAGATAAAGCTTTAATTTTTATACATACAAAAGAGAGATAAGAGATGGGATTACATACCCAGATGAACGACGTGTCGTCGGATTCGATCCCACTCCTGCTCGTAGCACTCGTCGCCAACTGCGTTAACCACCTCCGTTCCATCCTCTTTGGCCTCCTTCACACCCTTGGCCTCTCTCGACCCTTCGATCCTGACAACGTCATCGTCGACGACGGTCTTTCTAGCGCCGTAGGCTCGGGTCTCGCCGGTCTGATTGTCCTCACCGACCAGCTCAACCTCAACAGGCTCTTCTCCTACCGATACTCCGACGATCACCATCGCCACAATCACAGCGACGCCTCCAATTGCGTCGTTTGCCTCTGCACTTTGAAGGACGGAGACCAGGTTCGCATGCTCGCGTGCCGTCACGTCTTCCACAAGCACTGCTTCGATGGCTGGCTGGACCACCTCAACTTCAATTGCCCTCTCTGTCGATCCCCGCTCGTCACAGACGAGCGCGTCGCCATCACGCGTCGGCGCGTCGGCGGCGACCTAGTTGCCTGGTTATCCGCGCAGTGAAATTTTCATTTCTTTTTTTTTTGTTCCCTTTTTTTTTCTGTATTTCCTATTGTCGGTGATGACGACGACGACGACGACGTACGACGAAACAACACAGATAATTATGATGGTAGCTGATGGCTTATATATATTTTTTTCTCCTTTTTTTTTCTTTCCTGTTTTTATTAATTTCCAGAGTAGATGGACAGTTTTGACTGTGAACTTTCTGTTTTTGGGTTTTTTTTTTTTATAATATTTATTAGGGTAGGTTTTTTTTAGAGCTCCATGGGGTTCTTTTTTTTACTGCCGTAAATTTTCACCTTTTTTAGTGGCAGAATAAGGATGGGGGATCTCTTGTATATAAATTATTATATATGAGATATTTTATTTTTGTTGACGCTTATAAATTTTTGTGCCTTCATGTTGAGAGGAAAATGGAAATTTTTGTTGAATTTTTTTGTTGCTTGGTAGTAATTAAACAATATTCCTCATAAAATATGTAATTAGATAATCAATAATGCTTGGGCGATATGTTTATCAATTTTATTTAATTAATTAATTTAGATTTAATTTAATTTTTTTAAAAAAATGTTGTCGGTTATCTTTTTATCTTTTTGGGTAGGATAATTTATAATTCTCAATATGCTGGTAAAATATTTTATTAGCTGTAGTGCCTTTTGATGTAGTCTTACTAAAGGATGATATTTTCTCAAAAAAAAAAAAAAAAAGGAACGAAAATATTTATTATTTTTGGAAAAAGTAATCTTGGAAAATAATAAATGGGATGAATATTCACTTGAAAGAGTGTGTGTGTGTGTACGATATTTTCATGTAGTTAAAACTTTTAACGATCACGATGAAAATGTAGAAAATATATGAAGTAAATAAGAGGAATCCACATGTTTCTTCAAACAATATAATCAAAAAGAAAAAAAAAAACGTAACATGAGGGTTATAGATTTATTGCAAGCCTTCTAAAATTTACAAGAGTTTTAAGATTAAATCTTGCTATGCTAGCTAGTAATATTAGAGGTTGATCAAAAAGATCTTGTTGGTAAAAGGTTAAAAGGTTTGTGTGAGAATTGGTTAAAAATCAGTAACAGTTAGGGTAAGCAATAAAATTAACAATTTTTCTACCAAGAAAAATAAAAATTAACAATTTTATTTTCATACAATATGGCTTTACACTTGACTATTTACTATAAGCTTTCATTTGGGATTAATTTATAATTTATTAGATTATATTATTTTGTTGACCGGTAAATAAATGTTTTGGGAAATAAAGTTGGAAAACATCTTTGTACCTATATCATAAGTTATTGATGTATAACTTAAGCTAATAAAAGAGAAACGAATTTTAAATAGAAATCAATATAACATTGTCATATCTAATACCACATCAATTGAGAAATAAAACATTTTTTTAGCTTTATTGTTAAAATATTAGCAATCATAACATTGTAAAATGTAAGGTAATATTTCAGATGGTACAGTTCGATTTCGTGTTTAAAGTAGAAATCTTAAGTTTGATCAAGTTTGTGTGTTAGGAAAAAGGAAAAAATCTAAACACAAAGTGATAATTATTAAGCGCTTGCATACATCAAATTTAGAAAATTTCTTCAATCTATTATATATTTATTTATTTTGGGTGTCAATAAAAAACCATGAACGATGATGACATACAACTACAAGCACGCCTTTATCAAGCATTAATTATGATGAATGTGAAACATAAACACACTTAGATTGCTCTCATTTTCAATCCAAGTTGGTTGGTGTCATTTGGACATTAAAATTGTAGATTGTCTCCTATTGTAGGGAAGCTAAAGCTCATAACCCTTTTCTTAGTTTAGCGGTCAGGGGTGTCCCGACAAACTTGCATGCACATCGTCAAAAGCTCATAAATTTTGATAATTACTTTGGTTTCATTTTGATTCAATTTTTTATAGTGACCCAACTCCCTTAGAAAATTGGTAATTACCACCATGTTCAGTTCTTCCTTGGAAAATACTTTTCTATGTTTAAGTTTAATTAAATCTTGCAATTACTAATATAGCAACTTCAAGATATTTTTAATGAATTTTTGGAGAATTGTTATTGTTATTTTTTGTAACTCATAAAGAACACCATTCATAGTATTCATCGAAAGCAAATTCAGTATTCAGTATTGATTTCCAAGAGAAATATCTTGTTTTGGTTTGCTTATGTTTTATGGGTTTACTAAGTCAATCAAATTTGGTCTATGTCTGTATTATATGAGCCCGAAACGAAACCCAATGACTGAAAAACGCTGTAGGGATGGAAGCCCAAACATGGTCTTATTGGCATGGTTTAGATTGAGATGTTATTTCCAAACTTAAGTAATTTTCCTATATACCTGTTTAGAATTTTTCTCATTAAGAAAAGGGGGAAAAAAAAAAAAAGGTTCTCAATTCAATTACAAAACCAATGTTAAGAACCAACAATGTTAAGATGTGCAAATTGTAGTTTACAACCATTTAACAATTACAAACCTAATTAATAGTAAAAGTATGCCCTACATGAATTCCATGCTCAATTTCAACTTCTTCTTTTTTTTCTCAGAAAAAAAAGAGACGAAACCATTCACAAACTGCAACCTTCTAAATCAAATAAACTTTTTTTGAACTTTGAATGAAACATATTTGAGTTATTCATCATGTTTTTTTATTTGAGTCTATATACTCTAGTCGATCAGGTTATCTTAATTCATATAATTGAGCCGGATAAATAATTAAGTCAAACCCAAATGCATTAATCTATGAATTTTGATTTAGAGTTTTGTTAAATGCACACTCTCTTTCTTTAAATGCATACATATTCTATTACATTTATTAGTTGCAGCTTTGCCTTCAAATTAAATTACTAGAATAATTTTGAAGACAAAATTTGTCTTTATTCATCCATTTAGATATCACGATTAGTAATATATATATATATATATATCCCAAAATTCAGAGAGTTATTGCAAAAATTGCTAACTGATGAAACTCGCAACCATCGAAGAGTAGAGTGAGGGCCAGTTAATTCTGCAACTACAAAATTGTTTTAGGGGTAATTTGGGAGGTTTAATGTAGGTAAATAGATTTTTTTTTTTAATTGTAAATATATATGTTATAAGAGATGTATACATTTAGATACTATTGGTACGCATTTAACAAAATTCTTTGATTTTAAACCTCATGATAAAACTTAAATATTGTTGGTTTGCATTTATCAATATTCTTTGGTTTAAAACCTCATGATAATGCTATCATTTTTTGTTTTGGTAAAAGAGAAATTGCATTCAACAAGCCAAAACGCCTCCAAAAGGAGTATTATAAAGCAAAGCTTAGCTGCTTTATCAGGATTCTATCCAACACAATAGAAGGAAATTCTTCTAGAGAGAACTCATCTACGCTAAAATAAACATGATTATTAATAGAAAACTTTGCAAACAAGTCTGTAACTTGATTCGTCTCTTTTGGAGACCAAGCAAGATTCCATTGAGCCGTCGACATCCTTCTCCTAATCGCAAGCAAAATCTCAAAAGTGCTCCACCCACCTAGCTCATTCTCAGCAAGGACATCCTCAATCACCTGTTTCGCATCCACTTTAAACAAAATATATTTCCATCCACACTTGTCAGCATAGTCTGTAGCCCAATCCAACAGTAACGCTTCCGCTTCAAAAGAGGAGCAACAACCACTCCCTAAATCTCTAGACACTGCTAATAGCACTTTGCCTTCTTCATTTCGAACAACTAAAGCACCTGCAGCCTTAGCTTCCTTGAAAGCCGCATCCACATTAATCTTCAGCCATTTACCATTTGGAGGCTTCCATTTACAATTCAGCAGAAGAGTTCGGAATTCCTTCCTTATCAAAAAGAGTTTTCCTATTAAATGATAATGCTACCATGCTGATAGGAAATTTTCCTATATATATATATAGTCTTACTATAGTACCAACCAAATTTTAATTAAAAACTAGAATGATTATATATAATTGGATTTTGGAAAAAAAGAAGAAGAAAAAGATTATATATATATATATATATATATATTTCGAAATGTTCTCTTAATGGAGAAGAATGCAGTATTTTTCCACTATAACAAGGCACTCTATATAAGTATGTATGTAACCCAAAAAGTCCCCTAACAAATTGACTTTAAAGTTCATCTAACTTGGTCCACTAATGGAATTATGAGATTTCTGTTTTTTCTTTTCCCTTTTTATTTTCCCGGTCAAGGTTTTCACATTCCAAGTCAGAGAGGAAACTTTTCCTTATATGTTGAGAGGAATATATAATATTATCGCAATATCGCCTGGCTGCTAGTAACCTTAGTTCTAAAACTCTTAATTGGGGAAAAAGATTAGAAAAATATATTTATTCCTTGTTTTTTATTTTTGTTGGTAGATGAATAAAAATTAGTCTCCTAGTATGGACCACTTTTTCTAAAGCTAGTCTCTTAAAAAGACTTTAATATTATTTTAAATCCTTTTATGGGTTTAGACTTTAGACCTCACATTAATGTTGCTAGAAACTTCCAATACTTTGCATTTATGACCCATGAGGACCCTTTTAACATTTTAAAAAGAAGGTGCACGTTAAGGAAATTGCTGGGATTTTGACGTGAAAATGAAATTAAAATCAGTCCCCAAATTTTGACCTAGACCTTAAGAAAAGCTGTGGGTCCCCGAACATAAAAGAAAAATCAATTAACCGCACAATTTATTCATTGAATATCTGGCATAATCCAGACAAGGATACCATGGGAAATATGCAATTACAATCCCCAATTATTTCCACTATTCTCTACCCTGTACTAATCTCTGTGTTTATCACTGCAATTCATGCAAGAAACCATCACCCAATTTGCACATCTTCGTGTGGAGATATCCAAAACATCAGCGACCCATTTCGCCTTAAAACTGACCCACCAAGCTGTGGTGACACAGACTACGAACTTTCTTGCCAAAACAACCAAACCATCTTGGAATTTAAATCAGGCAAGTACTTGGTCAAGAAAATTTCCTATGGCGAACATATAATTCGCCTGATTGATATCAACTTCTCCAATACTGGATCATCATCAACCAGCTGCAACCTTCCATCTGGTCGGATAGCTTCGAGTTCCGATATCACCAGCGATTGTCGATACCTTCGGCCGGGACGACTAGAACTCAAATACTCCTTCACCAGTTTCCTCAACTGCTCTGTAAACATCACACACCCGGCTTACACCAGAGTTCCATGTTTTGGCACAGAAAATAATTCTTCATCATCCTATCATATATATGCTGTTTATGAAGGCTATTTAATGCCAGACCCTCCACAGCAGTCCTGCTTGCTTCTTTCCCTGGCTCCTGCAGACTATGAAGAGTTAAAGTTCCCTTCGTATGATCGTGTACTTGAGCTTTTAAAGTCTGGTTTCGATCTCGGTTGGTCGGTCATGTGCCGGGACTGTCTTTTATCGGGTTTTTCATGTACAATAAGTTCATGGGATAAGCCATTGGTCTATAAATGCGGCGAACGATGTAAGTTCCTAATTAACCCTAGTATATTGTCTAAATTGTATATATATATATATATATATATATCTCAATTCATTTCGGATTACGTTGGTATGATAGTTTTAACATCAAGTCCTTAATTAAAAGTTCTTGCATTCGTGCACTTGGGCTAAATCTAATAATTTATCTGGCCAAAGTGCATGTATGAATCACAGAGTTTTGATTAGAGATCTAATGTTAAAACTATTATGTCAACCTAATAGGAGAATTCTTCTATAAATCATCAACATGATGATATTTAACGTATAGAGAGGAAAAAAGAAAAAAAAGGCTCATAGTTTTGTGTCATTGTGTGCCTCTACAGATGCTTGGGATTCAGAACTATACTGGGTTATTGACTCAATCGGTGACTTAATAGGTAAATACTAAGTTTAATTTATGAATTTGGTAATCATGCATATTCTTATTTAATTAGATCTTTAACCACTTAGATAATAATGTTTTTGTTTGATTTTGTTATTAGATATTGCTCTATGTTGGAGATACATTTGTGCTTCAATTGTGATATACGTTTTCCTAATCCACAAGTTATGCACCACAAGGAAGACAGTGGATGATAACATGGAAAATGATAGGAAGGTGGAAGAGTGTACTCCCAGCAGCGCCAGCATCAACAACGCTGTCGTGGAAATGTCGAAAAAGAACAAAGTCGTCAAGGTCAAAGGCAAGGAAATATTGGAAGTGCCTGGTGGTGATGCTTCATTATCTTCACCACCGCACACGTCTATGGAAATAGAGCTCCACTCTGACTCTTCAACAGAGTGGCTAATACCTGAGACAATGGAAAAAGACAGCACCAAAGTCACCCAAATATGAATGTTAATTATTTACCAAAAATATGAATGTTAATTTCTCAATGAAAAGTGTACCACATTGAACTAAATCTTTAGTCTATTTTCTTCAACCCCTACCGTGTAATATAATTAGTTTTAAAAATCATTCAAGTCAAAGGAAATAAATAACTGAGAGAGTAAAGTTGATGTAGTAATATGCTTTTTACACCCACATCTTTGAACGTTTTTTTCACTTTTAAATTAGAAATATTATCATTTTAATCAAAAAAATAAATAATCAATAAGATTGTTTATGCAACAATTAAGTTAATTATTAATCGCGAGACTGAATCAATAAATTGGGAATAAATATATAAAAACTAATATAAAAATGTAAAATACAAATTAGTACGATATTTATCTCTTTTTGGACTTTTGGAAGGAGCCTCTCGCAGTAGAGTAGTAGTAGGGATTCATCCGGGCTTCTAGGCTCTTCGACTTTGTGGGTTATGTTGCAAATAACTACAATTACCATGGGTTTATTTGTTAATCCCTTTACTTGAATGGGCTTAACTCCAACAGCAAAGTTTGGTTCATATGGTGAAAGAATAAAGGCCCAGTGAGACGTGATTGAACTAATCAGAGAAAACAAAGAGAAAAAGAAAAAAAAAACCTTAAAGAAATTGATTATTTAGTCAAAATAATAATAATAATAATAATAATAATAATGATGATGATAAAACAGAGATGTTGATTAAATATCTTGAAGAAATTAACTTTCAAAATTTTCCTGGTTTAAACTCTTAGGCAGTATAGTTGGAGTTTTGAATCCATGAAGGTAAAATTCCAAACTTCAACCTCTAATTATGTTACGTTACCAAAAAAAATGTTACGTTACCTAGTAATTAATTTAAAATGAAGTCTCCAAGCTAAACGATGAGTGATGTAAGCATAAACTATATAAGAAGAATGACAACTTATAGAATTTTGTGAAACATATAAAAAGCAAATTAACAAAACTAAGCACTTAAAATTTTTATGTATACAAACAAAGAAAAAGGAGAGAGAGAAGAATAAAGATTTTCTTTGCAACATGTATTAGAATACAGATGATATTGTATGTCATCATTAATTGGGGGATTATATATAATTAATAAATTTGATAAATCAATTATATATAGCTAATAAAAGTATGTTATATCATATTGCAATACAAATTATTTTAAACATGTGTACTATAGATAGAGATTAATATAGAATATTGTATCCTTGAAGAAACAAGCTTCTTCAATTATTTGATGATTATTAAGGTGAAGATTGTGTTATACAAACTTAAAAAATGGTCATGATATATAATGGTTGATTATAGTGTCCCTTTATGTAGCAGTTGGAAAAAAAAAAGTAAAATCTTTTTATCTGCTTTTGGTAAAGACAAAATTTTGCACTTTTAGCTCTGTTGGCCATTATTATGGAACATCAATTTGTAGAGAGAGGTCTGTCTCCTACACCAATGCCCTTTAAGTACCTCGTGATTCATGTCATTGTTTACAGTCAACTAGTATGGAAGAGAGATTACCAAAAAAAACTAGTATGGAAGAGAGAGAGAGAGAGTTAACACATAATGCATCTGTCAAGTCATGCCCAAATTCTATCTTAACAAATAAATTAAACTTCCTCTTGGTACCCAAAAAAAAATTCTAAGGATCTGACCCACTTTAAAGGATAAAATGGTTTATAGAATTATATCCTCTTCTTTATAGAGACACCCAATCTTATTAAAGGATTAGAATCTTTAAGAAATCTAGCTATATATATACTATTTAAGATTTGTGAAAAAAAAACCACAAACCAAATCATGTATGGAGCTGAAACTTCGAGCTTCATTTTTTTTTCCCTTTAACTAATTAGGTGGAAATTAGATGAGAAAAGTCCAAAAGTGCAAAAGAAAAAAACATAAATTCAAAGAAGGAATTTCTATGCTTTCTTTCTTAGTTGACACAAATTTATACTCTTTCTTTAGATCAGAAATAAGATCATGAAATAGACCAAACAAGAACAAAAAGAAAAAGAAGAAGAACAATGAATAGAAGAAAGAAAACTAAAGTCATTCCCTTTATATTAAAATTAAAGACAAAATGCAAAAAAAAAAAAAAATTACAACATAGGGTGTAAGTTATGCATGCCCAGGAGCAATATTACCATATCTTTTCTCTTCCCAAAATTTCCAAAACCCCCTCCTACCCAATCAACAGCTACCACGTATGCATCTCTTACATCCCACGATATTTCAAAACATTAAACCATTTGAAAAAAAAAAAAAAGAGAAGGTAAAATAAGAACAAGGATAGTAAATAACCCATAGACACAAGGTTAAGCAAGGAATAACAAGAAAATTAAAGACCTAAGTTAAGGTAAATTCGGACCGCTACCCTCAATTCCCCGCAATGCAATAATGTCGCTCTCCCGATTCTGCCCTTTTCCAGTGGAAAAGCTAGAAACTCAGGAGAGCGAAATTGCAAAGACTCGGTTTTTAGTTTCTTTCTTCATTTTCCATCAACTTTCAACCATATTTACAGAAGAACCCTCCTCCGGCGAGCTTCCACTCCCTCCTGTTGCCACCCCCACTACCTCCAGTGCTTCCACCGGAGTCTAGAAATCTCTGACCGCTAATCATGGTGGAGTTCCAATAAGTAAGAATGTCAATGAGAGAAAGTTAATAATATGGGCTAGAAAGAGGAAGAGATAGTAGGAACTAGAGAGCGTGTTTGTTTGCTGAGTATAGGGGGCTAAGGGAGACATGATGGGTCATATATAAAGGCGTAGTTGTATAGCTTTTTGTTGAACCTTAGTGGGTTTTTTTTTTTTTTGGTTTAAACTAATACCCCTAAACTTTTACTGTATTTGCATTTTACTTTTTAAAATTTTTATTTCAGCAATTTTAAAATTAGTGCAGTAGAGGCACCTCCCGTTAAGTCTGTTAAATTTTTGTTGTAAACTCACACGTGATCAGATTATGTGTGAGAAAGCATAAAAAATTTAATAGATTTGACTATAAATACCTATGGTGTATTGGTGAAAATTGAGGGGTGTCGGTGTAAAAATCTTTTTTTTACATAATATTCTTTAATATAATTTTTATGATAATTATTTCCAGTTTTATTTTTTAAAATTTGATTGCAAAAAAGTGAGCTTGAAATTCTTGGTCCAAGCTGGGGGTGTTCAGGGCATGTTTGTGAGGTATGCGAATAACTCCACCAACTCGGTTTCCAAGGCTCTTGGAATTTTCATATTATTCTCTGATATTGGAGGTCATGAAGCAAACAAATAAAGAAAAAGGTGTAGTTGATGGGGTTTCGTTTGTTTTTATTATACATATATGCGTGTATCAATGTGAACGTGGCTTGTTTGTCCACTTCGTACAAAAATGGTGCTGGGTTTTTGCTTATCTTTATTTTCCTTTCTTCACTAAGCTCAAGACAAAAGTTGTTCATGGCCACCTTTTTAGATTTATTACCTTATTATTGAGGGTTGGGAAAGATAGTGGTAGAAGTAATAGTGAGTGAGTGAATGTTAATTGGCGGGGGCTAAGTGCTCTAATCTAGAGTGTTGTGCATGGACTTGGAAGCAAACTATTGGACCATTTTTCAGCTAACCCTACAATTAAATTGCCTATTCTTTTTACAATTTGTGCTGATGGAAAAAGCTCTCTAAAACCTTGATAAAATTGTTAAAAAGATTTTTCTAAAAAAAATAAAATAAAATGAAATATGAGATATTGAAGATCTAGAAAATGAAAAGTAGTTTATCTGATAATGGTACTTATTGGAATTTGTACGTATTTGTTTGTTAGAATTGCATATATGTCTCCTTAATTATAAGGTCATGGTTTAAGTCTAAAAAATCAACAAGCAGCCTAAGTTTATTTTCTAAGTCCTTAACAAAGGAAAAAGGAATAAAGAAAAAATTAGGCTGGTCAAGATCGATTATCATATGATTCCATTTATTCGTGGATAAATAAATATATATTGTAAATTAAGCTTCAAAAATCTGTTTAGAACTTGTATATGAAGCAACACCCTAATACATATGAAAAGGAAGACACAAGAAAGTTATTTTTATCTAGTACTTTAAAATCAACAATTTTACTAATCATTCTAAAATGAGAAAAAAAAATTATTTTAAAAATTAAGACTTTAATTTCTTAATCCGTGATTGAATAAGCTTTTAATTAACGTTTTGTGAGAACTATGCATGTATGAGAATGATAAGAAATCAATTAACTTAAGTTTTAAGGCTTTTATCATGGAAGAAAAATATGGATAGAAATGAATATAATCCATTATGTATCTTTTTAATATTTAATCATTATCTTACAGTTAATGTAATGATTCCGACTTTCCATCAAACAAAAATAAATGAAAAAATTGTAATGATTTGCCATATTATGAGGCCTGTTCCCCATATATAAAACTACCTCCTCCATCATAATTGTCAGGTACATTATATATATATATACACCTTTTATGTAAAGGGTTAATACATACTACTTTTACATGTACGTACTATATTACATATGTTTCATAAAATATACTTTGCAAATTTTAGAAATAGCATATATAGGTCTCTCTTTCATATATACACAATTTCAAAAGTCTACATTTTGAATGAGTACAAAAAAAGTAAAAAAACCACACGCACATACCTTCAAGAATAAAATTAATAATCTCTATATTTTTAGGTATTCATATCTTCAATATTTACAAGAACACAGTGATTGTTAAATGTGCATGATACTAAACATAGTTTCTCTTTCATATAATATTGAAGTTCCTTAAAAGAACTAAATCATATTGGGATTTTAGCTTTACTAATTTTTTTTTTCAAGTGGAAATAAAATAAAAGAAAATTAGGAGAGAAGTAAAAGAAGATTAGTTATACACACATACATACATATATATATATATATATATATATATATATATATATGAAAATTAGGTGCATGTGGGGTATAGGAAAAAAAAGTAAAAGAAAGAAGAAATTATTGGAATTATATAGAGACATGGAAGCAACCTTTTGAGGTTGATGAAGAAAAAAAAGGTTGGATAGTGGTGGCAAGCAAACAAACAAATTAAGAGCGAAAACCACTTTACCAGAGAGAGACGACATGTCCATTTTCACCAAAAGAAAGCAAAACATAATGAAAGCCCTTTTGTAAGTCAGCGGTAGATAGATAGATTCTCTTTTTTCCTTTTTCCTATTCACTCTCTGTTATTTCCCATCGCAATATTTTTATTGATTTTATTTTCAAAATTAAATTTAAAGACTTAATCCAAGTCTTTGGTTCGTATACTTAAATCCGTTAAATAAAAACCCAGTTGAAATGTACATATTCACGAATTTTTAATTATAAAATTCTCTCATTGTTCTGACCTACCTGAGAATTTTTTTTTTTTGAGTGCTTTGACAACAAATTTCTGTGTAAAATATATATATATATATATATATATCAGATTAGACAGATTGATGGATGATACAGTGCTTCTCTTGTCCACCAAAAGTCAGTGGACGATCTCTATCATTTGGTGGGTTTCCATTTTTGTTTTGTTTATTTCAGTCGTTTAAAGGCTTGAAATCTTGTAGTCCCTTCTGATATTCGTCAACGGTTGATGCTTCGACAAGTAAGCTTCATCAAACAGTTTGATTTGGTCGAAGTTGACTCTTGAAATTGCTGACCTGGCAACCATGATAGGACAGTAAAACGTGGGACCCATATCAGCACAAATGTCAAAAAGTTAAACCCAGCACCCACGCAGGGTTTCACTTTTCTCATCTCAGTGGGTTTTTTGTTTTTTCAACACTTGATGTTGATCAGTGTGATCGTGGCTCGTAGCCGCACGATGATTTTAACGTCTGCATTACGTCATTCTCTCATCGAGTTAATCTTGATGATTTTCTATTAAAACAATCCTAAGTGTATATCAATTTTAAATTATACAAATTTTAAAAATTTTAACTGAATAAAGGTTTAAAAGCTTGTTATTCTTTCTTTCATAAAAAACCTATTTATTTTTTTAAATCTCTTTAAAAATCTCTAAAAAAATACTCAAACTCTTATATTGTATCAAGTTTTTATTTATCTATTAGATAAAAAAAATAGAGATTTAAAAAAGTTTATTGATGTGACATTACATACGCTAATATATTAATGATTTCTATTTAATGTTCATTTGAAAAATTAGAGCAATATTAAGTGAAAACAAAGTTGGGAAATATTTTTGTATTTGTACCATTTGTCAATGATATTAATGATATTAGGTATATTTAGGTTATATTAGATATGCATTATTAGACTAAAACATAATTTAATTAAAAAACTGTATTATGATTTTGATAATATAAGGGCAAGGAGGATACAAAATATAATCAACCCTTAAAAAAGGGGCAAACTTCCTAGCTTTTATATAATTAAGGTGAACTTGTTTTACTCATTAGAAACTTATTGATAAAATATAATATTACAAGATGATGATGGGTGATTTTTAAACTTCACCTAATGAAATGCAAGGTATGAATAGAATTTTCACATCAACTAATATTTTAAAGGGATATTGGTTGAATTTTTTATAAACTAGTGAATTGTCTACTAAATTTTGAAATTATTACCAATACCCTTTGAATTTTAAAAATAATTACAAATTGTCCTATAACTCATAAATATAATATATTTTTACCTTAAACACAATATTTTTTAAGCAATTTAGAAATATTTTTTTATATGAATGATTCAAATTAATATATTTTTTACCTATTACCATCCGTCTCAACCTTTATATAAAAATAAAGTATATCAAAATAGCTAAAAATATACTGTATTTATCAATTAGGGTGTAATTTTTAATTATTTTTAAAATTAAAAGGTTATAATTTCAAAATTTAAAAATCAACTCACTACTTGATACAAAATTTAAAAAATTTTGGTACAAATAATCCTATTTTAAATTTGTATTTGTTGGTTTGATTTAACGGTAAACCATTGAGAATATATTTCTAAGTTCTAAATTTGACCGTTGACCTGTAAACAAAATTAAAGGAGTAAAAGTATGTTTTCTTTAACATGTTAATGATTAATTTTGATTTAATGCAATTAACAGTATTATAACACAAATCATGTAAGCAATTTAGGGTTAAATTACAACGGAAAAAGGAGGAGGCGCGTGGGGCACTGATACGGTCGGAAAACAAAGGCAATGAACAGCTTTTTCTAAAAAAAAAAAAAAAAGTGAAAAAAATAAATAATATCAAATGATTGGGTACAGGAAGGCACAGATGTCTTGAGGTGGGGGGGTGAAAATGAAATTCCCATAAAAGCGCCATGTGTTCCCACGATTGGCCGGTGAATTGGTGGACAGTGAGCGGCGCGTGAGGCCTCGAAAGGGGTATCTTAGCCAGTACTTTGCGGGACCCACTTTTCGCTATTCTTCTTAGAAAACGTTTCAACCCCACTGTCTTCAACACCAAAGCCTGGCCACATACGGCGCTTAAAATCACAATCAAGATTTTAAAATTTGTGGATTTCAATAAGAAAAAAAAAATTAATAAAACAATTACGGATTTATTGATATAATTTTTTTATATCGACCTTTGTGAAAATACAGAGAGATATCAACAAAATATGAAAGAAATTAAATATAATTTAAAAATTGCTTACGATGCAAACCCAAAAATTTCAATGTCTCTCATTTTCAAAGTTTTGGAAGAAAGAAAGTGAAAAAGAGTGCGACAAAAAATACAAAGTGAAAAAAACAAAAAAGGCACACGCATGCATTTCTCTTAAGACTTAGCATTGGATCCCGCACAGCTAATACACCTTTTTACTGTGGTTAATGAGAGAGTTGGTCCATAATAATGCATGCCCCAATATATGTTTAAAATTTTAATTTGTTTTGAGATTTGTGTTGGGTTGGCTTTTAGATTATTGAATTCTAAAGTCACTTTCTATCATACTCATATTTACAATTTTGTAAGTTAACTAAAACCTTAAGATAGATCGAATAGTTCATTTTGCATTTAATGTTTATGTTTCTTTTTTCTTTTCTTTTTATAGGTAAATAACACTTTATCCTCAACTATATATTTCACATTAATTTTTCTAATTTTTGTTAACGAGTTATTGTGGAAATATACATTTATTTTTCCAATTTTTATTAATAAATTATTGTGGGAATATGACAATTTAAACAATAATATTAAAGCCACTATCTTTATTTACTATCTTATATTATCAATATAATATAACGGTGTATGATTAGCTTATACAGTCATTCCTATTAAGTTTTATTATTTTGTCAATTAATATTCCGTTGTCACGTTATTAGTTGATAAAAAAAATAAGTCATGGGCAGATTAAGGTTAATTTTTTTATATATATAAATTATATATAATTTTTAGTCCAATCCAATCCATTATCCTTTTTATTTCAAAAAATATATATCTTATCTTTTGAAAATGAATAGGTTATTGGTTTATTAGCGATTTTCAATAAATTTAGCTGAAAAGCTTAATCCCTTTCCATAAATATAGCCTACCCTATTATAAATTTTTAAATTTAGTCCTTAACATATTTCAAAAATAAAATTTATTGTCACAGTTTTTAAATTTTACGAATGATATACTAATATATAATTAATTCACTAACAAAGTACGTGACAATACATTTCTGAATTTACTCTTTAATATATTTCAAAAATAAAATTTATTATCATAATTTTTAAATTTTAATGAATGATATGACAATTACTAATTAATCCACCAACAAGTTACGTGACAAACAGCTGTACTCAAAGGTGTGGATGCCTAACTCACATCTCTTCAAGGAGGCAGATAGGCGATAAAGACACATGGAGCTCCACGAGGCACACGTTATTTCAATTCCTATAAACATGGAATACATGCAAGCTTTGCGGCATGTACGACAACTTATTAGACCTTTTTGGGTTTTGGTGAATGTAAAAGACATCTTATTAGACTTCTTGAATGACTATATTCCTTTCTTCATCATTTTTACTGTAACAACTCCAATATTCTTAATTATATTTATAATATATCCTATAATTGAATCAGATTACAGTATGTTTTGAAATTTAATCATTAATTAGGTACGTTAGTGTTAGATTCAAGTTTCTAGCTTAATTTGGCTGTTTTTAAAGTTTCATTGTGGATGAATGTGTGGTTATATCTTTCAATTCCAAATCGCTTAGCTTGACATCACAAGTTTGCACCCTTCTCTCTTTTTTTTTTGGCTACTTTATTCACAAAATCAAACCAAGACTTTTGACTTTAATACCTGTCACATTAATTAATTTGTCCTCTATACAAGTTTGGTAAGACCAAGCTCAGGTATTTCTGTATGTTTAATATATATAATGATTTTCTTCACCAAAAAAAAAAATATATAATGATTTTGCCTGGAAAACCAAGGAGAATGGTCATTTTTCCCCTCCCTTTTTAACGGTGATGACCAGATTTAATTTAATTAATAATTTAACTAAAATAAAATAAAAATATGA
Organism: Rhamnella rubrinervis; assembly: GCA_007844105.2. NCBI lineage: Eukaryota > Viridiplantae > Streptophyta > Magnoliopsida > Rosales > Rhamnaceae > Rhamnella > Rhamnella rubrinervis. The sequence continues at coordinate 6,854,749 of CM017577.2, forward strand.
AAGCTGGAATAGCTCAGTTGGTTAGAGCGTGTGGCTGTTAACCACAAGGTCGGAGGTTCAAGCCCTCCTTCTAGCGATTTGACAAATAAATTTTATTTCTTTCCCATTTTACCTAATTATTTTATTTCTTTCTCATTTTACCTACAACCTTTAATGGTAATTTTACCTAATTATTACTTTTATTTTATTTTATTTCTTACCTAATTATTTCTTTTTATTTTAATGGTAAAGAATTCTCCAAAGCAATCTATAATTACTTTTAAAAATAGTCTTCTATTTTACATAAATACACAAATTTATTATATATATATATATATAATTATTTAGAGTCTTCAATATAAAAAACACTGTGATAAATGTTATACTAGCTATATCAGTCCCTCATGATTATACCACTGGAATCCCAGACCTCATAATAGTCATCACCAAGAGAATATGATCCTATATTTTTGAGAATTACATAATAGTCATCACCAAGGGAATATGATCATATATATTTGAGAATTAAACTATGTTCTTCGGCCATAATTAACACGAACACGATCGATGCGGTTCACCTTCGGGATGATGCCGCTACCGGAAAGGCTCAGGCGGAATCATTCCATGTTCCATTCCATGAGTTGGAGGTGGAGGAGGACTTAGAGTTCGCCTTCCTTCTCCAAAGAATCCAAACTTCCTCCCATTATTTTCACCATCTACAGAAATGAAATTTATATCACATAAAGTCAAATCTAATTCATGAATATATACATATATCCTAAAGAAAATAAGTAATTCTTTCACTTTATGTGGAATTTAACTGAGAGAAAAGATCTTAATTAGCTCGGAACATTATAATATGGTTGGAATATGGGTCATTAAGGAGAAGAAAAACTATAATTAAGAAAACAAACCTGCATTAACCAGTATCAATTGCGTGGCATAGATGGTGATGATTAAGATTAACAAAACTGAAGCAGCTTTTAAGAAACTGAAAGCCATTTTCTCTTTTGCATACCACCTTTTGATGATCTTTTCCTTTCCCTCTTAACTGTCTTATATCTAGGTATATTAATATACATAAAGCTTCAAGTTAAAGAGTTGAAGAAGTCTAAACTAATTGTTTTCCCAAAATTATATTTATTTATTCTCTGACACAAATGCAACTTCATAGTCATAAGGACACTCTGGTGGGATGTTATTTCCATGAAGCTTCGACCTTATTAGAAATTAATTAAGTTAATTAATTGAAGGTCAACTTACAAATGATATTCTAAGCAAGAAACTAGCTAATTTGCGCATGAAGTTCTCTTCAATTTCTTAATAATATGATCAGTGAAAATTCATCTAATATATATATATATATATATAGACACACAACAGCAACCCGGACGTGTTTTTTTATTCGCTTTTTTTTTTTTTTGAAATTGTTTATATATAGTTTAACAGGGTTGGTGATTGTTTAATTAGTATTATCTTGAATAAATCTATGATTTTCTTTTATATATATTTAGTATAAATTTGTTTACAAATTTGTGCTTGACTTTGGGGGTTGGAAGACATATATATAAGACAACTAAGCAATCAATTTGCTAATGATATTTTATTTAGAATTAGATAATTCGTTACACAATTACAAGTGCCTGCTTAATTTAGAAGCTTTTAGATTTTGTTTTAATGTTTTTGTTTTCTTGTGAGAACTTGAGGGAGAAATTTTCTCAAGTAAGAGGCTCTGATTTTTGACAAAGTATTAAGGCTAATAATAAAGTTTTGGATTTTTGATACCAATGCCCCTTTAATTATATATAAAGTTACAGATTGTCCAATACACTATGAAATTGCCTTAATGTAGCTGAACGTTGAAACAATTACTTAATATCTCACATCCATAAACATAGTATATTTTTAATTGTTGAGATGTATTTTTTTATGTTAAAGGTTGAGATAAGTGAGAATAGATAAATAATAAATTTGTTTAAATTATTCACAAAAAAAAATTATTTCTAAAAAAAATTAAAAAATTCTATATTTATAAGTTAGGGGGCAATTTCTAACTATTTTTTAAATTTTAGAAATATTATTGCCAATTTTATAGTTTAGAGAATAATTTATAACTTTGTTCGACGGTATTGGTGCTAATACCCCTAAATTGTTTTACCACAATACCACATGATTTCATTTCTAATAGCTTTATAAAGTGACCTGCTAATCAGATAGTATATTTATCTGTTAATACTTAAATTAAAAATGCTCAAACAAAATCATAAGATGGTCTCAATTTCAAGAGAGCCATCAAAACCCAATAGAGATGCCCATTTTTGACAAAGTTTATGGGCTACAACAATTGAATTTTATATCGCTTAAACCCAAACAAAATCAAATTGAGGTCCATAATTAATTAATACAGCTTGTGGAACAATTTAGACATTAGGAATGTTATAAGATTTTTAATTAAGACTTAAACACACGAGCTCAATTATCTAATCAAGCCCAAATAAAGAAGCCCAATAATCTAATCCAGCCCAAAAATAACTTAGCCCTCCGTCTAGGGGTTTTTTACACAAATAATTCAATTTTATTAGAGTTTTTTTAAAATATTATATTTTAATAAATTATACAAAAATATTTTAAAAGTTAAAATCTATCACTTAAAATTACTCTTTTATTATGTTTTCAATTTTTTTTCTTCCCGTTCTCGTTTTTTTATTTTCCATCTTTATTTTTTGGTAAAATTTTCTTTTCCATCTTCGTCTTCTTGTAGTTCATCGTAGGTATCCATTGTAGATCTATAACATCATCTTCTTTTTTTATATATATTTTCTATATTTTTTATAAAGTTTTTATGGTTTTTACGTTTCTCTGTAGTTTTTTCAAGTTGCTCTATGTCTTCTATGCTTTTTATAACTTCTTTATGATTTCTCTGTGGTTTTCATATTTCCACGATTTAATATTGTTTTCTATATTTTATTATTATTTATTTATGATTTTTTTTATAATTTTCTATGGTAATCTATGATTTTTCTATAATGTCAGCTGCAATACCAGGCACCTGACATTCGTTCATCTTTGTCAAAAGCCTTAAGTTCAATGTCGGTTTTTCTATGAATTTTTTTAATGATTTTTCTATGGTAATTTATGGTTCTTCTATAATAGTCTATGGTACACTTCAATCACAGCCTCCTAACTCAGCTCTTTATCAGGTGCCAAGTCAGGCGCCTGACATAGCCCTGGGAGTTTATATTTTTCTTTCCTTTAATCAATATTGGATGCCTAATCAAAATTATGTATAATACTCTTGATGGAGTTTTTAAGTGTCACACATGAAAAGCAATTGTCAATGAACCATCAATGCAGTCCACACATTTGAGATAGACTCCCAAAAAGCAATAGTTTACTAAAATTAAATAAATGGAAAAGGATAACAAGCATCCTATATAAACCAACATTTGAAATAGCATTCTATAGTAATAAGATTTGAAATTAATCACTTGTGTAGATAATCAAACATACATCATAAAAATTCTCATACACAAAAGCCAATCTAACTGCCTAAGTTTCTATTGATGTTAATGTATGCTATATTATCTCATGGGTTTACAATCAATTCTGAAACAACTCAGCAGCCTTACTTGGCACCCGCAATCATGTCAAATTGAATCTCTAAACATTTCTAGTAAACTAGAGCCATAAACCACCAACGCCATCTGTGATTCTTGAACTAGCCAATTTCCTGCTAACAATCTCTTTCAATTCAACCTCCCATGGAAACCTACACTCCTTTTGTTTAGAGAAAACCTAAAATGTAGGAGGAGAAAAATACCACAAACTATTCAGATGTAGAAAATTCATATGTAGTTATTTATAGAAAGCCATGGATATTTATACAATAAAATATTAATTTGAAAAAACTAGATATAAATATAGAAACAAATCTACAAACTATACAGAAATGTAGAAACAATAGAAACTTCAGGAAGACATAGAAAAATTATAGAAAAGCGTATAAAATCATACAAAATCCTAACCTAAAATATTATAGAAAACTGTATAAACCATAGAAACACCATAGCCAATCATAGAAAAATCATAGACAATCATAAAAAAACCATAGACAATTATATAAAATTATAGAAAAACCATAGATAAAATATAGAAAACCATAGAAAAATCATAGACAAACAATCGACAAATATAAAGAACAATATTAAATTGTGAAAACATAGAAAACCACAGAGAAATCATAGATAAATTATAAAAAGATATAACATACAATATTTGATGAAGGAGAAGAAACTGACTTGTGCGACTTGATAGTGGACTTCAACGAGATCGTGAACTTGGGTGGAGATCGTGATGTGCGACGGCTTCACGGACCAACGACGCAACACTTTTGCTTGGATCTGCAGTGATGGGTGATAGATATCTCCATAGACCAACGACGATGCTAACTGGATTTGCGGCGATGTACGACGACTTCCTCTATTCTTTTTCAAGTAAAAGATTACAGAATTTGACTATTATTGACTTTTAGGCTATTTTTGTATAATTCATTAAAATATAATATTTTTAAAAAACCCTAATAAAATTGGGTTATTGGTGTAAAAAAACCCCCTGTCTAGGAACAAAACTTCAGTACTTCGGAAGTACCAACTCCAGCCCCGTTGAGATGGTGCCACGTAGATAAAAATATTAATGAAATATTACGTGACACCATCCCAACGGGGCGGGAGTTGGTACTCCCGGAGTACTGGAGTTTTTTTCCCTGTCTAGATAACTTAGCCCAGATCCTATCAGTGACTTATCTGGAAAATCTAGTTGGTAATTTAAAATTTCCAGGACAATAAGCTAGTAGTGACATCCATAGTGACCCCATCCCCTGTCCTCACTTATCAATTGCACATGATGTAATGAGTGACTTATCTAGAAAATGTAGTCTAGGATAGGTAACTTAAAGTTCCTAAGATAGCAATGACATCCAGAGTAACCTCGCCTCCTATCCTTACTCATCAATTACACACAGTGTAACAGATAAAACTCCCCTACGATTATACACAAGTGGGGTAATGAGTGAATCCGTCCATAAATCCTCAACGATGACATGAGGAAGAGTAATGGAAGATGGATTATATGAGAGTTGGAATACATTTTCATTCCCTATATATACTTTGAAGGATACTCGATTTAGGTACACAAATTCTAGCCTTACAATTTCTATTTCTGGCTACTTTTTATATTCTGATTACTTACTTGAATGTTAAAGTGCCATTGGCCGACACCACATCGATATCCTAAGTTTTTGATATATTTTTTTTTTCTATTTTTAGGTTTCTAAAGCAAATACCCAAACTATCCTTGTAAGTAAATGAAAGACCTTAATATGTTTTCTTATTAAAATAAGAAGAACCAAATTTCCTCAATCATCAAGACACCCATACATAACAAAACTGTAATAATATATTTATATATATATATATATATTATCAAATTCTCCATTATATACCTTGGAATATATTACCATAATGACAGATTGTTTTAAGAAGCACTATATATGAATATATGATATTGTAAAACTAAGGTACTGAAACCTTTTTAATTGTAAATGATTTATTTTCAAATTAAACGGCTATTGATTATATTGCTGGATATAACAAACATATATACATATACATGCAGTCAGTTTCATATATAGCAATCCAAAGGAGATGATTAGAAAGTGATCATCAAGAAAACAACAACAACAACAATAATAATAATAATAATAATATATGTATATTTCTAGGTGACATTATATAATATTGTTTTTTAATAATAATAATAATACATGTATATTTCTTGGTGAAATTATATAATATTACTTTTTTTTTTAAATACAATATATATTTTTAATAATAATAAAAATTTTAATGTAAGAATCATCAGTTCAAAATTTTATTATTATTCTAACTTTATAAAGTATAATAGTTTAGAATAGTAAACTCACTTTTCTATTAGTTCATCTTCAGCTATCCACAACCTTGTAAAAATATAATATTGTTTCTTAGAGATCATATCGGCTATATAAAATAAATTTGGTAAATTATTTGATTGGCGTTGCATTATTGATATACAATCAAATCAATACGAACGTAGTGAATGCAGCCACAAAAGCTGCTCTAATTAGGCGGCCACTGCCCATACACCATTCCACCCGATGGAGGAGGAGGAGGGCGTGGCATCTTATTATTTGCCGTAATTCCCTTTGCAAACATTCCCAACCTCCTCCCATTTTCATTCTCTGCGTCCATAGAATGTCAAATAATACAGTTTAAATATATTGTAGTTATTCATTGCATATCAAAATGTCAATGAAACTAACCAGAAAAATTACAGTCTCTCCAATTGAAATTCTTACCAGTACTAAATGTGTGTATTTTTTTTTGCATAAGGCCAAGAGCAGCAATGATAATACAAACACACACACACACACACATATATATATATATAGGTAGCCATACTTAAAAGTGGGAATTAATTAATTGCCCCAAATTTTAGTTCTCTTAACATTATAATATATATGACAAACATTTACAAGAACTATAAATTTTGATCACGTTTTGGGGTTTTATGATTTACATCCATGTTAAAGTATATATATATATATATATATATATATAATTGTGTAATAAAACAATTAACAAATTTAATAGGGGATACATAGAAAACGAACCTCCATCAATCAGAATCACTTGCATGGAAAAGATGTTTGCAATCAAGATCATTAAAAAGATTATTGAACCAGCTGCTGAGTTTAAGAAACGAAAAGCTATATCAAGATATCTATCTATGTTGATCTTTAATTTGCTTTCTCTCTTAGTTCTCGAATTAATCTCCTAAGTGTGTTAATATATATAAATTAAGCTATATAAAGTCAAAGTCGATATCTTTTTTTTAAAGATGAAATTAGTCAAAGTCGATATCTTTGAAGAATTATTACAGTTGGACACCTTGTACTTTGTCCATTTTTCAGATCCACTCTGGTATTATTAGAAAGTGAGATTACACCCTGTAATTTGAATTTTGTTTTTCATTTACACCTCTAAAGGCGTAATGGCAATTAAATGGTATTACATTTTTGTTTCGGAATGATAAAATTACCCTTTTATTATTTTAACAAAACATGCACATATATTTGAAAAAAAAAACAGAGAATAATAAAACATGCACATCCTGTAATTTTTAAAAATAAAATAATAAAAATATTAAACTTAAATTTTTTTAATATAATATAAATTTTAATCGATATTATAACACTATATATATTAAATAATAAAAAAATAATTTAGTTTGATATGTATTAGTATAAATATTCAAATTTTTAATTGAAACTGCAACAATACTAATTTATTATTCTATCAACGAAACTATTCCAATTTAAATACTAATTGATAATACAGTGCTGTACACCAAATATGACCGAATTTCAAAGGCATTGGAATTTAAAATTTCATTGACAACTTCCTTGGCATCACTGGCCCAGATTACATTTGTCCAGCCATTCTCTATTGCATACGAAGAAGCCCATTCAAGGGCCTTAATTTCTGCATGTGAGACGAAGAACACTACTCTAGTTTTGCAGCAAGAAAAAAGAAAGAGTGCTCTTACAATCTCGGACTACCATGGAGAACGCTTGACTCCTTCCCTTTATGTTATGTTGGTGAAGCAGTCGGCTTTGGAGGAGCAAATTGAATGAAAGACTGAAGCTTCACGTTTGGAGGATGCTTGCAGACGCTATTCCTACTAGAAGGTTGTTTTCAATCGGATCAAAAAAGGGGATAAAGTTTCTGTTTGCTATGGAGCTGAGGAGTCGTCCAGTTTACATTTTGTTTAAAGATTGTCATCTTGTGAGACTTGTAGCGTTTGCAAGCCATTGGGTTTGTGGAATTGTGATTCTATTTTTCAACTTGTGGATCTGTGTCCAAAGAGGATGCATCTGTTGGAAGGTTTGGTTAAAGAGGATGCTTTGATTCTGTTTGCTCCTCTTTTCCGCTGTTTTGGAATTTCAGGAATTCAAAGGTTTTTGAAGTTGCCTTGCTTTGTTTCCCCTTTCAATGCAGAGGGTAGGCATTGGAGTGGGCTTCCAAGTATGACGAAAAGTATGGGTGGAGAAATGTGGTTTGGAGATTGATGCTAAGTAGTGACGGAAGTGCTTGCAGAGGCTGATCCCTTACGTTGGCATTCATTTAATAGTATTTTAGCTATAGGCCTTATTGTGGAATGCAATCTTTATTTACCCAAAAAACACAAAAGCAACAATCCTATGCACACACACAAATATATAGGGGCTTGCTAGCCGGTGCTTGTATTTTAGATGGAGGTGGAGCATGAAAAGGGAATGGTTTCTAAATAGCCATGAGTTTAAAATTAGAGGGGGTGGAGTAACAACATTCTTGTTTTTAGGAATTGAATTGCATTCAACCAATATTTCCATGAATTGCATTGATAGAGGATTACAAGGCACCAACAAACTGGTCCAAAGAAAGTGTAGAAGCAATATTTAAGGGAGGAGTACCTATTGAAAATTCATCACAGTTTAAGTTACACTTATTTAAAAGCGAAAACTTAAATCCGCTGCCTCATTAGCGTCTCTGCTCTTCCAGTATAAAACCCTATCACGACGAGAGAACCCACTTCTGATCTTGCTAAGATTGTTATACGAATGCCAGCTGGGGGGGCTCATCCGAAGCCAAGACCTCCTTGACAACTTTACTCAGCATCAGACTCCACCGCTGAGGTAATAGCATTCTTGTCCATCCAATCTCCTTCCCACCTTCTTATAAAAATATAACATAAAAATAATTCCTGTGATAGGAATTTCAATTCCTATAGAACATGATCCTGAGATTTTCATTGATAAACTTGCGCACTTTTGTTTTGGAATAGAAACAACTTAGAAATTACTATTATGACAAATAAAGAAAATCAGAATTCCTATCACTTAAGATAGAAATTTGGATTTTTGTGTGAAAATGAAAAAATGAAAGAAAATATATGAGTCTGCACAAAGAAAAAATAAATGAAAGATGAGAGTTTCAGAGGGAGATTGGTAGACAATATGAGTACGTAGAAAGAAAAATAAATGAAAGGGTTGCACTACTAAGAAAAAGAGACTTTAATTAGGAGCAAGATGGTAATTGCAGTACTAAGAAAAGAGTGCTACATGATTTGCTTATTGTACTAATTATGCCATCGCAAATGACAATTGGGCTATATAACCCCAAAACTTGCAAATGAAAACAATACAGGAACACTACAACATACATATAGAAAAAAGAGTTTTGCTGCGTCTTAAATGTAATGCCAAGGCTTTCTCATCTATTTGTCAGAATGTCAATGGTTGTGCTTCATCCTCCAAATCATTTTTTATTTATTTATTTTTAAATCAGACCCAAAATAGTCTAACCAAGACATGCTTAGTAAAAATAGAAGGCAAGGTCTCAAAGGAGACATCAAAAAGCAAATTACACATATTAGAAAAGAGTGTTTAGATACTAAATCAGCTAGAATATTAGCTTGCCTAGAAGTCCAAGTAAAAATCCATCCATACTCACTTTCATCAATGCTTAATTGAAAATTTGATTGTCTCTTGATCTCCACCCTAACAGTTCTAGATCGGAATAACCTCATTTTTTCCATCACAGCCACTAGATAACATTTCTTCAGCCAAAAACATAGACATGCTTACTTGCCCACTCAAGAGCTTTGAGCTCTGCCAAAGCAGGTTCTAGCAGATCAGTGACCAAAGAAGTAGATTCCTCCAAAGCCATTTAACTATACAAGTTTAGGCAATTTACACTTGCCATATATATGAATAGGAGTACAACTATTTAACACAATTTGTATTGCAATACAATTCATGCGACATTCTTTTTCATCATTTATATATAAACAATAAAAGCATACCACATCACTTGTATTCCAACACAAATTGTGTTTATATAGTTGTACTCATAAATGGATTGGACTACTTTTTTTGAACTGATCTATACTACACTTATAACAACTAAAGTTGCTCAGTGGTAAGCCCATCACATCTATGAAGTCATGGTTTCAAGCCATGCCACCTCCCCTTAATTTACAAAATTATTCTAAAAAAAAAACCTATGCTAGACTGGATTGGATATAGGTTTTTATTATCCTATCTTCGGTACAACTTAATACTAGACCAGATTATGTTTAAACTTTAAATTTAAATAAGTTTCTTTCATTGATTTAAACGAAGCTTTTTTTTAAAAAAAAATTATTATATAAATTTAAATAAACAAGTTTAAAAAATATTGAAAAACAAAAAGCCACTACCGCCGATGGCAAACTTCAACAAACTCTGTAACCTTCCAGCTCCGTTCAACACCGATCTACCGAAGTCAACCGCTGTCAACCGAAATCAATATCGATCAACAAAAGTTAAAACTGATCAACCAAAGTAAATACAGATCATCAAAAAAAAAACATCACCGATCAATGTTAGTCAAAAGTTATTAATCTAACTCCATGAGTTTTTAAAATAATATGTAAGTAATTAGTAATGTTATTAAGCAGAAGTTGTGCAATTTCACAATCCACTTGGTATGATATTAATAAAAATCTTATGCATTAATGTTATACCAAATGAATTGTAAAACCACACAACTTGTGCTAAAAACCATTATTCATTTAATAACCTCAAATCCCAAACTCTAAAATATTTAAATATTTAAGTGAATCATTTATTACCAAACATAGGACTAGGCCAAAATAGTCCAGTCCACAACCTTATCGAGTCAATCAAACATACCTTCGGGGCTCGTTTGGATTGCCAAACTAGATAAGATAGGACTGGACTAATTGGATTATCCCAATACAAAAAAACTTCAAATTTTTTTTATGAAGTCAACCCAATTAGTCCAGTTCAATAACATCCAGTCCAGTCAGTACAAGTACTTTGCCTTTCCAAGAACAATGGTTTACAAGTATAAACGTAAAAACCAATCAAAGAACGACCATGTTATAGTATATTCAAATGCTTGATTTCCATGCACTTATAGTACCTTTTATTCTTCAACATGATCTTGAACTTTGATTTCATATAATGTGTGTTTTTGACCAATTAGTACAACAGAAAACTAATACCAAACTAACATAAAATTTTGATCTAAATCCCTACTTTATTTAATTATATACTTCGACTTAGAATACACATTTGTCTGTGTATATTTCACCAAAAAAATAAATATGCATACACACCCAATCACATCACACCACAGGCCTAGCAAGTTAATATAATCATTTAATAATGCAGTATAATGACAAAGAACCAACCAAGCTTACAATCAGTATTACAGTTTAGATCTGCATAATGTTCTACAGACCATAAAGATAATAGAACCCCCATGAGCTCAAAAAATGCAATTTATGTGATCAGGTTCGCCATACATACATAAAATATATGTCAATAAAAATAAGTACAAAATAAAACTTACCAGCAGAAAAAGAGAACGAATATGAAATAAATTAGGGTAGGAAAAGTTAGGGAAAGGGAGGAAGAGGTGGAAATCAACGGTATGGGTGGTATGGGAAAGAATAAAACTACGCAGTTTAGCTATTCCCACCTCTCTAATAACCAATAGACATTATTCTGCCCAATCCTCCCACACCCATAACTTCCACCAACTCTCTTTCTCTTTCCCTCTTACTCCTTTTTGTTCTTTTCGCTCACAATCTCTCTTGCATATAAACAATTACAACCCCAAAAGATCTAAGGCATGCCCGAAGTGATTTTAGGTGGCCAGCTACTGAGAAAAGCCAGGGAAAGAGATAAGGTGGAGGATATTATTGGCATGGGTGGACTCGGAAAGAAGAAGAAAATTTTTAAGTGTTTTGTTTGTGATTTTCCATTAGTCCAAACAAAACCACTGTTTCTTCCCAAGCCTCTCATGCCAACAATTTCATCCGAGACCTTAACAATCTCTTTCCTTCTTCTCTCTATATTTCTGATCTGAGAGCGACAGAGGAGCCCAGTTGCTGAGAAAACACCATGAAGAAATACTAGTCTTTTATAACGAAACTTTGGATTGGGTTAGGGAATTTGGGATGGGTTTTCAAAACCAAAGACGCGTCGTGATCAGTGATAACGTGAAAATGGGTGAAAATTGGAGAGATTCTCTCATCCATAGAAAAATGGACTGCCCACTCTGCACGCTGCTTTGCTTTTGTTTGGGGTTTCCCACCAACTCCTTTATTACTATACGCGTCACTGCTTTGTCAGACTGTCCCTACAAAGGCTACAAGTGCTCTGTTTTTATGCAAACTTTTTTTTCTTTTGTTGAGAATTATTCAACCTTTTAAAACCTATATATTTTATAACAGGGCGGCTGGTTGTAAGAATCAACGGATACTAACGGCGAATAAGGCGAACCCTTTTATTTATTCTTATAGTTTGAATATTCTTATAGTGAATTTTGATAAATTTTTATTTAAATTTTAAATATATTTAATTTTATTAAATATTAAATAGAGAATAAATTATTTTTTTTTTATGAATAAAACTTGCATTAAAATATCTTTAAAGAATTTTAAATTAATAATTCTCATATTAAAACTTTTTTTTCTATAAAAAAAAATAAATTAATAGAATATTTTATAAAAAAAAATAAATAAATAGAATAATGAATGAAATGGAATAAACTTTGCTTGGTTTACGTTTGGGATCAAATTTGAATTAAACATGAAATCAATTTTTTCTATAAAAACAAATAAATTGATAGAATATTTTATAAAAAAAAATAAATGAATAGAATAATGAATGAAATGGAATAAACTTTGCTTGGTTTACGTTTGGGATCAACATTTGAATTAAACATGAAATCAATTTGCTTCGGCAAAATACCCTTAACAATTATATATATATAAATTTTAACTAGACTTAATATAATAGTTAATTTTAAAAATAATAATAATTAATTAAGAATGAGAAAGATGAGAGAGAATAAGTAAAGAGAACAAACATGAAAGAAATTGGAGAGACCAAAAGAAAGTGAAGAAGAATGATTTTAAGGGGAGGGGTATTTTGGTCTTTTCAGTTTCAACCAAATAGTGGAAAGGGGATTCCTCCTTCTGGTGGAACGGCCGTGTCATCGAAATCATGGAATTGGCCTTCCAATTCCACAAACCAAACACTACCAAATGTATTTGCTTTTTTTTTTTCGGAATTTGATATTTTGTGCTTTAATAATTTAATTTAACACCAGGTGTGACAAATCTGTTCTGCCAAACAATGTAGGAAATGACATAATAAAATGTTATTCGCCTTTATTAAATTATATTTAATTAAATTGTGCCCTGTAAATTAAATTGTGCTGTGTAAATAAAGTTATATCAATTTTTTTTTAATGGTGAATATCAACTTGTTGGTTCTACAGAATTACTCTATTTTTTTTTCCTGATTAAGTAAGAATCTTTCTAATCATAGTGAAATATGAGGTTTCAACAATCTTTCTAATCATAGTAAAATATGAGGTTTCAACATCCAATATAGTAGTGACAGGTCTATGTAACATTGTAGAGTTACTTTTTGATTTTTTTCTAATTATTTTTTATTTTTAGATGGGGGATAAAGTATTCAAAGATGGAGAGTACAACTTTTGCATTTTGAGAAATTATAAAAATTCTAGTTTCATTTTAATTTTTAATTCAATTCACCTCTCCCCACACTTTTTTTTTTTAAATTACATGTATGTTATATGAATTATATCCAACCAATATTATTTTCCATTTCATTTTTATTTATTTACTTATTCATATATAATTTTAAAAAATAGTTCATCAACCCAAATGGACCACTTGTTAATTTTACAGTTAAAATTATCAAAATAATTATTTTCTTTTCAAATTTTATGTCATAATAAAAATGTATTTTAGATATTATGCATTTACTTTCATATCATATTTTCTTTTAACATCAATATTTATTTATTTTTATCAATTTGCCTATACATATCCAACTTAGAATAGTTTTTTTCTCATTTTATATTTACCATGGTTGGGAATTTAAAAATAATATAATTATTTTGCTAATATTAATTGTAAATAATATGATTATTTTGTTAATATTAATTGTAAGGTTGATTGTACAACCATAAAACTTCCAATTCCACTTAGTAGATTGCCCAATCCAAAAATGACTGTGTTTTAACATTTTCTACTGGAATGCGTTCTTAAAAAATTGTATTTTATCATATGAGCTCTTTTTTTGGCAGCGTAATTCCTTAAACTTCAAAATTAGTGCAGTAGTGCTACCCTCCATCAAGTCTATTAAGTTTTTGCAGTTTTCTCCCATTTGGTTCGTCAAGTGATTAAGATTTTGCAATTTTCTCCCACATGATTAATCAAATGACCAGTTTTCTTCTAGTGACAAAGCTACAAGGTTGAGCCAAAAAGTTTCGAAGTCCCATTTTGCCATAAAGAAAGATGGTAATGTGATATATCACATGGAAAAAACAGCAAAATCTTAATAGATTTGACGAGAGACACTATCACGGGACTGATTTTGAAGTTCAGTAGCTTCCAATGCCAAAAAGAAAATTCAAATAATAACATACTACTTTAATGAACCAAAAATCCTAAAACAAAATTATTCATTTTGGTCGAAAATCTCAAATTTAAAGAGCACACCTATTGGGTGCGATGCTAAAGGAGCAAGTGACCTTCTGCCTGCTGAGAATGGCACTCTTATGTTCTCAATGTTTTGTCCTCCTTGAAATCAGGGAGCAATTAATTATTTTTAATCAGTTCGATCTTTTATTTTATAGAAGAAATACAAATAAGGCAGCTCATAACTTACCTCCTTATTTTTAAGTCTTTACAATTTTACGTCCTGGTTAGAAGAAGACCCTGTTTGGCTTTCTCATTTAATTCTAGCTCATGTACTCTCTTCAACTTCTTAATGAAATCTTCTCTTTTACCTCAAACAAAGATCTCTGCCCTCCTAAGAATTTCATGCACCGTTTTATCTTACTAAAGAATAACACAGAGAGCTTTCTTTGTCTTCCATTAATTGCAAGTCAATCAGCTGCTTTGTTTTTCTTTTCTTTTCTCTTTCTTGTGATAAGAACCTCTCAAGTGTGAAGCCCTATTCCTCTTACGGTGGAGCCGCGTCGTTTGGCTCAAACAACGTGTCTGTGGACGGCCAAACAGCAACCAGTATGTCATGGGTTAACGACCGTTTGACATCATTCTGAGCCATTTATTTTAGGACATCATCCCTATAGTGCATTCTCTGCCGTTGCTTTTCTTCAGTATGTGCAAACAGCCTAGATTTTTTTCCCGATCTCTGTGCCTCAAGCATTTAGAGGTGAGGAAGACGATCTCTGTTTAGGGTTCCTTGTGGTTTCTCTCTTGTTTCTTCCTGTATGATTTTAGACTCTAAACTTGTAAGTCTCAGTGGTTGAGTATCATACGTATATAATGGTGAGGGTATGTTTCTTATTAGAGGGTGCAAGGACTTGCTTGAATAGTGAATAAAGCTCTTCTTGCTTATTTTGGGTGAACCATGTCAAAATACAGTGAGCTTGTGTGCTTATTTTATTTCACTGTCTTTCATTATTTATACCCTGCCATTTTTGTTTAGGTTAGAACTGTTTGCTTGCATCTTTCTTCAATCTGATTTATGGATCTGCGTTTAAACCCTATAGAACTTAATTTTTCCTTTTTGATTATTCATTATATATATATATATATATATATATATGTATATATATTAAACTGTTTAAAATGTTAGCCATTAATTAAACTTCTATTTTTACCTGAAAAATGAAAAAAAATCATCTTTAATTAAATAATCAAGAGATTAGTCTCAACCAATGCAATTAACTCATATAAACCTACAAAAAAATATTTAAAAAAATCTGAAAATGCAAATCCAATTAACCACGCTCAACTAATAACTCCGTCCTTAAAACCTAATGCCAAAGATCAAAGAGAATACACACAAAAAAAGAAAAATAAATTAAAATGAACACAAAACGAAAGCTGGCTTACCGAACAGCATAGTAGGATCTTCAACATATGAATTGGTTTAAGAGAGAAAAAAAAGAGGAAAGAAGGAACTTTAGGAGGTTTCTGGAATGGGAGGAATAGGAAAGAAAATTAGATCGCTGATAATACACAGCCATTTTCTTAGGAATTCGTAGCAAAATTTTCTTTTCTTTTGTTTTCCTTTCCTTTCCTATCCACCCATTCCTAGAAAAGCCTCCTCAAAGTCTTTTCCTTTCCAACTTCTCTCTGATTCTTCTTCAGTAAGTATGTTTTGCTGTGGCCACAAGCTCAAGACTGAGAGACGATGAAGATTAGATAACCCATCATATAGGAGTCTATGCACGCGGTTTCTGTACGACTGATTTGTCCTTGTCGTTTTTTGGCGAAAGTTGTGCTCTTACACCTTAGAATCTGCTTTCTTCACGTGTAATCTGCTTTTACACCTTGGAACTTACTTTCACGTGCAATCCTCTGTGTCATTGAATATTTTTTGACAGCGCTCGAACCGATTGACTGCCATTTTCTTGGTAGAAGCGAACCGTTTGCACATGCCAAATTGTTGTTGTTTGCGTTGGAATTTGATAATTTATTCGTTATTATTATTTTTTAAATTATTGTGTTTTTTTATTTACAATTTTAGTTGAATCCCATACTTTTCTTTAATGATTTAATATTGGGAATATTAGCTTTATTGTATCCATAATTATATTTTGGTCTTTAAATATATATATATATAAACACTTTAAGGACTAAACAGTGCATATGGGACTGAAATGTAAGAACCAAAATAAAAAAAAATAATTTAAGAATCAAATCCTACAGTATTACAAAATTGTAAACTGATAATTCCAGCTCAACCTTTTTTTATTGTAAAAAAACAGAATTAATTGTGAACTGACAATTCCCGAACTCTTTTTGTATTATAAAAAAATTGCAAATATGTTATAATTTAGGAAATCATTTTGGTGAATATTATGACCGAAAATATTGTAGAAATAAAGATTTTCAACGTATAAGACTTCCTGAAAATTAACAACATTTTTTTTTTCAAAATATATACATTTTATTTTAGTTGATTTGTTCCAATTTAATCCAAATGCTCTAGTACAGTTAACTTAATCAAACTAACTCATGTCCGTTTAAATACTCCTATAAACATACATAATCCTTAATCTTATATAACCCAACTCAATTTTTCACAGCAATAATTTTGTATGCTTTCTACAAGCAACTCAAAAATTGGGTCTATTTTATTTTTTCCCAAAATTTTCAATTTTTACACAACTTAATATTTATTAATAATGAAACAAATGGTTAATAAATCCCTTAATTATGCACCCATTCTAAAGTTTTTTTTTTTTTGTCACAAAACTACTTTAATAAGTAGCACTTTAATCCCTTTCCAGTATTCAGTCTATTTGTTGATAATTAATAATATTTGAAACACACAACACAATACTTTTGAATAATACTTCAACTGCTCTGAAAATAAAAGCACGAGTAAAAAAATAGCGCAAAAATCGTCAACAAACTAACAAATTATATTGAAAAATAATCCAAGTTGCAGTGCCACTTATAATGTAGTTTAAAGATAAAAATTAGAAAAGAATACTTAGAAGACCAAAGTGTAAAGTTTAATATAATTTGGGGACCTACAGAACTATTAACCCTCAAATAAATTTATCTCCAAACTATAACTAGCAAATTGTTGATAAACAAAGAAAAACAAAAAAAAGAAAGAAAAGGAAATGGATAAAAGCGGACCAGACGAGATCAAAAGAAAGAAAAGAGCTAAAACTCCATAGCATTAGTGGTTGAAGAGAGTCATAGTTTCAAAATTAACCCAAAATTTTGTAGCTTCTGGTTTTGACATTGAATCTAAGAACTACTCTCTTTCTTACCTCAGATCATTGACATGAGTACAGATTTTCAGAGTGAAAAATGGGAAAGAAAGGGAAAGAGAGGAACTAGAGGAAATAATTGGCATGAGAGGATTAGGCAGGAAAAGAATATTAGAGATTTAACTCTCTAATTTTTTTTTCTTCCTTTTACAAAATTATAAATTTTCTTGCCAAAACTCCCATAGCCAAACACTTCCTTAAGCTCTTTCTCTCTGTCCCTCTTTTCTCTTATGATGATGCTGAAGACTCTCAAACCCAATGAAAAAAACAAAATGAAGTGGAGCAGATTTCAACTATCAGATTATTAAAACTATATTTGAAAAACGCGTTGATGTCAGCCTTTATTTAAAAAAAAAAAAAAAAACTCAAATTAAAAAATGAGATAATAAAAAATAAAAAATTTAAAAGTTGTTTAATAATATAATTGTTTTTTATTTTTATTTTTTATAAATTATATATAATTTAATTAATTTAAAAATTAATTGAATAAAAATTATCAAAATTTTTTTTAAAAAAATTTAAAATTTATATTTTATTTTATGTTTTTATTTAATTAAATAACCTAATTAATATTTAATAAACCTAACAAACCTCTAAATTAATGTTATCATGCCTCTAAATTACTTTTTTATTTTCTTTTACGGAGCAGCAAAAATCTCAAACGGCGTGGAGGATCTTTTGACAGAAAATTGCATTCACACTCTGTCTGAAAGTGATGCGACCCATCTCTCTTCTTTTTGGTAAATGGGACCCACAATTCAAGTGCCAACAGACAAAATATAATAACATTTTTGGGCCAACCAGTAATGTCATGGGAACGTGTGCTGAGAAGATTAAATAATGCGTTTTGAAATCTCAAACTATTTAAGTGCATTTACACTTTTTTTTTTTGGGTGTGGGTGGGTGTGAATAAAGTGCATTTACACTTGCTACGTGAATCAGAGCATATTTACACATTCGTCCAAACTTTTAGATTTGAACATATTTATGCCACATAATTGTTAGATTCTTAAATCTATTTGAAAACGTCTTGACGCTGGTCCATTTCTCTCCCCTCAACATGCAAGTTAAAAAAAATTAAGTCATAAGAAACAGACAATTGCCACTTTTAATAATATAATTATTTTTTATATTTATTTCTTTAATTATATATAATCTAATTAATTAAACTATTTAATTAAATAAAAATATTTTTATATTTTTATTCAATTAAATAATTTAATTAATATTTAATAAACTCTAATTTTAAAAATAATTAAATTATATATAATTAAAAATAAAAATCATATTACAAAACAACCCTTTAAATTTTATTTTTCTTTCAGAGGGCAGTAGAAAATCTTAAAAGCTATCTTAATGATGGTGGAATAGTGATTTTTTCAAATTTTTCTTAAAGTTGAAAGTACAGCAGGAATTATTGTTTTATTTTATTTATTTTGGGCCAAGTACATGTACGAGAAGAGCCTCCTCTGAAGAGGCTAAAGAAAAATGATTCAGGTCTGTGTTTACCTCTACTTGTATTTTACACTATAAAGATTGTTCGAATAATTGTTTATTATCAATTTAACTTTTGATTGAAAATTTTTGTTGATTAGATGACTGGTAACTGTCACTTTGATTAGAAATGGATCGCTAGAAAAATCAAAGCACAAAACAAGCACAGAAAACAGAAGAAGAATTTTACCAAAAAAAAAATATAACAGAAGAAGAAGAAGAAAAGAAGAGATAAAGCTCTCTCTCCTCTGCCCCATAACATCCTCCGCAGAAAAACAAGTAAAATATAATATATATTACCAAAAAATAAAATAATTACATATATATACATATATATATATATATATATATATAAAATAACATCTAAGAAATTCAGATACCAACAACAATGATACGAGATCATATGAGTTTGATTCCAATACAACAAAAATAAAATAAAATAAAATTATTGAAAAAAAAAACCTTGGGTAAAACCCTAACTTGATATTTGGAAGAAGAAGAAAAATAGTAACTAGTAAGTCGAATCCAAGAGAAGCAAAATGGAAAAGGAGGAGCAAAAGGAAGTCATAGGAATGGGTGGAATCGGCAAAGAGTTAATTAAAAAATAATAATAAAAAGATACGAACTTTCTTTGCCAACCCTCCCATCTCCAATAACTTCCTTAGGCTCTAAACTCCATTTCCTTCTTCTCTCTCTCCCATATCTCATATTTTCTTTCCTCTCCCCTCTATCTGGAGAATTCTGAGTAATTATAGATCTGGGTCTCTATCAAATACTTGAAAAACGCGTTTTTTTGTCGTATATAAAAAAGAACGTTTCTATTTTTAATTATTATTTTTTTCTATTTTATTAATTGAAGTATTATCTTGTCGTTAGATTATTTGTTTTTATTTTTTGGTCCCAGTCAGATGCTTATCCCTAAGGGGTGTTTGGTGCGCCGGACAGAGGGGACTTCACTAATTTAGTCAAAAATGAGTGAAGTTCAGTGTTTTGTAATGGTACCGACTATTTGATCTCCGGATATAATTAATAAAAATGGATTAAATTTAATTTTAAGGGGTGAGATTATTTAACCCATTGATTTGGTGGGTTAAAAATAGTCCACGTCTCATGACAAAATATATAAAATCTGAAATATTTTATAGGAAATATTTTATATATATATATTTTTACAAAAATAATTAATGTAATTAAAAAATTTAAATAAAAAAGCTATCAACTAATATATTATAAAATAACTAATAAGAAATATATAAAATAAAATAAAATGACTTAATAAATTATGATATAATATACATATATATATTATAAATTTAAATTTAATAAAATATAAAATAGAATATATATATTTTTTGAAAAAAAATTTAGTTCTAGTTCGGCATGCATCAAGTCTATAATTTTATCCAAATTGCATCAAACACAAAATAATATTAAAATTATCTTAGTTTTAGTCCTACTAAATTAATTTCAGTTAGAATATAAAATTAATCCTGCCTAATCATATATACCAAATTTACCCTAAGAGCTCTGTTCATTCATTTCAAACCCAATGCTGTTTTGGGAATGTTTAAGCTTCTCATTCCAATATTTACCAAAAAAGTTTCTCAATCCAATTTTCAGATCACAATGGCCCATCTAGCTATCAACTCGGACGTTGTATTTGCAAAACCATTTGGACTTTGAACTTTATACACAACAAGCCCAAAAGATTGACATGGGTTTGGAATGTGTACGTTGGGCTCTTAAACATTTTACACTAATGGGTGCTTTTCCACTAGTTGTTATATTTATATTTATGCTTAAATATTTTCTTTCTTATAAAAAAACATGGTTGTTATAATAATATACATCAAATTAAAGTTTCTTACTGTGCTAATTAACTGTTAACTAGCTCAATTATAGGATTAGTAAAACTTAGTCCATAGGTATTTGTATATCTTGTAATTCATATCCACCCACAAAGTTCATTTGCATATGTACTAAAATGGTAATATACGCCTCTGGGAGCACTAGCCAATACCGGATACGGACCTAGTACCCAAAAACAAAATGAAGATGTATTAGGGCCTGTTTGGTTTTGGTGTTGCTTTTTGGCTTTTGTGCTCTAAAAACCATTTTCACACTAAAGATTGAAAAATTATTTTCTAATTGTTTTATGAAAACAATGGGCGTGACAAGTATTTTCAGAAGCAGTTTTCATACAACCAGATAAAAAAAATGTTTGGATGAAAAATTTATGTTTTTTTAAAACTAAAATTTTTCCATTTTCATTTTTATAAAAATCATAAGTTAAATAATATAATTTTTTATTTAAATTTGAAATAAAATAAGTTAATAATATTGAAAAAAAAAGAAAAAGAAGTGTTGTTTGACATAGCCAAACTCGGTTTAACGTTTTGGTGAGTTTTCGAGACTGGTCACTGCTGGTCAATATGTTGGGAAGAAAAAGAGGGAGGGAGAGAGGATCCCATTATCTTGTAGAGGGAAAAAAATAATAAAAGAAAAAATGTGTTAAAAGAATAACTCAAAAAATCAACCAAAAACATCTTTTTATTGTTTTTCTATACTTCAGATCATTTTATTATCAAAGAATACTTTTTACAAAACATTTGCCGAAGACCTTTCTATTTATTTTCAAAGAACAAGTTTTTGGTTTTTAGTACGAAGAACAATTTTTAAACTGTGGAGCTAAACTAACACTTGAATTATAAAGAACAAAACTTATAGAGACAATTAATTGATATATAAAAAATTTGAAGACGTACACCGATAGGGGCAAATGAGAATGATTAAAGGGTAGCCCATGAATGGAAAAGTCCATTCAGAAGTTTGCTTACTTTAGCAAAAATCAAAATACATCATTAAAACAAAGAGTAGTATATCTCTTTGGTTGCTTTGATGATTTGAGAGATCATCAAAGCAAGCCAAAGCAACCAATATGTACTCATGATGGTTTTGAAATTAAGTCATTTAACAAAGGAACTAATCAAACTATATATCAACAGGCTAAAAGGAGATCAAATAATCGATCTCTCTGGAAATCCTCATCTAATTAAGTACTCTCCACCAACAGTATCTCCGGGCCACAAGACTATTACCATTTACCACATAAAACTAATTATTCTATTATATACGTTATATATATATATATATATATATATATGTCCAAGTAAATCACTCATAGTTACTAGATAATGAATTGAGTATTGAGTATTATTTACCAATTCCCCATTTTATCAGCAGGCACATAAACATCTATACGTACTTTAAACATGGGTTTCTCTGTCATTCTCATGCATGCATGCACAGTTATTCATATTTCAAAAGGTTGATGGTGTATATGTATTTCACCTGTCCAGGGTGGTGATTGGCTTGCGCTTCATCATGAACCTCTCCTGGTCAGTGAGTGCGTGGCGGAAATGGCATCGGTGACCGTACGGACAAACAATGCCGGAGAGGACCATCCTGCAGACCTCGGTCTTGTAGCGTGGGTGGCGAATAACTGGACGGAGCTCCTGAATGCCGTGAGCAAACTGGCATTGGTCCCCATAAGGGCACGCACCTGTCTCCTGCCATTTGTTGCACAGCTCTGTCTTGATCATGCCTTGCTTGTAAACCTCCAATTCAAGCGGCTCCTGATCCTGCTCCTCCTTCTTTGCTCCGCTCACGCACACCTTTTGCTGTATCATCATCACCCCACAAACAGTCACTCACAAAATTATCCAATTTGTAATTAGAAGAATTATATATACCATAATGGGAGGCATGCCATCTGGCTCATTTTGCACATTTTCGACTAGCTAGCTTATATACATATTTGCATTATAAATATTGAACCATTTGAACTCCTTGTACTAAACGTACATACATCCATGCAAGTACAAATTAGTGAATCTGAGCTTGCTCTCATGTTTCGAGTACTCTTTCTCAAATCTTAAGCATGTGGTTTGTTTCTGTAAACTAGATGACGTACGTGTAGTGGCATCACATCCTACTCTTTCCAAACGTTCTCCACATTTTAAGTCAATGTTGTCCTTATGGCTATGATTCTTTAAAGTTTTCAGAGCCATTTTTTTTAATCAATATGGTCCTTTTACAATTTAATTTTAACCAAAATCAGGCTCCCATTAGGCTCAAAAACTTTCAAACTAACTTCTCTCTTTGGGCAGAAAGGATTTCTACCAAAAAGACAGAAAAGAAGATTGCAGAACTTAAATAAAATATACATGCGGCCACAGAGAAAACAAAAAAAAAGAAAAAGAGACAAGGGAGGATTCCCTCCAATCCATTCACCAAACATATATAAAACAAATAAACCAAACTTGTGAAAATTTTAAATTAACTTGTAAAATAAATATTATGCGAAAAAAGTACTGATGATATTCCCTAAACCACACCTCTATCGTAATTGAAAAAAATAAATTAATGCCAAGGCAAAATGCGCAGTAAGGTGGAAAAAAGCAGGGATAAGAAAGTAAAATAACCATTCTGCCAATAGCAGGTTATCAGAAAAACAAGTATCGCATTTCCGTCAAATAA
Organism: Rhamnella rubrinervis; assembly: GCA_007844105.2. Lineage (NCBI taxonomy): Eukaryota > Viridiplantae > Streptophyta > Magnoliopsida > Rosales > Rhamnaceae > Rhamnella > Rhamnella rubrinervis. The sequence goes on from CM017577.2 coordinate 6,878,709, forward strand.
AGAAAGAAAAAAAATAAATAAAGAGTTCAATATAAAAAAAAAAATGTTGCAATAAATTGGAAATTACCGTAACCGTCAGTGGGAGTGGAGTCGCGGGTCGAGACCTGATCGCGCTCCGAGCCCGTCCGCCATTTCTGTCGACGCCATGAGCTCCAATCTTCAGGTACCGATTTGACCTCACAGAAATACTCTTTGGCAGCGTTGACCTCCCCACCTCAACATTCTCAACCCTTCCGCTCTCGACCACACTCGTCGGGCTCTCCTCATTCACTTCTCCTTCCCAATTAGCACGATGACGACGACCCTCTGCCCTCTTGTCCCCAATAGACATGCCGCGAAACCTATTCAAAGTCCTAAGCAAACCAGAATGCTCCGACGTAGACGAACCCAGCTGTTTCTGTACCGAGGCTTGGATTAGGTGGCTCAGGTGCTTGTTCAGCTCCCGATTGACGGTCCGGAGATGGGTGTTTTCTCGGCGGAGAGACTTGGCTTCTTCGCTGGCTTCGCGGAGCTGTGTGAGGCAGAGGCTCTGGCGGTTGACCATCTCCTGGCGGTCTTGTACGAGAAGGGAGTGGAGGAGGTGGCTGTTTTCCGAGGACGTCTCCGAGTCCGAGTCCAGTACTTCATAAGGTGCGACGGAGAGGGAAGGTTTGGGACCCAAAATGTGGGGATAGAGGGATGCATAGCCGACGACGCCATTTGGTTGAGTCTGCGACATGAGCGTCGACGATGGTATCATTGTGAGGCCGCTATTAACGCTGGAGGTTGCGTCCTGCATTTTGTTGTTGCAGATAATTTCCTGAATCCGAAGTATATATTTATACATATATATTTATATAATTCTGTTATTTTCTGATTAATCATAAACCAAAAAAAATCTAAATATATGAACATTTTTAGAATTCAAGATCACAGCATGCAAAGCCAATACTACTGGTGCATTTAGATTTCAGGAACAATGCGTTTCAACAAATTTGGATTAAATTATTTCTCCAGATCTAATACGAAGAACAAAGGATTAGTTCGACCAAGAAAAGAGCAAAGAAACCAAAGAGATTAAGAACCGTAATAAATGATTGATCAAGGACATATGAAAGAGCAATCAACCAAAGATTTTGAATCAAGCAGAAATCGATGATCAGCTCGCAAGTGAATAATGAAGATCGAAACCAGTAATGGATGAAAATCAAACAAACCGAAGCATAATCAGAGGAAAGAAGAAGATTAAGCTACGTAAAGAGCGAGGTTTTGATCAGAACCGTACCTCTGTGAAGCTGCGGAGAAAGAAAAACAGAGAGAGAGACAGTCTCTCACTACCTTCTCTGGTTTTAGAGAGAGAGATTTGAGGTATGGAAAAGAAAAAGGGGTTTTATAGGTCGGTGGGATTTGGAGGGAAAAAGGAAAATGGAAGCATGCTGTGGGAATGGAAACGGTTTCGCCAGACAGCTCTAACGAATTTCCATGTCTACGATCGACCGGCCAATCTACGCATTTTTTTTATTTACTTGAATTGCCCTTTTATTTCATCATCCCCTACTTCATCTGCAAGGTTATTTTCGACATTTCGCATTTGTCATGCCTGAACGACCAGATTTGAGTCTATTGATCAAAGTTTAGTCACACGGTGTCAAAAGGCTGTTTGGGAAACAAGTTTTGTGAAACGCACATGAAGCTGTGTGTACTGAGATGCGTTTTAGTGTGGTCCCACCTGATGATATAAGATGTACGGTGATGAATAAAAGCTTTTTTTTTTTCGTTTGCATACTTCACGTTGTGAGGCGAATCCACTATCACATGCATGGGCAACAAATTGGTAGGGACAGACCCAAGATAGTTTAACTACCGTCGGATTTTTTTAGTGTGAATTGTTTGTGTTCATCTTCCAATTTTTAATGCCACGTGTTAATGTATTAGTGAATAGTAAATGATTGTTTTTGCAATGATAAATATAATACTCTTCAAATACCAAATTATTTTAACTAATTTATGAGATTTATATTTACTTGCATAGCTGATTCGTGTTTGCGCATTTTTAGAGTATTATTTTTTATTGTTGAGAAAGAAAAATACAAATGTGTTTTCTTTCTTTATATTTGATTTCAAACAAATATTGAGATATAAAGAATCTTTATATTTATATATATTTTGTACTCTCAGAATACTTTTCAAATTTACCAAACAAAGTAAATTATGTATAAAAATACTCAATTTCCGAATTTAATATAATTGGAAAAAATAAATAAATTAAAAAGGAAAAGGAAATTACACACAGCTCTCATGAGACTCTGAAAGGTAGTGTTGCGGTTAGAGGGTATTTGATGATACATTATTGCTTGGTTTGCAAGCTTGTTGAGAGGGTGGCGATGGTGGGTTTTGGTCTTTTGGGCGTTCAAATTTCTGGTCATGAAATTAAATAGATTAAGACCTGATTTGCATTAGTAATTTAGAAAAGAAGAATGATGCTGTTTGTTTGTTTATTTATTTATTTATTTATTATTATTATTTATGTGGAAGTGGGGAATAAGGAAGAGTTTGCTTCTTTAGCACAACTATAACTACCATAATATTTTGTCCAATATATAGTTGATCGCTCCCCAATCAAAATCTAATATGAAATGTTTGGTAAATTAATAATCCACTCCCACACATTGTCTCTTGATTTATGGGACACCTTGTTTTCTTATTTTCATGGTTGTTAAGCCACTACTCAGCAAATCACATTTCTTTCTCATTTTTGACCTAATTTAAGTTACAGTTTCTCTTTCATTTTCATTACAGTTTGCCCATGTTGATTTTATTATTATTATTATTGTTCGATGAAGTTTTTGTCTTGTGGCTTTGTAGCACATATACAAAGCTCTTTATGCCTATTTGTTGGATCCATTTTATTGAACTGCAAGGCTTCTGGGTCCCAGTCCCCATATAACCTATGAATAGTTTACAATTACCAAGTACATGCATCCAAGTCACAAGTATCTGCAGGCTCCTAATGCCACCAAACTTATATATACATATATACATGTGTGTGGAAGTGCTTCAGAGAAAATCTGATAGTAACAGACAGTTTATCGACCTGGATGATATTGTATATAACACATGAACTAGACCACTAGATCTATAAACTCAAAGATTGAAGTTTCAAGTATTCATTCTCTCTAAGTTGAATTTCATAGACTTACAACAACACTACATAAACACTATAATAGAATATAACCCCGCTAGAAAACCAAAACACCGGCTATACATGAATGGGGATTGAAAGAATTAATTGAGAAATCTGAGCTGTGAGCATGAGAATACCGTGGTGGTGATTCACTTTGGAAGCAGCATATGTAAAAAAAGCGAGATGCTAAGTTTCAATAGCTTCGTGTGACATCAACACCGTCAGAATCATATCCTTCTGTCTTCACAAAACGGCCTTTCACCCGCTTTCGCACATCAGCTCTAGCTTTTCGAGAGGGATACCGAATGTGGTTCTCATGCCTGAAAATAAAAGATTTATTCGTCATGTGTGTTATTCAAGAGAACTTAAAGTTTGTAATTATTGTATCCACATATCTATAACCTTGAACTGCACCAACACATTCAAAAAGGAGAGAAATCAAGGTGTTCAATCCAAAGTTCCCCTATGTTTTGGCACGAAAGATATTCAAACAAAACGAGGAAATTTAAAATTCATAAAAAGTGAGTAATTATTCCTAATTAATTCAGATTGATATCCCTAAAACTATGACATCCAAATTTTAGCCAGCCATTGTAATCACGTAGAACTCAACTTATGAGTTCTGCATACACAATTGATTTGAACAAGCCTCATACAACTCAAAGTCAGTTTAGTTCATCAGATCTCTTTAATTATTGCCCATTTTCCCCATCTCTTGACTAAATTTGATTCATTATATGTGCTAAGCTTCAACACCCTAACCAATTTTTTTCTAGGAAAATCTGAATCTGGACCTGGAAATTTGTCACATTCTTCCCCTTCTCCTTTTCTCCAATGTCACCATTTGTTAAACTTGTCCATGATAAAGTACTCAATCAATTTTCATCATAATTCCTCTGACAAAGTTGGAGTGAAGACAATATTATTCCCGCCATTATGATGGGCTTGGACCTAGCTAAGCTTATCATTTAAGTATGTTATAACAATTTAATTCAGTAGTTGTCCTCTCAAAAGGCATAGGTAATCTGGCTCTATCTCAATATACTTATTTAATAGTGAATAAAGTAGTTGAAGTCCATGTTTTGATAACTAACTCTCTAAATATTTCAGGTTCTAGTTAGTGCTACAACTTATGAGCTACGGTTTTCACACGTCCTTAATCCTCATGACTTGTTTGTTATTTTACAAAGGCCTAGTAAAGGGCCAAGGACTACCGTAGACTGAAGAGAGAGAGCCATCAATTTCATGGGTTTTGAAGTTTAGTTAAATGTAGGAATCTGAAAAAAGTGTCAAAAATATGAAACAGATGACTGAGATTTAATAGCATTAAGTTAATGCTGCTCATCAGAAAGACCTGGAAGAAGAAATTTTTTTAACACTTACAGTCTGGACTTCTTCTTCTCTTTGTACCTCATCTTGGCATTTTCTCTAGCTTCGAAATGTGCACCCTCAAGGTCATGTAATTTGCTTGAAGGCTCTCCTCCTGAAATGCAGGGTGAAAGTTCACTATCAAGACAATCAGTGCCACCGCTCTCAGCACTGAACCTTGAAACAGAGAACGACAAAGTTGAATAAGATGGTCGAATTGGGCGAGCATAATCCAGGTGTCCTGTGAGGTTATGAACTTTAGAAGAACCAATATCTCTGTCCATGTCATTGGAGTGATCAATGTAAGCAGATGAAGCCACCGAGGCATCCTGTAAAGAGAAATAAACAATGGAATAATTAAGGAAAAAAAATGCATTATCGGAGACTAGATAACTAGAATTTGTTGCTTGACAAAATCTTTTGTAGTGCCAACAAAATTACAATTCCCATCATTTTATATGAAATTGTCTTTCATAAAAAGGTGTAAAAATCAGTGTCCAGGAATCGTAGTAATCCAGCCAACAGAAAAAAACTTCAAGTGCCTGTTGCCACACAATGCAGGAAAAAAAAAATGGAAATTGACCTGCCCAGTGCCCCATAACATCATGCTTTTATGGTCAATTGAGTTAGAATGGAAATTTAGAATCTTCTGGAATCTATATTCAGTTTCACATTATACGGTCAATATATTATATTTAAGCCATAGAAATCTCTTTGGAACATCATTCATTATGCCCTACCTTTTGTCATTGTCCACATACAGTTTCAAATATTTTCTGAGCTTTTCGAGGAATAGCAGTAAACAACCTGCAACCTGTATTAATTAATTAGACTTGTTTTATAAGGTGAAATTTTTAATGATTATTGTTTTATATCATATCACGCAGCTCCACTACAAGTTTCTGATGCCTCTCTTTGCCAAATGGTTACTCCTATTTTTATCTCATTTCTGCTACCTTTTACTTTAATCAGTTCACAAGCATAATAACATATGGAATTTGGTGATATCATCTACAAATTCCTGAAATAAACAAAAAAGAGAAAGAAATGTTATTCAGACCTCCATTGCTCTTGAATAGCCATAATCTGATTTATCGATAGACATATCCTTTTCCACAGAGGAGTATGACAAGTCTTTATCAACAAGTAGTACTCTGTTAGGATCTTGATCACCTCCAAATAGTTCTTCAAAGTTCCGGAACGTTAAATCAACATCCGGAATGTTAAAATCATCATGACAAATAAGTTCTTCACAAATCCCAAGATCTTGCATGTTTTGAGACCACAACTGCAAGTAATACCGAAAGAGACTTAAATGGTACAACAGAATTGTCTGATTTACAAATTTAATGACAACAAAGAAAATTTTCTATCAGTATAATAAGAAACAAAACTCCAAACTGTTTCCGTTAATAGTATAATGTCAAAGAAAGGAAAAAACATATCAGATTTAAAACATGCATTTGACAACAGTATGCACATACAACAATCATGATGCTAATCACAGGCGAAATAATGTTTAAGTTGGGTTCAACAACATCATGAATTCAAAACAAGTAATCTGAAGTTCATGTAATGCGGTTTTATTATTGATTTAAATTTAGAAAGTCAAAACACATGAAATTCAAACCATGGTCAGTAAGTGAAACTTAACATGAAAGATTGATTGAAGAGATTATTATGAACTGATGGAAACTTCTCAACATACTCTTGTGAGGCTAAACATAATGAAAACTTCTTATCCTCATATGGCACTTCTAAGTCGTTACTTGTAAAGGAACAGCACTTGATCGAATAGATCAAACTGAATGAGTAGCAATGATATTTGACCAACCTGACTACTTTGAACTGGACTTCTGCATTGCCAAAAGGATTCTCCTTGCAAAGGAAGCGCAGCATTTGAAGACGATGGTGAATGCTCCATCTGAGAGAATGGAAATGGCAAGGAGTCACTTTTCAGCTCTTGAAGTGGACTGTCCCTTTGCTGAAGATCAGCATGAAGATTCGCAGTATATTGTAAAGGCTGATCAAGGTTCTCATGAAATTTCTTCGTAGGGTGATGCATTGAAAAAGATGTATCAGTTTTTTCTTGGCCACATATTACAGGTGAATGGTTACCCTTGTCGGTGAGCTGAAGCCTATTTAAATCAAGAAGCTGTTGCAAAACAAAACAAGTGTTTTTCTTCTGTTCACCCTTTTGAGGTATCTGCAAAACATTAGAAGTCCTGAATAAGAAGATGCATAATGTAGAACTTTTAATACATGTTTTGACAAGAACATATTAGCACACACTTTAACCTAGAATACACAAAGGAGATTGCAAATCATCCACAATAGGCATGCCTTTTATTTCTTTACGAACAACTGGCCCATCAACAATTAGCAAAGTTTAGACAATTTTATTGCATCTTAAGAGCATCTGAAGTTGCTTCAACATTCAAATTTCCTGACATTCTTATGTAAAATCCAACTGAATGCATGGAACAGAGAGAAAGGAGTGTGAGAAGAAACATAAAAAGGAGAAACCCATGAGTTATCAAATGAGATGGAAAATAAGTTACATAAACTTGATATGAATGTAATGTAGAGTCAGATTATCTCTACTAGTATATTGACATCAGCAGCCCAACTAGTTCCTATAGGTAATGAAATATTTTCCTTCAACTGTGTTACCTATACTTAAAGCAATTATAACATATTGCATCAGATTTATTACTAGTACAATTGAAGATCCTCACCATCATTGTCCAGGGCAGCGGCAGCAGTGCAACTGCCTCTGGTAGGAGAACACAATCTTGTTCCTCCTTTAAAATTTATTAGTGAACATATAGCTTTAAGTAAGAATCAGTAACCATCCATGTTACAGCTTACATACCAGAAAATTGCAACACAATAATGAAGAACATTTTATGACTACATGAGCAATGCAAACAATAATAATATCTAGATTGGTGAGAAAGCAATTTAAGATAAGCAGTCAACATTTGAAACTGCTCACTCTTCTCTGCAAGAGGACTACACAAGTACAATTTTTAGTAGAAATTTAAAAACCGAATACTAGCTTGATTTGATCTAAGGAACTTTGCTAAATGATTTCACATAAACTATTACTTTCACAAGCCAGTAGAAATTATTTTTCCTTTAATAGGTAAATATTGACTACTGGTAAAAATAAAATAAAATAAAGGACCAAAGGAATTGCTTGATATTTGAATTTTAATTAAAGAAAAAATTGTTCTGAGCATTACAAGGTTACATCTAAAGTTTATATTTGATGTCTACAAAGCTCAGAAAAATTTTCGTCAACCAGACCACAATTTTTGGTTATATACTGCAGATAGATTTTTTTCTTTAGGGCAAAAAAAAATCTTCATGAAATTCATATTTTTCCTCTTTCATGATGCAAAATTGCTCGAAGCATTATAAAAACTTTGAGGTGCAGAAATCTCAGAAGTTGAGTAAAGGCAGCACAGCATCAACTTGCATGGATAAGAAACCAATATATTATGAACAAGACTGGAAGATTCAATTTAGATTATAGAGACGTTATTTTTTTATCATTACAAGGCAAATCATAGAAGTATTAGATAGATATTGAGTGAGGAATGAAAGATTCATTGCCACTGGAGGATTGCATAAACTCAAAGAACCATGTTGATAGTCCTAGTCCTTTCAAGATGACGGCTTTATATAGTTTCTTAGCAGAATGAAGATAACAATCCTAGTCTTCTCAGAGGTGTTATATTGGGTACAACTGCAGTAGAAAATTTCTTAACTGCCTTTTATTTTCAAGTATTTCAGAAAAGTGTCACTGTTCTATACATTCTCTAAAAAAGTGAGTTCCAATTACATTTTTGTTTTTCATGAAATAAGAAATTTTCCTGTAATAAAGTTCTTATGCATCTGAGACAACAATTAGCATTAGTATTATGGATTTTATAATGGAAGATGCCAAAAAGGAACATGTGATGATTTAATATCTTCAAGAAATGTACTAATAAGACTTTAAATCATGAAAATTAAGCTGCTAGTAAAAATTAGAGAAAGAATTAATTACAAAGTCACTAAATCTTGCTTACCTTACAATGTTGACTGCTCGATCCCAATTTAGATTGAGAAACAGAGACCATAGACGAAGAATCTGCACTCGATGCCTTTGATAGACCTCCAACTTGGGAGCTTGACTGTCCTGCAATATCCAAATTTACCACACTGGAGTTACCAGAACCACAAGAAGAGGACAGTATCTCATCTCGATGAGTACTACTATCTGGTTCACCCAATTTGAAACCCCACAATGCTGCAAAATCATTAGCAGATGGGCATCCTATGTAACTTCTGATTGCACGTTTCTGATGTTGAGATGAGATGCCATGCAGGTTTTTATCACAGACATGACACAGAAACATCAGGTGATCTAAACACTGAATATTAGCTGGATGGTTTCTGCACGAATCACACAGAACAGTACGAAGATGTCGGTTGGAAAGTGAGTTAGCTGAGTGGACTTTTGCATCACAGGACAGGCAAAGATGTGCTGCATCAGCCTTACAGTAAACAACTGGCCTCAGAGCCGTGCAGAATTCACATATTTTCTCCATTTTCTGTACTTCACAATGATAAACAACTCCAATAGATGAAAATTTAATAAGATGAAGTTCCACGTACACAGTCCAACATATTTGAATGTCAATCTGAGATCTTTGGAACTTGTTTGCACTATCTTTTTTACCAAGACAGTGTCAGTTTCCTAAATCTGCAAAGAGATTCAATCAGACAAGGAAAACTGGAGGCACCCTAAATTGAAATAAATCTTGCCAAAATGAAATTTCCAACTTCAACTTCGGACACATTAAAATATTACTTGAAAATATAGAAGAACTGTTTATGAGGTTCATCCAAATATAGCAGCCTATATTTTCTGTACTTTGAAACAACTCAAAAAATTGTTAAAATTTTCTGTACTTTGAAATAAATTGTTCTCTCTTATACTCTAAAATCTCCTAATTTAACACAATCAGCAGGCCCTAGACTCTAATGCTAAATTAAAGAGGGGGGGTGGAGGAAAGCACTAGAATCTACTTGAAATCCTAATATATAGACTACTTACATTCCAAACGCACCATAGAATATGGAAGATTGTCAACTGAGATTATACATGCCATAATTCAAATGTGCAACACAACCAGGCAATTCCAATAGTCTTCCTCTAATTCAATTTCAAATTAATTAGTAGAGAAAAATAAATGAATAAATTAAACTTTTCATTTCATCCATATCCATCAATACCAAATTACAAGCCCCAAAAAATTTCCAAATATATATATATATATAAAGAAAAAGGAGATCCGTTATGAAAAAACACCAAGTAAACCACAAATCAGTGTCAACTTATACCAAAATTTTGTAAAGCAGAGACTGGAGATCAACGTTGACGAATTCTAAGGATATATCCTACTCCAAAATAAGAAAAAAGAAAAAGAAAAAAAGAGACTTACCCGTGATTGTTTACCGAGAAACAGGAGACGGAATCAAAGCCTAATCAGCAACGTAAATTCAAATCACGAAGATAAAAGTAGCCAGAGAAAAAGAAATAATTTCCCGGGAAAATTGGAGTTTCTGACTTCTGAGAGTCTCTCAGCTCGTCCACTTCGCTTTTATCTTCTTCATCTTCTTCGTTCCAGGTTTCTTCTATCTTTTCAACCCACAAATGTATGACGTGTACATCTCTTTTTCGTGAACTTTCCAGCGTGGATTTGAACACGTGGCACATGGAATGTGGGACCCACAAAACGTTATCCATGTACATCCCCAAAAGTACATGTCCAAGTGTGTGCGCGAGAGGATGGGATTGGGGGAAGTTGGCCACCATGTGATCCTCAAGCGTACCCGTTCTGTCCAATTAGACTTCGCCACGCATTTTACGGCGACTACGGATTTGACGGGGTCCACCACGACAAGTCAAGTTCGCGAATCACGAGGTGCCGTGTATTTCTTTCAACCCTTTTCTCCGTCATTTGCTTCGTTTCCCATAATTTAAAATTAATCATGTTTTCCATCATTGTAATAATTTCTTTTTGAAACAAATAATTTTTAATTTGTTACAGTCAATAATCACTTAAACTTGTAATTATCATTTGGTAACGTCATCATATTTAAACAACGTGTTTTGTTATACAAAATAAAAAAAACTTCTTAATCACAATTTATATTCTCAATCCATCAATAATATCATTGATTTGTGCATATTTGTTGGAATATACTCCTCATGTAACACTTCAGTTTGAATAGCATTTAATAAAAAAGTTATTTTAATTATGATTAATTAGATAAAATTTTAACAGTCAATAAAACCTAACTAGACTAAAACGAGCTTATTTAATGTATTTTAAAATCATCATTTAATGCATAAAATGCTTACATAGAGATAACAACGTTTAAACAAAATGCCTAAAAAAGTAATAAGAATCTTAAATGTAAGTTAAATATCCGAGAAACATTGATAATAGCATGCATGATTTGAGCAACGTACAATTTTCTGCAGTTCCAGAGCATTTCAATTGTCTGACTTTGTAGATGTGTCTTAGATATGCTTTTATTCTTAATCTTCATTTCGTTCAGTTGTTTCAAATTTGCATATCTTTTAACAACCCAAACAAATCATAAAACGTGGTACGAAATTTAACTATGACCAATTGCATGGTGGAAAGATTGTTAACTATACAAAATTGATGGAACCGACAACGATTCCAATGTAAACCAACTTGTGATGCATGTCCGTGTGCTTATCATGCGGATAGTGATGAAGATATTTGGACAATGGGAATCCTAAACAAAGTAGGTAACATGGATTCATGTTTGAAGGCTCTATTTATTGCTGATTTAGGAAGGTTAGCTCGACGAACATTCAACCCTTTACAGTTTATTCTTAAATTTTGTATAAGTTCATATTGCATTGAGCTTTTAGCTCCATCATTGCTGTTTGAGAAACAAATGAATGTGCTTACAGGTCAATTTTCTTAGATAAGTAAATAACATCATTTTACATAATCTTCAATCTTATTTGTACAATTCCTTCAAATAATAATCATAAGTCTTAGCAAGTCATGTTTAATCATCCATATTGATTTGCAAGATTAAATTTTCAGCATGTTTGTTGGAAAACATAAAGGATTTTTCAATCAAAAGTTATGAATTTGTTCCAAAAAATTTTACAAAAATAATGGAACATAGTTGCCAAAGGATTTCGTTTAATTAAAATGAATAATGTATCTTGATTATGGAACTTTTATCATCAAATTCTTTTAACAAATTTTTGTTCTTATATAATGATATTCTTTAATAACATGGATGAATGCTTCATATTAAATTTAGGTTGATATGGCATTTTTCTTTGTAAAATATGTCATGTTATGTGCTCAAACTATGGAGCAACATGTAAACACACGAATTTATCTTTGCTTATGCTAAAAACTTTACCTCGAGGGAAATGATTCAATATGACTCGCACTAATTGTAACTATTCTTTCATTGTTGGAAAGCTGGGTGGAGTTACTTTTCTCAGAGAAGATTGCTTATCAAGAACTGGTATGAAAAATCCAACAAAGTTTAGAATCACAAGTTGGCTTTGTCAACACTTTCATGGTTGCAAGTTGGGTTGACTTAGGATTTTTATTTCATTTGTATACATTATGCTTAGATAAAGTAGTAAGAAAAAGTAACACTTTTTAAAGCATATAACACTATTTTGTGCGAGGACTGGAAACTAGAGTGGAACAACAGAAAAGCAAACTATGTTGCTGATTTAGGAGCCAAATACACTCTACAGCACAACTTTTGTTATGTTGTGATGAATTTATTTTAAATTTGCTTTCTAAATATATTACTAATAGAATTCAACTGGAACTTTTAGTTTTAGCAACTTAATCCCCTTTTGTATAGGGTGTTTTGTGTATTGTCTCCACTGTTTTGGTGGTTCTTAATACAAGGCTATTTTCTACCAAATAAATAAATAACAATGTTTCTTCAAAAAAGCACTCAAAGTGCTTAAATGCATCTTTTTAATAAAAAAATGCTTTAATATTTCTTTTGCAAAGCATGTTTTAAAATACCTTTTTTATGCTTTTATTTTTATTTAAAAAAAAGTGCATCCAAATAGGGTCGTAACAAAAAAAAAAATGCTAACAAGTCCAATGTATGTAAATGATGAAAGCATGTCAAATGAATTGTATTTAAAAACAGGTTATATTGAATTTTATTACTCACAAAATAATTCAAATCTCATTATTGACTTAGCACAACAATTGCAGAGTTATTATTATTATCATTATATATATTTTCTGTTTTCTTATTTTATGGGAAAATTACACCACTGCCCCTTCTATTTTAATATTTTTTTCAGTTAGTCGTTATCCTTCTAAAAACACCTCTTGGAACTATTAAATTCTTTCACAAAAATTCATTTTGTAAACGGAGGACCTGTAGTTCTCAATTAGTTAAACGATTATCAAGCATTTGTATGAGCAAAATTAGAAGGGTAAACAAGTGAGCCTGGGCTGGCCTAGGTGGTGGGCTAGGCATAGGTGGATAGGCTGGGCTAAGAACGCGGGCCAGAACTGTGTCTATGCGAGGCTGGGCTGAGTTGTGGGTTGGGCTGGATTTATATGAACGTACAAAATCACATCTGGATAAGAACAATAGCATTGCATCATATAGAACCAAAAAAAAAAAAGAGCAAACGATGATAATCAAAACGACCTCAAAAACAAAATTAAGTTAAATATCCCATTTGGTTTAACAAAAAATTGAAATCAATACAATTGACTCCTGCTACTAATCTTAACCCTAATTAGATCACAGATGCAACATAACATTTAAAAATCACATAAAGGGAAGAAAGCACAAGTCATTAAGCTTACATTATTGGTTCACTAGAAAAAGCATTAATCTTTTCATTTATTAAAGCATCAAAAAATGATCATAAGAGGACTATAAGTAACTTGCACAATATGAAGTGCACAACTAAACAAATTTCGAATTGATAGGCTAAACTTGTTCTCATACATAAAAACAATTTGTAATAGAAAATGAACACATAACTGGTAGAGGCGTATTGTATTTACCATGAAAACGTAAAAGTTGTAAAAATTTCACGTACTAACAGTATAAGATCCATTCTTGATGTTAGCTTGAATAGCAGAACATGCACTTCTCAACATTGGTATTGTTCTCCGCGTGGTGATGGCCATAAGATGCAAAGAAATCATAAAACAATTTTGAAATAAACCACCATATCTTAATATCTAGATGCCTTTGTGTCAAAACCATGTTGCTGTATACCAGAAACCATAATTCAACATGTTTTATGACTCTTCTTCACTGGAATCCAAAAGATGACTCTTGTAAGCAAACAACAGTTCCTCAGCATCATCTGTAAATCTTGATATAAACTTGTCCAAGAATTCCTCATCTGTCATGTACAATACAGAGTAAAAACTTGGCTCCTTATCCAACAGTTTTTTCAACTTTATAACCTGTAAAACGTTGAACCGAGGAATCACACGGTTCTCCATGCTGCTGATCAAACAACCTGGTCTACGAACCAAAATAGATTTTTCGTACTTAACTGTGTTCATGAAGAAAACAATCCCAAACTTCAACTTCTCCTCAGAAGCTCTAAATAAGCTCGGTGCTCTTCTAAACATTTCCACACATTCCTGCTCAGAAAACCCAAAATTGCCAAACAAGTCTAGCTTTTTTCTAAATGTCTGATTACTCAAGCAACTGACAGTGTAGAGTGCATGGACCAACATCCTAGAATTAACCGAGAAACCCATATTTAAAACCCGAGAAACAAGCTCTCTAAGATAAGATTCTGAAGTAACAAAAAGCCAAGGTTGACACTTCAACAGCGCAGAGAGCTGAGAGCCAACAATTCCACAACTTTGCAAGAAGGCAACGTTTCTTAACAACCTAGTTTGCGGGTCTTTCCGCACCACCATATTACACCTGGACAGAACACGAATCAAACCTTCACCATTCTTATCATTCACCAAAATTTTCTTGAGAATTTCAACACAGGGCACCAATTTTCTCTCCAAACTAACAGTCAAAAGAGTGGAATTATAGGAAATGAACTTACCCAAATCCGAATCAACAAGACCCAACTGCTTAAAAAACTCGAGCTTTGGCTTCAAAATCTTCTTAGCGTCGATAAACAAAATCCGGGGCAAGACACGGACAGTAGACCGGATCTGGGTTTCCGAGAACCCGTACTCCCGGAGTAAACTGTGTACGGATTGGGGTTTTTCCGGGTAAGTGACCCATGAACCAGAGAAGCGATCGGATATAGAGAGTGCTTCGGTTTCAGTTAATTTGAAGGAATTGATAAGATAATTGAAAAAGGGAGAGTTTGAACTGAGGGTTTTGGCGGGTGAAGAGAAAAAGGAGAAGAAAATTCTGATTGGTTTAGAGGGAACGAGTAGGAAATGCGAAGAAGAAGAATGAAAGAAGCAAAGACGCCATACCAGAGTCGGCATTTGCATTCCAAAGCCCAGAGAGAGAGAATGATGGGTTCTATGTCCTCAGGACCTCTTCTTCTTTCTTCTTCAACCTGCGTGAATGCCACAAAGTTTATTTATTGAGTGGGCTGAGCTTAGTGTTTTGGGGCGGATTTGGGTTTTTTGTGGGCTGAAATTGGAGTGATCTGGGCTTGTTAGGCTCTCGTATATGAAGTTCTATTCGCAGATTCAAATTTCTTTTCGAGGGTTTTTTTGAGGCCACGTCCTTCCTAATGCCATTTGAATGTTTTTAATCTATTTTTAAAAAATAATTATTTTATTCTCTAAAATAATTATGAGCCACATGATTTGGGACTCAATTAAGATCATTACATTTACATTGTCACATAAATTCAATCTAGAAGAAATTTTTTTTAAGAAAAATATCTTTGGAATTTTAATCTTTGGAAGACATTCAACATAAAGCTAATTAAGAATTCATCCGGTGGTGGTTGGTGGATGCTCCAAGTCATCCTCTTTTCAAAGACTTAGGAATATTAAATGGGGGCAAAAATGAAATTACATATGTTTACGGTTTTCATTTCCGCTATTAAAGTCAAACCTATTGAAAGAAAACTGCATTAATTTGTTAAAGTAGAGAAATTGAAATTATTTGGAAATAGAAGGGTACTCTATCTTCTCCGATAATATTATTTAAATTAAATAGTATATTTTTATAAATAAAGAGATCTTGTATATTAGAGAGAGTCAGATTAAGAATTTTTAAGAGGCTCTTTATACATGTTAAATTTTTATTTTAAAGAGTTATCATATAAAATAGAAGTCCAATAGATTCTTTTATCTTTAAAAATAAAATAAAGAGTTAGTTTAACTTATCATATTTGGAGCTAAATTTCATTCTTTACTCATACTTTAATTAAGATATTACAAGTTTCAATTCATTATATTAATTGATTTTTAAAAATTTTAAATTTATATAATTTTTATTGGTATGTCATTGGTTCTTGAAAAAATATTTTTCCTTCTTATTAAGGATTATGCTTGAAAAACAAAATAAAGAAAAAAATATAAAGAGTCTATTGGATTTAAATAAAATTTTTTACACTTTATTTGTAAATATTGATGAAGATTCTCTTTATTACACAAAAGATACTCTTTAAAATAAAGAGTATTATTGGAGATGCTCTAAGTAAACAACTTTAATAATGCTCTTTATTATTTAATTTTTATTTTGTTAGTTTCAATATTGAAATTAACAAAATAATAATAATTTGACTTTAACTTATTTATAATTTTCTTTACAAAATAATAATAAAAGTATTTAGTGTAATCTTATAAAGTTAAATTTAAATTAATTATTGAAAGTTATATGAGATATTAAATAGAAAATGTATTTATTGTTTAACATATAATTAGAGAGTGAGTTTGATATTTAAATGAGAGTCAAATTCACTCTTCATATTTAAAAATTAAATTAAAAAATCTGTTTGGAGTAAATGTTTTAAAATTAACTCTCTAAAATAAAGAAAAAAATGACACATAAAGAATTCTTGAAGATGCTTTTATACTCAAATTTACACAAAAATTATCATATAAAATTGGAATATTCCAGTAAATGGAAGCATTAATCGTCTCAATTGTGTTAATTGGATTGACCTTGCAATATTATATTTTCCTTCCAAATATAGGAATGCAAAATTGATTAAGAAAAGTAGTAGTGACAAATTTGTGAGAACCATCAATAACTAAATCAACAGATTAATAAAGTATTAAATGACACAATTTTAATTAATCCACTGAAAAAAAATACTTTTTTTTTAAGTTCTTTCTCTTCGTCTTTCCCTGTCCATATTTCTGATTCAGTAGCATTTTTCTCGATCTCGTGCACCGGTTCAGCTGCTATGGTGAACAGTACGGCTTTAACGCGGGTGTCGTATTTTATTTTATATTCCATAATACATGCTGCAACTTGTATGTATAATGTGTTTGTAAATTAAGATTCCCACTTAGTTGTTTCTTCCAAACCCATAGACACACAGATGCGATTTTGTATTAAGAGTTAATTTATTGAATTTTGCAAAAGAAAAAGTGTCATAATAACGTATTAGATAGCATATCAATGGGTAACGAAAGCAACATCAAGCCGGATGACTGTTGAATATATCCACAACTTTACTATTCATGTCAACATATGCGCAACTGTCAGTATATCCACAACCTTACTATTCATGTCAATATATCCACAACTCTATTATTTATGTCAAGCTATCGACGAACTTGTTATTTCCGCGTCAATATATCCGCAACCGTCAATATATCCACAGCCTTACTATTCATGTCAATATATACACAACTTTATTATTTATGTCAGGTATCGACGAACTTGTTATTTCTGCGAAGTTAAGAGAGACCTTGAGTAAAACTAAGGTCCCACCCACCACTAGGCTACTCACAAAAAATAAAAGAAAGAAAAAATACCCACCACAACGTTACGTTCGTCACCGAAATATTCAAACCTAAATATGTCAGAAAAGGAACAAACTAAGTTCCTCATATTCGCAGCATCACAGCACAAAGACTGCATACCACAAAGCCCCTGAAAAACCTGTCCATCCTTAGTTGAGAGATGGGCGTGGACGAGATTTTTGTAACGCTGCTGGCCACTTTCATTGGTTTACTTCAAGTGTTGTACCAAGGAAAGAATTTCACTCCTTTCGAGACCCATTCTACAGCTATGGTAATCTTTATTGTTGCTCTACTCATCTTTGCCACTGCATCATCATCAATTTCACGTATAGATCAACCACATCATCGTCATCCTCAAAATCCAAATCAAGGTACATTATTTGTAACTAAAGTTAAGCTCTTTTTCGGTGGTCTTTCATTGATTATGCTACTACTAATCCTCGTTCAAGCTCTTGGGCGCTTCTTGTTAGCCTTGTGGGGTTTGTGCTTTGTGATCAATGTTGTATTTGAATTGTTATATCCTACGTTTCGACATCAGTTTCGTATATTATTGTACAAAGTTTTTTCCATCTTTGGCCGCTGGAGCGAAGACCGTTATCGTCATCTTCATCACAGCTTGAATGGAGAACAGAATAATCGACCTCCTGTTTAGTACAAATATTCGAACAAGAAGGTCTGCTTGAGAAAATGAGGTTGGTAGGTTAGTAATTGGTGTTCTTATGTGGTTGATACAAGAAAACTCTTATTATGGACATTCGGGTTTTCACACCGTGTTGCTTCCTTTTTGTTTTATTATTGTTTTAAAGAAATGCATGGCTTCTTTTTGTTGATTAGCAAAACCCATAAATCTTTCGCCGCCGGAGCGAAGACAGTTATCGTCATCTTCATCACAGCTTGAATGAAGAACAGAATAATCGACCTCTTATTTAGCAGAAAATGGTTTGTAGGTCCATGCAACATAAAATGGTCTGTACTTTGTAGGTCAGTAATTGACGTTCTGATGTTGTTGTATGTACGTGGTTGACACTAGAAAACTACTGTGGTTGAGATTCAGGTTTTTGCACGTGTTGCTTCTTTTTTTATTTTATTTTTTTATTATTATTCTAAAGAAATGCATGGCTTCTTTTTGTTGATTAGCAAAACCCATGAATCATTCTTTTCCTTTTTTTCCTTTCTTCCGTTTAATTTTGTTTTTAATCTGTATTCACTATTATACTTTTGGTAGTTTCCTTACCAAGAGCGGACGAGTACTTGATGATATTTACATTTTCACCTACTCCACACTTTGTAGCAAGAAATATGCATTAGACATAGCCAACCCAAAAAAAAAAAAAATCATAGAATGTTGAAAACTTTTTTACTCTAAATTTTTTTAATTTCTTGGTTAGTTTGCCTGAGAACAATAATTTTTTCTCTTTCAATATACTTTTATAAAAATAAAAAGAATAAAAGTAACAATTTCTATAACATTCCACATCGCCAGTTTCAAAGATCCAAAATTATTTAATTCGTATTGTTGGATATTAATACCCTCAAAGTGACTATAACATTCCACATCACCAGTTTCAAAGATCCAAAATCATTTAATTCGTATTGTTGGATATTAATATCCTCAAAGTGAATAAATTATGTTTTATTTATTTTTATTTTGCTGGGATTTCATGTTTTATGTACATAAAAAATAGGCCAATAATAAAGGATATGTTTATGAAGAGGAGAAAGAGTGGGTTGGTGAGGGTAGAACAGAGGAGTGAGAAAAAAAAAAGATAACAGATTATTATTTTTAATTAAATATTTTAAATTATTCTTTAACAAAGAAAAATTTACAAATTTATTTTTTATTTTACAAGTTTTTAGAGTTTTAAAATTATTTTTTATTTTGCAAATTTTTAGAGTTTTAAAATTATTTTTCAAATTTGTATAGTTTTAAATTTTTATTTAAATTTTATATTTTAAAATTTTATATTTAAATGTTTAATTTATTTTGCAGAGGAGATGGTGGTTATTAGTTAGAGTGGGTGGACCCTGAAAAAAAAAACAATTCAAAGTAACGTGGGGCCCAGTTTGCTGTCGCGACATTGACCGCCTCTGGCTCATTACTTTCTCTTCGCTCCAATTATCAAGGCTAAGAAATATGCACAAGATGGACAACCAAAAAATAAAATAAAATTTTTAGTCTACATTTTTTTTTTTTTTTTTAAAGTATTGGAGCAAAGTTTTAGTCTACGAAGTAATGAAACATGAAATACACTTAAAATGTGTGCTTCAAGAAATTTATTGGTTACTTACATTAGAACAATAATTTTTTCTCTTTCAATATATTTTTCAGAGCTATAACCCAAAAAAAAAAATAAAATAAAAGTGACAAAATTTCTATAACGTTCCCACATCACCAATCTCAAAGACCCAAAATTATGTAATTTCAAATTGTTAAATAGACATATCAATATCTATAAAGTGAATATATCATGTTTTCATATTTTTCATTTTGCTGGAATTTCATGATTTTTACACATAAAAAATAGGCCAATAAAAAAGATATACCCAAATTCAGAATTTCATCACAGTGAGACCACAATAAAACATCTACTACGCATAAATTCAAAGGGTCAAACGAGAACTTCCCCAAACGTGCGGGTTAAGCCTTCGAATGCAAAAAATAAACTAGTTCTTGGGTGGTGGGTCACCTATGATTTTATCAACTGATATTTCGACATAGAAAGATCTCCTTATTTCTTCACTGCGGATTCTCGCGTCATTTTCTTGAAAAGAGATTAAATCACCATGGCAAACTTTCAAATGAGTAATGCTTACCATTCCATTATTCACACAAACCCTTAGATGACTTATCGGCTGCCTTGCTTGAGGAATAGTTTCACAAAAATGGAGACGAACCGGAATAACATCCGAACTAACATTCAACTATGCCTTTTTTTTCTTTTTCTTTTTTCTTTCTGATAAAAAACATGCAACTATATTAAATTTATTATTATTATTATTGGATGATTATAATGAGGGTAAATTACACCTAATCCCTCTGAATTATTATATATTCTACACTTTGCTTTGTGAACTTTTAATTTGGTCAATTTACCTTCTAAAATATTTAATTTCTTTCACTTTACGCCAATTGATAATTGCGAGGTGGATGGAAAACTACGTGTACATGGCACGTGAGCTAATG
This sequence comes from Rhamnella rubrinervis, assembly GCA_007844105.2. Classification (NCBI taxonomy): domain Eukaryota; kingdom Viridiplantae; phylum Streptophyta; class Magnoliopsida; order Rosales; family Rhamnaceae; genus Rhamnella; species Rhamnella rubrinervis. The sequence goes on from CM017577.2 coordinate 6,899,410, forward strand.
TAAGGGTAAACCTTGGAAATTAAAAAAAATTGGCTGATTCCCACTTTATGCCTCTGCAGTTTCTTCCTATGTCATTTGCATGTTCAACAGCGTGTGAAGTTTTTCTTAGTTTGCCTTTTCTTGTTTTTCGTAAATGAAGCGATTGCTCAGCCAAAAATGGTGGTGTATTGCGTCAAGGCTTCATTCAGTCAAACCGGGTTTAGAATTTACCTCTACTATGATTATGTTTATTCTGATTTTTTTTCTTTTTTTCTTTTTGTGTTAGTTAAAGATAAGAAAATTCTACATGCCTTTTGGTCTTTTTGTAGGAACATTTGATTGCTGTAAAGTTGGATTAGTAACTGTTGAATGATCAGTCACATTTAATTCAGTGGGTACCTCTTCATCACCTTCTTTCCGGATCAAGCAGCGAAGCTAATTCAACTGGTCCTAGCAAGCTAAAGCCTTATAACAACTTTAAAAAGTTCTGCTTTTTTTTTCTCTTAAGCTGTGACAAAAAAAAGTGTCAAGGAAGTCGCTATTTTTAAATATAAGCAACAATACATGCACTCAAGGCATTCATTTATCATGTTCATTCCAGCCCTTATTTACTGTTACTTGTAAATTAGTTATTCTTGAATTACTTTCTTTACCAAATTTTCCTGTGTTAAAAATCAGACTCCTTGTTCGAAATTCTACTTGTGCTGTCTCATGACTGGTCGTTATTGAACAACTTTGCGTTTAACTAAGCTTCCATTAGACTCCCAAATGTATTTCTACAGTCAACAAAAATGTAATTTTTTTTTTAGTCTGATATGAGCCCATTAAAATACAAATCACAATGAAAAAATTTTAAAAAGAAAGGAAAAAAGAGACACAGAAAAAGGTCATTTTTACAGATTTACCTTTAACCATTTCCAAACCATTAATAATTAAAGAATACCCTTTAAATTTTATTTTTCTTTTTTTTGGCATGGGGATTTAATAAGCAGGCCTTGAACATAAATCGAAAATTTTAAAATTCAGAGTTTGAGAATCGGAAATTTTATTGCTTTGTGGTCAATGTTGTATTTGAATGGTCATATCCTACATTTCGACGCCAGTTTCATAGATTACTTTACAATATTTGAACAAGAAGTATAGTGAAAGGATAGGAAAGCGTAAGTTCTGCTTGAGCGCTGCCCGATCCATTCACCATTATATGGGAGAAAATGGCTGATAGGTTAGTAATTGATGTTCTTATGCTGTTGTATGTGTTCATACAATGAAAATCCTATGATGGAGATTCGGATTTTCATTCCGTGTTGCTTCTTTATAATTATTATTATTATGTTAAATAAATGCATGGCTTGTTTTAGTCGATTAGCAAAACCCATAAATCATTCTCCTCCTTTTTTCGTTCTTCCGTTTATTTTGTTTTGAATTTTATAATCTCTATTCACTATTGTACTTTTGGTAGTTTTCTTACTAAAAGAGGACGACTACTTGATAATATTTACATTTTCACCTACTCAACACTTTATAGCAACAAATATGAGATAGATATGGCCAACCGAAAAAATAAAAATAATATTTCATAGAATGTTGAAAACTTTTTTACTCTAAAATTTTTTCATCTCAGAGACCCAAAATTATGTAATTCTGAGTTGCTGGATAGACATATCAATATCCTTAAAAAGTATTTAAATACCCTTTAACATCATTTAAACAAAAAAAAAACTTAATTTTTTTTTCCCAATACCTAAATATAAAAGTACTATGTATTTAAAATAAAATTTGTTTGGGCCCCCAAAAAAATTTTATTTTAAAAAAAGAATGGAAAGAGATGAGGAAAACTTAAAGATGTGTGCTTCAATAATTATAATCCTGCTTGGTAGCATTCCTTTATGGAAGAATCCGGGAACTTAAATATCAAGTTTAACAGCTAACTACCAAAAAATTATAATACTAATACTAAAAATAACAAAGAAATAAATCTACCAATTAGCTTTTCATTTTCAGTTTTATTTCAAAAACATGAAAATGTAAGTTAAACTCCAACACACCACATTTGTATCCCCCATAACCAAAAGACAAAACAAAAATGGGGTGACAGATTTTCTTTATCATTCCAGTCACCACAGGCTCAAAACACTATACCACCGAGCATTTTTTTTCTCGTATCAACATCTTCAATTTTCTGGAATTTTATGTTTCTTGTACATCAAAAATCAAAAGGGTATGCACTCATATATTTACCTCATCAGCGAGCCTTCTCATCATCAAGGCTTAGAATGCACTTCAATAATGTCATCATCCTCCATTCCAAGGGAAAGAGGTGTTGCTTGTGGACCTACTTTCTCTCCATCAAAACAGAACACTAAATTCTGCAGGTCAAGCTTAGCTTTATCCGCATATAATTTAAATACCCGCTCGAACTTGTCATCCTATATAATTAAAAAAAGGTTTATTTAAAATAATTCAAGTATCTTGATATTGTAATTCTCATTCAGATCTGAAAGATGCCACAAAAAAGTCTGTAACAGAGTGGACAAGTAAAACACATTATTGAACATCATCAGCACTTTCATGTAAGGTTGACCAGGAAAACAGTCTTTAATACACAGTATGCATTTTCAACTGCCAAAGCTGCTTAGTTAAATAAATGTATGCATTTTAAAAGACCAAATATTGAAGAAAAATTCCAAATTATATAACTTTATTTATCTCATTGTTGTCCTTTTTTAATCTAAACAATGAAAACTAACTTCCTTTATATATTTTTCATCCTTTTCTCTAGTGGACACAAGCAAAGAACAAACAAAAACGCAAAGGACAAATTTTACACAAAGTGTAGCTACAAGCCTAAAACGCTCCTGCTAATGGTCATCACTAAGCATAAGTTTGGAACCATCAACACACTATCCTCATTGAGGTGAGTTTACCATGAAGGATTATAATTTTTTTGCATACTGTTTTTAGTTTCCGGCCTTGTTTAATTCTTTGAAGGTTCCACTAGGCCGATACATTTAGCATGAGAAGTTGAGAAACATACCAAGTAAACACGAAATTGCTTAGGGCCATCCTTGTCCTGGATAGAAATAACTATCTTAGCTCTTTCACTATTTACTTTTGATGGTTGGTCTGCAACCGCCTCCAAAGAAGATTGCATTGAGCTTTGAAGTTCTCTTTTTACAGACTCTTCCACAGCTCGTAACACATCTTCCGCTGATTGTGCACATGATGCCAGCTCTTGCTTCTTTAACCTATGTACACAGAACATTTTATAGGAAAAGAATGTGGAAAATCCCAGAAGAATCTACATATATATTAACAACAGCAAGGAGTACAAATTGAGATTTAACTAGAACTAGTGTTATGAAATATTTCTTTTGTGAGCTAATATCAATATAAACACTGCATGCATATAAGTGACAAGACACAACATCTTTCCTTGGTGAAATTGACTAACCAAGACATGACCAAGGATTTACGCTTACCCATGAAAATTTCCATCAAGACGTCATTAAATTTACTCCCAAATATATTTGTCCATCTGCAATCAAGGACTCTATGAGAACTAATTTTCCTGATCTCATTTACATAGTTTCAGGATACCATGTATGACCAAGCAACTACTTCAAAATTCCAAAGAATATTGAAAGCAAATCATCATCAAATCCCCTTTTACCCAGGTCAAAGGATTGTGAAAGTCATCCTCAAAATTATGACTTAAATTTGATACTTTGGAAAAATATAGCACATCTAAGAGTTTTCAACAAAGCAATCCCTGACTACACGGAGGCTAAGAAGTTTAAACCAGATTTTAAATAGGGAATCTCTTCTTTGGTTTTTTTTTCCCTCTCTTTTTCTCTTTGATAGGAAGTTGTTTACCATTAACCAAGTATTTTTCTTTGCAACAAACAACCACTTCAGAAAATTATTTTGATTGAAACATATGAAGAAAACCAATGAAGCTTATCAATTTACTAGAGACTAGCTTATCTAAATTTCTTTCTAAATATCCAAGCAAAGATACACATCAAGCAACAAACTTTATTCATTGGATTATAGTTCAAAGCAAACAGAGTATTACATTTAGCACTGGAATTCAGTAAAAATAGACAACTAAACAAATTCCAAAAGGTTACGACAAGAAGAAAATCTAGAAGAAGAGAAAAGAAGAAGAAGAGTGAAACCCTAATAATTGTATACCTCAATGCTTTAATGGTCGAATTTTCAGCGAGGATCTTTGGATCACAGGAAAACTTCGGTGGAGGTGGTAGCCAATCATCGTCATCTTTTTCCTCACATTCAAGAACTTGAATTGGGTTCACATTGTCATCCACCTTATCAACCTAATGACCATATAATTCCCAATATAAAAAATAAAATAGTCATCAAAGAAACTCCATTGTAGGCCAAAATTCTAACCAATTCCAACACAAATTTATACACAAATTAGACAAAACCTTTACCTCCGATTTAGAAATTTTCGTCCGTTTCGCTATGGGAAACGGAGTTTCATCCAACTCATCGTCTGCCGGAAACATAACAATAAAAAACAAATAAATAATAAACTTCAAACAGAAATACCAAATTCTGAATTTCAAGCTTCAAACTTTTTCTTTTCTTTAGCTGAAGATTTTCTTGTTCCTCAAGTAAAACACTAAAACAAGCTCAATATTTTCCAAAAAAAAAAAAAAAATCTTACTCAAATCTTGCCCTAATTGCCTATCACCCAAACAGACAATGAGCGACAGAGAGAAAGAAAAATGCCAGAAATCGTAATTTGAACGTACCGTCGAGATTAAAAAAATTGACGGGTTGTACCCTGCTGTAATCGAACAAGGGCTCAAGTTCTTCGGTAAATTCTGCCTGCAAATTGAAACACTAATACATAAAGAATCTAAATTCAGAAAAAAAAAAAAACCTAGAATTCTTATAGAGAGAGCATGAGACCTCACCATTGATGACCTTGAGAAACCTTCAATTCTTCTGGCTTTTCTTCTTCCTACTTTTCTTCTCTACGTCCCGCCGACATACGTACGAGGATTAATTTATCGGGCGACACTTTTCGCTTTTGGAGAGCGCTAGAGTCGTCGACCAGAACACAAACTTCAAAATTGTAGACGGATCATCCAGACGGTATTCGGGTTGTGGGTTCGGGTTTGATGATGGGTTGGGCCTAATAGTGTTTTAGGACTGCATGCTTGAGCAAATTGAATTTCCAAAAATACCCCCACATTAATTGCCTTCACATTGATTGCCTCTTTTTTTTTTTTTGGTGGTGAATTTCACATTGATTGCCTTGCATTTTCCTGTCTCCCTTCACTTTAACATTTTTATTTTTCAAATAGTTTCTTTTACCTTTTTTCCGTTTTGATAAATTTAAAAAGGACCCTTACTTATATGATGCAAGTTAGTCCCTATACTTACATGAAGTCTCAAATATGTATTTTTATGTATGTTTTTAATTCAAATAAAAATTGAAAATTACATACAAAATGAATGTTAGCAAGTTATATGAGTTCATCATAATTCCAGAAACCAATATTTGACTTTTACAATATAATTTTTAATGTTTATTTGATAAAAAAAAAAATTGTACATACAAAGTCCTATCTGAGACTTTATAAAAGTATAGAACTAAATTGCATTAAAAACACAAAGATGATTGAATACTAAACTGAGACAAATGTGAAAACAAATTTTAAAATTTCAGGGTTAAAAGAGGAATTATAAATAAGAAACATTAAATTCTACAGAGCAATGTGTGCAAGTTTGAAGATCTATTGCTTTGTGTTTTTCAATTAATGACCAAAGTATTATTTTCACACCAAGGATAAAATTATCAAGTTTTTAAAAAAGGTAGGCCAATTGTCTTTAATGCCCTTCTAAAGTAACATTTTCCATAAATGAAAATCCTTCCAACTCTTAGTTGATAAATGTGAACAAGATAAATATTTAATTATAATTTTCAAGTAAAATTCACTGGTCAAAACTTCTCTTTATACGGAATTTAGTGCTAAAAAATTAAGTGTAATTATATTCTAAGCTTATCCGACTAAAAACTTAGTTGTGTTTCCAAATATATGTGTCCTATTATTAACTTGTCCAAAACCAAAAAAAAAAAAATATATATATATATATATATATATAAAGAAAAAAAGAAATTATTAACTTGATGTTTTATTTATTTATAACATGGTTGAACACCGTTTGACTACCACCTTACGTCACTAATGCCTATTATAGATTCAGGTGACGTAGTTAGTGAGGTTAGCACATCTCCGTATTGCTAATCAAATTATGAACAATTAATAATTAAAATAAAATACCTTTTATGTAATTTTGAATGGTGAAAAATTAAACAATTTTCGAGAATATTCTTAAAAAAAACTATTAAGAAAAAATGAGATGAAGAAATTAATTAAAAGCCGTTGACCCAAAAAAGAAAAAGACAAGAAAAAAAAGGAAATGGAAAAGAAATTAATTAAAAAGTCAAGCGCTTTTCTGCATGTATTCACTGTACCTAACCGTAACGTTCAATGAGACAAAACTGTGGGCTCCAATTACAGGCGATCAAAGATTGTTGACCTTGTTCATTTGGGGCCACTAATTCATGCACGTGGCGCTCATCCATTGGCCAGGTGGTATGCCCCACAGAGATGACAATTTCTCTCACACTTTTTTTTTTTCTTTTTAATTATGGAATTTATTTACAAAGCCAAGCCCCGAAGTGCATGCGGCTAGTGATGCAAAGCGTCCTTCATCAACCTTCACTCACTCACTCCATTTAAGCTCCGTTCTCTCTCTCTTCTTCATCCTTATCTTCTTCTTCTTCATCTCTCTCTGATATTCATCCTCTTCAAGCTAGCTTTTTCTTGTTTCTCTGTTTTCTCATCCTCTGTGTTTGTGTTTGAGATGTTTGTTGGTAAATGGACAGTTCAGTGACTAAATGGGTACCGAAAGCTGCCAATGGCGTCCGTGTCCTGCTGGTGGATAGTGACACAGTGTCTCTCATGTACTTAGCAACATTGCTTGAACAATACTCGTTCAAGGGTAATAATTTTTTTTTAATAATTTGATTTTTAAGAAAACAAAAAAAAAAACAAATCTTTGTTTTCATCTTCTTGCTTTTGATTTCTTTTACCCTTTTTTTTTTCACACTTTGATTTCCTTCAGTGGGCGATTTACGTTGTCTCAGTTTGTAGATTTTTCCATCTGATACATACCATATAGATGATATATGTATTTAAGTTCATGTTTTTTTCCTTCATATTTTAACATATATGATATATATGTCTTGCATGGTATTATAATCAAATGTATTATTCATTGAATTTGAATGAGATTATTATTATTAAATTCTCTTTTATGGACACGAAGATTGAGACTATCTATGATACAGAAATCCATAAAAAGACAAACAAAAGCAGAAGAGTAAATTAAACTCAGAAAAGGGTATGAATACTCGGATTTTCTTATCATTTCAAGCTTTGTAAGACATGGTTTTTGTAAAAGCTTAAGTTTGAAAATCTTTTTTGATATTTTAGCTTAACTTCTGCAAGAATCAACTATATAGTCTATATTCTAAGCCTTAACAAAGTACAACCTGATTATACTTAGCTTGGTCCTCACTTGATGTTTTTCTTAACCATAATCCCTTGTTTTAATTTTCCTGTAATAAGTTCTGTTCAGTCTTTTGGTTTATTTTTCCTTTTGTGTTAAGCAATCTTATGTATACTAATTCGACCAAGATGTACAGTCTGTTTCAGTATAGAAATTGCGTAAGACAATAGTCTACGTATACAGCATGAAATATCATTGACACAAAACCTATTTACATATCCATCACAGATGTCAGCATTGCAAAATATTAACAAGCTGCAAAACATGGTTCTAGTAGAGATTTAAGCCTAATATGATTCGTTGTTCAAAATAGATAGACCAGTACAGTCTATCTTGAGCTTTGACAGTTAATAAGAAAATCATGTTATTATGCCTTTTCTTCAACTTGGTTAACTGGGAGTCAATGGTTATTTAACTAAATTTTGTATTTTTCTTTCAGTTACGACCACCGAACTAGCATCAGTTGCTTTGTACATGATACAGGAAGAAAAGGATCGATTTCAGCTAGTAATAGCTAACATGAAGTTGCCGGATATGGACAGCCATTCTTTTCTTAAAGAAGTGCTTAAGAAGGACATTCCAATCATAAGTGAGTTGCTGCAACTTGAATCTATTTACTCGGTTTAATTGTTGAAAGAGAAGTTGATCTGATAATTTTTTGTAACTTGATTACCAAACAGTGATGTCTTCTGAAAGACATGATAACCTGGCCGGGAAAGCCCTAGCTGAAGGAGCATGCTATTTCCTACAGAAACCGGTAGTTTTGGAGGATCTGAAATTCATGTGGCAACACGTGTTCCGGAAGAGTGTAATAAATCCAATGAAAGAATCCTGTAAAGCAAAAGGTGAAAAGATGAAGAATCCTGGAAAGGAATCTAGAGGTGTTAAGATCATAGAGATTGATGACTTGTCTAGGGCTTCTGCTAAAGGTAATATAATCAAGGAGACAGGTGGTGTGTGTAAGCGTTGCCATGAAGCTATAACAATCAAAGAAGTTGATGGTCTAAGTAGGCCTCCCAATGAAGGTAATAAATTCAAAGAGGCTGGTGGTGTGTATGGCTCTGCCATTGTACACAGCTCAGATGGCATTTACAGCGGATATATGATAATTGATCCAAAATGTAAGAAGAAGAAGCATGCTAGCCTAGGAAATGAAAATCATGCCAAAAAGTTGCATGACTGTCACGCTGAAGGGTCAATAACCAAAAATAAAAAGAAACAAGGGAGATCAAAAACAAAGAGACTAAGAACTGAAGAAGAAGAACAAAGACAAGAGAAGAGAACTAAAATAAACTTCAAAAGCAAAAGTTCCAGAAGTGTGAAAGTTAATGAGGAAGATGGGGAATGGAAAGATGACAGTAACAGCTCCACTGACAGAAAACGTGTCATTTGGACACCGGAGCTACATCTCAAGTTCACAGCAGCTATTAGTACACTAGGAGATAAAAGTAATTTTCCTTTTCTCAGAAAGAATCAAATACCTTCTAAATCATTTATTGTTTCCTTTAAGTTAAGCTGCTTGTTTTGGCATTTATTGTTTCGCCCTAATAAATTGCTAACACCAGTTATTTTTTGTTCGTCATTTGAATCCAGAAGCTCGGCCAAAATCAATTCTAAAGATGATGAATACTCCAAATGTATCTGTGCGCCAGGTTGCTAGCCATCTGCAGGTTCTTTTCTATATGTCAACTTCTGGATTTAATAAACAGCGGAAATTTTCATTAGTTGTCTTTTCGTCAAGTCTTGTGTGTATTAGAGTTTATTAATGCTAAAATTATATGGTTAGGTAATCTTTTTAGACAGTAGTCAATCACCTTAATCGTCTATTTTCAGGATTTGAATTTTTAAATCTATATACTGACATGACTATGTATTTTTAAACTATTTGTCCTACCTTTTCAAGCCTAATATTTCTCCCCTCCTCTAATTTCGTACCTTTTTTCTTAGCTGAACCCAAGTCCACATTGTTTTAGATCTTAAAATATTTGGATTTCAATTTTGGCACTCAATGAGATCTGTTCTAGAAAATTTTCAGAGCCAAATGTCAACTGGCATAGACTATTTTATCAGAACAGCATTATTTTCATTTCTGTTACATGAATTATGAATGTTGCTTATTGTTGTCATGTCTTATTATAACTTTGTCACTATTTTCTTATGTGTGCTACAGCTTTTCAATTCAGCAAGTAATATGAAACCTATCTGCCTAAATCCAAGTTCTATGCATATTAACAGCATAACCCCTTTGCCCCACCACTCCCTCTGTTCGTTAAACTTGATTAGAACACAGCTAAAAATTGTCTATAAAGCAAACTAATTAAACTAGCCTACCATCACAAGCAACTTGATAAATATAGTTCCTTAAATCCATAGCTAATACTTGTAGCTCAATTTCCTTCTTCAGAGATTGTCTAACTATGAAGCTATTAAATAGAGAACTTAAGAGCTCTACACAGACAAACACAAAGTCGTTAAGAAATCAATTAAAATATATAGGTAATAAATCCTACTATAATTTTAGTTTAATCTGCAAGAAATTGTAGAAGGTACCTACCTCAGGAGTCTTCTTTCATATGTATGAAACAACCTTCTTCCACATACATGTCTGAAACACCAAGGATATATAGAGAAAAGCATGAAAACAAAGCCATTAGTGAAATTAAACTATTAAGAGATAGGTCACAATAGATTGGTCTACACTGGTAGATTTATTTGAAGTTAATAAGCAGTAGAACATGAATATACCAACTAGTGTAACCTTGGATATTGATATTCTCTAAACCAAAAGTCCCAAATCAGAAACTTCCTAATTTGTAGTTAAGAACCTTCTTGGCAACTTGCACCGGAATGTCTAAAAATCAGCTCCAAACATCTTCTATTTATAATCTGTTCGGATTGAGTAACATAAATGCATATAATGTGTGTGAACATGCATAAAAGTATAGAAAGACTTGTGCACACATGCACATGCACGTGCGCACACTCACGCACATACACCCACAGACACATATTTTACTTGCATTAGTTTAGAATGAATTCATACATTACTCAATATTTGTAGATCATCACTTACGATAGTGCTACTTCATCTGTTTTGCAATGCCTTCAACACCTAATTTTAACGTTTGCATGAGTAGTCATCATTAGTATTTAAAAGAAATGTTAGGAGAAGGACAAAAATAAAACAGAAAATCTGAGCTTTCTCTTGAGTGGTGATGCAAATTAGTTCACTTGCATATATTGCATATGGAGGTTATCATTAGCTATTCTTTTTCCTTTTTTTTTTCTTTTTTGTATGTTATGTTTACCTTTTTTCCCTTTTTGTTATAATTTAAGCAGCTAACATTTAAATTTCATGTCCTAGATATTCTTTCTTTGTAATATTCTGGTGCAAGATTTCTTAACTGTTTATTCCTTTCAGAAATACAAATCTCAAGTCCAACGAATTTATGAGACAGGCACAACCAATATTCCATCTGTAAGTAAATCACACGGTTACCGCCATAGATCTGAATGGAAACCTTTACTTCAAAGGAAGAGTGCTCTGGCAAGCCGAACCGGACAGAAAAACTTCCATTTCCGAGGTCGAACTAATGCAGAATTCACAGTCCCAAAACCTTTGGTTTGGCCTACAGCAAGTGTAACCAGCAGTATCAGTAACAACCACAGAACATCAAACCTAAAATCAGGACAAATGGGCATGAACAGCAATTCTAATTTATATCCTGGCAATAATAACCCCAATGAGGTCCATACAGAAAACCATGCAATGCTTCAAAAATTGAACCAGGTTGGGAAAACTAGCAGCTTTGCAAGTAACATTAACATGAATGAAAATGTGAAGGGAAGGCAGATGGAAGGGGGAGGTATTCAAGTACCTGAATCAAAGTTAGCGAATTTGAGTTATGTGATGCCAGAGGCTGCTTCTCCCTGCATATCAGTGGATATATCTCAACTCCTAAATGCACATCCTTATGTGCATCTAAATCAAGAATTTACTCCAGATTTGGCTGCATCATTCGTTTCACATAATCAAAACCAGTTTACGGCAGGAGTTCCGGGTATAACTGAAGTGCTGGAACCTGAAAAAGCACAGATAACTTCAGGCAATGAAAACAACTCAGAAAATTTTCTGACAGACTTCTTTGATGGGATCCAAGATTTAGTTCCTGTGGCAGAACAGGCACCTCCTGCAGCTGCAGCTGGTTCATCCAATCAGAATCAATCCCTTCTGGAGTACACTGATCTTTTGAAATTTCTTGAAGAGGATCTGGACAATGGTTTTGACAGTGCGCCAAATACCGGTGACTTAGATCATTTTTGTGAATGGTTAGAGCAGACGTTAGAAGAAAAAAGCACAGATAAAAAATAGTTTGACAAGTGCTGGTTCTGATAGCATTTAAAAGGTCTGTCCTTACTGAGAATCCCTAATATAAGCAATCCCAGAAACTAGAAACCTTACATGTGTTTTTGTTTTATTACAGTATAATGTGATTCCTAACATTTTTGTTTGCGGATTTTAGGGAAAGGTGTGGTGGCATCTCAAAGAGAACTGTATTTCGCTGTGTGCAGCCAGCTCAAGACGTGAATGTATGAAATCAGACTGAAAATTTGAAAAACATGAAGACCCCTTTCATTCTGAATGTAGTGATTTTCTGTAGTTTGGTAATTTACAGATAGTGCAGCTTGAAACATAAACGCAGAGCTTAATTATCATGCTTTACTGTACATAAATTTCAACAAACTCTGTTCTACTAATTTTCTTACATTCAGTAGAGAAATTATATTTGCTAACTGTTGGACTCGAGCTATATCTTTCAAGTTTGTAATCAAATCTCAGAACCTTTCTACAATACAGCTATCATTCTGCCAATATGTCAGAATGTAGATGCTGCAGTCAAGATTTATGTATTCAACTTATTAGTTCACGATGCCAATTAATTACCATTTTCAAGTTGCTCATTAGTCCACTCAGTGCAACTTTGGCGTAAGATGACAGTTAGCACATATTCTAGTCAATTATCGTATTGAACAAATGCCACTTGAGCCAGTTTATTCGAACTGAGGAGTCTATCTGATGACTCCATCAACCAGGGTACTGGATCCATACATCAAGTAATATACAGAAAAAGTCATCAGCTTCTAATAAAAATTTGAAATGCAATAAATATTGAATTATATTAATGCTTATAAGAATGAAAATCATTGTATCTATAGAGTAGTTCATGCAGCAATGCTGGTTATACAACATTGAACCAGCAGAGATCTCAAGACCCAATATAAATGGAAAATTTTCCCATATTCCACTACTGTTTTTAAGAATGGAGATCACTGTTTCTATACAGAATTTTTTGCATCAATGTTGGTTATAGGACCTTTAAACCAGTGTCGAGCTCTAAAGATCCAAGAAGAAACAGTTAGAATAAACAAACCACCAACTGCAACAGGAGTATAGTTGAGTGTATCAATGGCAACTGGGTAGGCGACGGGCAATGAGAAGAGAACTGAGATTATTGCGACCCAAATAACTGCAATCCAACCAACAAGGATGCCATAGCGGCCCAAGTTGAAAGGTCCTGGGACAAAGGACTTGCGTGCTAACGTCACTCTGAAGAAGATGGGTAGGGCATAAGCAATGTACAATCCAATGGTTGCTATAGACACCATTGCATTAAATGCCACTATACTTCCAAGAGACTGCAAAACATTGAAAAGGAAGAGTATACAATTAGTACTTGTAGGGGAAAAACAAATAGAAGTTCTATTTAGGGTACTCTAGAAGCTCGGTGCCTGAGTTTGTCTTGTTGATCAAAATCAACATGACTGGGCAGTTGGGCCTTAACCAGTTGCATACCAATTCTACTCAACCAAGTTCAGGATATATTTAAAGAATTGCACTGGGTTTTCGAAAGAAGACAAATCTATCTCCAAGCACAGCCAAATAAGAAAATCGGACCAAAGGAAACCCAAAAGATACAGAAAAAAAAAAATGAAAGGAACATTGATGGAGTGTTGACAGAAAATCATCCACTTTGGAAGTTCAACACATGTACTCTAAAACACATGTTTGTCCAGAAAAGTGTCCATGTTAGCTTTTAGGTCAGTTACTTATTTTTACTTGAGTGTTAAATGTAATATGATCTAACATTTCATTTACCTCTCACATGGTAAAACCAGTATAGCAGTTTTCCAGTTAGTTGCTTTTGGATCATGTTCATCAAAATTAGGTCGTAATGGATAGTTATGATTTCTTCTCAGACTTAAAAAATTTGGCTTCTAGTCCTCTCTTTTGGAGGTGAATGAAAATTGGCTGATACTATTTAGAGTTTAACCTTCATAAGCATCTTGTCAAGCATTCAGACTTTGCTCTCTATTCTTTACAAGACCAGGAAATTAAAGGAACCAACTAAATTTGTAATTCTACCCCAATACTCCTTCCTACAGACCTTGGTCAGCTAAATCCTTACAAAGTACACCCAATCGAATAACTCCCAATGTTAATGCTTTCAGGATATGGAGATTTTCATAGATGACCATAATTATGAAGAAAAAACTTAAAAGAAGATAAACAAATGCTGTGATTACCGTCAGTGCCATGCAAAATGATATGAAAACAGAAAGCCAAACAGCATTTATGGGGACTTCCTGCTTGTTCACTTGATGCCAAAGCGATGAAAATGGCATGGCTCCATCTCTAGAGAAAGCATAAGCCATCCTAAGAATGAAAGTTTAGCACCATAAGTGGCTAAGAAATTAAAAATCCCTCCAGTGGTTCCCATCATATGAGAAAACATGAAAAGAAACAAATATTTTTACCTGGAGTTGCTGGTAACTGAACTCATACCGCAGAAAAATATGGCAACAGCAACTACTCCCAAGCATACAATTCCCCCAACGCCACTGCCATATCTACTTTTGAATGCTAAATAAAATATTTCAGCAATGGCATAACCACCAGCATCATTATTTTCATCCAAAAGCAATGGGACGTTGGTAACAGCAAAAGTGATGCCAAGTATGTAACCAAATCCAACAATAATAGATATCCCAATAGCACTAATTATTCCTCTTGGCCCATTTACATCAGCATTCTTGGTTTCCTCTGTCTACAAATCAAAAGTTTAACAGAAACAGCATGATTTTTTTTGTCATTAGATTATTTATTAAAGGCAACTTCAGAAAATAAAGAAGTTATCTCATTCTCAAAAAGGACAAGCTCATGATATATTGACCTGGTTACTAATTCAAATTGGAAAAAGTAGTTAGAATGCAAGTAGCAAATGATTTACAAAGTTGCTATCTTCTTGAGAAATAGCATGTTGTTGGGTCAAGCTAACAGTATTTTGACGTTTACTGTTGGTAAACTTGACATTTTCTTACATATTATGAGAAGAGTAAATCAGTTTGAAGAGAAAAAAAAAATAATAAGTATAACATACCATGTGAGCAGATGCATCATACCCAGTTAGGGTATACTGACTCATTAAAAGACCAAGAACAAATATATAAGCTTTGCTGCTGATGCCTTCCCCATTATCAGTGTTGAAGTGAGTAAAAACAAACTTGGCACTAGCTCTCTCAGTTGCAACTGAGGGAATTAGAATCATGAGGACGAACACACCTAATATAAATCAAGACTCATCTGAGAACTAAGAAACAGATAGCCTCAAGCATAAAAACAAAGAAAAGAAAACCTAGGCAAGAATGACTAAAGAGCTGATTAAATTCTTTGTACCAACAAAATTCCATGCAGCAGCCAACTGTCCAAACAAAGATAACCATGAGATGGAAAGACTGTTTATAATGGCATGCATGAGCAAAATTGCCCCGTGGAAACCAATAACTGCATATTTAGATGCCTCATATCCACCACCGTTTTTTCCACCTGTGCTAAGGAGAATGATCACTTGAATCAGCTGCGCAAGTGAGAAATCTATACTTGTTGTTACCGCCCACTGCAATTAAAAAGGTAACCAAAGTCATCAGAGCTTTTATAGATAGATCCAAAACAAGCTTGATCTCACAGTGGACAATTGAAGAACAAGAAATTCCAGAGCATAAGACTTCTCAGAAGCAGAGATACCTGACCAACAATGTTGAACCTGCAAGCAATGGAAATCAATTACTGCATATCAGAGAATGTCATGCAGGAAGTAAAATATGACACCGTCACTATCTTATGATTAATGTTGACAAACATTAAAAATTTCTTGGCCCAGAAGGGTTCTGGATTGAGGTGGTACAGTAAACAAAGATTTGATGGTTTCAATCATGTTAATTAGAAGGTTAATGCTAAAGTTTTCATACAGGAAAAACTTGAGTTGACCTCCTACATCTGCACTCTCCATGTCAATATCTATTAAAGTTCATGTACTAAAGTTTACAAGTCTAGAGTATTCTGCACTCTCCTAAAGTTTTCATCTTCAATGATGAAACATCCCATTAAGTTCTTATATGAACTTAAAAATAAAAAGAGAAGTACAAATCTTTCACAAATTTGAATTTCATCTCTCGATATTAATCAAATTATGGATGAGATAGGAGAATCAAACCTTAACTCAGCTCAACCAAGAAAAGGTGAGAAAAGCAAAAAAAGAAAAAGGATAATGGTAGGAATAAATTGCAATAATTGGATTTTTATTCCTGACTGCAGATCACTAGACTACTAGCATTGAGTGATAACTATGGTTATGACACATACCGTGATGTGAAACTTATATTGAGCATGTCCTATATTTAACCTGCACCAAAACGGTGATTTTAACCAAATCCACTTAAAGCACACATTACAATTTCTAAAGCAATCTTCCTTCACAAGAATTTGAAATACCTTCAAAAATAACATTTTTACAGGTTTGGAGTTTATTAATACTAGCATAGTAGCATTTTGCAGCGATGAACAAATACAAGCAAACAGTGTACAATCCGGAAACTGTGTAGAATTGTTAAGGACACTAAAGCCATGGCCCATATATTATGGAAGCAAATGCACACGACCGGCACTTAAGCCATGACTTCAAAACTCAAGGAGTCATACGCTACACATTTTATTCAAGCTAATCTTTAAACAGAAATGAAAATTCAGTCAGCAAAAAATAGCAAAACAGAAATAATATATTACCAGCCAGTCATCCATGAAGCAAAAGGTGACCATTTTGAGCCAGCAAGCTTGGCACTCCAATAGTACAGTCCACCAGAAGTTGGGTAAGCTGAGCAAATCTCAGCCATGGAACACCCAACTAGCATGGTGAATAAACCAGCTATAAACCACCCATAAATAATAGAAACTGGACCACCAAATCTTAGCCCATTGTTGTAAAGGGTGGTGATACCGGTAATCACCGATATGATTGAAAAGGAAAACGCAAAATTGGAAAGGACCCTGCAATTCCCAGCAAGATCCACGAACCAAAAACAATAAATTTCCATATCAAACTGAAACTGACCCATTTCATATCCCATCCATGAATTGGGACTTCAAGATTAAAAACAAAGAAAAACAAAATGGGTATTTAGAAACATTACGAAAGTTCACGTTTGAGCTCCTGCTTGTAGCCGAGCTCATTGAGACGGGATTGGCCCGAGTCCAAAGAATCGTTGCCATGAGATGGGAGTACCAGTTTTTCATCACCAGCCACCATCTTCTTCTTCCAGCACACAGACAAACACTTGACCAGAGAGTAAGTGATAGACACAGAGTGTGTTTGGTATTTGACCAATTCTCAACCAGTATATATGATCACTCTCTTCTCCTTATCTAATACCTCACTTCTTGGAGGCTTAATAAAGTGTGGCTGCCTGAAAATGGCAATCCAGCAAGTTTCACAGTATGAACGCCAACCAAAGTCACACCTACCGACCTCAGCTTGAGATAGAAAAGGACAAGGGGATAAAAATGGAGGCGCTAATAACAGTCAACAAGGAAACTAGGAAAGAGAGAAAACTCAAGTTGGCCCAGCAGAGAAAGCTAAGATCTCTACATAAAACTATATATATATATATATATATGTATATGTATAGCACAAGGAGTAACGTATTGTTTAGAGTTTGAAATACAGTACCACTATTAATATATAACTTAAAGTCAAATGTCAAATACCAACCTCAGAAAATAAGTTATACAGATGTCAAGCATCAATCTCAAAAAATAAGTTTTACCTCTTTTTTTGAGGAAAATAAGGATCCTATACTTTGATTTCATTTAAAATGAACGAGGTGTACCTAATTGTAACGAAACTTTTAAATGATTTTTTTTTTTTACCTAATTCTACATGACATGAGAGCATACAAACAGGGATAATTATTAGCATGTAAACTGTCCAATATAATTAACTCATGTAAATATACATATAATTTTTTAATAAAACCTAAAATTCCACGTGTAAATTGGAATCTAATTTAGTAAGTTGAGTTAATTAGCTTAACCAAAAAAAAAAAGTTAGAAACACACACAAACAAAAATAAATTAAAAAAAAAAAGAGTTTTACTAACAAAACAGTCACACACACGCAAAGAGAAAACTGACATATATATAATTCAAATAAAACCTAAAAATCCACGCATAAATTTCATTTTAATAATAGGAGGTTAATTAGCTTAAGTAAGAAAAAGTCAAAATCAAAATGAGAAATTCAAAACAAGCATACCAACAAATTAAGAGCAGATAAGGAAGACGTACCAGCCGGTGAGCCAAGAGGCAAAAGGTCCCCAACGGTGGCCGGAGAGCTTGGCACTCCAAAAGTAAAGTCCTCCGGAAGTTGGAAAAGCAGAGCAGATCTCAGCCATTGATAGACCCACTACCAGTGTCAACATCCCCACTATTGGCCACCCATAAACCATAGTCACAGGTCCACCGTACCTGAGCCCTGTAGTGTACGTCGTGTTCAGTCCCGTCAAAACCGATACGATCGAAAATGTCACCGAAAAGTTCGATATCGCACTGCTCGTAAACACGAATTGAAACAGAAAAAGAAAAAAGTTCGTTACAGAAAACAAATATAGAAATTAAAGGATTCATATGTGTGTATAAGAAAAATATGCATACGAAAGGCCGCGATTGAGTTCTTGCTTGTAACCCAGTTGGTTTAAGCGACTGTCATCGGAAGTAATGGCGTCCTCGTTATCGTGAAGAGGGTGATAACAAGGTCCACTACCATCTTCCATGGCTCTGGTTTTTGATCTGGGTTTAGTTTTTTTTCTTTTTTTTCAATTTCTCTAGAGGGGTTTGAGAAATCTCAATCTCTTTCACTGCAAAGCCACATATATATGTACATATATATACTGTATATCCTCCCTTGTCCATCATTTTCAGGTACAGCCGTAAGAAAGTTGCCTAGAAAAACTATATCTAACAGTCAAAACGTGAAATACAAATTTATGGAAGGAGTAAAGAAGATGTGGATTAGAGTGACTTTGAGGACCAATGATGGATGCACCTGAGAATGATGGTTCATAAAAGAGAATATATACATATATCTATATATATATATCTATATATATATATATATATATATATATATATAGTGAAATGCTATCAACCCATGTAGGATCAGCTCTAGAATTTAAAGTATCATTTGTAAAATTTAAAAGAGTGTCCCTTTTATTTTGAATTATTTTTTTATATTTATTATCTTTAATTTTTATATTTTTAATTTTAAAAAATATTTTTTTAAAAAAATAAAACTCTTACTATATAAATATATATATATATATATATATAGTTAATATATCCGTTATCTTTTAGGAGTTGCTCATTTTTCGGGTACCAACATGGAGCCATACGTAGAATTTTTTAGTTTAATTTAGTTTCTTTTTTTCTTTTTTTATTTAACATTTATTATGATTTTAGATTTATTATAAAATCAAAATATAAAAAAATCAAAATTAATATAATTTTGATCCATTTAAAAATTAAAAATTAAATTGAAATGTAAAAATAATTTTAACTTTTAAAAATTTTAAATGAATAAAATATTTAATATTAAAATAATTTTGATATATTTAAAAATATATTAGATGATAGAAAAATAAAATAATTAAAAAATTAAGTTAAAATTTTTATAGGCGGGCTTCATAATTTATCTGTTAGGATTTATAAGAAAATATATATATATATATATATATATAGTGATCGATAAGTCAAAACTTTTTTGGTGGTCTCTACTTTTGCCACTAAAATTTGTTGGTGTTTGCTTCATACAATAATTATGACAAACGAGATGGCAAATAAGGCCAATTTAAATTTTTTTTTTTTTTGTCCATCAATAATATGAAAATATCACTAAAAAGTTAGAAACAGCCCTAGAAATTTGTACAGCTGCGGTCAAAACCATATAAAAAAAATTTTCAATGAAATAAATAAGGAAATAAGTAAAGCATATAAGAGGTGAGGTGCATTTTACCAAACTCGTTGCACATATAGTAGATGCCAATTCAAGTTTCTGTGTTTGCCATCATTGAAGAAGTTTGGACTGGTTGGATGAAAAATTTAGGAAGCAAAATATAACTACGTGCCAATTTCCCTTGAAATTTGACAAGAAAGAAAGTTGCTGAGGAAAAGTATGCATGCGTAACAGTTTCAAGAAGATGTTGAGAGTAGGGTGAGTTTGAGAACATACACGTGAAAATGATGGATAGGAGATAGAGAGAGATGCTTTTGCAGCTAAAATTTGTTGGTGTTTGCTTTATCACCCATATATTACTTCCAATCAATTATACAATTAGGTGGAATAATATTGGTTTAATTATATATCCCCAACTAACGTATTTTTTAAGTTGTGGGTTCAAATTATGTTCTTTTTTAAAATTAAAAATTTATAATCTGATTAAAAAAAAGAAGAAGCCAATTTATAAGTTTATCCACCCCAAAAATAAAATGGCCAATTTAGGTTTCCCTATTTTTCTTTGTTTTGGCAAAATTGTATGAGGTTTTATTCTTTCCTATCTATCAATAATAATAATATGAAAATATCACAGCTGTCTTCTGTCCAATTCATATAATTTAATTTTTTTTCAATGGAATAAATTAGGAGATAAGTGAGTATATAAGTGGTAAGGTGGTGGGGTGCAGAGCAAATGTCAAATCAAGTTTCTGCATGTTGCTATCATTGAAAAACTTTGGTTTTAATTATGATTTCTCTGTGGAATGTCTATCAGGTTGTGGATAAGCCAAAGAGCTTATTATTTGCTTGTAAGTCTCTCCTTTTTTTGCTTTTTTCTTTATCAAAAAAAAATGTCTCTCTTTTTTCTTTTTGAGTTTTAATTCCACAAAAGTTTGTTCGTTGATTTAATTTTTTTAGTGTTTTTTCGGAGTCTCCAGGACTCTGTCTTACTATTATCGTTGATGATTTCTTTTTGTAATTACTGTGTTTGTGCTTTTATTTTGGCTTAAATTTGGTAGGCAACATGCTTCTCATGACGTATATGAACCAAGTTGAAGGGACCAAGAAAGAAAAAGAAGGGTTGGTGCTCGTATGGTGAACCGTTAATTCTTCATTGGTCCCACTGACTGAAAACTATAATGATGACGTTGCCTTATCATTTTATCATCATTATTGTTACTACGTTGTTTGTTTTCTTCTGTTTGTGCTTTTTATAAATTCTTTTGGATATTTATAAAAATGTCGGCATAGATGGGAATTATACGGTGAGAAAATTTGAGTACTAAGCGCTCGTTTGCATTGTCATTTTTATTTTTAATAATTTTTACTCAAAGTTCAAACAGCAATAATAATAATAATAATAATAAATTATGAGGTCGTTATCATTATAGACGAGTTCAGGATAATAATAAAAAATTATAATATTATTATCCTTAGAGATGAATTTAAAATTTTAAAATTGAGTGGAATATTTTTATCTAATTAAAATTTTTTTAAAAAATAAACTTGAATATGCAGTATGTTAAATTAATTTAAGGTTATTAAAAATGCTTTAAAAAATATGTAAAGAAAAAGTTAACCAAGGAAAAGGACTGGAAATAATAAAACCTCCTACAATACCAACTAAAAAAATATATAAAAAAATTAATAAGGAAAAAAGTTAGAAAGTGATTTAAAAATTAAAATTAGGGCAAAATTAGGCTGGAAATAAAAAAGAAAGAAAGAATTGGGCTTGAATTAATTAGGTTTAGAAATTAAATTTAAGGAAAATAAATTTGAATAAAAGCTGAGTGTATTAGGTCTAAATAGACTGGATTGAGTGGATAATTTTTAGAAGTTTTTTTTTTGAAAAAGCAAAAAAAAGATGCCAAGGCTATAAGGAAGATTTATAGGGAAAAAAACTTATCGGGCTATAACGCGGTAGCCCTGTATATAGGTTTATCCCTCATTGTCACTATCTATGTAATATATTAGCGTGGGCAACCCTCTGCAGAGGTTCGTCCCTAGGAGGAAACTTAATGGTTCACCTATATGGGGACCTTGTACCTATATTTCAACTTAGTTAGCTTATATATATATATATATATATATATATATATATATGTCAGGCAAAAAATGTTAGCTAACCAATTTAAGTCATGCTCATAAATAATTTTAAGAAAAAATTAAAAGCAAAAAACCGAAGACAGAGACAAACACATAATTGAATGGGCCCTAAATAATTTTACAAGTTGTAATTGTAAATAGAGGTTAAAAGGTGTGTACCTACTCTTCAACTTAGCTTTTATATATATATGTCATGCCAAAAATGTTACCTAACAAATTTAAGTCATAAGCATAAATAGTTTGAAGAAAAAATTTAAAACAAAAAACTAAAGACAGACAAACACATCATTGAATGGTTCTTAAATAATTTTACAAGTTTAAAGTGTAAATAGAGGTATTTAGAGCAATATGACACCATTCGATGTGATAATCTGTTTCCTAACAATTCCATCTTGTCAAGTTTTGGGCCATAGGCCCAAAACATGTATAATGTTTTTTTTTTTTTTTTGAGAAAATATTTTTTGATGGGGTTGAATTTTTCTTTTTTTTTTTTTACTATTATGATTTAATTTTTCATTTTGTATGATATATCATTTAATATTGCATTAAATTCTGACTCTACACAAGTCCTTAGATCTTAGTGAAAAAATTTTATATTAGAATATTTCCATTATAAGTCATATATAAGTAGTAAATATTTTTGTACCAAGGACATATATAATAATGAAATTCCAAAGAAGAATAAATATGAAGCATGAAAGATCTGAGTCACACTTGATTCACATAAAATAAAATTTACAAATTACTCACCAACTTATGGTCCACAATTACATGGTTTGAAAAAAGAAAATTATACAAAAAAACAAAACAAAAACAAAAAGGAATTAATTGATGAAAGAGGACATATATATATATATATGGAACTCTTAAAAAACAATCACACAAATTTAAAATTTTTGTTGATCACCAATAATCAGCTGCTAAGTTGACCAGAAGAAGCTAACCTCTTGTACGTGTCCAAAAGCAATTTACTATCAACAAGATGTTCTTCAGTACCATTAGAAACCATTGAAATCTGTTTGTCTTTGGCAACTCTCTTCCCTGCCAAAACCCTATTTGGCTTGCCAACATTGCCTGCTAAGCTTATCATCATTTCAACGTAAGATTCATGGAACTTTGCCAAAAGCTTTGTCGGAGAGACTGCTCTCAGCTTTGTCATCAAGCATCTCCTTATCCTCCATGCCCTGCGGCGGCCATGACTAGCATTACGAGTCCCGCGGTCTCCGAGCCTCGCAACCTTCATCTTCCTCTTGATGTTGTTTGAATTACCACTTAGCTTTTGGTATCTTCTTCTCCTCCAATGCCTTTTCAAGTTTTCATAGCAAGAAGTGGGAACAATCTCCATTAATGTGCGCGTGTGTGTGTCTATATATATATATATATGATTGCTATATGTAGAGAGTGCTTAAATTAAAGAGAGAGGAATTGTGTTGTGCTTTTGGGAGGAAAGTAAGAGGGGATTTATATAGGAGGTTGAACAAAAATGGTGCAAATTAATTCACTTCAAAGGGATTTGGAATACTTGAACTGCTCTGGCTTGGTCAATACGCAGTGAAAGACAAAGGGTATAAGCTGAATATATAGAAGACAAAAAAGGAGTATATATAAGTTTCATAATTTGGTCAATGATTTATGTCATGACCAAGTAAGGGCTAGTTTTTTTAATGCTTAATTAATTTGTTAGATTCCAGTATTCTTATGCTTGATTAAATTGATTAATGGTGCTAATGTAAGGTGTAATGGTAGTACTTAGTCTTTGCCTATTCGGTAATGCCTTATTTTGTTTGTACTTTTTTTTTTTTTTCTCAAACCTATAAGTTTTTCAATTGTGTAAATCTATGTCATGGATTGACTGAAAATATTGTAAATTACGTTAGAAATTGGTTAACAAAATTTAATATTAACTGTCAATGGTTTTTTAATAATGTTAATTCTTCGTGTAATATAGGATTATCATTGTTGGATTTTGAGTATTGCACTTTCTTGGTATATGCTTTTTTTTCTTTAATTTTCCTTTTATCATTTGTGAAATAGTGTGTGTATATATATATACACCCCAATATGAGAATGTTAAAGAGCTCACCTATAGAGTTTTTTTTAGTTTAATTTAGTATTTTATATTTTTTTATTTTTACTTGACATTTAATATAGTTTTAAATTTATTATACAAATAAAAATTAACATAATTTTTGTCAACTTAAAAATTAAAAGTTAAATTAAAGTTTAAAAAGCTACCTTTAATTTTTTAAAATTTCAAATGAATAAAATTTTTAATATTAAAATAATTCTCATACATCTAAAAATATATTAAATGCCAAAATAAATAATAATAATAATAAATTAAGCTAAAAACTCTACAGACCATAACATCTTTACATATTAAGGTTTATAGCATTGTATATATATATATATATATATATATATATATATGAATATAGATATTTTTTTAAGAAAAAATATAAAACAATTAATTTTTATGCAAGGAGTTTGGTATACCTTCTTTTTACTCACAAGTATATATAATAAATTAGCTAAAAACAATCTGCAAGGTGTCTTTTTAATAATAATAATAATACTAATAACCTGGCAACTACTGTTTTACACATGTAATTTATAACAAATATTCGTTTCCAACTAAAACACAAAAGGTAACTTCACCAAAAAAAAAAACACAAAGGTAATGGTAACGAAATAGTTAATTATTAATATGTAGGTTTTAGAACATATTATATGTTTCCATAGATTGTCTCTGTATGTATATAAAATTTGACCAATTTTTATACTTAATGTCACAAAGGCAAAAGGTAAATTATATCTAATCAATGTCTTAGAAACAAAGCGTCTTGAATTGATCCGTCATTTAGTCTCTATGCGAATGAAATTAATTTGATCCATTTTTACACCTTTATTGTCACAATACAAAGTTTGACTCGTATTTAGCCTTGAAATTACAAAATTTGTGTTGGAAAGAACAGAGACTCACCTACTGCACACTAATGTGTGTATATATATATATATATATATACTCTAATACATCACATGTTTATATATATTGAGTGACAAAAATATGACAACTTAATAAATATAAATAAAAAATAAATTAATACTATTTATTAATTTTTTATTAAATTCTACGTGAATTAGTCACTCATAATATTAATTGTCGTATATAAAGGAATGTAATACATTATATATGCTCCAATGGTCAGACCGGCTTTGTCATTCGTATATATACCAATAGTATATTCTGATTTTGGTACAGCTTGCAGATAAATTGGTCCGAGTCGAACAGGGTTACAATATCATACATATACAATACAATTATACATGGCAAACTCCTAAGAAATCCTGGATTAGTCTTTATATGCACACCTTTGTTTCTTTCTGTAGTAAAGTTTAATGGACTTTCGAAAATATCATTAATAAAACACGTATTTTGGATAACTCAGAATCCGTCAAACAGAAATTTTAAAGAGTAATCAAATAATTTCCTTATTAAAAAATAAAATAAGAACAAAAAAATGATCTCCAATACTAGCTGTTGATGAAGGTAATGACCATATTATATGTTTTTTTTCTTACGTATGTTGACCATATTATTTGTTAAAAAATCAAAAAATTATTACCCTCGTCCTCGTAATTTGCATGAGCCATCAGCAATATTTGTCTAATGTGGCAAAATGCGTCATGATTTTTTGCAAATAGAGACCTAGTCACAAGCAACGCTATTATATATAAGAGTACTATTAATAATATTCAATTAAAAGTTAAAACGCATCACTTCCTTATATATATATATATATATATATGAAACTAATCAAACCATCGACCAAAAGGTATAAACCTGGCACATCTCATAGCTTTTGGAAGCCACATAAGGTCCTCTCTTTTTTTTTTTTTTCTTTTTTTTTAGTTTCTTTCTTCTTTTGATAACTTTCCTCCACTGTTAGCTGACCAGCTTTCTGCTGAATATTTTGGTCTGCCTTCTTTGTAATTCCCTGATGGGTTTTTTTGGTGGTGTTAATCCAATTTCAGTTTACCAAAAAAAAAATCCTCTTTTTTTTCTTTTCTTTTTTATACTTTTATCAATTGATAAAATGAAAATCAGAATTTTAATAATAAAAAAGGTTCAGGTATCTTATGTAGCTTTGAGTATGTACAAATGGTCAATAAGTAAATTCCATTAGCTGCAATGAGGCTAGTACTATCCTCTGGTGTTGGCTCTTGGTGTCTCCGGGCCATGTCTGGGTTGAACATGTATGCTTCTAAGCTCCGATTGACGAGAATTTGGGGCGTTCGCAGTGGTGATGGAAGAATCGCCACCATTTTGAGGCTCTGCCAGCATCTGAAAGTATGCATGAGGCCCCCAACCTTCACATCCAACGTAAAGAACGACGTCAATAAGATGGTGAACTACTTAAAATACATGGAGATTGTTCAGCAAACAAAAAGAAAAAGAAACATTACATATATATCAAATATGTCAAGAAGCTAAGAAGTACTGACCCAAAAGGGAAATCAGGAACACAAATAAATTCTATGTTATCAATCTAAGTTCAACAATGAAATTTCTGAAGAACTAAAAAACCTGACATTTCATGTGTTGCCTAGGGATTTCTGTTTTCGGCAAGCTCAAGTTCAAAGTAACAACCAAATGCTGTAACATATTCAGATTAGAATAAACAGCTTTCAGCATCATGTTATATTTTGGCATTAAGTAAATAAACATTTTAATATACCTTCCAGGAAAATCAACTATAGCCACAAGTTAGAGAGCGGAATAAAATAAATCAGAGTATGGTAGTATACCATGTCAATCAAGGAAAACTGAGAACATACCATCTACGTCATATGGGGGTGGAAAGAATTGCAAGTAACAAAATGAGACAACTGTTATTCCTGAACAAAATTTTTGAAAAGAAGAAATCATTTAGTGGAGAGAGGAATAAAAGATCAGAAGCAGGCAAAGTAGAAGATAAAAAAAAACATGTAAAAACAAACTACCTAGGAGAGCCCCAGCAAAAACATCTTGCCAGTGATGCCAATAGTCATCGATTCGAGAGACTCCTACTAAAGCAGCAACAAGTAGTGGAAGAAGAACGATGCAGAGCTTTGCAACATGGCCCCTACGATCAAACACTCTGATTTTCCCTGATATGTACAATGCAAGAAAACCAAGACCTGCAAACGACCCTGCACATGATGAACCAAGAATCTCCTTTAAGTTCCTGTTCATCACAGAACTAATGTAAATCAATAATGCATAGCACACACATGAAACACAGAAGATATTTAAATATGCACGAAAGAAAAAGAAAGTAGTTTCATTTATCTTATTCGCACTTAAGTCACGATCTACTTAGTTAATCAGGTTTCTGGTGTACAAAATTTATTTTAGACTTCAATTTCTCTTAATTGTAAATTTACACCACATCTCTTAAAAAATTAAGGACTAAGCAGAGCTCATATAGGCTCTCTAGTACTGCATAACTGCAGAAACTACAGAGAAACATACCTATTAAGTCAGTTAAATGTAAATACAAACCCATTTTTAAATTTTTGGAATCCAAAGTAAAGCAGGCAAAATGTCTGAATATTGATTAAGGAAGAAACGAATAGTAGTTCTGTCATTTTGGACGTCATATGAATTGTTAAGGAAACATATTATAGGAATACCACGTAATGCCAATTGAATGTTGAAGTAATAATTTGGGCGGTATACTTTTAGAAAAACTAACATTATCAAATAGAAATGGACTATGATATTTTCAACAAAAAAAAATGTACCATTTATGGAGTGATTTAAAAATTCTACAGGTAAGCATACAAGGAATGGGATCATAACAGGCTGAGTTTTTAGGAACAGTGGTGACTTAACATGATATCATGCTTTATCTAACTCATCTTGTGTTCATACTACTATCCCTGTTGCGTTGGCTTGATATACACAGTTGAACCTGCTTCCTAAAAAGCTTAAACATGTATAATTGATGAAAACTTGACACCAAAAAAAAAAAGAAAAAAAGAATAAAGGTAGAGCCAAAGGGATTCACAATTTACATGCATATACATATCAATTCCAAAGTTTAAGTATTATCTGAATATACAACATGATTATGATCTTCTACAGAAACATGAATTCCCAAAACTATTGAATTCCTTACAGGAAGTATGCCCGCTTGGAAAGCTTTTATGTCCTTCCTTGACAACACTCTTATCTCCTTTACATACGACACCCTTCTTCACAGCATCAAAGACCTGGACAAGCCAATGCACCAGTTGCATGCTGAACTTATATGCATGAAAGCAAGACCAAGAACTAAACCATGCAAAATTTTAAGGCAAAAAAGAATAAAAAAGAATGCCAAAAGAATACAAGAGTGATCAATGAGCTAGAAGGCTTACTCCTTTGCCATCAGGGAAACAACGCCAAAAGAAGTCTGGACGTGGTCGGCCAACAGCATCTTTAATTGCATCAGTTATAACAGCAGTGATAAACACAGAAAAGAGAAGGCCTGGATATGCATTGAAAAGGTTGGGATTATTATACTTCATCAGATTCAAATTGCATGCACTACCTTGCAAAGATTTGAAAAAGTTAGAAGACTTACCTAATATGGCTTGGTGCAAATCATAGACATCCTTTCTGATAAAGTAGTAGACTATAATCACAACTAATGGCAGCAAGATTGCTATGATCTGCGACAGGAAGCGAAAAAGATAACATCGCCAATTAGTTTTGTCCCATCTTTCTAATCAATGCAACTTTTCGTGGTTAATATTATTCATAAAGTCAAGAACATACTGGAACACCCCAGAAGGGAATAGTATTATCTTGCAATGGGTATTTCAAATCTGACATCATATCCTCTCCAACAAAGCGGTGAAACGGTTCTATTACATTCAAAGCAACATCTATTATAGCAAGAAGCAACAGAATCAGCCAGTCAAACTTATGATCCTTTGCTACTCTAGCTCCATGAGATCTTAGAGTGTGAGGAACTAGAACCTCTGGCATCTTTCACTAATTAAAGGCAAAAGAAATAGAATGTTGGTAAGAATAAAACCCTAAAAATAAATCTACTATAAGAAAGAAAAAGATTATACTAAGGTCTCAACTTTAAATGAGATAATAACGAAAGAGACAAAATATATATATATATATATATATATATATATTTTATCAGCAAATGCAGGAACCAATAGTGAGCGCATTCATCACCCTGATACCAGTACACTGAGAAACAAATTGATAGAACTATGAACAGAAAGTTAGTTGTTGTATGGAAAAAATTCAAGCTAACAACTGGAAAACATAATGAAAAGAAATTAAAAATACATGTGACAAGACTTGGTAACCTATCTTCGCTGAGGCACTAATGTAAACATATCATCTACAACCCAAAATAAGAATCCAAAATCACAAAAGGCCTCAATTATCCACAGAAAGGGAAGGCCCCACCAACATTCAAAGTTAATTATACACAAGATTAGTTCAATATTATCTAAGTAATTTTGTCAATGAAAAAATTGGATAATAAGCATACCATATCCAAATCCCAAAAGACAAGCTAGTCTGCAGAAAGTTTCAAACTTCAAATTCTACCAAAACCCCATTAGACCACCTAACAAGCACAGGGCAAAATTTTACAATTAAAAGGAATTGACCCTCTTAGTTCTCAATGTGGCAACTGAGCCAAACTAAAGGTTATGTCCCTATCAGCCACCTGGGCAGTCACTGAACATATTTCATTGGTGTCACCAAAATAAAATTCCTAAGTAGTTTATTGAATCGCAAGGATAAAAAATAAAATAATTGGACGGTAAAATCTCAAGCTGATTTAGCAAGAAAGAAGAACACGCTTAGGGGTTTCTTCAATAAGAAGGCGTAGGAAATTAAAGGAAAACATACCAATACGAAAAAAAAAAATGAAGAAAAATGAAGAAAAACGTGATTCAACAATGCGGTTTGAGTTGAGTTTACGGCAGATAGAAAGAGAAGCAAGACACGTGGACTTTTATTTTCTACTATTTTCTCCATAAACAAACAAAGGCTTAAGCGGGGAGGAAAAAAACAAAGAAAATAAAACTACAAACTTTCCAGAACAAAACAATTGCAGCGCTAGTTAAGAAAATAAAATAAACATTAAGAGAGAGAAAGAGAGAGTCACATTGAGACCTGTATGCAAATTTCGTAATCCAAGAGAGAGAGAACTGTGCCGGTGCGCTTTGCTTCGGAATTCAAACAGAGAAAGAGAGAGAGATTAAAGCAGCTAGAGGTTCCAGTGAAGCAATGGAAGCGAAAAGCGCGTGGAACTACCGCGGAGAGACAGAGTTAGGAAAGCGAAAACTCACCGTCAAGAAGTACAAAGTTTTGTTTTGGTAAATGTAGTTGGTAGTGTGTGCGTGTGAAGGGTCCAAGGAAGAAAGAGAATGACAGAAAATGGGTATCTAGTTAATGGTTATGGTGCAGGATATTGGGGGTGGTAGTTGTGGTTTCTGATTTGTTTGTTTCTCGGGATTTGGCTCAAGAAAATGGAGACCCTCACTGCTCGGACAGGGACAGAAAGATGACAAAAAGAATCAAAAACATTCCAATTTTGAATATATATATATATATATATATATATTTATAACCTTAATTTTTTTAGTACCCAAAATATAAAGCAGTATCCTTTTTTATTCCTGGAATTCTGGATTTTGGTATAATTTTTAGTGGATGAATCTGCATTTTTTTAACTCCTAGTATTTACGTATTTTTATTAAAATGCTTAGTACATTGCAGTTTGTATAAGCACAAATTTGGTATTGTTTATCTTCTTTTACTTCTTCTTAATTCAAATTAAAATACAAAAATAATAATAATAATAATAATAATCAAACTTTTTTTTTTATTTGGTCATGTTTTAAACCTTTAACGAAGATTTGGGAGTTTGAATGTGAGCAATTTCTATTCGAATTTTTTGAAACAGCTTAATGAACCAAATGGTGTTTACATATCTAACTTAAAATTCAAAATCTGAACAAATTTTGAATGGACATTGCACTGATATATATATATATATATTTGAAAAGAAATTTTTTTTTCTCTCTCTCTGCATTATTTTTTGACGGTCTGTTCCGTTGTTTTCATATTCTTTTCTTGTTCTTGGTGTCATACCTTTTGGCTTTTGTACTTTGCCTTTTTTTAATTTTGTAGCTTTAAAGGTAAGAAGGTGGCAACAAATTATTTTTTTCCTAATCAAAAGCAACATCAAATCACTTGTGGACGAACAAGGGAAACAAAATTAAATTACAAGATAAGTTGATGGCCCATGCCTTCTTGTTTAGCCCTCAAAATTCTAAGAAATTATAATTTTTTGTAAAGCCCATTTAAATAAATTCCATACATAATAGCATATATAAGTTCAAAGATGTCAGCTGGCAATTGGTTGAAATTAGGTGCTCTCCATGCTACTACAGCTAGACAAAGACTATGTCTGATCTAACTCTCTTTAAATACATTAATTGTCTTCTTTTACAATATCATTTTCTAGTTTACCAAACACTTCCAAGTTTTTAACAAGTAGGAACTACCATTGACAAAATATTTGCAAGGCAAGCTATGAATGCACAAAGCTACATGGACTAAACAAAAGAACTAGCTAGCAAGATATACAAGCACTTCACCATCACTGAATCACTTTCTTCCTGATTCCAGCTCATCCAACGTTTCACTTGCAGTTCGGTCTACAGAGAGTGGTAAAGCCACTTCACTATTAACATATCTTGATTGTCCATGCGAATTTTGGATCCCCATTGCCTGCACATTTGCATTTGCATTCATGCCATGGCCTGCGTTTGTATTCGAATTTGACTCCTCCCTTGCTCGGAAATATGCATAAGGACCCCATCCTGAATTCACAAGAACAAAGCAAAAGCTGAGAAAATAATGAATTAAGTAGATTTCGATAGCGTATAAAAAATATTCCCAAATGACATGTTATATATACCTTCGTCATTGTAAGGTGGTGCGTAGAACTGTGAATAGCAGAAAGTTGCCACGACAAGCCCTGCAAATCATCGATAAAGGTACTCAAAATTTGATAAACAAATTCAACCACTCTATTATTATTATAATTATCTAGTTTCCTTGACGGACCTAAAAGACCTCCAGCGAAGACATCTTGCCAATGGTGCCAATAGTCGTCAACTCGAGAGACGCCAACAAGAGATGCAACAAGTAGAGGAAAGAATACAATGCACAACTTTGCTATATGACCTTTGCGATCGAATACTTTAATTTTTCCACACAAGTATAAGGAGAGAAAGCCTAAACCTGCAAATGACCCTGCAGAGAAGCAGTCCCACAAAACTCTATTATTAAGCAAAAACTTGTCTATCTCGCATTTCTAACACAACTCAACCAATCCAATTGTGTGTCCAACCTAATTACCTCATTTGTATTAATCCAAGTAAAACCAATCATAATTACTACAATTTTACTGGATTTAGAAAGAAGGAATAATACTTTAAATTTTCAAATGCTAATTAGTCAAAACAGTAACAAACCATGTGGGTTATGTATTGATCTTTGGTTACCATGTTCTTTTTGTAAGGAATGTTTAACGCATAAACTAAACTTGGTTGTACATTCATTCAATAAACAGCGTGGAAAAAAGAAGGAAAGATTGCTTACAAGAAGTGTGACCGCTTGGGAAGCTCTTATGTCCTTCCTTTAGGTCACTTTCCTTACCATGACACACAACATTTCCCCATTTATCATAATTCTACAAGAGGTCAAACGGAGAGTACTTCAAATCAGCATATGCCAGAGTAATTAACAAAATAACAGATGATAAAGTAAAGTGCAAAAGGACAGAAGCCCAGAAATAACTACACTACAACATTTGGCAATAAAGTTTTTGAGACGAATGGTGGTATTAAAAAAACTCTTTAAATTAAGATTTAATGGAAACATACATCGATTCCATCAGGAAAGCACCGCCAAAAGAAGTCTGGTCTAGGCCGACCAACTGCATCTTTTATTGCATCCGTAATAACCCCAGTTATCAGCACAGCAAATAACAGACCTGCTCTTTCAAATAGCTATTAAAAAACTTAAATAGGCTTCCAATGTTTTAGTTTTATTTCTTCAGAGCAATGCACTAACAAACTCAAAATAAGATCAAAGACATGATTACCTAGAATGCTGTTGTGCAGATCATAGACATCTCTTCTACGAATATAAAATAGAACGAAAATGAAAATAGGCAACAGTACCGCATACATCTGATCATCAAGTGAAACAAAAATCCCCCATTAACTAGAAGCTTCTTCAACTCTTTTTGCTCTTTTCCTTGATATTATTATTACCACGAGAAATGCAATGAAACAGGGTAATTTTACGCTAGATGGAAAAGGACTTACAGGGACAGCCCAAATGGGCACTGTGTTTGCTTTCATGGGATATTTGAGGTCTTCCATCATGTCTTTTCCCACAAAACGGTGAAAAGGATGAATAGCAAGTAGAGTGGCCTCTATTATTACAAGAAGCAGCAATATAATCCAATCATGCATGTGATATCTCGCAACTGCAGCACCATGAGATTTTATAGTGTATGCACCGAGATCAATTTCGCTTGTTCCACTCTGCTAATACATGTATCAAAATATCAAATTAGCCACTGGCCCAGTAATACCAGAAGTCTCACATCCAAAATTGATATTCATCAAAATGCCAAAACCAAAAGCAGTAGCTACCCTAAACTACATTGAGTTAATTGGGTTTTCTCCATGAATTCGAGCAGTAAAGCTATTGCCTCCTTTCCTGCATGATTAACTTTTCTTAACTAGTTAAATGACAGGATTTTTCCTAATTGTGTTAGGATCTGTTCAAATTAAAGAATTCAAGTCAAAGTTTGAAAAGGTGGACGAAAGGGAAAAGAAAAAGGAGCACTATTCTATTGAATCAAGACAAAACTCATGGCTAGTACAACTGTAAAAGCTCTTTTTTCTCAACAGCACCAAAACATTCATAGAGTGTTTTCTTCCAGTTGAATGAATCCAACCAGCTCTAGAAAATCCTCTCTGTCCTCTCTCAAACCCACTATATATAACTGCTCTATTCCCTGTAAATTTTTTAAAAAATGGTGAGTCATTTTGTGGTTATATCCTATGGAGAATTCCCCAAACTACTATTAAACCATATATCTACCCGCAGATGAGTGAAGTTAACTCTGTATGAACTAAAGTCCAAACCAATTAAAGTTCAAAATCCCGCCATAATATTCACTTCCTTAGCTGCATAAAGTTGGATTCATTCGGATCATAACAGGCTAAACCAACCCTCATCTAATATTAACAAAAACCTTGGCTATGAACAATAGGAACCAGGAATCCAATCAAATACATACGTTGTTCCAGCCACAACATTTTAACACGAAAAGTCATTTTGGGTAAAACCATAACCTTATTCACTCTATATATCAAACACTTCCACTGCAATATTAATTTAGAAGTATTCAGCAAAAAAACAATATTAATTAGAAGTGAAAGTACGTTCACAAAACTTTAACTAAAGAAGGGGAAAAAAAATGTAAAACTAAAATTAAAAAGTAAAACGGTTTTGTAAAAAGAGGATACTAGCTATACCATTTGGTAAGAACATCTAAGAAAATAACAAAAAGCACAAAAGTTCAAAAAGCAGATATATACCCGAAACATATTACGGAAATTAAAGATAGAAAAAAGCGAACCCATAGTCCTCCACGCCATAGATGAAGAAAGCCAGCAATTCAGAACTGTTTAATTTCCAAAAAAAAACAGAGACCACAATTGATATTAATATCAGATAATGGTGGATAAACAGGATCAAAACCCAAAAGTTAAAAAGGAAAAAAGAAAACCTTATCACAAACAGGAAACAAAAAGACAAAAAAAGTGAGTTCCAAGCAACTTGGTGGTATGTCATAACGCAGATAGAATAACTCAAAAAAAAAAAAAATGTAGAACTGAAGTGAAAGCAACTCTGCCCTGTTTACGTTACGAAATTTTCAAAAAAATTCTGCAAGAAAATTTTACTACTTTGCAGGAAAAAGAAATGTAGGAAAAGAAAATTTGCAAATTATGGGACCCAGCCACCCACCGCTGGAAAAAAAATGCTCTTCGCTATAATAATGAACCAGAGAGAGTGTGTGTGTGAGAGAGAGAGAGAGTGTGGCCAATGAGTTTTTGGAAACGAAAATGGTGTCCAGCGAAGGACGGTTGTGATATGGTTGATGAAACGTTTAACAAAACTGTATGCATGAAGTTGTTGCGAATTAACGAGGAATTGAACGACCTTCGTTGAAATTACCGCTCTCTTTCACGCCGTCGTATATGTTGATTACTCGGTTTTGTGACTTTTGCCGCCCGATTTGTTGACTTTTAGGGTCCTCTTTTATTTCAATTTAAATTAATATTTTATTTATTTTTTAATCCAAAAATAGCACGTGGCACTTCGCAGTTGACAGTAAGAGCGGAAGATGTTTTCGATGTACGTGGTCTGGCAGTTAACTGCACGGCCTACCGCCTGTCCTAGAAAATGCAGCAATTTTTATTTTTAAATATTCGTATTAATTTCTAAACGACGCGTCGTTTTTGTAAAGGCGTGGCTATTACTTATTTGTACAAAAAAAAAGGGGAAAAAAATCATTTTTGAATATCTAATATTTGATACAATGATAGCTGAATCTGTGATCGGAGCATTAAAAATAAAAGAAGGTGTAAATAAATGAATTTAAATAAACAAAGAAAGTAAGTTTAAAAAGAAATCAAAGATTTTCTTTTTCAAAATACATTTTTCCCGTTTTAAAAGAAATTTTATTTTACTCTTATAACAAATTGTTCAGGCATTAGTTGAAAAGAAATGTTATAGTATATAATTTCATTATTTTCTAATTTTATATCTATAAAAATATACAAAGCATTTTAACTTATGGTTTTCATTAAAGAATTTTAAACGGCAAAAATGGTTATCTTCTTGCCTAATTCGTACAATTATGATGTCCATAAAAAAAAAAAATTGTTGTAAAACGTTGGATATATTTTTAGAGAATGCCTTGATTGGAAACCAAAAGAATGCAATTTAAAAAAATAAAAAAAAATGCCTTGAAATTTAATCAAACTAAATGATATTAAAGTGTATTAAACTCTTAATTTAAAACACTATTCGGCCCTTATAAGGTCGAACTCGAGAACATCTTGGTCACAGGTTCAATCGTTCAAAGCCGAAAACTTATATATAAATATATAAAAATATCTCTTGTATTTCATATCTCATATATACTAAGTTAAGTTACATAATACAATATTAAATATGCAAAAAAAAATATAACTACATAATATTTATTACTTTTTTATTTTCTTAAATATTATTTTTTTTATTTTCTTTTTTATTAAGGTCATATGATCTGACTGATTCTATATTTATTATAGCTCAAAATAAATGAGTTATATAATTTATGATAACAATTATATATATATATATAGTTATTTATAGTACTGCATCACAAATACAGTAGTAGGCAAGTTGTAGATGATTTTTGAGCTTAGATAAGTTAATTTCATTAGTGTGGTTGACTATAATTTCACATTTTCTTGTTTGTTTGTGTAAGTTTCATTTTCATGCAGCCTTGTCGATGCTGCACTTGATTAAGAGAAAAATTCATATGATTGTGACGTGCATTCATTCATAAGAATTAATTGTTTATATACCACACTAATGATGAATTATTCTTGAACACTAATATCTTAATTATAATTTTATAATTAGGTTTTTCCTTTATTTTAAAAAAATCACTAATGATATTTAGGAAATTAATATTGAAAAGAGTTGTCGGTCGGAGGAAGTTAAGCAATTCAAAATGAGTTTCATTATCTTATTTGGTTGGCATGCTTTTTTCTACTTCAAAGGGCAGATCTTTTGGATTAATTTGTTAGATTCTATTTTTTTAATAATAAAAAAAATCCTTTTATAAGAAGATATTTTTCATTGATCATTTTTTTCATATCTTAGTCGGAAATTCAAATTTTACAAATATCAAATCAGTTTTATTATAATTATTTGATTTTTAAAAAAAATTTCTCTTTCATAAATGTAAAACTAATTATAGCTAAATAATATATATTGCATAACAGTTATTTGCTCAATGATATTTTTTATTTTTTAAATGATTTATAATCATTATCTGTGATGGGAAAATTTTGATGTATATTT
The DNA here is from genome assembly GCA_007844105.2 of Rhamnella rubrinervis. Taxonomy (NCBI): domain Eukaryota; kingdom Viridiplantae; phylum Streptophyta; class Magnoliopsida; order Rosales; family Rhamnaceae; genus Rhamnella; species Rhamnella rubrinervis. The sequence continues at coordinate 6,936,727 of CM017577.2, forward strand.
GTATTTTCAAAACTATAATATATTTTAATAAAACTAACAAATCAAACATAATCAGGAAGTAATCAGATTAAAATCAAATAGGATACATGCAGTGAAGGACTTGCAAAGATTTATAAACTATTGCTTACATGCATGAAGTTAGCAAAGAGACCACAAGCTGCTATCAAATATCCATTTACAAATCGTAAATATATATATATATATACACACACACACACACTTAAAAGTTAACTAATAATTTATTACAAAGAAAACCATTAATTTAGATATTAATTTTGTTATTCTTTTTTTTAAAAAAAATATTTATTTGAAAACAGCACTTCTCAATAACACGAGCATAATTGGTTCTATTATTTCTGTAATCAACAATTTTCGATACAGAAATTATTTTTAGACACATCTTCTAACTTTTAAAAAAAATTTAAAATTAAGGTTGTATTTGATAATATAACTGTTTTTTTTTTTTTTGAATCATGTATAATTTAATTGGTTTAGAGGTTGGTTGGAGTTTATTAAATATTAGTTAGAGTAATTAAGTAAAAAATATAAAAATAAAAACAGAAAATGAAAATGTTTTAAAAGTGTTTTCATTTTTATTTTTTTTTAATTTAATTAATATTTAATAAATTCTAATCAATCTTCAAATTAATTAAATTACATATAATTTAAAAAAAAATTAAAAATAAAAATAAAAAATAATTATATTATCAAATAAGTTTTAAATTATTTATTTATCTATGTTTCATCTTATCAGAGGGGATTTAAGAGGAGAATTAGGGATAAATGGTGGTAGTTTGGAATCATTCCACGTGAGCTGCCTATTCGTCACATCATTACTATCAATCACTAATGTTTTCTTTATAATATATATAAATATATGAACTCAAAAAAATAGTATTATATTAGTTATGAATTTTACATATCTATTATATACTGAATATTATAATCGTATTATTGAATATAAATTAAAAAATAATTATATAATATTTATTTTTTAAAATTTTTATGGACTCCATATAAATTAACCGATTCTATTTATGAAGCTCATAATATATGACTTACATAAGCTAATAAAGATATATAGGGATAAAAAATGGTGGTATGTTTTGAATCATTCCACGTGAGCTGCCTATTCGTCACATCATTACTATCATCCATCACTAATGTGATCTTTTTATAATATATATAAATTATATGAACTCAAAGAGATAGTATTATATTAGTTATGAATTTTACATTTCATAAGCATATTATTATGAATATTATTATTGAATCCATTAAGTTGAAGAAAATAATTTTAATAAGAATGGTATGAAATTTATTTATTATTATTAAAATTTTTCCATATGTTTTACTCCATATATATGAATAGATAACTGATTCTATTTATGAAGCTCATATGGATGACTATCTTGACTTATATTAAGCTATATAAAGTCAGCATTTTCATTTTTATATATATATAATAATTAAAATATTTTTTTTTAAATAATAGTCTATATATATATATATATATATATAATTTTTTTCTTAAATAATAGTCTATTAATTATAAAAATATCAGAAAAAAAAAAAAGTTAAAAAAATTCACGAGGTGGTCCCCACCATCCACTAGCACACAATGATTCTTCAGAATATGGTGTTTTTAGAATCACAAAGAATCAGATAATTGTAAAGCTGTCTGTATGACAAGGAATTACACGGTGTTCCAACATAGCCTCTCACATCAAGAGCTGTTTAAGATTACAATAAGACCATTGTTTAGATTTGATCTGATTAGCTCAACCACTCGTTCTAAACAGTTCACTTCTGCTACCTAATATATGATAAGTTAGGTTTTCGGCTATTGGCCGATCTAATGCACGTGGGTCTCTTACCTGTTGATCTGACCTTTTCTTTTTTGATCTTAGATGTCTATGAAATTGGAATTGAGAGAAGCGTATGAATAGTTAATTTAATCTATCCCATGCATTCGCTCCTCTGCTGGCCTAAGGATTGGTAATTGAAGTCTTCCTAAGGTTTAACTCTTTTGAGTCGTGAACTAGAGATAACGATATCAGTTCGGATATGTCTTTTAACGCTTGATTTAATCCTCAATAGCCCTTGCTTGGTGAGTCCCTTCCTTTACTTTGTGTGCTCTTTCAAAAGAATTAATGAATATAACTCAAATTATCATTGTTTCCGAAAGTTTAAATTTGTAAAATGGCAAGTTTAAATGGGTAGAGCATATCTTTACTTAGGCTACATAAATTTGAATCCCATTTGAGGTATGTGGAAAAATAGTTTATACATCACATATTTAATGAAATAACATGAAGTTTTGATCATATTAAATTGTCACATTTCTTCTTAAAATTTAAAAGCTTAAATCCATAGAAGATGGACCATACAATTTAGGATAGAGGAAGGTTTTAAATTAAGGTTGCAAATTTATCAAGCATACATGTATTTTGAGGCATATCAATGTTGAAGTTCTTTATATATTTACGAATACGTAAAAGTGTTTAGATGAAAATGATATCTGATATATATTTTTTGTTATCAAAATCACAAGGTACAAGTCCAAAAACACCCAATGCACAGACTCGATTTAAATAAAATAAAAAATATATAAACAAGGTCAACTGAGCATCATCAGCATCTTGTAATCTTTTAATTCATAATTTATTAAATGTTTAATCAAATGGTTTCATACTTTCAGGTTCCATGTAATGAACTGGTTGGGTTTGGGCAATTGTCGAAATCTGGCCCATGAAATCCAAAATCTATGTCAACTTGGCGTTGCTTGGTCCAGGCTTAATATTTTTTTCATTAAAGCTGGACTTGAACAACGTTAAACCCACCCTACTAATGTCCAGTGAATCGTGCATAAATCTATTCGCAATTTTTTTATCAAAAAAAAAAAAAAATCTATCCACAATTATTTATTTATTTAAATAAATAATATATATACACACACACGATGCATTTCTAGTGATAGATCCCTCATTGAACAAAAGAAGAGATTACTAATTCGACATATTTTAAGTGTTGTCACATGAACATTAATAAACCCGATAGCTGATATGGTAGAGATTTTTATACTAAAATCTATTTGAGAGCCAATGCCAATTAAATTTTTTTATATCAGCATCAAACCCACTAGTGCTTATATGACAACACTTAAGGCATAAATGATATCTTATTTAACTAAAGAGTAATACTATTTAACATAAATGATATAGCATACATGTATTGGTTAAATATAATAGATTAGTTAATTTTATTGATTACATGTAATTTATCAACTAATTGGTAGATGTCAAATCACTTGTGTTGGAACACGAATAGTGACTAAAAATTTTATTTTTAACTAAAAAATAATTTTTTCTTATCACAACTTATGTTGAAACACAAGTGATGTGACAGTTTTTAATTGGTTGAAGCTTATATTAATTATGATGTAATAGCTGTCACATTATTTGTATTTCATCATAAATAAATTATGATGGATAATCTTATTGGATAATTCTTATATATATATATATATATATATATCTAAACTCTTCGCTTCATTCTAATAAGAACTATAAAAAGCTTTTAGTTCCTGATCAAATTTGTTCATTCCACCACTTGATTCTCATTTGGTAATGTGTATGTTTTGTGGACATTTGATACATTAAAGGATAAAGATTTACATGACATGTAATTTTAATTTTAATTGGAGTTATTATTAAAGATTATTATCATCTAAGTTGTTATAAGTGTTAATTCTTTTAATTGGGTGAATTATTACTGTTTTCAAAAGCTGTTAGAAAATATATTCAATTGGTTATTTATATTACATTCTCAAAGATTTTCATTTTTTATTTATTTATATAATTAGGCTGATTATGATATTGATTCCTGTTCTATCAAAAAATTACAAGTGGTTATCACATTAGACATTTATGATTCATGTATAAGCTTAACGTTAACGAAAGACCTCTTAGGGTCCGTTTGGAACTGCTTATGTAAATAGTATTTTTTTCAAAAGCGCTTTTTATTTAAGCACTTTAATAATAGAGCAGTTTTTGTTTGGTATAAAATTATAAAAAGTGCTTTAAAAATATTTCATAGTTTTTGAAAAAGCACTTTTTTAGAAAAACACCTATCAGGTGCTTCTCAAAAAAATATTTTTTACCAAATATATTTCAAACTGCTTTTTTTTATAAAAAAAATGCACTTTTTTATTAAAAAAAGTAGTTCCAAACGGGCTCTTAGATTTTGTGTTTTAACTTATAAAAAGTTACACACAAAAGTCATCAACATCAGTATTGGATTAATTAGTTATAAATAAGAAAGATTATTGGGAAAATGCTGTTTGTGAGAGAGAGAACAGGGAGGTGCTGGACACCTATACTAGTCAATGGTTGTAAAGTGGGAAAGAGAAGAAGAAAAATATGGGATTCAAAATCAGGGGCTACACCAACACTGTGTCAACTTTTGGGGACAATTTTGGTACAGGGTTATCCTAAACTACAAATAAAAAGACCCTCCATGGCCAAGGCCAGGGCCTGTCTAAGTGTTTGTTAAAGTGGTCTCAAACTCACCTCAATTTGTGCATTACATGTCTCATAAAGCCCACCATCTCACTGCCACACCATTTCCCACAACTTGCACAGCTTTCTAAGCCTTCTAAATCCTTCTCTTTCTTTTTTGGGCTTATTACATACATAACTACGTAGATATATATATATATATATATATATATATATATTTTTTATTTGAGATCCTGAAAGTTATGAGGTTCGGGATCTATGTCATAATGTCACACAGATATAGATCCGGTAGTTAATAACTTATTTATATGTATATGTATCAAAAATTATAGTTCATTGTACAATACTAATTTTTTGAGGTAATTCATTATGTACATTGTAATTCTCTTTCTTCACGCCAACCTCTCACACTCTTAATTTCAACCTCCAAATATTGATTACTTGCATTTCTTGAGGTAATTCATTGAACAATCCTGATTTTTTTTTTATCTGCTATATGTTAGTATCATGTATTTGTGTATATGGACATTTTGGGATGACAAAGTGTCATTATGTTTCCAAATTTCCAAGTAAATGGAATGACATAAGAGTTTGGGATATTGAGGCACTGAATCTATAAGATAGATAAGTCATATAATATGTATGGAAAATTGGAATCCTAGCAACTCTTTAATCCTCAATCAGTTTTGGAAGCCAAAAAAAAATATATATATATATTATTATTATTTAATTAAGAATTTTTTTTTTTACTAAAACTGCATTAAGCACAAAAAACACCAATAAAGATTTACAAAGAGATGCTACTAGTCATAATATCCAAAGGATTTGATGCTTAAAAGAAAAAGAAATAACATCCCTATTAAGGATCAAAATTTTCAAAAACAAAAATATTCAGTAAAAAGCACTTTGCAACTATATAAGCTAAACAATTATGCTCTTTGCTAATCCAGTTCAACATTCACTGCTCCTTCAAAAACCTTTTCTTCAAGATTAACAACTCATTATAGGAGTTCCAAGAGCTTGGATCAAAATTGCTACAGATATCTTGAACCACCATCTCGTAGTCATATTGCCAAAGAGCTATTGACATTCCTTTTCAGAAATAACATCAAAAGCTCATATTAAAGCCTTTACCTGTACAGGGGGGTCATAAGAGGCAGAAATTTTGATGCCAAAAATAACTATTTTTCCTTATGATGACGAACTACCATAACAACAGCTGCTACAACTTTCCAATGAGTTCTCAATTATGTTTATTTTAAATTCTTTAACCAAATTTATAGATCATAAAAAACATTCACTCAACTGTTTCAGCAAATAAGAATCATTAGCCACTTGGGGATCTAATTAATCCCTAAGCAAACCCACATTATAAAGGTTTTAAAAATAAGAGAAATTAAAGTTGAAACTAATCCCATTTTGTTACATGTGAGCAAACATGGAAATTAATAGTCACACAAGTTACCTTTCACCTAATAACTTTATTTTATGTGAAATATTTGTAGGTTAGGCTACCTAGTGAGTTGGCCACCGAGAAGGCATTAAAGTTTATTTTTTTAAATTTTTTGTGCATGAAACAAGTCTGAATTTGGAAGACTTTATGAAAATGGCAAACAATTATTTAATTTGGACATTTATTATATTGTTAGAAAATAACAGAAATTCATGGGACAAAGCTGCTTTGTTGTCAGCAATGACTGGAACGTACGATTGGGTCAGATACGTGAAGTATTCATATATTTATTTTTTTCTAAAACAAATACGTGAAGTATTAGTTTATTTTACTCCCAACATAAACTTCAAAAGTTGACAAAGACACAACCATGGTTAGGTACACTTATAATATATTATTGGATAGGTAAGCTTCAATTTAAGAATTCATATACAATGAGGGTCTCATTCACTTATGTCTCCGTTAAATAAATTATAAAATTATATAATTTATATTAAAAAAACATTATTCTTTATATTATGAATGCTCTCTCACCAAACCTTTTATTTTTTACTTTATCTTTTCTTTTTTATTTCATAAAATATTTCGGTAATTATTGAGGGCTTATAATTGTACAGCGTAGAGTGTACTTATATGAATAAAAAGCTAGGATAACCACAAAGCTTATAGAAATTTAGCATATATCAAATAATATTTGGATTGGAATATTGGCATATTTTTGTTATCTTTTAACTTCTTTAAGATATATTTATGCATTGAGATGATTGGATAATGATTTTAATATATATTTTTAATCAAGAATAATAATCTTAAAAGGGGTTTTATAATTACTAGTTGATTAATTAGTTTTCATTGAAGTTCTGAATTGAGAATCTTATACAGATACAAAGAATCAAACAAAAATTTGATTTGTGATTAGAAGGGCTAAAATGATAATTAAAAGTTGACAAAGCTTAAAAGTGAGAGAATTGAGTTCTTATTATTCCTTTGCATTTTCAAGTGTCTTTTATCTTTAATTTTTCTCTTAGTAATTTTCGCTTTTTAATTTCCCTAATAAATATATATATATATATAAATATTTTTTCAATTTATGAAATCATGATGAATTATGATGATGAGCTGGAAGCAGCGTGATGTGCACGTGACTGTACGTCGTGCTGACAGTTGATTGGATTGTTTATATGGAACAGCATCAGCCTAAATTCAGATTGTCTACTGCATAATATTATTCATAAAGTCTTACTTAATATTTTGTAATTCCTGTCCATTCCCAGCTTATGGTTGTAATTTTTCTTTTATCTATTTTCAATCAGTGTGCGACTTTTAAAATTAAATATGTTCAGAATTTTGAAATTAATTCTACATAATAAAATAAAAATAATCATTCTCTATCCACAATACATAAGCCTAAAAAAATATGAAGGAAAAGTCTCTCTTATATATTATTTGGGGCTTCGTTCAAGATTATAAAATTTGTTTGGATGATAATCCGATTCTAATTATGATATAAATAATTTATTTTTTTTATATGAGTTTTTTTTTTTTTTCACGAATACCTTCTACATTTGCACAAGCTTGTAAATTATCATTACACTATTGAATTGATATCAATACTTTATAAATTTTAAAAATAATTACAAATTATATTATAAAATATAAAATTTGCATCAATATATCTAAACTTTACAAAGGCTGACGAAAGTAACAGTAACTGAAAAATAAATTATTTTACATTATTTAGGCACAAATTTTTTCTTGAATAGTTAAAAAAATTATATTTAAAGTAAAAATATATTAGATTTATAAGTCAACGGTAATTTGTAAATGTTTATAAAATTTATAGAGGTATTGTTGTAAATTTTATAATTTATGAAGTAATTTGTAATAATTTTAAAATTTAAAAATATTTATACTAATTTCATAATTTAAAAAATAATTTATAATTATTTTTTAAACTTAGGAGACATTTGAACCAATTTTATAATTTAGGAGTAATTTGTATTTTCCACATATATAGGGTATTGGTGCAAAAATATATATATATATATATATATATAATATTCCAGAAATTATAGCCGAAAATGATTTAGACATTGACCAAAGTAGCTCAATAATGGCATAGCAAATGGTCCTTCATTTTTATTCGGAAAATAATATTTTTTTTGACGTTGATGTCCTTTGGCAATGTGGGTGGGATTTGAGATATATGATTTTTGGACCCATATATGACAGGTTTTGACCTTTTGGGTATATAAGGTTCAAATTCAGCAGTCCCAATTAATTTTCTCATTTTGAGCCTATCCTTTGGAAATTGGGAAATTTTTTTTTTATTAATTCATTCTAAATAAAAAGAAAATAACTTTCATTTTTTCTTTTTGCTAATAACATTAAATTAAATTTTGTTTTATTGCATGATTTGCAACTAAATTATATAACTTGGTTTTTAGGGAGCCAAAAAAATAAAAAAAACCCAAAATAACCTCCTTAAAAAAAATTAAATGGTTATAATATTTAATGGGTAAAAAAAATGTATTGTAATAGGTTTAAATTCTAAAATATTATACATACAAAAAAAAAAATCTGAAAATCTGTATTTATAATTGTTTTATAATATTATCAAGTTCTAAAATTAAATTTAGAAAATATCCCACATTATCAATGATAAAGTGGTGGAAAAAAAAACAATTATGATTAGCCTCTTTTTCTTTAATCTTTTCCCAATAATTATGTGAATTTGTTCATTTTTATATGATTTGTGGAGGCATAGACCGCAACAATAAAGCGTGTAGACCAGAAGCACCCGATTCCTTTCCCAACGGCATCTTAAGAATCTATTTGTCCACCATTTAAATATATTTCTTATTTTAAAAAGAAATAAACCTGCCTTGCCTCAGCAGTTGCCAAAACGATGTCACTTTACAGCGGTGCGTTTTCACGGCCGCCGCCTAGTAACCGTTCCAAAATTCCCTACGCCTGTTAACCACACGCACCAATAATACGAGGTCTGTTCAGATCTGACACCCAATGGTTGTGCGCGTTAAGCGCGTGTGACCGCTGCTCAGCTGGGATTCTTTATTTTCCGCTGCGAGTTTTCTTGCAGAGTGATAACGTCACTCAAGGCTGCGTTTGCCTGAATTGCGGCTAAGACTCCGTTTGGCAAAAGCCAAAAGATGTGCCCTAAAACGAAATTGGTGCGTATCATGTGATTCTTGTTTCAAAGACGAGTTTTGGAAAAAAATCTGTTTCGCATTCATAAAGACAGAGTTCTGAAAAGAAAATACACCTATCATTTAATTAAAATTTTTAATTTAAGAAAATATAATTGATAAAAAAAATTATAATTATTTTTAAATGCTTTAATTTGAGTGAAATTGTAAATATTTTTTCCATGATAATTGGCTATTGTTGACATATTGGGAGCTTACATATAATAAAACATACAGACTCTTACAAATTTTATGAATTATCACATTTAGTATTAAATCATGAATTAGTACAGAACCATACTTTGATAATTATTTGAGCTTACAGAAGCTAAGATCAATCTTCTTTACCTCCTCTTCTACTATAAAATTGAAAAATACTAATGAAAGAAGAAAAATTGCAAGAAACTTTATATATGCTATCCCTTGTTTTTCATAAAATCCCAAAAACCTACTATGCTGTGCTTTTTACAATGCATCAGCCCACACATATTTTTTTAATCAACTTTTATTTATTTTAATAAATAATAATAACAAAGTCAAATAATATAAAATATATTTTATTATAAAAATATGGATTTTATAAAATCAAAATGAATAATTTAATTTAGTGGGTCAATTAAATATAAATAGAATAGTACATAAATTTCAAACAATATTTTTTATATGTCCAACACATAATACACTAATTAAATCAAATAATAATAATTAATACAATTATCACATTGATTATGCAAAGTCCATTAAATTTAAACAGCAATTTAAAATCAAACAATAATAATTAATACAATTATCACATTGATTATGCAAAATCAAAGTCCATTAAATTTCAACAGCAATTTCTCAACGAATATGATAAAAAGTGAAGAGATATCGCATTTGCTATCTTTTTTATTATGTAGTTTCCCAAGATGAAACACATTTTCATATGCTATTTAAATGCGAATTAATAAATTATTTTTTAACGGTTAATGTCAATTTCTGTTTGAATTATTACGTATCCTTTACTTTACCAACAAATTCGAAACTATTACATTGTTCCTTGATCTATTATTATTAGGGACGAATATAGAATTTGAAAACAGCGTTGGTTGGACTGGGGCCAGATGGGCTAGATAATGAGTTAAAATTTATATAATATATATATATATATATATATTTATAACTATACATTTAAAAAATAAAAAATAAATCATGCAATTTCGACATGCAATTTGATGAAATTAACCTTATATAACTAAGTGTGTATATATATATATTTTTATTGTTTATTATTATTATTATTATGCATGGTTAATATTCTAAATTTATTAAACAAAATTGTTTGAATGAACTAAAGTGATTTAGTAATAACAGTTCAAGAGAGCAATGTTATGATTTTTGTAATTTTGTGGGTGAAAGTAAAAATCCTTATTTTTGCTTAATAATTGAGCTGGACCTAATCTGTATGGCAAGTAGTTCCAATGTGGACAAATGATATTTATATCAAGTAATTGGAAAATAAAAGCTAGTTACTTAGTTTGTAATTAAAAATAAAAAATAATAATAATAATAATCAAACATTAAGGAGTGGATTATGGCCAAGTGTACAAAATCATGGGACTACCGTGATCCTCGTTGCACCAGATCGTCACATCGCATTGAAAAACAGACCCAACTGGAGCCAATACGTAAACAAGCTGTCAAACCCATCAGGAACAGTCCACAGTTTCCATCTAAAGCTGGCACTTTTTTACTCCCTGCAACTTCTTATGCTGTAAATCACCTGTTTTGTATTTCTATTTTCTATTCTTCCCAAAAATAAAAAAATAAAAAAATCCATTCACAGATTTAATTTATCACTTTAAATTATTAAGTAATTATTTGATTGAGTAACACCACGTATTTTATTGGTAAAATGCTTACTCTTAAAAGAAATTATTCACTCATTCAAAATAAATAAAGTTCAGATGTAAAAAATAAATAAATAGGTAAAACCAAATATAAACGAATAAATCATATTAGTTTTCATTTAAAAAATTTGTTGAACCATTGCTATTTTATTAAGTAAAAAAAAATACTATAATAATATTGTTATTTTTAAATTTTAATATTAATATTTATTATCCAATACAATATTAAAACACTAATGTTTAAAATTCAGCATATCACCCCAAGATAATGATAATGTAAAAATATTTATTCAGTTTTGAGTTGAAAAATAGGCAAATCTCACAGCATTAACATAATATTTATAGTACAGACACTGAAGGACAGATGTTAAAATTTAATATTGTTCCTACTTTTGACACACTACTAGACATGCTAGAGCTCGCTTGAGCATACTAACATCTATTCCGTACTTCTTTTTAATTTAGATAATGCCCTCTAGTGATTATCGTAACTCTTTCACTAAGGGCTGTCGAACATAAAATATGAGTATTTTCATCAACCTTGGAGTGTTTTCAAACATTTCATGAGCACTTCCAAACAGGTACTGTCATTTGGTAAAAAAAGTCTAAAACCTTGATAAACAAGAAATTAAATTAGAAATATTCATAAAAATAAAAAAAGAAGAAATTAAATTAGAAATGAAAATATAATTTAATATCAAAATTAAAAAAGTATAGAAAAAAATAGAAAACAGCTGGACCAGACCAGACCAGGTGTAGAGTAACTATAAGAGCATCCATTTCCACCACATCACTCCCTCTTTTTCTCTCTCTCCTTCTCTTACTTTCTCTCTCTCTGAGAGACAAAAGGAGCAGCCAAAGCCCCCCCAAACTCCTCTTCTTTCTCTGAGGCTCCAAGCCAACTACCTCTCCTGCAAATGGAGCCACCGCCTCCAGCGCCCCCGGCAGCTCCTCCGCTATCGACAGTGGCAGCTCCGACCCACATGAACTATCCGGACTCAGTTGACTCGTCGCCGAGGTCCCGAAACACTGACTCTTGGGACGAGCCTCTTCCCCCTACGGCCAGTAGGCTCCGACTGATGTGCAGCTATGGCGGCCATATCGTTCCTCGTCCACACGACAAGTCGCTCTGCTACGTTGGTGGTGATACGCGCATAGTCGTTGTGGATCGCAATACTTCACTATCTGACCTCTCTGCTCGCCTTTCGAAGACCCTTCTCAACGGCAGGGCGTTTACTCTCAAGTACCAGCTTCCCAGTGAAGACCTGGACTCGTTAATCTCTGTTACAACCGATGAAGACCTCGATAACATGATCGACGAGTACGATCGTACGACGCAGAACTCGACTGCGAAACCCTTACGGCTTCGTCTGTTTCTCTTCCCGTTAAAGCCCGATTCGTCGCAGTCGATCGGACCCATCCTCGATAACCCTGCCAAGTCCGATGATTGGTTCCTCAACGCGCTCAATGGCGCCGCCGGTATGCTTAACAGAGGGTTCTCCGACTCGGCCTCCGTGAATTGCTTGTTGGGTCTTGACGATGATGGAATTGTTGGTGTTGGGAATAACCTCGATTCGAGTAACAGAGACGTGGAGGCTTCGCAGCCTGGTTCGTTTGGGAATTCGAAGAATGCGAAGCATGTTGGTGGTGGGCAAGACGTTCACTCTGTTCCCGATTCCCCGATGCTCGAGACGACGTCGTCTTTCGGGTCCACTTCTTCGTCGCCGTCTCTTGCCAACTTACCGCCGATTCGGGTCCACGTTGAGGACGGTGGTGGTGGGGTTAGGATGCAGGATCAGAAGATGGGGATTGAGGAACAATTTACGCAGATGAGTTTGGGCCAAGCTGTGCAGAAGCAAGATGAAGGTGGTTTCGTTGTACTTTCTTCGCCGCCTCCGATGCCCACTACTATTGTGGCTTCGGTTGTGCCTTCCACTGTGCCCACCGTGACTGTCGCCGCCGATTACCAGACTCGGGTTGTCTCCGACGATGAGCGATCGGACCATGGTGTGCCGGTTGGGTACCGAAAACAACCACCTCCTCAGCCACAACAGACTCTGCCTCCTCAGACACAACAAAAACCCGCCGGCGCTCTTGATTTGCCGTCGCCGGATTCAGTTTCTAGGTACTTTTTCATTACTCATAGTATTTCATTTGATTTCCATTTGTGCCATGCTCAATCTTACTTCATGTATATCAAATTGTTTGTGTAGAGGTTTGTGTTCCTCTTTTTGAAATTACTACTAGATTCTGAATTTGGATTTCTTTGTAATTGTTTAAATTATACAGTGATAGTAGTATTGCAAGTGCAATTGCTCGCCAAAAACCTGTAATTTATCAAGACCAAGTTGTTCAAATTCCGGCCGGAACTGTGAGAGTTTCGGCTAACCCTGTTGATCAAAAAGTTAATATCTCTGATCCAAACACTCGGGTCCAGATGCAACAACAACAGCAGATTCATGATTCTGGATATGTTATACAGCCCCAATTCGATCCGAATCAGCAACACCAACCACAACAGCAACAATATATACATGCCACTCCTCATTATATCCACCACCAAATGGCTGGGAACGTGCCCATTTCGGCATATTACCCTGTATATCCTCCCCAGCAGCAACACCACCACCAACATCACCAGCAGCTTGATCAGCAATATCCGGTTTACTATGTGCCTGCAAGACAGCCTCAAGCTTACAACAATGTTTCCATGCAACAATCCAATATCAGTGAGGCTCCTAGTACCATCCCTTCTAGCCGACCTCAAACACATCCCAATCCTGCTGTGGTCCCTACTTCTGCAGCTTACAGCCCCAACCCCATTAGAAATGCTCCTATTGCTAAGCCCGAAATTGCCGCGGGTATGTACAGAACGGCAACGTCAGCTGCTCCACCTTTGGTTCAAGTCCCTTCTGCTCAGCATCAGCAACAATACGTTGGTTACTCTCAGGTTCATCACCCATCTCAGTCTGTGGCTCCTACTTCAGCAGCTACTGCGAATTACACATACGAGTACACCGACCCTTCTCATGCCCAAATATACTACACTCAGCCACTGGCACCAACAATGCCTTCTCAGTATCAAACCATGACAGGGACTGCTGCTGGAATGATGCCGGAAGTCTCTGCACAGCAGCTTCATGCCGACAATGTCAAGCAGCAGATGAGAACTTCACAGCCTCTATAAAAAACAAGTTCAAGTGGAAGAAACAATTTTGGCAGTAATGGGTTTGGTTTTTTTCTTAAAATTTTTCCGTTTTAGCGTCTTGGCATTGGTACTGGATTGTGGTATTATGTATTTGTGATAGATAATAAGAAACTCTCTGGTCAGTCCTGAAACTCTTTCTTGTATGTCATGTTGTCCTTTTTTTTTTTTTTTTTTTTTTTCCCTTATTGTCATAGGAAATGAAAGTGGTCTGAGGTTATACTGTAAAAGTTAAAAAAACTTACATATTTGTGTGCTTGTGCAGTTCATATATATGGGTTACTGAATAAATTTTTCACAAGTTGCAAGATCTTTTTTACCTGAATGTCTCTTTTCAAATCTATGAAAGGGTTTCTGCTGATGTTGGGGGAACAGGGCCTACATGTTTGGCCATGATAGTACTTTCTTAAGCAGCAAGCACAATTCTGATTTTAATCACTTCTTGTATAAGGTTTCTTGTGGTTTTATGGGTTTATGTTGAAAGAGTATTATAAATCCATGGTTCTCCTATGTCAGGTGAATTTATGATAATGGTAATGTGCAGCTATGGTAATAGAGTATTTTATGTTCATTTGGAATTAAAAAACTTTTGAGGGAGAAGGACCAGGAAAACAGGGTCATGGATGAAATTATTTTGTGAGCGTAGGTGTGATTCATGCCGAGCTGACTGATTGTCAAAGAGTAGGGCTTGACGCACGCTTTGCTTGGCATTTATTATACTCAAAAGTAGCTTGTGAAATGGTCAAGCTCAAATTCATTAAATTTTATTGGAATTTGCATAAGATGACTAGATGAGAGCACAGAAAGTAAAGGGAAACTTGTAATTTAGTTCATAAATATACACTGAAGTTGTTCAGTTTCAAACTTAGATGCATAATTCTCAACTAATTTTTTGTTTCAGTTCGTGGGAAAAAAATAGTATAATTTCAGTCCACCTAAGCTGTACAAGGCAGCTTGTTCACGTTCTTGGCATTTCAACCTCAAATTCATTATCTCACTCATCTCAGAGCTTGCAATATTTGATTTTTAAGAATCATTGTCAGACGAAATCAGAAGAAAACCTATTTCAAATTTGTTTATGAAGAATTCAAGGACATTATTGCACCTCAAATTAGGCACTGAGAATTGAAGAGTCTAGAGAGCACTGCTAAACTCATGGCTTTGGTCAAATTTGGTCCTTTTTTGAATCCTATGCATAATTATTAAAACAAATTAGGAGTGTGTATAATTTTGGGATGGATTGGAATCTTTCAAGATAGGAACAACAAGGTCTCTTATGGTTGATCTCAGTGAAGGACAAATGATTTGTGGGTATCTTCTTCTTTTTTTTTTTTTTTTTTAAATTGCTATAAGATTAAAAAAAATAATTCCATAAAATCTACTCTCACCCATTGTCCCAAGCGGAGCAAAATCAAAACCACGGCTTAAAAAAAACCACATTGGCTTCAGCTCACTGATTCTCATGTGAACCGTGCAGAGTGACGCAGGGCTATTTAGTGGCTAAAAACCATCAGATTCTTTGTTTTTTTATTATGTAATTTTCATTTTTTTGTATTAATAATGTACGAGGTTTTATTTATATTTTAGCTTTTGTTTTGGGGATGTGAGAGATTTACACAGTTTAGTGACTCAGCTTCAAAAGGATGACACATGCTTAGTGACTTCTTTATTGTCACTTGTAATTAATAAAGCTGTGCTGCCTTGCCATTGCCTACTTTGTGTCCCTTTGGTCTCATTAAGGGCCAGCTCATAACTTGTGAATTTTTAGTATCACTTTTTTTAAAAAATAATTTCTTTAATTGTTTTTATACTAAAAGGTTTTGAATGGGAGGATATAATATGGTTGTTAGGCTTTAATAATAACGGCAGTCTACTGGATTCGCTTTTTTTTAAAATAAAAACAAAGTTATGTTAAGCAAAAACAAATTAATTTCACTAAAGGATTAAAATGGGAACAAATCAAGTGATTTTGGTGTATTATCAAGGGTAATAATTTGTGTTAAATGAATTATTTATGTTCGTTGACACAAATTATTATTATTATTATTATTTTTGTCTATATCATACTTTTAAACTAATGAACCATATTTGTAATGAGTAATGAGCAAAAACATTAATAATAAAAAAAAATTGTGCTTTTCATTGTTAGATTAATAAAAAAAAATAACGTTTTTCATCATCAATAATGATCAATATCGAATCTATCATTTAAATAATAATTGATGATTGATTTGTATTTATTTTATTTTATACTTTTTGTATGGGACTCACCACCATACAAGAGGAATTTATTTACTTTTAGTTAAGCAAGAAATTCCATTGACGAATACTATGCCTTTTTATGATTTTAAAATCCAGAGAATCTCATGCTTTTTAAATTTGATGGGGATACGAAACAAAGAATGCTTGCAGCTAGACAGAGACTTGCATTAACATCTTTCTTTGTTTTTCTTCTACAATTTATTTTTGACAAGGAAATTCTGGACCCCAAATGAGTTTTTCACCTTCTGAATTGAATTTCATACCAAAATTTTGATTCTGAGATCTCTCAAATGATTCTGCAATGAAAGGACAATATTCACTTTGTTACTGTCGAGAACCAATCTTGGGTGTGTGTATTTTTCATTTTGGTCCCCAGTGGTGGGGAATAGTATAATATATGATGTATATAGTATTTGGAGGTATTCAATGTTACAATGTTGAATACAGAGATCAAGTCCTTGATTTTGATCCTTCTTAAACAGGACATGGAGCAAATGCGCATGCTCAAAGTATTTATATCAGAGATGGAAAAAATGTCTGCGCCCACAATTCTCATCCTTTGTATCTGTCTTTGGTTTCAGATTATTATTATTTTTTAAATTTTTAATTTTATTCAATTATAATGAATCATAATCAACGACGTGCCTCTCACTCCAACCCTTACCACTTTGCGACTTTGTTTTGTCTTGGCTACTAAGCTGCATCTACTCATTGGTCGCTTTCTTGAAGACTGTCAAACAATCCCAAGCCTGACATTGAAGACTTCATGGGAGTAAACAGTACCACAATTCAATAATTATCAAAGTATTTGTTTGTCAACTATTGCATGGCTAGTGGACTGTCAACTTGCAAGAGCTTTCACTGCGGATTGATGGGGTACGTAGAGAAGAACAATATGGTAATAAGGATTGGTGTGTCAAAGGAGACTACTCTGAAAACTGGGTTATCTATCAAAATTAGAAATGGTCACTCATATGTAAGATATTACGAAATTTAGTTTAATGGGACATAGAAAAATCCATCTGATTTAATCAACTTTTACATCAAACACTCTCACACAATTATCAGCTCCACAAGAAGCGAGCTGTATACTGCTGGAGTCTTCACTCTTTTCAGGACTCCTCCATGCCAAACGATTTACCGCAGATGCATGACACATAACCGGATCCAGTCGGTAAACGAGAGCGGCAGTTGCGCTTGGTAATGTTCTGTCTATGGAAAGGCTCCACAGTTCAATGAGTCCATTCTCCATTCCGATTGCTAATAACCCACTGTTTCTCTTCCTATCAAGACCAGCCCAAGATAGTGCAGTGATGCTAGTTTTGAACTGCGGCAAAGTCGTGAGATGCTTAACTGAAGATTGATTTTCCACTGCCCAGATTTTCACTGTCTTGTCCCTGGAACCTGTTGCAAATTCGTGACCGAACGGATTCCATGAACATGCCCATATAATTCTCTTGTGTGCCTCCTGCCTTGCTAGAAGCTGGTAACTTGTATCGTTGGGACCTAAACAGAAGTATGTGAAAACCATTGTTGTCTCTTATAGTCTCAACATAAATTAATATATGTACAATGTTAGTTCTTGGTGGTTGATCCAAAGTGATGGTAAAAAATAATCCAGTGCAAAATCCTGACAAATCACAGATTCTTCTGGACCAATTGTATTAAGGAAGAGAAAATTGAAATGTAAGAAATCCATTTCTATAAAGCTCCAAGCGGAAAGACCTTAAAAATTTCTTTACTATAGTAGAAAATCATAAATTAGAAAGATTCTCCTCGTTGAATACTTAAACTAGTTGTCTTCTTAGTTCAAAGAACAAACCCTTTAGAGTTTGAAACAAGATCAACTAGAAAGCATCAATATAATCAAACATACTAAGCATTTGAAGTACCTGTTCTTTCGATGGTGAAAACAGAGAACTGGCGATCCCTTGAAACAGATAGAAGCAATTTGTCATCATGCGAAAATTCCATCTGCGTCACTGTCAGGCTGTGAGAACTCAACTGACCAACTGCCTTCCACGAACCAACTTCCCATAGCCATATCTCTGCAACTGTTGCTGATTGAGCCTGCAATATATATGATATGATGAGCCATAAATTATGACTCCTACTCGAATCCAACTGATTACAGCAGGGTTTTTTATAATTCCATTGCAACCAACAAGCTTTGAGATAGCATGCATGGGCTAAGTGGTAAACTACATAAGTGCAGTACAATTGTTAAAGTAGAATACTGTTGAAGTTAAAATAAAACTTAGCATGTAAAAAAGAGGAAAACAAAAATTAAAGAATCACAACTAGTTTGAAGCCTCATTAGGAGGGACAAACAGCGTCAGCAGATTAATTTGTTCTATGCGCTACAAGAAATTTTAAATGAACTTAACCCGAGTAGTCCATATAAGAGCATAAATAGGAATGACTCCCTATACCTTACATGATGAGGCTACAAGATTCCCCCCATGATCACAGCATAGAGAAAACAATTCATTCCCATGACCATAAAGTTTGTGCGACTCTGGCCACAGTGTATGCCATGCAAGTTGATCTTCAATGGGAGGTTCAGTCAACACTACTGGGACTGCATCTGGAATAGTTTCAAGGGTGTCAGATGCATCGTTACCATTTCTGTTAGTGGTCTCATGATCAGCTGCAAAAAGGAGAAAAAAGAGGCCCATTAAGTCATTTATCAATATTGTTGGTTTTCCGCCCTTGCTGTAGCAAATAGACTTCAAAGATGAAAAAGAAACAGGAGATCTTCATTACAGAATGAAAACAAAGAATTGTAACTCATGCCAATTGTCTTCCCTTATTCAATAGATAAACCAGGGACAAAAGTTAATGTTTCTATTTGCTGTTTACGGAGTAGGCTGGTTATTCAAGATAATCAAATCAAAGGTTCCATGGTGTAGCATCCATGATGGCAACTAAAACTAGCACAATGGTGTGAATATAATGCCATAGGCTTGACCTATGTGAGAAAACAATAACAAAATACATTGTAAACATCAAGATCATAGCAGAGGGTTCTATACAAGGCACAAAAATTCATAAGACCACAAATAGAGTATCTTTTGTAACATTGGTATATAATAAAAATCAAGGTTTAAGAGTGGGTGAGTAAAAGAGAGAAGCTCACCCTGAACATAAATAGGTTTCTGAGACAGTCCAAGAGCAGACATATTTGCACCCAAAATCTGAACACCTGACTGGAGGTCTTCAGAGGACTTCTGCAAAATGGCATGATTCAGTGTCTTTAAAAAGGACAAAGGAGCTTCAAATACTCTGGCAACTTTCTCATCAGCTCCACTGACAAAACGGTGGTTCCCCTTTCCTTGGATAATGGTAGCACAGTTAATGTCATGGCCATGAACTTGAGGGCGAGCAATTTCATGCCAACTAACCCCATCTCTGAAAGAAGCTTCACGTTGCCAAGGAGCAAAAATTCGAGTTGTCTGCAAATTTAAAAGGACAATAACAAGATTTAGGGAAGCAGCATGAACATTACTAGAGCTTTCTATGAAGCTCCCTTACCTCAAGAATTCAAATTATAATAGCACAGTTAGCTGTCTTGTTAAACTTGAGGTTAAAGGAAAATAGAGGTATTTCAGTAGACTTTATTTCCTCCAAAACTCATGTTACAAAACTTTATCGGAATGCAAACTTACCAATACACACACACATTCATATCATCAAACACAATTTAAAAAGGAAGGAATCAATGAATTTCCTCACTGGTATTGGAAAAGACAATAGCAATTCCATGATTATCAACCTGTCAATTCAGCAGTATGAGAAAACAGTATTTTGAGAGCTCTTTTTAATTAACAGATGAGCTGAAACTTGTTCAAATGGTTGTGGCTTGAATTTTTGGACTAATTGGTAAAACCTCAAACCACTCACCACCCCAGTCCCAGTTCCCATGACCAATATTTCTAATAATGGATGAAAGATTATGGTCCTATAGTTGTTACACAAATCTTCATAAGCAGATTAATTCATTATGAAGCAATCTCACAAAACAAACCTATCCAGAAAATTAAATAAGCTCATGTTGCATATCTTACATCACATTTAAGAGCATCTTTAAGATAGCATTTCCTGACTTCTTTTTTCTATAAAATTCCTTCCAAAATCAAGTACTGAGAAGCATGCAAAAGCTAAAGTAAAATAGATTAAACATGCTTCTTTTGGTCAAGCTTAAGTGGACATAGCACACAGAAACATACAGAAAACCCAAAATCCTGCTTCATTTCACACAAGAATAATGTTGTCTTACTGAATCAACAGCTCGTTCACATCACAAGTATATTAGCATAATAACCTAGTCTCATTTAAATTCTTAAACATATTAGTTCACATGCTAATTAGAGTATTTACAATACTTAATCAAAAGTACATAATCTTTTTCGCAGATCCTATGAGCTTGTCCCAGCATATTTTACAATTTTACCAGCCCCAATAATTATTTTTCTGGATGTTTTCCTTATGTGTAAAGAGCTTTACAAATTCCAGGCATGCAATATATGGAACCTAATGTTACATCACAGTTACCATACAAATTTCCAGTGAAGGCGAGAACTCATAATGTAATTCTAAAGAAACAAAAGTTAACTGTGATATTGTAAAGAGAAGAAAACTCATGAAAGAATGTCACTAGGCAATATATTACCTGGTCATGACTGACAGACAGCAAATATTCACCAGATTTTGCCCATGAAATATCTGCTACAGCTGCAAAGTGCCCAGATGGGACTTTTTGTGGTTGCCAATTATCAAGGTCAACACCAACATTTTTCCAGAGATGAAAAGATCCACCATATCCATGTGCTAAAATTGAATTTCCATTTGAACTCCAGTGACCACCATAAAACCCTAGTGCACAATGACTCAACTCCCCCACCGTAACAACATTCATCCAGATGCCAGAAGTTTTTCTGGTTGCCAAATCATCATTGTCTTGTCCATAGAAGCAGATAATATGCTTTGGGGTTGATAGTAGGCAGTATTTTCTCCAGCTTCAATGGTTGGAGGTTGCCATTTCACTGAATACACCCAATCCTCATGTCCAATTAGCAGAGATTCCAAAGATACTTGATATGAGGATGTGCCAGAAACAAATACAGGGCCTTCTATATAAGATGCTAGACTTATTTCTTCTTTCCTGATCGTGCCAGAGGTATTGGTTGAAAAATCACGTAGAGCCATTTTCCATATGCGTATGCCTCGGTCCTGAGATGAACTTACAAGTAGAATGGGTTTCCCTTCACCATTGGCACATATAGGTAATGAGAAATCCAAACTTCGGATCCAATCTGTATGTCCTTTTAACTCACAAGCATGAATAAACTGGGTGATTATGGAAAAATGTCAAAACATGTAAGTTATAGGAAAGAATTCAGAGGTTAAAAAGGGTTAGGTTGATACATGTCTACAGACCTTTCCTGTCCTCTCCCCACAGTAAAGATGAATTTTGTTATCCAATCCTCCCATTGCCAAAACTAAATGTTCAGTATTTCCAGGCAACTCTGCCAATGCAAGTGCTACCATAGGTTTCGAGCCAACAGAGAGAGATTCCAGAGACAACAATTTACAGTCACCTAAAACAACCCAGCAATATATCATTTAAGATGATTCGCGACAAAAGGAAAGGCAACAAGCTACACAATAAACATGAACTTAATCTCAACAAACAGATTCGAATTTTCATAATATCAAACACCACCATCGAGTACAAAAAAGTTAGTGCAACTATGATTTGTTTTAGGCTTAAATCTTACAGCATGACAGAAAGAAACTAAGAACTTAAATGTTAAATTTATACTAATATCCTCATTCTATTGCAAGCTTTACATTATTCCTTTAATTTCCAAAATTATGGAGATATCCCTTTGATCCAATATCATCCCTTTTGCATACTTTTTCTTTTTATTTCACAAGTAAATTGAATGTACAAAAATTTCTAAAATAATCTGCTTGCGTGAAATTTAATGCAAATATAAAGATGTTACCACTTTTTTTTTTTTTGGTAAATAAAGGTGTTACCATCTTAATAACAAAATCAGGTACAATGCAACTTCACAATTGTGTCGCATAATCTTCTTTAGCTAGGTCAACAACATGAAAATACCAACAGAAAAAATAAATGAACTTAAAATGTTATATTCTGAACAACCATGAAAATGAGACAGTTCTAATAAATTCCAAAGAACTCTTGGCTGACCTCCATTAGTAGAGGGAAAAGTCAACTCCCATATATGCACAGAACTATCTGAAGAAGTAGAAGCAAAGATTGCCACAGTTTCAGATACCATAATGCCAGTAATGCATGTGACGCCCTTCTTGTGTGACTCTGGTACTTGTAATACATGCCTCCACTGTCAACGGATGCAAAGAGTGTAAGATAAAACAGTGTACATACATTTTTCCCTTTTCCTTTTTCAGCAGGACACCAGTTCTTCAAATAATCAGTAACCAAGGACAACAGTTTGTCATATATCTTTAGTATACCATAGATAAATAACAAGTGTGACACTCCTAGAGTAACTTCCTATAAAGACCACATGAAATATAATATGTTAAACAACCTCCAAACAAAGTAAATGATGTGGCCAAGAAACCAAATGCAAAAGAATTGATATTTTTTTCTATTAACTACTTGTAATCATGAGAATACAATGGCATCTCATGGTGTTAGATCATAGCAAACAAGAAACAATTTTCTTATTTTAAAAAATAATAATAGAGGGGGAGAGAGAGAGAGAGTTCAAATTACCTTTCCAGAAAGAAGATCTAATTCCCATAAAATAATGGTGCCATCGGCATCTCCAGAAAGCAGGTAATGTCGCTCTAAGTGTTTAGCTGTGGATAAACATCCAAGATGATTGCAAAGCCCAGTAAGAACCAGTGGCTGAAACATTAAAAAAAAAAAAAAAAAAATCTTCCTATAGTTTCTCAATGTTATTGTTTTATGGTTTCCTCTCCATTGAGATACTGAATATGGCAAAATTTTCAAAACTATCGTTCCTGTGATCTGATCATCCTCAACAACCAGAAAATGAAAAAATAACACTTTTAGCAAATTCAAAATCCTTTTTCCTCATCATTCCTCAGAAACGAGACATAATTAAAAAATCTATTGGCCTCAATAACATTAAATATGAATTATGTCATTTTGGTTCAAGCTTCATAACGATAAACAAAATCAGAAACAACTTCAAAATGAACGAACTCAGATAAAAATGAATAAAGCAGGTACCTTTAAAAGAAAACTTAGCGCTTGGGAGCCATTGGGTACAGTTCACAACTGCAGTATGACCCGGAAGCGTGGTCTGAATTTGAGCACTCTACACCCAGAATATTTAGAAAAGAAAAAGGGCTCTTAGCTTGAATGATAATGGAGCAGCAGTAGATTATTGAAGATGGGTTAGAGAAAAAACCTCTGGGCAGAAAATGGAGACGGCGTTTTGGGCACCAAAAGCTACCAAACCACAAGCACCCCACGAGACGTTGTTCACTACTCTGTTGCAACCTGCTCCTATGAAAACTCTATTCACTTCAACCTCACGACCACCGTCGCCGCCGGTAGACATTCTTTATTCTTCCACAGAAAACACAATTTCCAAAGGGACTGCCCTTCAGAGTTAAAAACTACGTCTTTCTTTGTCGCTTCAAAACTTCAGCACCAACGGAGACGAGGAAAACTGAAGAAAGTGAACTGGGGGTTTTTGGGTCGGATCTAAAATTGGGCTGCTACGGATTTTGAAACTTTTCTGGGCCAGATCTAAAATGGGCTTGTAAATTTTTAAACTTTTGTGGGCTTATGATATTCGTTAAAGCGCCCCCTATTGACTTTCACACGACAATTGTTCCAATAATTTTCAATTCCGGTTTTACCCTTAGTAAAATACTTAAAAAGTATATTTAGATTTAATATAAAATTGTTTACCAAAAAAAAAAAAGAAAAATTTAAAGTAATATAGGTTTCGCACCTCTTCTATTCTCATCTTTTTCATCTACCTCATGTTAAATAATTTTTTTTTAAAAGATTTTTAGCCTTGAGGTTGAAGGTTATTTTTTTATTACTTAACGTTTTAGTTCAGAAGTTATTTACCAAATATGTTGAATTGAATTTTTTTTATTGTTGTTTTTAATTTAAAATGA
This sequence comes from Rhamnella rubrinervis, assembly GCA_007844105.2. Taxonomy (NCBI): domain Eukaryota; kingdom Viridiplantae; phylum Streptophyta; class Magnoliopsida; order Rosales; family Rhamnaceae; genus Rhamnella; species Rhamnella rubrinervis. The sequence goes on from CM017577.2 coordinate 6,961,425, forward strand.
TTTTTTAAGTTTACTAAACCTAAAAGAAAAAAGTTTAATGGTTAAGGGGTATTTTGGAAATTAGAGGAGTGTAATAAGTAATTTTAAATTTTTAAAAAACTTTAGATGGCATATACTTAAAAATTTGCATGCACTTAATAGTACCGTGCAAATAGTAAGTATTCTGAAAGGCTAAAATACAAGGCGTCAAGCGTGGAAAAGATAGTCAATTTATAAAATGACATATTTAGCATTAAAAGATGAGATATTTCAACTATTTTTAAATTTTTTTCAAAGTTAAATAAACAAATTAATTAGTAATAAGATAAAAAAAAAATTAATTAATGGATGTATTTAAAAAACTGTAAGAAGTAGGTTTCATTATAATCTTCTAATTTTCATAAAATTCCAAATTCATGTGCAATACCGGCCGCAGGTGATTACACCACCAGTTTGAAGTCAAAGTCAAAAAAAGGCCAAAATCCGAAAGGCCCGAATTTTGCGGACTGATCTGAGCTGTCAGGAATCCACGTAACCACCGCCAAAAGCAACTGCCAATTCCAATCCCAAATCAAGCCCCACCCCGAATCCAAACACACCGCTAAAGCAATTCAACCGACTCACGCCGCGCAGGCTCATACATACATTCACACGCCACTACCTTTTTCAACAAAAAATAAAAATAAAATAATTGATAACAAAATTTATTTAAAAAAAAAAATAAAAAGTATGTAATAATTAGAGTCTACAGTGAACCGGAAATGGCGACGATTCCATACGATATGCGTTTTGCGCTTCTTCACTTGGCTTCTCCTTCACCATCTTCTTCTCTGTCGTCGTCGTCGTCGTCGGTGGCGGCATCCCCTTCCTCCGTCATTCGCTATCTAGGCCCCAACCTTACCCGGTCACGCTCCGCCATGGCGCGTCGGGCTCTGTTGACGTCGTTCGGCCTCAGGGCCTTCTCCACGGGCGCTGGAAACGACGCCGTCGTTAAGGTTGCGGATAAGCCAGCTATATGTACGGCCGACGAGCTTCATTATGTTTCAGTCCCCAACTCCGATTGGAGGCTCGCTCTGTGGCGGTACCACCCTCCCCCAATGGTACGTGATCTACAACACATTCGTCGTCTTCAACGTTTCGTGTTAATATTGAAAATTTTGTTAAGTGTATTGTTGGTAATGGTTTAATGGATGTTTTTGTAAATACAGGCTCCTCAGAGAAATCACCCGCTGTTGCTGTTGTCTGGAGTAGGGACAAATGCCATTGGATACGATCTTTCCCCTGGGGTAAATCTTCGTGCTTTTAATCATGCCTGCCTATGTTCGTGGATTCTTTGTTAAATCTACTATGCTTTGGTTGATTAAATTCCACTGGATTAGTTTAATTTTTCAGATACATGAATATGCTGTGTTATGTGTCATATGCATAACATGATATAATTCTGTTTTTGGGATATTTACAACTTCACTGTAATTTATTAAATTACCCCACCACTTGAAATTTTTGAAAGATAAAGTAAGCCATCTAATACATTTTCTTTCTTTACGAGTTTTGTGAAAATAATGAAAACAGCTCAGAGCGCAACCTGCATGAGTTTGAAAAGGCCTTTGTGTATTTTGTTTTGTCTTTTACAATATCTGATTTTGGCAGTAGGAAGACAGTATATATACAAGCAACTTTCTTTTGCTAGTTTTGTGTGTTACATTTGTTGCTTTGCAAAAACAAACTGTGTGGATAGTAATTTTGCTCCAGTTCAGGAGACCAGAGAGTAGTATCGTTAAGGGTTTTTTTTTTAAGTAAATGAGAACTAGTGGTACGCAATTAAATGAAGAAATTTCCTCAACTGTTCCTGAGACAGAAGTTATGACAATCTTGGCTTCGGTCAGTGATGCATTTTTTTTTTTTTTTATCTTAAATATTGAAGGTTCTCCCAATTTTTTCTGATATTTGGTAGTTTGAATCCAGTAAGCTTGGATCCCTTATTCTGATATTGGTGTACATGCATTCCTAGACAAGGTAACTTGATCAAACCATCTTATTATTATTGTGTTATGTGGCTAGAAGCTTTGAAGAGGTGAAGTCTGCATGAGATGTGGACATCTTGAAATAAGTAGCTAGATTGTTCACTGCTGCTATGATCAGTTTAACTACCTTTTTGTTCACTTGAATCACAAAGCATATAATCATCTGTGTTATGTGAACTCAAAATGAGTTTCATTGCTGTGTTATTTTGTGAATTTTTTGTTTTTTTTTTTATTTCTCTTTCTTCTTCATTTTTCACAGTCACACCTTAGTGGGCCCTGTGCCCTTCTTATCAGAATTTCCTTTTTCTTTTTCATTCCATGCCTAATCTTTATAGTCATTATAATTGCTGCTCATTATTACAATGGTATTATGAATTCTCAAAAAAATTATGCAATCTTACACAGAGTCATCGGTCTTTCTGCTTGACTATTTGTTAAGGAGTTCTGATATTAGTTACCTTGATGCTTTACTAATTATTATGGCACCTCCGCAGTGTTCATTTGCTCGTCACATGGCTGGCCAAGGGTTTGATACATGGATCCTTGAAGTTCGAGGTGCTGGACTGAGTGTGCATGCGCCAAATTCCAAAGAAATTGAGCAGTCTTCCCATTCATTATCTGAGAAAATAGAAGCTGCTTCTAATAATGCAACTAATGTAGCTTTATCTTCAAAACAGCAGTCTAACAATGTTATAAACAATGTAGCTTCTGAGGTTTCTGGTGTTAGAGGAGAAAAATCTGAAGGCTCTGTTGTCAAAGGAGACATAACACGGGTAGCAACAGTATGGGATGAATCAAAGCTAGTGACCAGGTTGACAGAAACTTTCATGCGTTTGTCAGAAAGATTCTCTGGCTTTCTTAGTGAAGGCCAATCAAAGATCATGTCCGCTAAGTTACTTGATCAAATTTCTAAACTTTTAGTGGACTCTCAACTATCTGAACGTTTTAATGAGATAAGAGATAGGCTTTCAAGCTTGCTGGAAACAAGGCAAAACTCTGCTATTGCTAGCCAAATCAGGGACCTGAGTCAAAGGCTTGTAAAAATCATTGAAGATGGTCAACAATCTGTTTCACCTCCATTGTTTGACTTGCAAGAGCGTTTGACTGCAACCATAGAAGATTTTCAGAAACAACTTGACTTGATGGTGAAGTATGACTGGGACTTTGATCATTACTTGGAAGAGGACGTTCCTGCTGTGGTGAGGTGACATTTTTTCTTGCTAGTGGACTATCACACGATCAGTCATTTACAGTCTTCATAGTTAATACTCAGCACATTTATAGTCCGTCTTCTTGAATGTTTTAATAATGTTGAAAAATAGTCACATGATGAATTAACAATCTCCAGCATTTTCAATATAGATGGAGTACATAAGGGCAGAAAGTAAGTCAAAGGATGGCAAGTTGCTTGCAATTGGACACTCCATGGGTGGTATCTTGCTATATGCGATGCTATCACGATGTGGTGAGATTTCATAGCATGTATCTGTTCTTTCTATGTATCCTCAAGAGTCAGGGGGTGGAGTGCACTGCATCAGTTAAATTTATGCTATGTGCTATGAAAGTAATTGCTGAATAATTTCATTTTATTTGTGATTGTAAAATTTTGAAATTATTGATAAAGAGAATATTAGGGATGGCAGTTTTGGTCTTATCCACCAAAAAGGGAAAAAGAAAAAATCTGTAGTGATTATTTTAATTTATCTTGTAAGGTTGTGAAGGAAGAGACCCAAAATTGGCAGCTGTGGTTACTTTGGCATCATCACTTGACTACACATCTTCAAAGTCGACTCTTAAATCACTCTTGCCCCTTGTAAGTGGATGCAAAAATATGCTTGTGTGGTCAGTTCTAAGTTTAGTACAATAATTGTATGGCTGGAGTTGGTGTTAGGAAACTAATATAAATTGCACTTATTGTACAGGCAGATCCTGCACAGGCTCTTAGTGTCCCTGTTGTTCCTTTAGGGACAATATTGGCTGCAGCCTATCCTCTTTCATCCCAACCTCCATATGTCTTCTCTTGGCTTAATAATCTGATTTCAGCAGAAGACATGATGCAACCAGATTTGTTGAAAAAACTTGTCCAGAACAACTTTTGTGAGTATCCCAGCTTTTATAACATGTTAAGATTCAATTTGTATTCTTTTTTCGCTTTAGTTAGTTTAAATTTTCCTTACTAATAAATATGGAAAGCCTGGAATAGAATGTGAAAGTATCCAAATCAAATGCCACACAAATAATAGGGTGTGGCCTTTGGGACTTCAGGAGAGGGGCCAGCGGGTGTGCAGCAGTGAAGAAAGACATAACGTGGTGGTTATTTGATAAAGTATCTACACTAGGAACACTATATGATGCAGAAAATTTGTGGGTCCATAAAATGCTTCCAATTATGTCATATACTCCTTTTGTTATGCTACCTGTGCTGATTGACATGGGTCCCAATTACAACTGGCAGGCACCATACCAGCAAAACTTCTTTTGCAGCTAACAACAGCTTTTCGAGAGGGTGGATTGTGTAATAGGGGTGGTAACTTTTATTACAAGGATCATCTACATAAAAGCAATGTCCCTATCTTGGCAATTGCAGGAGACCGGGATCTAATATGCCCGCCTGAAGCTGTAGAAGGTACATCATGTCAAAGATTGTCTTATGTGGATCTTTTTATTATTATTATTAATAACCCATTTCCTTGCTTGTGGTAATTCAAATGTACCAGAAACTGTTAAGCTGATACAGAAGCACCTGGTTACCTACAAGGTATTCGGAGAATCTGCAGGTCCACACTATGCTCATTATGATTTGGTTGGAGGAAGATTGGTATGCAGTATCTCTTCTTATGACTTACAATGGTTAATCGTTTTTGTGAAATTTGAGTGGAGCAAACATTCTGAGTAGTTTATATATTCTTCGCACACATTTTCATTTTTTTTTAATTGAAAAAAAAAGAACTTCAAGCTATGGAACATGTTGTCAATTTAAGGGCTTTAATATTATCGAATAGCATTCGGGGCTGTTGTTAATGATTATTTCTTCAACTTTAGCTTGCTTAATCCTATATCGTTATGTACTTTCTAATGTGCAGGCAGCGGAGCAGGTGTATCCCTGTATAGTCCAGTTTCTTAGTCATCACGACTCAATGTGATTGTCCAGATCATCGATAATCGTCTACAGAGAATGCCACGGCTGAAAACTTGATTTCCCAACTGGCATGAAGTACCTCCATCTGATAATCTCTGTTGGACTGTTACGCATTCTGGCCTTGTCTGTTTTTGTGTGATAGGGCTGGCAAAGATGAAGCATTTCATACGGGAAGAACCTGTAAATGCCAAGCTGAAATTACTCATGGAATATCAGGTTTGCATCAGGGGCCGGCTAAAAGGCGAGGCCATTAAGTCCTCTGCCCATAGTCAGTGTCCCCACTAAAACAAGGGCCAAAAAATTTTATTTGAAAATTTTAAATACATAACAAGTAATTTTCTTGTTAGCCAAAATGTAGAATTTATATGATCACATTATATGTTAAAAATTTATTTATAATTATCTTTTATATTTTGATTTATTTTAACTTTTATAATATAATTATTATTTTGAAATGTGTAAAGTAAAACGAAACCGATAACATTTTTATTATCATTTTGTTTTAATTAATTTAGAAGGTATTTAAAGGAATTTAAGTAAATTTCACTTTTTCCCTAATATGGTTTATCACACTTTCAGAGAACAAATACAGATGGATCCCTCAGGTTTCAACAATTCTAAAACAAAGCTATTTCACTTTTAAATTACTTGAATATCCTTAAGTTGTATAAAATGTATAACATTTGATTATTCAAACTCAAAAATATGTTGAATAAAAAAATTAATTAAAATTAATAAAAACTATAAAATTTATTATTTATTATTTTTACTTGTGTACATAACCTTTGATTGAACTCATGATTTCTATTATTTTTATTAATATTTTATTTTATTTATGTACAACTAAAATCTTCTTTTATTTTATTATTTTTCTTTTGTGCAACAAAACAACCGAATTATAATTATAGCATTTTATCCAAAAAGAAAATATAGAATTTTACCATTGTACATGAAGAAAATAAAAAACTAATAAAATTTATGGGTTGAATTGTAAAGGTTGTTTTTTTTTTTGGGTAAATCGTTGAATTACTTAGGGTATGTACACAAGTAAAAATAATAGTTTTCAATTAATTTATTTATTCCATATATTGTTAGATATAGTCAAATGTTATATATTATATGAATTAGGAGAATTTAAGTTATTTTAGGGTAAAATAGGGATGCTATTGAGTAGTTTGAAATCATAGGGGTGTACTTGTATTTGTACCAAATCTCAGGGATAGATAAAATTATCTCTATATCAAATAAAAATAGTATCTATTATACAATATTTTTTCTATGAATAAACAATATATTTTTCTTATATATATTTCCTCTTTTTTATTATATATTAATATATTAATTCAACATGTATAAATCATAACTATTTACAATAATTTTGTTGAAAGATTATAAATTGTTTACTCGAATGTTTTGAGGTATCTATCTTAACCATTCATTTAATTAACACGTACTTATATGATCTTCATTTAACAATAACAAGAAAATTTGGCTAACAAATCTTAAAAAATGTTCAACATATATTTATATTTGTTGATTTGTTAATCTAAGGACATATTAATTAATTTCATAACTATTTAAAAATATTTTATATAAAAACAAAAATTAAACTTGAGGGTGTATTTAATTGGAATTTTAAATGACTTTTGAAATTCACGTTTTAATACGTCTCATCTGTATAATGGGGCAGATGATCCGAACCTTTTACTTTATTACCCAAAAAAACAACATCCCCCTTAATTTTTCAAAAAAAAAAACTTAATTTTATTTATAAAATATTTGACGCATCTCAATTTCGAGCGCGAACTCCAATGACACACGTGCGCATAAAAGAAACCACCAAGCATAGACACATAACACACGTCATCACATTCACTGGTGTTTGGTTGCAGTCTCCGCCTGGGTTTCGATGAGTTCGAGGACACTCAGAAATCTCCCAAAATTCATTTTTTTATTTCTCGTAAATTCGTACATTCCCAGTCATCTTCTTCTCCGGAACTCTCTCTCTCTTCTCTCTCCTCTCTGAAGCAGAAGCACAGTTGGCGTGCAGAATGGCTCACCTTCTCAATACCTCATTCATTCCGTCCTCCCAAACTCTTCGCCGGAACCGCAATTTCCCAGCGGGAGTCGGCATTTCGGGTCGCCGGAGCAGGGCCCAAGTGCAGGCCAAGATCCGGGAGATCTTCATGCCGGCGTTAAGCTCCACCATGACTGAGGGAAAGATCGTGTCTTGGGTCAAGTCCGAGGGTGATAAGCTCTCTAAGGGTGAGAGCGTCGTGGTGGTCGAGTCCGACAAGGCCGACATGGATGTTGAGACTTTCTATGATGGGTATTTGGCGGCGATTATGGTTGAGGAAGGTGGCGTCGCCAACGTTGGTTCCGCCATTGCGCTATTGGCCGAGACTGAGTCCGAGATCGCCGAGGCTAAGGCCAAAGCCAATTCTTCTTCATCGTCTGCTGCAACACCATCTCCGGCTCCCGAGCCACAACCAGGGAAAATTGCTGAAAATGTGGGTTCTGCACCTGTCACTCAGACCGTGAAGACGCCGCCTGTTGCCGTGGCTTCGACTCACCCGGCGTCAGAGGAAGGAAGGAGGATTGTGGCTTCGCCATATGCGAAGAAGTTGGCCAAGGAACTGAAGGTGGACTTGGCGAGAGTCGTAGGAAGTGGACCCTTAGGGAGAATTGTGGCCAAGGATGTTGAAGCAGCAGCTTCCAGTGCTGTTGAGGCAGCTGCAACGGCGACGGTGAGTGCCGCAGCAGGCGGTGCGGCGACAGTAGCTCCGGGGATTGAGTTGGGGACGGTGGTTCCTTTTACCACAATGCAGGGTGCGGTTAGCAGGAACATGGTGGAGAGTCTCTCAGTGCCGACCTTCAGAGTTGGCTACACAATCACCACTGATGCGCTTGATGCTCTTTACAAAAAGGTAACATGAACATGAGATTTTATTGATTCTTTGGGAAGATGTTGAAATGATGAATTGTCATTGGTTATTATATTAAATGATGAACATGAATTGTCATTCACTTTTTTGTTTAAATATAGCGTGGGAAAGTTTAATACTTTGTTTGAATTACTAACTGATTCCTGAGGGAATGGTGGAGAGGTGGTTTGATTACCACAAGCTGGGATTATATGGCGCGTTTTTATCTTGTGTTTGCATTGTGATCCGTATACTGTGTGATAGCTTCTTTTTGTTGAATTATATTTTGTCTAATCTATCTATTATATGAGTATGTGTTCATGCTTGTGCTAGAAGCTTTCTTGTACTTTGGAGAAGATTGTATTAGTACAAATCTAATCTATTTGTATATTTTCCATTTCATTTCATTGTTGGTTAAGAACGTGCTTTGTTCTCTGTTGAAGTCAGCATTTTGTTTGAAGGATAGTAAATACTGTTCAAACCAGAATTGGCGGAATGATTAATTGATCATGCACTTGTTCTTTATAGTAATTTCATAATGTAATTTTTTGTTTTCTAGGTCAAGTCAAAAGGTGTAACCATGACAGCATTGCTTGCAAAGGCGACAGCACTAGCATTGGTCAAACATCCAGTGGTGAACTCTAGCTGTAGAGATGGTCAAAGCTTTACTTATAATAGTAGCATCAACATCGCAGTTGCTGTAGCTATAGATGGAGGGTTGATTACGCCAGTGCTTCAGGATGCTGATAAGGTTTGTGTTTTTTTGATTCTTTGCTTTGTTGAATAACTTTCTCTTCTTTGGCAGTGAGGAGATAGGGGGAGGAATGCAGTTGACTGATTGATTTCTGATGAGTTTACTTTTTCTGTCTTAGGTTGACATTTATTCATTATCAAGAAAGTGGAAGGAATTAGTTGATAAGGCCCGGGCCAAGCAGCTGCAACCTCATGAATACAATACAGGTACTAGTTACAGGACTTCTTAGTGCATACTTTCTTTTTTCCCTTGCTAGTAACATAGCTGCCTACATATTTAACTTGCAAGATGCCTTTGTGTTTTGATTCATACTTTAGTTACAGTGTTGAATACATGACATGCTTCATTTAACATGTTAAAAGGTCGTGGACTTGTGCCAAAAAGTTCCAAATTTGTGGAAACAATGATAAATACTGGACAAAAGGATTAAAAATACTGGGAAATGGGTTGGAGACGTCTAGTTAATTTATGCTTTTAATGCACTAAACTAAACAATGTTATTCTGTTGGATATGAGAATACGTTTTTAATTCTATAATACTGTCCAAAGTTCATGTTAATGCTAATTGAGGACACAATATCTTGGACACTTTGTTTCTAAGCTTTCTGTGTAATTTAATGATGATGAAGAAGGCTGAAGTTGCTTGGTTTCAGATTTAAAAACAGAATCTTATAGACCTATAATTGCCATACAAGAATTATGAAAATTTACAAAATTGTTCAATGAAAGTAACTTTTTTGTATTTTTTTCTCCCTTGTATTCAATTTGAATATAGATGTTTCTGTACAATCAACTCTGAATACTGAGTGAACCTACTCTTATCATGACAATGAATTGTGCACAGGTTCATCATCAATCATTTCCTAGTAATTTGCCTAAACCAAGCCTCTCCACATTTTATATATTTCTACATTTGCTCAGGCCGTATCAACTTCTACTGTGCATGAGTTTTCAGTTATGTTTTCTAGATATATGAATCATGAGTTTGTGGCCCATGGTGATGGGGCCATTTCCAAGTTAACTTGATTACTAAAGTCAATTTTGTTAAAATAATTGTCTAGTTGAGTTAGTTTAGGTAATTTAGTAACTGCTTAGTTAACTAAATTCTCGGTGCTATGTGCAATGCACATAACAAATAGAAACTGTTGCTTATTTAATTACCTTACCGTTGGCATAGGAATTGGATTCTAGTAGATGGGGTTTGTAGATTTTAATATTTCACTTATAGTTAGACATAAATAGACATGTTCACTTATAGTTTGATGGGTTGGCAGATTTTTCCTAGTTGTGTTCCTTTATGAGTAAATCATTGAGAAGTTACAATATATGGTCAAACATCTATATACTTTGGTGGATGTTTTTAGGAATGTATCTTTAACATATATTTTCAAATCTCTCTAGGAAAGTCAAGGTGAGTTTGTTTTCTGATGCCCATTTTTGTTTTAAGTCAGACATGACAATTATATAATTGAGCATAATAAAAATAGGGCAAAGTTTACATATTAGTGTTCAGATGGTTTGAGGAGTCTTGGATTGGCTGATGATGTATCTTCTGAAAAATTGTGGAATGCACGATCTAAGCTTTGTGTGTGTTTGTGTATTTTTCTTTAATATTAATTTTTAATTTTCTGGGCATAATTATCATGCAAGAACTGTACTTATTGTTTCTTGGAATTATAAGATGTTCAGACAATTTGTTTTTGATTCCACATGGCTGGACTTGTAGAGTTCCTGCTACTACATAGTGAAGGCAGACAGAGTGTTAGAAGATCCAACACTGAAGCTATTGTGGCTTGCAGCTTGTTATAGTTTCTCTGTTTTCATTTGGTGCTCTTCCATGATTGCGTACCTTTAGATTTTTGTTAGTTTTATTTCGTTTTTTATTATTACCATCTAAACTTAATATTTAGTAGTGATCACTTATTCTTGCAGCAGCATTATTATTCAATTTAGCTGCCCATGCTCACTATTCCTTTGATGTTTTATTAACCATCTGTTTGCTTTCTGTTTCTTTAGGTACCTTCACTCTCTCTAATCTTGGAATGTTTGGAGTTGATCGGTTTGATGCCATTTTGCCACCTGGAACTGTAAGCTTCTTATACCTTTCCGAATTAAGGACATATATGGATGATGTATAACAGGGCAAATAAACATTTTCATACTTGCTGTATTTCGTGCAGGGAGCAATTATGGCTGTTGGAGCATCTCAACCTACTGCTGTTGGTACCAAGGATGGTCGGATCGGTATGAAGAACCAAATGCAGGTGAGTAATTCACACAAAATGCGTTTTTAGCAAGAGTAACAGAGTGAGTTTGCCAAATTCTAATGCTTTTATGGGACGCTATATGTTTAGGTAAATGTTACAGCAGATCATCGAGTAATCTACGGTGCCGATCTTGCTGCGTTCTTGAAGACATTGGCAAGCATTGTCGAGGATCCCAAAGATCTTACCTTCTAGTCCGTACAGGCGCTGGCTGTTACCAAACGAAACCCTCTAGATTCTCTGTCCTTCCTGACTTCCAAATTCAAGAGCTAATTACTATATGATTGAAGTATAGGAATGGAATTTTGTAAGAGTTATGTTCGATTGTATTAAGTGTTGGCCATAAAAAGATTGAATCCAGTTGCTGAGGTTATAATTGTATGTAATTTTTAGATTAAAGTTCTTGAGTGCAGTCATTATTTTGGCATTTTATCTGTGGTCTTACCTTGAGAGAATAAGTCATTGGTTTGGTTATGTTTTTAATTGTTGTTTCTCTAACTTTACAAACATAAAAGTATTGGATAAATGATTACTTGATTTTTGATACATTACTAAATAAGTTGAGATTTTAATTTTAATTCATTTAAAAAAAAAATTCAACAAGATAAATATATACCAAAAGGAAAAGTAGATGGAAAATGTTCTATAAATTAAAAAAAAAATTCATGAATAAAACTCAAAGTGGATGAGGGGAAGCAATTACCGAGAAATTCAATAAGTTAAGGACCTTTGTAGAGCCAAAATTTATGTTAATGTTGTCCACCTTTTTGTCAATGTTAGAAGTTGCCTGTTTTCACTTTCACATCAAACCGTGTCTTTCTTCAAGCCCCACTTCTTTCCTTGTCACATGAGTACCCCAGAAGAAAGATAACAATAACGAAGATATAGACATGCATGATTAATGCTGGTGTTGCTTCCTCGCCTTCTTCTACTTCTGGGTCTTATTATCAAACAGTTGGCTGGCAAGTGTTGGCGAAGGGTGTAGATAAGAAGACGGGCAGGGAAGGGGTCTTCTTCTTGGACGTTAATCCGCTATGTTTAAGCACACCCAGCTAAGCTTACAATCTTTTGGTATTCCGTGAAGTTAGCATCATTGATCCTGTTATTACTGTAAGCACACCCATCTCTTCGCACAAAAAAGTTTTTTTTGAGAAAAAAAAAAAAAGAACTTCAAGCTATGAAACATGATGTCAATTTAAGGGCTTTAATATTTTCGAATAGCATGCGGGGTTGTTGCTACTGATCATCCATAATAATCTACAGAGAATGCCATGACTGAAAACTTGATTTCCCAACTGGCATAACCTCTGGTGGACTGCTGGAGAAGATGAAGCATTTCATACAGGAAGGACCTGTAAATGCCAAGCTGAAATTACCATGGATTATCAGGTTTGCATCAGGGGCTGGCTAAGAGGCAAGGCCATTAAGTCCTTCGCCTAGGGCCCCCACTAAAACAAGGGCCCAAATGGTTTCTTATTTGAAAATTTTAAATACATAACAAGTAATTTCTTGTTAGACAAAATATACAATCTTTTTTGTCACAATTATATTTTAAAAATTTAGTTATTTATCATTTTGAATTGGATATTTTAATTTTTATAGTATAATAATTATTTTAAATTGTGGAAAGAAAAACGAAACCGATAACATTCTTAGAGCTTGTTTGATAATATAATTATTTTTTAGTTTTTTTTAAAGTTATATGTAATTTGGTTAATTTAGAAGTTGATTGGAGTTTGTTAAATGTCAGTTAGACTACTCAATTGAGTAAAAATATGAAAAAAATAAAAAAAATAAAAAATAAAAACACTTTAATGAAAATACTTTGCGAGCGTTGGCTTGGCCCAGTTTACTGAGCTCGCATTCTGAGATTCTGATTTGACCAAAATTCTTGGCTTCCAGTTTGGATTTGACAAAGTCTGGTATTTTTCCTAAAGAAAATACTTTAAAAGTGTTTTCATTTTTTGTTTTATTTTTAGTTTTTACATTTTTATTTAATTGAATATTCTAATTAATATTTAACAAATTTCAACAAACTTCTAAACTAATTAAATTACACATAACTTAAGAGAAAAAAACTAAAATAAAAAATAAAAAATAATTATGTTATCAAATATACGCATGATAAAACAAAACTAATAACATTCTTAGGATCATTGTGTTTTTAATAATTTAAAAAGTATTCAATTGAAGTTATTCAAATAAAAATCACTTTTTAAATTTAAATTATAATATCACCAATTTAACAACAAAGTACAAATATTTGTTTCTCTATTTTTTTGTGAAATACAAATATTTATTTCTCATTGTTAAAGTAGATAACCCAATTCAAACACACCGTTTATAAATTGTTAAAGTTTACAACCCAATTCTAATTCACCTTCATAAGTTCTGAGTTTTTTGAGAACAATGGTATTAGATTTTGGTTTAACATGCTATAAGAGACGTTCAAAATTAATTACACTTTTAACCCAAAAAATAAAAATAAAAATTAATTCGACTTTCATATGTTTGTGGATTTTTACCAGGTTGTGGTTTTAATGGTCATGTTTGTCATATGGTATATACCATAAAGGAATAATTTCATTTGCACCTTTGAGATTTTGAACCCCTTCGGTTTCAAACAATTCAAAAACATCCCTATTTTACTTTTAAATTACTTAAAAACCCTTAAGTTTTATAAAATATATAACATTTTGATTATTCAAATCCAACAATATCTTAAATGAAAAAAAATTAATAAAAACTATAAAATTTATTATTTTTACTTGTGAAAATAACCTTTATTCAACCCATGATTTTTATTAATATTTTATTTTATTTATATAAACTAAAATCTTCTTTTATTTTATTAATTTTTCTATTGGTCAACAAAACAACCAAATTATAATTATAGCAAATTACCCAAAAGGAAAATATACAATTTTACCATTGTACATAAATACAAATATAAAATTTATGGGTTGAATTGTAAAGGTCTTTTTTTGGTAAATGGTTGAATTATTTAGGCTATCTACACAAGTAAAAATAATAGTTTTTTATTTATTTGTTTATTCCAAATATTGTTGGGTATAATCAAAATATTATATATATTTATATGAATTAGGGGTATTAAAGTTATTTTGAAGTAGAATAGGGGTGTCTTTGAATTGTTTGAAATCATTGGGTGTACTTGTATTTGTACCAAACCTCAGGTAATGTAGATGAAATTATCCCAATCTCAAATAAAAGTAGAATCTATTATAGGACCGCCTTTGATTTTTTTTTTTTTTAATAAACAAATTTTTCTTATGTATATTTCCCTATTTTTTCTATTATATATCAACATCTAATGAATTATAACTATTTATTATAATTTTGTTGGAATATCATAAATTGTTTACTCAAATATCATTTGACGTACCTATCGAGATCATTCATTTATTAACATATACTTACAAAAAGTTCTAACCATCATTTAACAATACCAACACAACTTGGCTAACAAATTTTCAAAAATTTTTGACATACACTTATATTTGTTAATTAATTTAATAAAATATTTATTAATTTATTTAAGCATTTAAAAATATTTTATATAAAAACAAAAATTAGACTTAATTTTATTTATAAAATATTTGTTAATGGTCAATCTCAATTTTGATTAGGGCCTCCAACATGGTTGAGACGGACACATCTCATCTTTAATACTAATTCATCACGTATGTGTTTGTTATTTATCCCTATATTAAACCTTCTGAGTAGAATGTGCAAGTGTAGATAAAAAATCCATCCTCTTAAAACTTAAAATATGCAACTCTCTTATTTTCAACTCTAAGCATTGGAGTCTAATCAATCATGACATTTCATTTCAGAAGGCTCAGATGGGTAGTGTCGGATGGCCTAGTTTTGTGGAGGCATGGTGGTTGGTTAATTAAAATGAATCAAATAAAAAAAATTCTAAACCTTCTGTATGTTCTGTGGTTGATGTTCTTGTTTTAAAGCAAGGTGGAATGGGAAGTAGGATTTGACCATATTGTTGTTCCCTTGAAGCATGACATTTCTGCGCACATCTAAACATTCAGAAGAGATTACCCTACAAATTTAACTTGTAGAAGATAAGAACTAAAAAGATGAAGCCAAATAGGGATTGTCCTTTGGTAATTTTAATCATGCAACATATTACTTTTAACATCAATCAGAGAGACTTCTTTTGCTTTTTAGCAAATCACTTTTTACTACAAACTTAAAAAAAAAAAAGAGCCAAAGTTCATAAATAGTCGCATGTATGTGATTATTGAATTGTTGTATGATACAACTATTATATCAAAGTGACATTCGGTCGCCGTGATAAGAAATGTTTGTTGATCTACCGGTCATTTGCTCTCTTTAGAGATTAAGATAGTGGTGGAAATATTGGAAAAAAAAAATTTAAAGATATTTATTTCTGCAGTTAAACAAGTAGGTTCTGTCAATGTTATCTTGTGTGCTTTATAGCAAATGTATGCAGTTTCCCATTGGATTCTGATACCCTGAAAAAAGTTGATAACCCTTGTAGCAATTTTAGGTTGCAGAATCCAAACCAACTTCTGTTAGAATCACTTTTTCCATCCCTTGTTCTTCTCGTGTTTTGTTTGCTTACTTTTGTGTACTTGCATGTTCTATTAGTCTGCAGAAGAAGAAGATAAACAACATTGAATGATTGGTTGTGGGAGATGGCTTTTCTCTGTCTTCCATGTTTAAAGAAACTTGGACCCCACATTTATACTTCTATCTCTGTTTGTTTCCTGAGAAAATCACATAAATGGATACCACGACTTGATTCAATCTTCTATATATGCTTCAAAAGAATACACTAACTTTGAGAAAATTTAAAAAAAAGAAAAAAATTTACTCCATGGATTCCAATGCTTCAAGCAGCTTTCTTGTAAATCCTTCAACTCTCCAATCAGTCTACTACCAACCCAATAAGCAGGACGATAATGGCGTAATCGATCTGGGTCTTAGCCTGAGAACTCTTCAACCTGAAGCCTATGATCATGACCATCCATCTGGGCATTGTTTGTTAATTACATTAACACCTTGAATATTTGAAATTCATTTTCTTTTTCACTGTGCATTTTTAGTCATATTGATTTTGACGAGTGTTTTTTTTTTCTTCTTTTTGGCAGTGGTTAGCTTGGAGGGTTATGATGACCTTATAGAATGGCCTCAGCCTCATGACCTCAACTTGAAAACTACAGAGATTATCCAAACGAGGAATAATATTAATATCCAAGATGAGTGTAATGATGAAGAAGCAGATGGAGTTCAAAGCAAAGAGAGGTGGGCTTATGTGAAAGTTAACATGGATGGTGTTATTGTTGGTAGAAAAGTTTGCATACTTGATCATGGTGGTTACTCCAGTCTAGCTCTTCAACTTGAAGACATGTTTGGTAGGTGTACACATTGATTTCTTATACTAGGCATATATCAGAAAATGATTAACTGGTTGGTTGGTTAATTTCAGGAAGACAATGCTTATCTGGGTTAAGATTGTTCCAAGCTGGGTCTGAATTTTCACTGTTTTACAAGGACAGAGATGAAAATTGGAGGATTGTTGGTGATGTTCCATGGAAGTAGGTTCATTACAATTAATCATCATCTACTACTTTATGATTTTGCACTTTATTTACTCTTTTGTTAGATCATGCATATACCAAAGTCTTTGTTTTTTTTTTTTTTTAATTGTAACAGGAAATTTGCAGAATGTGTTCGACGACTGAGGATTGCAAGAAAGAGTGGAGCTCTTCAATTCCATGATTGTTAAAATTCACTCCAGCTACTTCATAGCAAGGACCAAAAAGAGATTTAACATTTCTTCTCTCTCTATGATATGTCCTTGGAGTAATCTGATCTGACTCGAAGTTTTTAAATTTTAAATTTTCACAGCCTCTTGCAAGAAAATGATGACACTTTGAACTAATAAAAATGGCTATCAATACGATCCTTTGGGAAAGTTATGTAAAAGGGCATTCATGAGTTTTCCATGTGACATATCTTTTTTTCAATCTGCTAGATTGGAATTATATATCCACTCGAAGAGAAGGAAAAAAAAGAAAGAAAGGGTTTTGGTTTCAAGTTCTTTCATCAAGCAATGCTAATGTTTCTTAATTAGTTAGTAACTTTAATTATTATCAGTGAAGTAATATATTCCTGATAATTAGTTATAGGTAATAGATACTCTTAAACAAAAAAAAAAAGGCGGTTGGCAAATCTTCTCAAGGTTCATAATGGCTCACAAAATTATAGAGCAAAAACATTCTTGGATTTTGTTTGGTGCCTTGGATTCTGAATAATAATGGCTCCAAAACCTGAATAAAGAAAAAGGGTCTTCTTAAAAGGCTACATTATTACTTGCAATCTAAGGTAATGTTAAAGCTGGGGGCTTTGTGTAATTATAAGTTTGTAGTTTGCATGACTCTCATAATTAAAGCTGTTTCCTCTTTTATATATATATATATATATAATGGCACGTAATTTCCACAGTAGTTTGTAATACAAATGGTTCAAAAATCACTGGGGCAATATTAGCTTAATGTAACACAGAGAATTTCATATATACAAGTTGTCCCTCATATGATGTATGAAGCACAAAAAGCATCTAGTTTCCTTTTATCTTTTCCTTTTTTTCTTTTTGGAAATTGGAATACAACAGAGAGGGAAAAAGAAAAGAAAAGAAGATTCTAAATTAAAATCCTTCTTTTTAGATTTAATTATCTGGCAAAAATTGAAAACTGAGAAACTTGTTTAGGTTTGCAAACCCTAAAATACCTTAAAAATCACATTATAAGAGCTCCCACCACTTGTACCCTACTGACAATGATTTGTATTGACGAGTTATGACAATGTTGTATTCAAGTTGGGGTGGTAATATAGCATTGGAATTGTTTGATATTACAGCAAAGCAACCAACAGTTGTTGGACTTGGACTCAAAAGTAAAAATCACATGCACATATTTAGAAAGATTGATGATAATTCTTCATTACTAGTTGCTATTCTTCCTTTTGGTTAATTAATTAGCTAAACAAAATTACTATATACTGAAAAATATTTTGCACCCATTGAAAAATTTTAGTTCTATGAATATTATCAATTATATTAATCACATGAAAAAAAAGGAGACGTTTAAGAAATAAAAAAGTAAAACAAATAAATAAATCAAGATATATATATATATATTCATATGTTAACTAAACCTAGCTATGTTTTATTTTATATTACACTGATTTCTTTAAGTATCTAAAACAAGATATTGGATTTATCAAAAATAAATAAATAAATAAAGATGTTGGACACATTGACAATGCTGTCTCACATTCAATAAAGAATAAGGCAATTGTTGGGTGAAAAACACAGTGTGAGGTTGACACTAAAAGCCAATCTCTAGGTTTAGAAAAACTTAAAATTGTAGGTTTCCTTTTCTTTTTTTTTAAATTTTTTTATGAAGCTTGTGAATGATGAATTGGCCAACACATCCGACAAAGCTCTGTAAAAAGTTGATACCAGACAGATTAAATAATAAATATTAACTCGTAAGGACAGCTAAGAGTCTTTATGCCATATTGACTCAACAGGTGGAGTCCACCTCCTACATTCGCGCCACATGGTTTGGTTTCGTGATTGGCTAACTAGAAAATCAACGATTCCTTAATCTTACTATTTTCCATGAGATGTCCAGGAAAAGCACTCATTTTCTAAGACAAGAGAATAAAAATGGTCAAATAAAGAATGGAGAGGGAGGATCTTGAAAAGCAAGTTTACGTGTAGGAAATGTTTTAAGTTTTGATTAAACGTTTTTTAAGAAAATAAAAATAATTAATAACTTTTTTTTTTGAAAAATACTAATGATCACCATTGTTGATGGATTATAATTGATATTGTATTGGATGTTATGCAAAAATTCATGTGCCATATTGATGTGGGTTCGGTGTTTATGAACAGCCGTACTCTAATCTTTCATTTATAATCAACTGAATATTCTATGCAAGTCCTGTTTCAAACTTTGCTTCTCATGAATCCCAACTCCTTTTTTGGTTGCAGTGTGAAACAAAGATTTATGTATTTTGATAAAACTGTTTATGGTAAAATGTATATGAGATTGTTTACCTGAGACTCGAGACTTGAAAGAGTAAATATAAGCAAACAGAATACAAAATGAATTATAGTAAGTAATGAAAGCTCACACTTGAGGCAACTCCAGGTTAAAAGGCCCTAGTCACCTGAGAACAACCTCATGACAAGACCCCATATATCTATATTCATTTCGTTCTTTTATTTCCTACTATTCACATGTGAACGGGCAATTCCAAATATCATCTCCAAAGATGATCTTGATTAGATGGTTGGGAGCCCATTTACCAGGAAAATTTGACCAAAATGAGTTCATCTAGAAGGGTCCCAGGATATATAAGCTACACATTCAATATTCAGCACAGTAGCATTTTATTTAAACAGATGAATGATTTTGTGTCTTCCATTGAAAAAACAAGAACAAACAAATAATTCACTCTAGATGAACAAGAAGTTACAAAAGATCTGCAGCAACAACAAGAAGAAGACGACATTCTTTCACATATATACTAAAAACCAGCTCTCATCCAAAATCCAGTTACAGCCTCTCAAAAGCATGCTCTTCGTAGCAGACCTACCTCCACCTAGTCCTGTACAATGACAATGGACAAAGCAGAGAAAACCTTACATTGAACAAAGCCCAATGAATACCTTTGTCAAGGACAACAAACGCATCACCATCTCTTTCACCACTTCAATTGCAATACGATTCATCTAATCTCTTAGATGCAACTAATCAGCATTTTAAAACCTAACAACTCTAACAAGCATCAATAGGATTCACTGGTTTGTTGGATTTCTCAAACTGCTGATATGACTAACCTGTCAAGAGCATCGGTAATGTGCCTCATAGTTGGTCTCCTTTCAGGGCTGCTGTGAATGCAAGCCATTGCAATCTTCATCACTGCAATAATCTCCTCTTCCTTATCAGCATCTTGCACTAAATATGGGTCTAGAACATCAGACAGAGGCTTCTTTTCTTCAATGCAAAGCTGAATCCAATTAACAAGATCCATTTCTGTTGAACCTACTTGGACTAGTGGCAACCTGCCACTAATCATTTCAAGTAAGATTACCCCGTATGAATAAATGTCCCATTTCTGTGATGGTTTCACTACTTTCAGTGCTTCTGGGGCCTGATAACAAGATCCCAAATTATTAGAAGAAGAAACGGTAGTAGCTTCGGAAGGTGCACTCTTTTGTTGTCTCTCTTGTGGTTTTTCTGTGGTAATTCTATTAGATTGCACGGTTGGGGATCCTCCAGCAATGTTAGCAAGGCGCCCAAGTCCAAAATCAGAAATGTGAGGTTCCATGTTCTGTCCAAGCAGTATGTTATTGGGCTTCAAATCACCATGGACATACTTTTTGGGGCTGAACTCATGTAAATGGACCAAGCCTCTTGCAATTCCTTTCATGATTTTTAACCGAACAGACCATGGTAACGGTGTAAAGGATACCAATACAGGCTTTCCTGATGACATTAAAAGAACCAAACCAATCATATGAGAACAAATATCAGTTCTGCAATCAAACTCCTTAATAAAAGTTGAAATTAACTGTCATTGATAATGTGAGAAACAATGAAAAATGTCAAAATTGAACAAAAGGAAATGGTGAAACATACCATGAATTGCAGCGGAGAGGTTTCCATTCGGTATATAGTCATATATGAGCAGCTTCTCATCAACAGACCAGTAATAAGCTCTTAGAGTGACAATATTAGGATGCCTTATCTTCCCAATTGCTTCTACTTCAGTTTGAAATTCCTTGAACCTTTGAGAGCCTCCTTCACCCAATCTTCTCACAGCCAACGTAAGCCCGTCTTCGAGCACAACTTTGTAAACAATGCCAATTCCACTTTTTCCGAGAACAAAAGCCGACGCCTTCAGAAGCTCGTCAAGGTCAAATGCCACTTGCGTATCCAATGGAATAAGATCATATTGTTCAACATGTTCTGATAGTGTCTCAGATTCATCTTTCCTGAAGCACAAACACTCCTTCCTTCCTTTCCCTCCCTTCTCAATGCCATAACCATGTTCGTCCTTACCACGACCACAAGCACAAACCCTTGTATAACAATACGAGAAAAGCAGCCCAACAAGGCAAATACCAACTATATCACTTACAACAATCACTATAACAGAGCTCTTACTCAGCCCTTTTGATTTACTCTTTCCAGACATATCATCAGAATCCTGAGGTGGGTGGGTTGGAAGAAACGGAAACGAGGAAGGCGAATTCGCACCAAGGGTTTCTGAAGAGCATGGGTTCTTCAATGGGGGGCCACAAAGTCCAGGATTCCCAATGAAAGCAGTTGGTCCTCTGTTCATCAGAGCACCAGTTTGGGGTATTGGACCGCTTAAATTGTTATAAGTAAGATCAATATAGACCTTCTCAGGAAGGTTCCCAAGGCTAGCTGGGATTGAACCAAAGAAAAGATTATGAGACAAATCAACAGTACCTTGCAAGCTAGACAAATTCCCAATATCACTAGGAATTGAGCCATTGAATTTATTGTGTGATAAGTCAAGTTTTTCCAGAGAAACAAAAGCATTCCCAAATCCATCTGGCAAAAACCAGTGAAATTATTCTGATTAAGAACAAGGGTTTTGAGTCTCTTGCACTGAATAATTGATGTGGGTATTGACCCATTGAACAAGTTTTGTGATAAATCTAAGGTCTGAAGGTACAAAAGCTTCCCAATCTCATTTGACACAGACCCAGATAGTGAATTTCCATAAAGGACCAAACTTTGCAGCCCCCGAGCTTGAAAGAGCTCAACTGGCAAACTCCCATACAATTTATTGCTCCTTAAATTTAGATGACGAAGCTCAGACAGTGAGCCAAGAGAAGATGGAAGAAACCCAAAAAGTTTCTTCTTTGGAATGCTGACAGACACAACTCTTAGTTCTTTGCATGTAATCCCATTCCATGTACAAGGGTTCTCATCAGAAGAGTTCCAGTTACTAAGAGACCCTTCTGGGTCTTGTGCAATGGACCGCTTGAATGATAAAAGCGCATAGCCTTCATCATTCAGAAAACCCAACAGTCCATGAGAGTTGCAGAGAAGCAGAAACAACAAAACCAAAGCATACATTTACAGAGACCAGTTGAAACAAAAAAGAAAACGCAACAAAGTTAAGGGGGTTTCACAGGCTTACCTTTCTAAACCAAAAAAACCAAGTGATAGCTCTGTGGCAGAAACCCAAGGAGAGAAAACAATGGAGAGAGGAATGTATGAGAAAAGAAAGATGAACAAAAAAAAAAAGTGTGAATGCTTTGACAGTGATGGCGAAGAGAAAAGTGTGAGAAGAAACAGTAAAAGTTCAGCTAGCAGTGTCCCTTGGGAAAATAGATAAATTAAACAAAAATAAAAACAAAAATGGCCAAAAGAAAAAGTTTTGGTAAAAGCATCGGCACAAGAGAGACCATTTTCATGCAAATGAAATTTTCTTAGAACTTGTCATATCGTTAACAGTTTGCCGCGAGATTTTTGTTGGAAAAACTTTTGCTTTCATGGGACCATACCTATTTGGTTTTCCGTGCAACACTCTTTCTCTTTATTAGCAAATGGTGAAAATAAATAAATAATTAATTTCTTGTTAATATAATAGAATATGCAGTAATGATTTTTGCTCCGTTGGTATTTTTCTATTTACTCATTTTGCTTTTTATAGTTTTCTTATTATATTTTGAGAAAATAATTGTGTTGTGTGCCATGACTTTATATTTGTTTCCATTTTGCTGTGTAACACGAACTTATTAATTTTTAATACTGACTCTGGGGTCGAACTTATTGGTAAATTTATTGGCAACGAAGTTGTTGTACTTTATTTATTTTTATTGGAGCAAAATGGACGATCAGGATCGAAAGGAGGCTAGAGCCAATGCATTGGATTGTCATGATGATGGTCCCTCTTTGTAATGAACCGTTAGAGTGGGGGCAATAGATGATTATGGTCACTATGCTACACAAATAAATTATTATTATTAAATTTCATTGGGAAATTCACTGAAATTTATCAATTATTTAAAAAGGACTCCGAGTCTCTGAGTTTGACCATAAGATGTTGGTGTGCGAGTATAATAAACTAATGGCTCTGATCTTCTCACATAGGTGGGGCCCCAATTTGGCACCTTGCGAGTGTCTAACACGTGGAAGAACAGCGGAGCTTTCTGTCTCTGACAGGCAGTGAGATAAGAAACTATTATAAAATAGCTGGTTAAAAATATCGTGGTATGAAAACGAATACGAGAAATTGACATGTGAACTCCGGGAGTAGCCGTTTGTCAGTGGGTGAGCCCCACCATTCTAGACCGTGAGTATTGGGGGGAGGGGGCCTTTAGAAAAAGTATGAATAACAAACTTTCATTTTCCGAGGGTCTTAATTGTAAATTAGCAAAAGTATAGGGTCAATTTTCCGAGAAACGACAAACCCCCTCAGTCAATCGCGGGCTCTCTTTCCTCAAGGTCCATAGCTTACTGTGTTTCTATGCAAAGACTAAATTACCCTCCTAATATTTCCTTTAATTATTTTTCTTCTTAACTTTATGATTGATTATTGAAATTTTTATTTTAGCTTTTTAAAACATAACTGAAAGAAAATATAAAATAGAAAAAATCATAATTATGTAATATATTAGTTGTCACAACTTTTGAGTATTGATTTTAGGGTTTTATGCAGGATATATATATATATATTTAACTTTTTTTCTTTTCTTTTTAAATAAAAAAAGGATTTTTAGTGGAAGATAAGACATCATCCAAAAATCTATTAAGAATTATAGTTTATTATTATCTAATCTTTTTTATCTTTTTGGAATTCCAAATAGCAAGCCACATGTAGAATATTTACATGAATGTCATGAAGTAAATTTCCTCCAATTGTAATACAAATACATGAACAAATACTTAACTTAATCTAAATATTATGCTAATTTTAACTTTAGATTTCAGTTAAGCCCCTTTTAATTTTTTTTTCCAAATATCCACTAGTTTCCAATTTGTTTCAATTAAGATCTTTACCCAAAAAATTTTCAATTTTTCTCAAATTCTCCTAATTCTTTGACCAAAAAATAATAATTATAGACATCAATAAGAAATATTTGTGTTGTTTGCCAAACATTTTGAAAAAATTTCAGATCATGTGTCTTATAGGCATTGATGTTTTAGATTGTTCAGTTATAATTTTTTGTTAAAGATTTGAAAAAATTTGAGAATTTTTTAGGAGCCTACCATAATTGAAATAGATAAAAAATAAATTAGAAGGTGTCAATTAAAATAAAAATTAAAAAGTACCAATTGATATATAACCAGAGAGCTCTAGACAGTGCATTAAATCTTTTTTATTTAAAATTTTGAAATTCCAAAGTTTCCACCAAAACATAAAAAGTGATTTTTATAATTTTTTTATAAATAATAATGCATTAAATAAGATTGACTCGATTGTATGCTCCTCGCCGAAATTACGGCTCCTTTGTAAATTATTATAATCTTGAAAATATATATATATATATATATGTTTGTCATGTAATCAATTAACATACAGTAATTTATGTTGACACTAATTTGTCATATTATGATTATGATCTATAAATTCTTTACTATGCGTGCCAGAAGTGAAATATGATAAACAATGCGATTGATGGTGATAGTATTTTTCATTTAGGATTGTAATCGACAAAATGACTACTATTGTTATTTTTAAAATATATATATATATATATATATATCATTAAAAACTTGATTTCAATAGGGATTTTCTATCAAATATATTAATGAAAACATTATTTAAATATTTATGTAGGTGCATTACTTTATCTTCTAAGTTCATATTTCAAAGTGGTATTCGTTAAAACTGAGTTTCACCTAGTTTAGTCCATTTTCATATTGTTAGTAATTTTCAGCGCATATCACAGCAATCATCAACATATAAATAAGTATTAACGAGGTTTTAATTATACATTTAATGAACGGATCTTTTGCAATTCAAAGCACATTTCTTTATACATTTGGGGGTGTGGTTTAACGGAAAGGAAGATGACCGTTCCATTACACCCGCCAAAATTGTGGTTCAGTCTGGTAAACTCGTTATGCTTCGTGTTCACCTTACTTGAATCGCCGTGGAGAGGAATTGTTTTTACTAGACCCAGTTTGAAAGAAGAAGAAACCTCTACCCACTAATAGAATCCTGGGCTAATGAGATCCACATCGAAATCCTTTTTCATTCATAAAAAAAACACATTTCTTTATACCCTTTCTCCAATTGCACACCCAAATAAAACCTAGATATCTAATCAAGAAAAGAAAGAAAAAAGAAAAAGAGACCCCTAGAGCCACAATGGCTGACCTAAGGTAAACCTAAAACCTCATTATTTGAAAAACAAGACGTTTAAATACAAAAAAAACTATTATACCTTTCTGATTTTGATTTGTTAACGGTTTACATGATAATTTGATTGACTGAATTATTACTCAATTATTATTTAAAAAACAACAAGCTTAAATATAAAAGATATAATGACTATTACACCTTTAATTTTAACTTATTAACTATCTACATGATAAGTAGATTGATTAAATTATAGCTAAATTATTATTTGAAAAACAAGTAACTTAAATACAAAATGTATAAGAACTATTACACCTTTTGATTTTAACTTATTGACCGTCTACATGATTTGACTGAATATAACTCAATCGATATATATATAAAAGCATAGTATACATACAAGCAACATATATAAATAACCCAAATTATTTTCATTTTGATTGGCAATTGACAATGGCATGAATGTTTAATAATAAGCCAGCATTAATTTGTTGTACATTCATGAAGTTGTCTCCTTTTAATTGTACAAACAGATTCATCTGGTTCAACATTGGCTGTGAGATAATGATTATCGATTTAAATATAAAAAAATACAATACGTGATATAAGAAGAATGGCAAGGAGGTACTCACTGCGACAAAGTACGAGTGAAATGATGTAATTGTCACATATATATATATACTAGATCATGGCACCTGCTCTGCAGGTGGTTTTCAAAAATATTAATTGAAATTTTGATTCATTTTTTTGATATTTTTTATTAAATATAATTATTTTATTTAATATTTTAAATTTTATTGATTTAAAAAAGAAATTAATAATTTTATTTCTTTTTTGGCAATGATTATTGGTGATGTGTATAAAATAGTTAATTAAATTGGCAATCTTAATGGCTTGGTGGTGAGGCAGCAACAGCCTGACCAATGGATTGGTGGTGGGGCACCAATGCCTTAATCATAATCTTCATATCTAATATTCAAATTATTTTTTATCCATCATGTATAATTCAATATCCTGAAAAAAAATATAGAATATTAAAACATCTATAAATAATTTTTTTAAAAAAAATAAAATTAAAAAAAAAAACTTACATCCAACGAATCAATTGCAATAAACATTACTAACAAAAAAAATAGTCATTACCATTTGATTATGTTGCCTAAATTGTAATAGCATGCACAAATAATTAGGAAATGAAAAAAAAAAATCCACCACATCGATGGTGGGGCACCAACATTTGTTTTTCCTTTTTAGTTTATTTTTTTCTCATATATTTTATATTATATATTAAAATAAGCATACATTTATATAAATTCAAAAAAAAAAGAAAAGAAATTTAAATAGTAACAAAAGGTGATATTACAATAGCACTTTTAATAATATGATTAGTTATCAGTTGAAATAAAAAATAAAAAAACAATCAACCATTGGTGTTCCACCAGGTGAGCCACCAACAATAAGTAGTGTAATAAATAAAAGTAGTAGTAAGGTCATCTATAGTTGCAATAGCAAACAAAAAATATCAACTGGGTGCCCCACATTTGCACCAACATTTGTTTTATTTATTTTTTCTATATATTATATATGTTAAAATAAATACATTTATATAAATTCAAAAGAAAAAAAAAAAAAGTAATTTAAATAGTAAAAAAAAACGATATTATAATAGACTCTTAATAGTATGATATAAAAAAATCAATCATTGGTCACCATCGATATATGGTCACCATCATATGTAAACAAAAAAGTAGTATAGGGTCACCGATAGTTGCAATAGCAAAAAATCAAGTTGGTGCCCCACCACCACGTTGATAGTCACGCTGATAATGGGGCACCAACACTTGTTTTCCTTTTAGTTTATTTTTTTCTCACGTGTTTTATATTATATTTTAAAATAAGATACATTTATATAAGTTCAAAAAAAAAAAAGAAATTTAAATAGTAATAAAAATGATATTACAATAGGATTTGAATAGTATGATTAGCCTTCATTGAAACCAAATAAAAAAATCAACCGTTGGTGCCCTACCACCACATCGATGGTGAGCCACCAATGATAAGTAATGCAACAAAAAAAAACAATAGGGCCACCAATAGTAATAATACAGCAAAAATATCAACTGTTGGTGTCCCACCACCACATCGATGGTGAAGCACCAACAGTAAATGGACATTTAAGATTTATAAGATTCTTTTGATTCCTTATCCTTCTACAATAATATAGATTTGTAACGTAGAGCACCACATTCAAAATCAAAGAAAAATTTTAATGAAAAAAAAAAACCTCAATTTTGATTAAAATTAAGAGGTACTAAAAGCATCTTCAGCAAAAACAAATATTATAATAACATTAGTATTTTTAAGTTTTAATATTGAAATTTATTTTTTAAAAATAATATTAAATTATTAATGTTAAAATATACACTCTAATATGCCATGTTAGAAATATACAATGTAAAAATAATTATGTACTTTTACTTAAAAAGGGGGTCCATTCTACCCCGCTCAATTTCTATTCTATTTTGCACATATTTTTTGAATAATAATACTATTTTTTAATATTAAAATATAGTTGGAGTATAAATGATAATGGAGTACAAAAAATAAATGATAATATTAAAATTTAATATTATTAGTTACTTTTGACACGGTATCGAAGATGCTTTTACATGTACTAATTCAACTCTGAGTTGTAAATTGACACAATATACCAGCTTTCATCATGAGTTTGAATAAAACTATATAAAAATTATGAGAGACAGCGAGGTCTTGCAATGCTTGACGCCCATGATGGCTAAATCAGCAGCTCTCTCTGTTTTGCTAGTGCTTTTGTCATTCACTTCAGGTATATATTTCATTCTTTTTTTTCTTTTTTTTTTTGCTGCTTTTATTTTTTGGTAAAGGTTTAAAATGGTTTCAACAAAGCTAGATTGGACACTCCATTTTTTTTTCCACTTTTTTTTTTAATATTTTGGGTGGTACAAATGTTGAATTGGTCTTAACCTGAACTGGGTTCTCTAAGATTCAGCAACTCCTTATATGGGATCTTTTTATTTTTTCTTGCTTCTTTTGGTACCAGCTGGTTTCATGCTTACATTCACAAAAAAAAAAACACTTGGTTTCTGGTTTCATGCTTACCATAGGGTATAATTTCAAACACATGCATTTATTAGATCTGAACTGGGTTTTCACAGATCCGGAAAGTACAATTTCAGTAATTTGCAATTTTTTATTAGAATCACTTACATACACTTTTAACAATATTTATTGCTCCTTGTCACTACTCATGAAGTTTTATAAAGTGATATGGCATGTAAAAAATTGGTCAATCAAAACCTGCCATATTATTCATAAACTTTACAGAGCTGTGACATACATCAGTGTTCTATTATCTGAGTTTTGTCCACATGTAAAAGCATGCATTTTGCACTCTTAATTTTTCCCATTTTCTAACTTGTAAAATAACAAAGAACTAATTGCCACTATTTTGTATTGAATCTCTCATTCACATTTCCTTTTTCTATTCCATAGAGACTATGCTCTTGGTACATGGACAGGTAACCATAAAAGATGTTCACAATTTTCTCAAAAAAAAAAAAAGAAAATTTTTAATTTGTTTTTATAGTTTCACTCAATTTCAGCTGTTTTTTCAAATGCAGAAAACATGGTGTGTGGCTAAGCCTTCATCAGATCAAGCAACGCTGTTAGCAAATATCAACTACGCATGCTCTCAGGTGGACTGCAGGGTTATGCAAAAGGGCTGTCCTTCACCTGCAACTCTCATCAACCGGGCCTCTGTAGCCATGAATCTCTACTACCAGTCTAGAGGAAGAAACCACTGGAACTGTGATTTTAGAAGCCCTGTTCTCATCGTCATGTCTGATCCAAGTAAATCTCACATGTACCTAAGCTAGCTAATATTAAAGCACACATGAAAGTACGTGTTTTCAATTTAAACATGCATAATGAATGGACTACACTCACTTTAGAATGAAAAATTTAGAGGGTGATAACTTCTTTCTCATCTTGTAAAATAAAACAAACAACAATTACACTAAAATCTAAAGGTTGATCATCAAATGAAGTGAATCATCGAGTAGCAGTTTAATAAATAGACCATCACTTTCTCAGTCATAAGAATTGATAAAGTTTAAACAAACATAGAAAATAAGAACGTTCACAATAAAATCAGAACAGGTCCCAGAAGGGGTGTTCTTCTTCTATCTCTTTTCTTGACATCAAAGAAACACAAGGAATATTCATACATGCACATCTCCAAAAGAAGTTTTTAAAATTCTATTTCCAAAATTTGTGCAACACATGCATATCTTCAATGTATAACAACATCCAAACAAGATTGCATAAACAAAAGGAACCCATATGGCATAACATAGAAAGTTCTATTCAAGTAAGCATGTAACTTAAAGCAAATACAGAAGCTAAACTATGAGGAAAGGAAAAAATAAAATAAAACATACCAAGAGCTCGAAGCATCTTCAAGTCAAATTTCTGGGCTAATCCTTTGTGTCCAATAACCTTTGCTCATTGGAGAACCAGCAATTTCAAACTAATCAGCATGTCTTGTTACAATGTCACTTTAAAGTCAATTAATTTAATTTTCACCGACAAATATTATAGCTCTTGCTTATTATCCATCATATAATATGCACAGGTTCAAGAAATATCAAAATCTCTAAATAGTACAGTTTCAAGTAGTGAAAATCTGTTCATATAAGCTCATGTTACTACTATCATATTAAATCCCATTTATTTTTTTAAATTTAGTAAAATCATTTGTACAGCAAAAGTACAATATCATAAATAAAACTTCAAATTATCTTCACCAACTATAAAATTCAGATTGTTATAGCATAGTAATCATAAATGACAAAACAGTTCTGGTTTATCTACCAGAATAAAGCATGTTAAATCACTTTTTCAATCACTATTAGTTACATCACCAATTTATCATTAAGAGTTGGCAACAAACACCAAAATCAGGAACTTCAACACAAGCCAAAACGCCAGTTCTTACCTTTGCTTCTAGATCATTTTTCATGTTCAAGAGGTACAAATTATCATTATAAAATGGAACCACCATGTTTGAATTTCCAGATTTCTCAGTATCTTCAACTGCTTTCCTCCCTATCCCAATATTTCTCAATTTATCCTGCCAATCTTGCTTCGTCATTATCTGTGCTGACCTTCTCCACCTCAAAGTCTTGACGCCCTATTCCATTAAAGTTAAAATAAAGCAATACAATGTTCAATTATTAGGACCTCAAAATCACAATCAGTATGTCGCACTATAAGAGATAAAGGTCAGCGAAACCCATAAGTTAAAACATATAATAAAATCCATTTTCTTCTTTGTTCCTTTCTTTTTTCCCTTTCTTTTTCTCTTTTCTGCGGCAACCAAACAGAAAAATTCAAAAGAAAAACCAAGCTTCCAAATCACACACACAAAACGAATTTGAGTATAATTTAATGAACATGACCTACATTTCCAGCTTCCAAGAACCAAAACATTTCAAAATCAATAACGATTCAAATATATTCAATTTGAAACCAAAGTATGTCCTTCCAAATCAAAAACAGAATAACAAAAATCGAAAAAACCTCACCTTTGACTCCCCTTCGTTCGTTGGAGATTCATCCTCAGCTTGTTTTATTAAATCCTTCGGTGGCGACTTATCCGAATCTTCACCGATTCAACAGAAAATTAACAAATTGTATTGAAATAAATATAGATTTTAAAAACAAGTAAAACAAACAATCCAAAAACTAAAACCTAAATTTTTCTTCAACCTAAAAATCCCAAAGCTAAATTTTTCATTTAAAAAAAGAAAAGAAAAGAAAAGCAAACTTTATACAAAATCACACATAAATCTAGAAAGGGAAAGGAGGTGGAGGAGTGGGGAGCGAGGCTCAGATTCGCCTTTTCTCAGGCAAAGAGAGATAGCCAACCACCGATGGCTGCGACTCGGAGCCATCCATGGGAAGGACAAGAAAGGTCTTTTCACAAAGCTAACCAGGTTGCACCGCCAGGCAACCAGAATTCGTTCTCTTTACCTAAAGTTTTTACAGTCCGAACACACATACACATAGGGAAAGAGAAAGAGATAGAGGGAGACTGTATAAATTATCGACTTCACAGACATTTAAGGAGGGTCAAGGTCCACAACAGAGCAACCCCCACAGCTTCCATGAGAGCAGAGCCTCATTCTTAAACTAATGAGTTTTGAAGCCCTATTTTACGCCCTCATGCCCTTTGTGTTCATACCTTTTTCACCTAGATAATACAAATTTTGTTAAATTTGTCGCAAAACTAACAACCGAAGAAAGAAAATTTTCTCACACCTAAACAAACACACCCAATAAAAAAGACAGCGAGAACACATAAAACTAACAACCGAAGAAGAAAAATTTCTCACAGTTAAACAAATATCCCCAATCTCAATACAAAAAATAGTAAGAACAGAACAAAAATAAAAAAGTTTGAAACCCAGCGAGTCATACACAGAGAAAACAAGAAACAAAATGTAAAATTGAGAGAAAGAAGAAAACAGCAAACCATAAACAGAGAGAAAAGAAGAAAAAAGAAAAGCTGAGAGAAAGAAAGGCTAAGCATTTAACCCAAAAAAAGCTACTCATTTAATGTGCTAGAGATAGTTGGTTGAGGGCAGGTAACAAAGAGAGAAATACGGAGAAAGCCAACCATAAATGGGATGCAAAGCAGGTCATTTGAGTCATTAATGAATTTTGTCTGTGAGACCGTGGTGCCCCGCTACTGTTGGGCACCAAGAATTTATTTTTATTTTTTTTATTTCCTTGCATAGAAGCCCCGTTACTATTATTATTGGTGCCTCATCATTATAACGTTGGTGGGGGCACCAACAATTTATTTTCTTTTGTTTATAAGAAGCCCCCGATAATATATTTTTATTTTTATTTTCTTTTATTTCCTTGTAAGCTTTATCATTATAATTGTTTATGCTCCACCATCGTAATATCGGTGGGGGCACCAATAATTTATTTTCATTTTTATTTTCTTTTATTTCCTTGCATAGAAGCCCTATTACTATATTATTGGTGCCCCACCATTATAACATTGACGGGGGCACCAATAATTAATTTTCATTTTTTTTTATTTTCTTGCATACAAGCCCCATTACTACTACTGCTGGTGCCCACCATTATAATGTTGGTGGGGCACGAACAATTTATTTTTATTTTATTTTCTTTTGTTTTCTGGTATAGGAGCCCAACAATTTCTTTTCATTTTTATTTTCTTCTATTTCCTTTTATAGAAGGCCCATCACTACAATTGTTTATGTACCACCATTATAATATTGGTGAGGGTGCCAACAATTTATTTTTATTTTTATTTTTATTTTCTTGCATAGAAGCCCCGTTACTACTATTATTACTATTGGTGCCCCACCATCATAACGTTGGTGGGGGCACCAATAATTTATTTTCATTTTATTTTCCTTTTGTTTCCTTGCATAGAAGCCCCAACAATTTATTTTCATTTTTATTTTCTTTTGTTTCCTTGCAGAAGCCTGCTATTACTACTGTTGGTGCCCACCATCATAACGAAGCATACCGACAGATTCAATTTTCATCACATTTTGTTCTTTTAATTTTGTTCTTTTTTTTATTATTTGATTTCAATAAAATATTAAATTAAGTTTATTTTCATTTATAAATCAATTAATATCTTACACTTGAAAATACAGTAATAACACAAATAAAATACATGTGAACAAATTAAAAGATATTTACCAGATAATTTCAACAAAAATTAAAAAATTTCATAAAAAAATACAACAAATATGATTCCAACACTCAAATAAAATAAAAAAACCATAATTCTAAACATTAAAAAAAAACCATAATTCCAAACATAAAAAAAAGAGTACAACATAAAAAACAGTCTAAAAAAAAACAACTTAAGAACAAAGATTCCATAATTTCAAATCCATTAGAACAAGACAAAAAAAAAAACCAAAAAAAATATTCAACAAAAACAACCACAAACCTCAACAAAATTGAAATTTGTAATCTTCTTTCTTTTTCTTCAACAAAACTATATTATAACAATCTTTTTTCTTAAGCCACACGCAATCGGGAAAACAGAGGAAAGAAAAGGAATTCATAATTAGAAAAATCACAAGAAAGAAAAAATTACAATTTTCAGTTATACCAACTCCCACCCACTTCCATGCCAACAACGTCAAAAGTAAAAAAAAAATCCAAAAAAAATATTACTTTCTATTACACCCACTTCCACCCTCCTCCACATGAACAAAAGAAAAAAAAATTCAAAACGGCGTCGTTTTGATGCTACAATTGGGAAAAAAAGACAAAAACAAAGGAGGAAAATGACAAAATAGTGATGACAAAAAAGACTAAATAAAATTTACTACTTCTGTGCTGCAATCGGCCTTTATATATATATTAGTGATAGACAAATTAAAACAAAAAAGAAATATATAAATATATATATATATATATATATATGGAATCGTCAATGACCGATGGTGTGGTGGTGGGTTTAGTTACAAGAATAGAAAAAAAAAAATTGAACCAACAGTTTTTGTGAGATAACAAATAAAATGTTTGAAATATGACAAACCAACCAGTTGAGCACATACTCTGAAATTATACAACTAATTATGCTTAATTTATTTAAATTAATAAATTAAAATTTATCTCATTAGAATAATTTTACATTGCAAAAATTTTCAGCAAGCCTAATCATTTAATTTATAATGTATCTAGGTACTAACTGATTCCATAATAAATATGCAAAGAAAAATATCATTTCAAAACATATTTTTCAATATACAAAAATAAATCAAATAATTTATTTAATACAAATTACAAAATATATCTAATACAACTTCCATTAAAACGCCCAATCGAAACAAAAATTGATAATAATGTTTCAATACAACACTAATAATCATCGGTTAGAAGGGGAAAACAAATAATCGTACTATCAATACAATTATTAAAAGGTATAAAAATTAAAATTTTTAATGCTGAAGTATATAGTAGTTCTAATTATTATTTTTTTATGAATTATTCGGATGATCTGGTATGCATCTGTATTTTTAATTTTTTTTAAAGAATTGTTATTTATGTGTAGATTGTACTAATTACACCATCACTTACCGTCGGTGCCTCCCCATCGATGTGGTGGTGGGGCACCAACGGTTCATCCTAGTGTATTTAAATTTTTTTTTTAAATAATAATAATTTGTGGGGATGTTTGAACATAGCATCAACAAGGCTAAAATAATGTTGGCAATCACGTATACTTTTGACAAACATTATTACACAAGGCATTTTTGTAAAAAAAAAAAAAAAAGACTCCACTTGATAAGACAATATAAAAATGATTTAAGAATTATATAATAGTGATTATAATGATTAACCGTCGGTGGGGGGTTTGTCAAGGTATTTATTGCAATACAGGCTCATAGTAGGTGCAAAAAAGAGATTACTTTCTATTGCACTCACTCCCACTCACCCCCACGTGAACAAAAAAAGTAAAAAATATATTCAAATAGCTTAAAAATGTCATTTTGAAGATGCAATTCGAAAAAAAAAATAAAAAAGGGAGCAAAACGATAAAATAGCGAGGACGAAAAACAACGAAAGTTATTGTGCATTGGGCTAGAACCGCGCTTTATATATATATGCTAGAGATGACAAAAAAGACTAAATAAAATTTACTATTTCTGTGCTGCAATCGGCCTTTATATATATATATATTAGTGATAGACAAATTAAAACAAAAAAGAAATATATATATATATATATATATGGAATCGTCAGTGACCGATGGTGTGGTGGTGGGTTTAGTTACAAGAATAGAAAAAAAAATTGAACCAACAGTTTTTGTGAGATAACAAATAAAATGTTTGAAATATGACAAACCAACCAGTTGAGCACATACTCTGAAATTATACAACTAATTATGCTTAATTTATTTAAATTAATAAATTAAAATTTATCTCATTAGAATAATTTTACATTGCAAAAATTTTCAGCAAGCCTAATCATTTAATTTATAATGTATCTAGGTACTAACTGATTCCATAATAAATATGCAAAGAAAAATATCATTTCAAAACATATTTTTCAATATACAAAAATAAATCAAATAATTTATTTAATACAAATTACAAAATATATCTAATACAACTTCCATTAAAAAACGTCCAATCAGAAACAAAAATTGATAATAATGTTTCAATACAACACTAATAATCATCGGTTAGAAGGGGAAAACAAATAATCGTACTATCAATACAATTATTAAAAGGTATAAAAATTAAAATTTTTAATGCTGAAGTATATAGTAGTTCTAATTATTATTTTTTTATGAATTATTCGGATGATCTGGTATGCATCTGTATTTTTTAATTTTTTTTAAAGAATTGTTATTTATGTGTAGATTGCACTAATTACACCATCACTTACCGTCGGTGCCTCCCCATCGATGTGGTGGTAGGGCACCAACGGTTCATCCTAGTGTATTTAAATTCTTTTTTTTAAATAATAATAATTTGTGGGGATGTTTGAACACGGCATCAACAAGGCTAAAATAATGTTGGCAATCACGTATACTTTTGACAAACATTATTACACAAGGCATTTTTGTAACAAAAAAAAAAAAAGACTCCACTTGATAAGACAATATAAAAATGATTTAAGAATGATATAATAGTGATTATAATGATTAACCGTCGGTGGGGGGTTTGTCAAGGTATTTATTGCAATACAGGCTCATAGTAGGTAGCAAAAAAGAGATTACTTTCTATTGCACCCACTCCCACTCACCCCCACGTGAACAAAAAAAAATAAAAAATATATTCAAATAGCTTAAAAATGTCATTTTGAAGATGCAATTGGAAAAAAAATTCATACTGTGCATTGAGCTAGAACCGCGCTTTATATATATGCTAGATATTGGCACGTGCTTTTAAAAAAAATTTAATTGTATTTTTAATTTATTTTTTATAATCAATGAAAATTATATTCTTTATTCAACAAAAGTTAACTCTGTATAATTATATAAAAAATTTTATCTAAACAATTTTCAAATTCATAAGTATATTAAATAAATAAAATTCATTATGTATTATGGAAAGCTGCAAAAATAATTACAAACATATAATAATAAGAACATTTAAGATTGACAATAAGTGCAATGTCAGCAAATGGTTGAATGGAAATGAGTCAGGAGCCTGAGGCTCTCTGGATTGGGTGCTGTGCTAGGAAGTAGAAGATGAGAACCATGTCAGGCGCATATTATAGCGCTTGACATTGGACCTGAGGTTC
The DNA here is from genome assembly GCA_007844105.2 of Rhamnella rubrinervis. Taxonomy (NCBI): domain Eukaryota; kingdom Viridiplantae; phylum Streptophyta; class Magnoliopsida; order Rosales; family Rhamnaceae; genus Rhamnella; species Rhamnella rubrinervis. Next base: position 6,998,291 of record CM017577.2, read on the forward strand.
TTTCATTTGGGAGTTGTGTTGTAGTGGAAGACCCATGTCATGTCAGGTGTCTGATTTGGAGTCTGACTTTGAACCTAAGACTTTTGGATTTGACGATACTAAAGATCAATAGAGGTCAACCATGGTTCCTGATAATCGTTTTCCAACATGGTAGTTGATTTTTTAGAAAAATAAATAACTTTTATGGGACAAAAGGGAAATCCTGCTAGCTTTTCAATCAAGAAAAGAAAGAGAAAACAAAACAAAGCTAGACCTTGTTCAACTAATTTCCTCATGGAATTAATATTCTTGGAAAGGAATATTAACATGACCGCCAAGATCATATTCATGCAGATTTAACATACTCTTTCTTCTTAAGATTGTTCCCGCAAAATTTCTAAACTAAATCCAATCTTTGCATGCTAAAAACTTTCTGAGCTGTTATAAACAATGAACAACTAAATATTTAAATTTTTATGATCCATAGCTATTTTTCTTTCAAGAAAATTTTTTTACAAAAACAAATGTAAAAACAACTTAAAATAATAAGTGGTTAAACAAAAAACAGGTTTGAAAAAAAAAATGGATACACATTCAAATATAAATTATGAGAAAATAAATATAAGTCAATTAGTAAATTGGAAAATAATATATTTATTGACAATTTTAATGTCTATAAGTGTACTAAATAGATATGTACTATATCATACATATGGAGAAATAAATGAAAAATAAATTGATAGACATAGGATCAAAATAAAATATTTATACAAAGATTAATTATCTTTTTAACTACCAAAATATTTTAAACAAAATACTAATAATTTAAACAGACGTGGGGATAAAAAAAAAATTATAATATTCATTAATGGTAGTAATAAAATTCAAAAATTAAAGTTTACAAAAATTATCATAAAATAATAATATTTATTACTACATTGACTGCATAATTTTTGCAGAGACTCTTAAATTTAAATTTTAAACATAATTTTATCAATATGTATTTATTCATATCAAAAAAAATTGTACACAGAGAGGCATAAACATATATATACATATATAAAGAAATACATATCTATTTCAAAATTTTAAATTTTTACTCAAAACTAACAGATTAACAAATTTAAAAGGTGCATCATAAAAATCAGTTGCAAAAAATCACGTGATCTATTTCATCTTAAGTAAAACTTTAATCATAAAATAAAATGCACTATTGCTTTTTACTCATTCTTGGTTTTTCTAGTGTTGTAGCTTCTTCTATTAATCTATAATTAATTGACTACTTTATTGACCATAAATTCAACATAAAATATCACAACTTATTTTTATAACCAACCTTCAAACAAATTAATTAATCTACTGTTTTTTTTTCCAAAGCATTAAAATTATTTAGCAGATAAATGCATATATACATATAGAGATATATCTATATATGTATAAATGTATGTATACAATTTTTTTTAATGTAAGAACAATTAGAAACCCACAAAATATATATAAAATACATTTGTGTCTTTCTATAATGCTGTTGAACCTTAAAGAAACCAAAAAAAAAAAAAAAGGTCAAGTTGAAAATTTACGACAAAAGCCACAATTTTGGAAATATAGATAACAAAACAATTATTATAATTTATTTAAACTATGATCTTAGAGTATCATAATACTTCACCTTCTATTTATAATGAGGTCTTGCAATTAAAATAATATCTGCGAAAAAAGTTTAAATTCAATTGGATATATGATATATAAATATAAAAGCAAAACATTAATTGCCAAAAATATTAACCTTTATTTGAATAATTTTTTGCTTCACTGAAAAATATGAGAAGATAAGTTAATGTATAACTATAACAACTTCTCTTATCTATACGATAAGAAAAAATGCTATCAGTTAGTTGATTTGGAATTTTAACTTGGAAAAGAAAAAATAAAATTAACACACAAAAAAGATAATTAATATAGAAAAAAAAATGCAAGCAAATATAAGACACAAATATCAATTAAATAAACAAAATATGTAAAGCAAAAAACAATGGCATAATTATGTTTCATCTAACCAACATCAAATAAAAAAAAATACAGAGATTATTCAAAAGAGATCAAATTTAGATAACCAAACAAGAATTCAATTTTGCTTGTCATTAGGATAATGAAGATCATTACACTAAATTAGTAATAACTTTCGTCCTAATTATATATAGAATTTTGGTTCGCTACAATCCCTAATAAAATCATTTCTAATTGAATATAATTGATAAGTATTAATGAAACAAATTTTTTATTACATTTTGGTTTAGATAGTGATAAGCTTGTTAAAATCATCCAAAAAAGGTGAAGAAAAAACATAGTAAAACACAATTATAAATTACAACTAACCAGAAACTAATGAAAGCAAAGAACAAACATTCACAGTTTTTTAAGTAACTTCTTAAATATGTTCTTACATAACAAGAATAAACAACTTTTTTTTTTTTGAAAAGAATAAACAGCTAAATGTTACATAATGTAATACAGAAAAAAGACATAGGCATCAAAAATATAAATTTATATATATATAATTGACAATGTAATTGTCTTAGAAAAGTGATGAGTAGGAAGGGATACAAAGACCAACAGTACTTAACATAGCTTTTACACTTATATTTATATCTTTTTATTTAACTATTTAGGTAATAATTCATCCAAAAAAAGTATTTGGGTAATATAATATGCTTCCATCCAAGCAAATAAGTCATGCTTTCTAAAACCTATAGATAGTTCTAAGCATATTACCAGTTGATAACTAAATGAACATGGATGATTTTTGCAGGATATTCTAAGCTCATCAGTAGTCACATATATATTAGTATATAATCCATTAAAGAGGAAGCTTTAAGTAATACATAAATCCAATGATTTGATTGATAATATTGAATTAAATAATAAACATGCCAACATATTTTTTATTTCGAAAGTCACTTCTCATAAAAAAAGTTAGCCTATTGATAGTGAAATTCATTTCTACAATTCCACCAATAGAAATAACACAAAAAGGTAGTTCAAGAGTAAATAAAATTTAAAAAAAATAAAATTTTGACATAAGAAAAATATCACAGATGGATTCATCAACTTGGTTTGGATACATATTCTTTTTGTCTGTTTTTATTTTAAATGACTCGGCTGAAAAAGATATATAGGATAAGATCTAATTTTTTTTATCCTGCCTATCACATCACATGTTTATGAAGAAATACAAATTTACAAAGATAAATCTTTTAAATCAATTTTTATGGTCACGAACACATTCAATTAATTACCATTACTCTCAAATCGGTCATTTAGCTTGATTTTCGATACAATTTTTGTTTTAATGCATTTAGTTTGAGGGTACAGAAATTGCACATTATATTATATATTTTTTAATTTAATCAATGCCAAACTTTAATTATGTGTATAATTAAGCTGCTAATACTTTTTTCTTTAGTTAGAATATTGAAATTACATATATAATACAATGCTTATAGTACCACTATCACTGACAAATGCATGCACGTTATCAATAAAAAATGTGAAGTACTTCTTACCATGATACTTTGGACATTTTCCAAAAATTATTATTATTATTTTTAACTGAATCAAAATATGCCAAACTTACTAATTAACACATCATATCATTGATACTTGTTAAGCACATGCACTGATTACTCAACAACTTTTTTTATTTTGGTGGGTGTAGTGTAATAAACGAATCTTAAATGCCCATTTATCTTCGGTGCCTCACCATCGATGTGGTGGTGAGGTACCAACAGTTCAAAATTTTTTTTTTGTTTGCTTAGATTGAAGATGGATATTCCGTTGCATCTAAGCTTTAATTACACCATCATTTACCATCGGTGCCTCACCATCAATGTGGTGGTGGGGCACCAACGGTTTAATTTTTTATTTTATTTTATTTTTTTTACTTAGTTTGAAGATGGATGTTCCATTATATCCAAGCCCCAATTACACCATCACTTATCGTCGGTGCCTCACTATCGATGTGGTGGTGGGGCACCAACGGTTCAAAACATAATCAAAATATAAATAATGTATAATCTAATTTAACCTAATTATATAACATTTTACAGACTAACACACAATAATCTCAATTAAAAAAAAAAACAGCAGCAACAACCAGACAACAAATTGAACAACAAAATAAAAGATGTTTACCACATATATTAATTCTAAATAAGAAAGTTTCATATTGATTCTAAATAAGGATCTTAAAAAGATTTTTAAAATGGCTTGAATTACTCCCCACATTAAATTAATCTTTTGTGGTAGAATCCTAAATCTATCTTGATAATTAGACCTTAACTCTATATCTGTCAAAGAAAAAGAAAATAAATCAGTAAGTATATGATGGAATCCAAGCTATATAGAAATCCTTCTTTGTTAGTTCTATTAGGCAGTATCACATGGAGTTTCATTTATAGAGTATTACACTATTACATAACGTGCAAATATGTTAATCGAAATTTCAAATTAAATTAATAATTAAAATATATATATGAAAAACTAATTAAAATTATGAGGTATGTTATGAAATAATTAAATACTTTATATTATTAAAATTCTGTCAAATACATTATGTTGCTGGCCTGTAAAGGTGTTGCGTACACCTTCGGTTGATGTTTTTCGCATGTGCCTTCTGATGGCATTGTTAATATTATTTATTAATAAAGTTGCAATATTCTTAATGAGAAAGAATATATATGCATTTTATAATGATTTTTGTTGTCCCTATTAATTAATGCTACGTTCTTTAGAATTTATCATTACAACAACTCGAAAGTGTACTGCTGTATTTAAAAAAGGAGACTTTTATCTTTCATTAAAAATTAGTTAATTACATATAGCATCTCTGCATTTTAAATTACATATAGCCCGATATATGACTTTAGTTTCTACACTGTGAAGTAAAGCAAGCCCCTTTGTAGCACCAAGAGCAACCTTCAAGCGTACGTTCCAAGAAAAAGGCTGAAAATAAGAACCCCCTGGTACAGAACACAAAATTTTCAATTAGAGTCTAAAATGAAATGGTTTTTGTTCCAAGGTGTCAAGAGATGTGATGAGAAGTACTTATGAACAAATGATTTTCCAAGCTGCCTCGAGGCATGAATTCATACACCACAAGTTGGTGTTCCTCTTCCAAGCAATAGCCAATCAATTTCACAAGATGAGGATGATAAAGTTGTCCCAGATAATTCACTTCTGCCTATAGAAGCAACAAATCACATATGAGTCGATATAAGAACATTATGGTGGCAGTTTCATCCCAAGTTCGTGAAAGTTTCATTAGGAGGCGTTTCAAGCATGCAAGTCCCGTCTTGAATGATGACTGTTTCTTGAATGATGACTGTTTTACATTTAAAAGCTAGCACAAAGTTGTCTGTACCCAATCCTACCTTAACCAAATGTTTAAACCGTCCTCCAAAAAAACAAAAGACCAATACTAACGAGCTAAGTTCTCTGTGTGGATAAAATTAAAAATAAAAGATCAACTCACCAACCACTCCTTATGACCCTGGAAACCTTCTTGGTTAAGCCTTTTCACAGCAATAACCATGCCCGTCCCAGGTTTTGCAGCAGTTAAGGAATTCTCATCCAACCACCCCTTAAAAACTGAACCAAAACCACCTTCTCCTAGCACACTATCAGGACGGAAATTCCTGGTGGCCATTTTGAGGTCAGCAAAACTAAATCTCTTCAAATTGGAGGACTGCAATATGTCACCCTCACTCCTGGGAGTTTGAGGAACTGAAACTGATGAGACCTTGCTGCTTGTATTGCTCAAGTTCCCATCTGAGCTAACACATTTTGAATTTACCCCTGCACAAGTAAATATACAACCTCTATAAATTTACAATCACAGTCGAAAGATAAAAATTTCTCATTCTTACTGAACTCAGAACCCCCCATATTCTACCTAAGCCCTAGCTCCAGAAACACACTAACAAGTCAAGGTTCACAAAATTCAGTAACCTCTTTATGGACAGACGTAGCTTCCTACTGTACCAATAGCCTGAAATTACCAATCTACAAGAATTCAAAGTGCAAAAGGACCAATCTTTCATCATGTCTCGGAAAACAAGGGCAGAGAGGAGAGCGGAACTGGCACATATTTGTTAAAATTGAATGTGAAAGAGAAAACTAAAGAAAAAGTGTACTTTTTTCAGTTTTGCTGCTTACTTCCAAAAGAAGAGTAAAGTAATTGAAAAGGAGATAATTGCGCTCATTACATTTTATACTGTAAACTATGCCCAAGAATTACTAAGATTTCAATTTCTTATTCTTCCCATGCAATATCAGCAACCAAAATGATAACATTTCAGGGTTCTCAAGTTTTAAATGATATTACTCTGGATTACAACGATACTGATGTTCTTCACAAACAACACCTACCCACTTAATGATTAAAGAAAATCTCATAAAGATGGGAAAGGAAAAATAGTGATTTCTTTCCCAAAAGAGAATAAATTCTCATAAACATCAATTGCTTGTTGGCAGCAGAAACTAAAAAATCAGATAAATTCCACTACGTGCATATTAGGAAGAATCTGTAGTATCCATATACCTGCGTTACTTGGGCTCTCAGCTTTGATTTGGGCGCTCAAGCAAACCCCTATGAAAACTAATTCTGAAGACCAACTTGCCTGTCGAACTTCCTTCCTACAGATCAAGAAAATAAGATCCACAACAGAGCAACCCCGACAACCTCCATGAGAGCAGAGCCTCATTCTTAAACTAATGTGTTTTGAAGCCCTAATTCACGCCCTCATGGCCTTTGTATTGATACTCTTTTCACCTAGATAATACAAATTTTGTTAAATTTGTCACAAAACTAACAACCCGAAGAAGAAAATTTTCTCACAGCTAAACAAACATACCTGATCTAATACAAAAAACAATAAGAATAAAATAAAAATAAGAAAATTTGACCAGCAAAGCATACACAGTGAGAAACAAAAGCAAATGGTATATATTAGCAATGCTATTAACAACTTAAGAAAAGAACTGATACAGAAAACAAAAACAACTACAATTCTTTAACGGGTGAAAGTTCTTCTCCTGATATAAACAAAGTAGATAGGTCGGTGCATAAGCAAATAAAACTACACACATCAAAGCCACACTTACCTGTTCCATCATTGGCAATATGAACTCCATCAAAGCTGAGAATTACGTCAGATGGCTTCAAAATGTGATATTCCGGAGCAGTAGGATCACTTCTTTTCATACGAACACCCTTTTGATCGGGTTTCATGCCCATTGATGTACGCAAGTCAGGATTTTCCATCTTTTGCCACTTAATGCCAAGAATCAGAAAACCTAACAAATAATGAAGAATTAGGAGATGCAGAGCAAACACTAACACCTCAAAAGTAAAAAACCAAGCAATAACACCTGTATATGCTCCATTTTTCTCAGTCTTGAATGAAGTGCATGATGACCGGTGTTGGTATTACATGAAGCATGACACGCTGTTGATAAGAACGGCACTGATTGACAAGCTTGAAACTTGGAGGAAGAGGAACGAGAGGAAGAAAATAGGGTGAGTGGGTTTTCCATCGGTGCCCCACAGACAGTGTGATTGCGAGACCGCCTAAAACCAAAAACCAACCCAGAAAAATTTCATTAGAAAATTAAATCAACAAAGGAAAAAAAATGCTAGATGTCGACAAACCGTCGGTGCCCTACCACCACATCGTTAGTGGGGCACCGACAGTTTTAAATTTTTTTTTTTCACCACCTCGACCATTGGTGCCCACCACTACAACGTCGGTTCCCACTGACGGTTTTTTTTTCCTTGAAATTAACACCAATGAAAACAGAAAGCCAAAAAAGAGAGAAGAAAATAGAAGGAGCTAACATGGCGATGCCAACAATTTAGGAAAAACATGCTCCAGTCCCATATACAATCACAATAAATATCACAAACTGCAAAAACATTTCTCAAAAGACATAACAAAAACGTGTAAACATAACTATAACGGCCTATGTACCTCAGGCTTTGAAGGTTGGCTAATATGAGAATCCAAATGGGCTTCAGAACCTGATAACTGAAACTTGAAGAAGAATTAGTTTTTGTCATAAAATCAATCAATAAATTGAACAACAATCGATGAGATAGAGAGATAGAATTAATAAAGAACTTTTACACTATACAAGGAATATGTTTATGGAGACAATAAAGAATTTTTAAATATATAAGGAATATGTTTATCTTTCATACCAAAGTCCTCCGCTTCCTTTTCCATGCTTTGGAGGCAGGCTGAGGCTGTTGCTCTGACCCAAAATTGGTATTAATGTCAGTTGTTGAGTCCTGTCCAAGTTTGGATTGAGGAAGAGTCAGCTTCTGCCACCAAACCAACCCATCAATTTAACATCAATGCATGAAATAAAGAGAGAAAGATCAAGAAAGTTACAAATATTGATACTATAAAAGGCATGAATGTTTACCCCTGGAACCAGGGACTTTCGCTTCCTTTTCCAGGATTTGGTGGCAGAATGAGGTTGTTGCTCTGCCTCAAATATAGTATTAATGCCATTTGTTGAGTCCCTCCCAAGCTTAGATTTTCTGGAAGTAGTACCCTCAAATCCGGAAATTGAATCAGCTACCTTTTGGTTTGTCCCCACAAGTTCATTTCTGCTTTTAACTTGGCTTGGAGATGTGGCTTCAGGTACACTACATTTATCTTCCATGTCCAGAGTTGTTCTTTCTTCCTTCAACTGGATGCAAGACAAGTTTATTAAATAAAAATAAATAGATAAATCATATAAAGTCACAATATGAAAGTTCACTCTAAATCCAATGCGAAAGAAAATTAAATGCTCAAGTCCAAATTTAATTTCATGAATTCATCTTCATTTTACTTTGATCATCTCTTAAATTTATAAGAGCCATACAAATGATTACATAGTCTGAATTCAAACACAACAACAATGTAGACAAACCTTAGGAAGGAGGGGGGGAGATAGATAACTATATCTCTGTTTCACACGCATGTGCATTATCTGAAGTCCAAACACCTATGAAAAAGGAATAGACAACCAGTAAATGCTTACCACATTCCATTGTGGATGCTGGCATCATTAGGGACAAATCAGCCAGCGTTTGCAAAGCATCCAACGCAGAGTATGAAAAACAAGTTGCAAAAACCAAAACATTATTACAGAAGAGCCAAAGACCTAACCAACTTCCTAATCACTGAAGCATAGCATAATTCAAATAGCTGACAGCAAATATATAGCTGCAAAATAAGCCAAACGGCTCATGATGCTAAAGTAGAAAAGATCCACAAGGAAAAAAAAATGAAGAAGAAGAAGATAAGAACAATAGAAAGATTATTCATCCCTTAAAATTAAGAAATGCATTTTGAACAAAAGTTTCAATAAGGCTCCATTTGTCTCATAGAAACTAACTTGCATTTTGTTTGTTTTAACTTTTTCCCTGTTTCTTTAGTTGGTCTGGTTGTTAGTTATTTTTTGTGTATTTGGTGCGGCTTTGGAAAATCAATGTAAAATAATTTAATACTTTAGGAAGCCTGTCACTTCCCAGAATGACCGTAAGGCTTTAAGTGCTGCCATTTATCATTCACCAATGACCAATTACCTACATTGGCCATCAATTGATCTTTCCTGGTTGCTAACAATTCCTGATTCAATCAGGTTATCAAACAATCTCCAGCAATTCCAAAAAGTACATCGATGGTCTCTTGTAACTCCCAATAAATCAATTACCATATCTAATCATTAGAAATCACACTTTTTTAACAGTTTGCTTACAAAAAAAACATAAAGTCAAAATCAATAAATAAATTTTTTTTTTCTAAGCTATAATTATTAATTATTTTGTTATCAAGTTTTACCGCCAATGCAAGTTTTAATAGATCATATATACTCAAAGTTACTGCCAATGCACCTTCTAACAGATCATACATACTCAAAGTAAGCAGATAAAATATATGCTCAAACTATTAAAAAGAAAAATCAAATGCATAAAACTTCATTTGCAAGGTAGCAAAAATTACTTTGTCATCAACATACAAAATAAAAGATTACAGTCAATATTCACTGATTGCAAAATCTAATAAAAAGTTTTAGTAATAGCTATAGCAATTTCTTTCTATTATATCCTGCAATCAACTTGTCTTCAAAATCTATTATCATATAAACTTTCAAAATATAACAATCTAACACAAAAATGACAAAAGTTTTTCCAAAAGTATTTTTGAGAAAAGAAATTTACCCATCCATCATTTTTTTTAATCAACTTTTTTCTGCACTTCCCTCTTGAATTGAAAAGAGGCTCTTGCACTGCTAGGAGAGCTATTTTTTGCAATTCTTGGAGTCTCAGTGGGTTCAAAACCAGTCCTTAGCATTAACCTCTAGACTAAAACTTTGACGCATGCAAAACCAAGATTTCATGGTTCAATCAAGTGTTGGATGCATCTAACTATGTATATCACTGCAGAGTACACCATACAGAGATTTACACAAGGAATTGTAAGTTATAACTTATAACCAATAAAAAGAGGATGAAAAAGATAGGTTGTCTAAACACAAATCATCAACTTCAGAAGCTAAATCCATGCTCAGGGAGCGGAACCCAGAACAATAGTTTACAGGAAGTCCTTTTGATGCTTTATTGATCACAATCTTGTAGACATTGAGAGGGCTCCTTCCTCACCCTATAGTAACAGCAAAGTCAAATCTGTAAAGTGGTTTCTATGGATTGCTCAGGCAATATTTCAGAAAGCATTCATATGATAAGTTTTCAAATTGGAAGATTCTCTTTAAAATGGAGATTACTATTAAAAAATTAAAAGATCTCCTTCTGATAAAATTATTCCTACCTTCACCACCAAGCCAGAATGTACAGCTCCTCTTTTCATAAGCATTAACAATGGCTCTTCATAACCTTCATGATAAAATCCAGCAACAATTGTCTCCTTTCCCTGTGCCTGTGAATAATAGATAAAATAAATTTCACTTTCAGGATAGTCCAGCCTCTTTATACTTGCTTTTAGTCATAATAGCCTAAGCTCATAAAACAAAGAAAGAACTCTATCATCCATGATAGTATGCTTACAAACCTCCTCTCTCATGAAGGCATCATTGATATCAGGTCTTCCATGATGGTAAAACATTTTACCAACTGAAACAGCTCCCATGAAATACAGAAATACGACATGTGCATATTGCATGTTATATTAAAAACCAAGCACACAAGATAATCTTACCTTGCCTTCCACGTATTATAGAAACAGTTTATCTGCAACAAGATCGCTATATAAAATTTCCACTTTCAACAATGAGGTGGCTCACCTTTACAAACTGCTGAACTTTTTCAGTTGTTGCCAGTGGGGGCCAGTTTTTTAATATGTTCCCTCAAGCTAATCAATGAATATCTGCAGAAGCCATAAAAATTTTGTCCTCACCATATACAGATAAAAAGTTTTTACATATGAGGAATAGTCCTGCCACAAAGATGGGAGGAAAACCAAGATGTCCACACAAATGCAGAAAAGGGGAAAGCTTGAATTGAAAATATTTGGTTAGAAATTCATACAGAGATGGTTGAGCTTCACACTGACTTATATAGGCAAAACCAACCTCTTCATCCTAAATAACAAGTTTGACGGGTGGTGACATGTCCAAATTCCTGAAAACCATTCATATCAAATTCGTGATACAATTTTTAGCAAAACCATTCTACACCAGCCAACCAAGCTCACAAAAGTTGCAATAATACTGGAAATACATAATTAAAAGATGATTTCATGATTTATTACCAGGATCTTCTGAATTTCCTCACGTCTTGTTTCCATTCAGTTAGTGATGAATCAACTACAGACGCATTTTCTCTTGCAGTATCAGAAGACATATCCCTAAGTGATGAATCAACTACAGACGCATTTTCTCTTGCAGTATCAGAAGACATATCCCTACCAACCCACTACCTTGCAAATGTAGTAATTAACATAATGATTAAACTAATAAATAATAAAAATTCAGATAAAGAGGGACAAAATGAACTATTGGAAAACAATTAGCAATCAATTTTCGAACTGCTACTGAGCTAAAATATGTAACACATAAAACATATTCTGGTACAGGAACAAAGACAGAACCACAAGAAAAAAAAACCCTTTCTTTTCAGAACATCACACGATGATATAATTCAGTTTTGTTTCCCTTTGCAACATTATTATCTAACAACTAAAAGGAACAGATTCAGGAAGTTAAGAAGATAATTAAATTCCTAATATGCAAAAACAGAGACAAACATCACAGTCTTATTAAGCAAAACAAAAGATATATAGTGGAGTAGAAAAAATTTCAAAGCTACGCCGACCCTTTAAGCTCACTCATCTCCTCTCTCTTCTTCAATTCGCTTTCCATACCTTTTCAATCTCTCATTCATCTTCTCTGTGTTTGCCCAAGCCAAAAATTCCCAAAATCAAACGCCCACAATCTCCAACACAAATCAAATTCAAAATTCGCAAAAATACAGAAAAACAAAAATATGATAAAAAAAATACAGAAAAACAAAAATAAAATAAACATGTTTAAATCAAATTTAAGATTTGTAAGCCACCATCTGGTAGCTGAGACACCTGGAATTTTCAATTTCCGTCCCAGTTTCTCAGCAACCAAACAGAGCTCTCTGGAAATAGAGGGAAAAAAATCTGACCTTAGCTTATCTCGACCCGGTGCATGACGTAGAAGCCTAGAACGCCACCAAGAATGGTGCCTGTGATGATTCAGAAATGCTACTACGTGCAAGTACAACCTGATTCCCAAAGGAAGATTCATTAATAAATACTCAAGAGTTAGAAAAATAAAACGAAAGGTCAGACTGAGTAGAAGATAAAATTGAAAACACAAACTTGGATCTGTATGAAAACCGCCAAAGGACTACAAAATGCTCTACTGAGAGAAAAAGCAGCAAATCTAGGGTATCAATATCAGACATCGCTTGGAAAAATTTGTCGGATTCCAACTAATCGGAGCCGTGGGTGTCGCTGGAGCCGTGGACGTCGTCGGAGAAGACAACTGGGAACGATTCTTGCTGGTTCATGGAGCAGCGATTTGGCACGGCTGAAATTCGTGGGCGTGGGTTCAAGATTACTCAAGCCGAGAACGAGACAAAATGGAAAAAAATTCTCAAATGCACAAAACGACATTGTCCGAGAAGTTACCTGTCTTCCAGAATGCTGATCAAAAGTCAAATTTTTATGGGTCTCTCCATCAATACCCATTCTTCTAGCCTTGGAAGCCACCATCCCGCAAACTTGTGGTCTTCCATCTTCGGGCGTGAGAGAGACTGAAAACAGAAAGAAAAGGGAGAAGAGTAGGTAATATGCTCACTTCGAACGCAAGTTGAAGGAAGAAAACTGACATTTACTGCGATGCAGATGGGAGCAGGTAGCCAAGGAGGGGCGCCGAATCACCTTCAAAACGACGTCGTTTTGAAGCTGGAATTGAAAAAAAAAATAACAAAAAAGAAAGAGCAAAACGGAGGACGAAAACAACGAAACTTACTGTGCCTTGGGCTAGTACCGCGCTTTATATATACTATAGATATACATAATTTTTTTCCCCTTATAATTGTGTAGAATAATAATACTAAATGCTTAACTTTTTCCAGACAAATATTCATCTTTTTAGATAATCTTAATTTATATTAAAATTTCATAGACTTTGTATTGTTATTGAAATTTGACCATTTATAATAATAGTATATACACTTTTGAATCGCGTAGTTGATTCAACATATATACCTGAATTTTCTATGGTGTGGTATTACTTAATTTACTTTATACTGGCCACCAATTATTTGGTTTTTCTCGTGCATAAAATAATCAATTATTATCAATTTTTGTTATAATTATACATACTTAAATCAATCATCAGTAAAAGTGACATTGCCACTTACACAACACAATAAATAGAAACCTAATTAAAGCACCTACTGATTCAGCTCACCATCAAGTTTCTAGTTTTTGTCAAATTTTTGTAGAGTTTATTGATCTGTTGCCGTATTCTGGAGGTTATTCAATGGACTTTTAAACAACTGGTAGATGTATAGGAGGTTTGTTTGATTTAATTTGGAATTTTAGGTTCAAAACAAAGAAAAAAAATGCTTGATTAAATTAGAATGAACCTCCGTGCATTGCGGATGTCACCATGCCCAATCATGCCTGATGATGGAACCAATCTTCTAAAATTTTTGAGCTGTTTGAATGGTTCCATGGTGGCTGTTTGACTAATGTAAGTCCAACATTGAGGTTAGAACTTTAGCCTTCTTTATTATTATTATTATTATTATTTTTTTTTAAGTATTTTTTTGAAGTACACACCTACCAGTTTTATGAGTAGACTATAGTGTGTGACTGATGATAAAATATTTACGTGACACTTTATATATAAGAAATCCTTCATCAATTATTATGTAAGTGATTATCAATATTATTGTGATGGATAATAATATTTGTGAGAGCTTGTGGTCTAACTTTAAGGTAAAATTTTTCATTTTCTCCTGCTAGAGCGTTGTTGACCAACCAATATTTGTTTGATTGCTTCATTCTTTTACTTTTATTGAATCTCTATGATCAATAATACTACGAGTATTAACATGTCTAATAGATTTTATTTACTAACAGACAAAATTATGTTCTGTTAGTAATACGGGTACTAACCTGGATACCAACATTGTATTTAACACCTAACATAATTATGCTTGCAAAGGCACTTTTGTCTATGCACGTACTCATCTAAGATTGAACCTATTGTATCAAAGGCATACAATTAGGAATATAAAGAAATTAATAAATTGTAAATGGAACTCAGTCAGATTCTCGTGTTATTAATTAGTACACAAGTTGGTTAGTAGTATTGTATTTTCTTATAGGAAACTTCATATGAACTTGAAAATTACGTAATTTTTTTTATGAAAATTGTTGGAGACTTTGAATCTATTCCTTCATAAGTGAGTACTTTGAATCTATTCCTTGCTAAAGAACTTTGAAGTTGTCACTTCATTTATTATCTTATTTTTGTTAAATGGATATCACACTATTCTCCAAATGCGTAAAACCCTAAATACATTCACACACACACAATTTAAAAATAATGAAAATCCCTATCTATATATTACATTATAATTCCAAGAATATCCCAAAGATAATCACATTTTAACCTATTTTATTATTGGTTTTTTTTTTTAAGGAAGCAATAGATAATGATAAACACGTTATATATATATATATATATATATAAATAGAAAATGACAGAGGAAGGTATAAAGCTCTGTTTGGTACGATGGAGGGGAGGGAGAATAATGAAGTAGGGTGAAGAGAAAGAGAGTAAATTGTATAAATTCTTCGTATTTTTGATATAATATGAAAAAAAAAGAGTATAATAAATTAAAATATAATTAAAAATTTATTATTTAATTATAAAAATTTTATTTTCTCTAATTTTTTAATATTAAAAGAAATATTTTTAATAAATTTAAATGAATCTATCATTCATTTTCAAATTCACTATCTTCGTCAATTTCTACTATTGAATAATCACCGTCCCTTGAATTTCTCCATCATTTTCTCTGCATCTTTCAATTCCTTTACTAATACCCTTTGAAGGCTGAGAGGGAGTGTTTGACGGGGATAAGGAAAACGAGAGAAAACCGTTAAAATTACGCGTCTTATTTTCAACAATTCCATTTGAGGGGCAAAGTTGGAATAAAAATACATATTTAAAAGTCATGCGAGTTGACTGACGACACGGAGGATAGAGTGAAAGGGAAGGATCTAACGACGCCGTTTCAGAGGTGTTAGTTAACCGGAGGACAGAATAGAGAGGGTTTGGATGAACGAGAAGGAAGAGCGGGCAATGGCGGACGCTTGTATCAGAACTGTAGTGGACGCCATTCACTCTAATCCCACCCAGGCCGTTCTCTATCTCTCCGGCGGAGCCTCTCGGGTCCCTCTCTCTCTCTCTATCTCTCATACTTGTTCATAAATACATGCATATTTATGTGAATAATTTAGAGTTGATTTAATTGATTAATTGCTTGATTTTATACATGTTACATCAGACTCTAGGATGGTTACTATCAGTTCCAGGAGCTGCAAACACAGTCCTTGAAGCTGTGATCCCGTATTCCAGAATGTCCGCAATCCAATTACTCGGGAAGGTATTCCAAGACACCAGTTTTTTGTTTGTGCCCATCAATCCCCTTTCGACTCCTTATCCTCTGCCACTTATTTGTGAAAATGCCCAAGTGGGCTTTATTTGCGTCATTGCAATTTTTTTTTTTTTTTTGCTGCAGATTCCAAACCAATTTTGCAGTCAACGCACTTCTGAAGATATGGCTTTGTTGGCCTACAATCGTGCGCTCAAGCTTTCCAGACCAGGTCAGTCGGCGGTCATCACTTTGTTCCAGACCCTTAAGAATTTTCAACTTTCTTTTTCTTCCTTGAATTAATGTGAGTATGTATTGGGTGCGTTTACCTGCTTATGTATAATACTTTATTACTTAGCCTTTGCATATGTTTTTTGAACTTCAAGTTTACATGTGATTCGTATTTCTTTTCTTTCTAGCTTATGAAAAGAATTGCTCCGTCAATGATGGTTAAGGTATCTTTAAGGATTCTATGCATGACTCAAAAGTTTATCATGTGCCTATGTCTAGTTATTGTATTGCCTTTCTTAGTTGATCATAGTTGCACGCCTTTATCCTGGCAAAGTCCTTATTGTGTCAACCAGGAACTTCAGATTTAGTCCAAATCCTTTTAAACCGTCTGTTTGGAGAAACAAGCTCACAAGGTGTCACAACACTGTTGGCATGTAATATATGTTCTTATATTGTGAAATGTAATTCTCTTTGTTCTCCTTTGATTTGGCTTTCATTTGTCTACTTAACAAACAGGCTCCCCAGTTCTTGGTGTGGGGTTTACTGGTGCATTGGCTAGCACGCGCCCTAAGCTTGGGGAACACAGGTAAGGTTTGTACAGTTTATTAAATAAACTCGAAAGTTTATGGACACACATGAAGATTCTCATTTCTTATGTAAAACTTTAAAGTTCATGGCCACACACATACTAAGCTTTCTTAAGGTACTTGCCTGCTTTGCAGTCAAAGTGAGGCCATTTCATTAAGGGTTCTTTAACCACTTGCGATCTTGGATATTGATATCATATCTGGTTAGAACTAGTTCAGTGAGGTTTAAATTAGTTGTTCTACGACCTCCCCTTTTCAGTGTCCTTGTGATGACACTGAATTCAAAACTTGGATTTTGCCTTTATCATATTAGAGGGTAATTTGGAATGCACCTTGTGATTTTAGAAAAAAAGGGTAAAACAGTGCTACTTTTATTTTGATGTGTACTGATTTTGATTGGATTTGACCAGCTACTTTTATTTTGATATGTATTGATTTTGATTGGATCTAACCAGTTAATTAGTCAGGGTCCTTTTATCATTGTCTAATTCTTTTGGGGCAGTTAGATAACATGCATGATGCCTGGGTTTTTCTTATTTGAAAAGCAGAAATCAATATATTGCTTGTTTCTGCTTTTGTATAGTTCAGCTTATATGTTGAAGTGATTAGTTGTTGACTAGGATGCATGACTCTGGAATGGTAATTAAGCTCAATTTTTGCATATGACTGTTGGTTTCCAAGTAATTTTGGAGTTACTTTCTATTCTGTAATGTTTTTTTTCTCTAATTTTGTTTTCCACTTCTTCTTCTTGCTCGCTTTTTCTTTCTTCTGCTTCATCTTCTTCCTCTTCTTTTTTGTTTATTTGTTTCTGGATGTGTGTGTGTCTTCCCTGCTCACTGTGTTACATTTTTACCCACTGTCCATTTAATGCTACCCTACATGTCTGCTACTATTCTCTGTTACTATAGATTCCACTTGTCAATGAGGACATCTGATCGACTTTCGGTATCTACGGTTACGCTTTCTAAGGTATTTGTGGGATTTGCTTCTTTTTGTTTTTTTTTCCCCTCCAAGTGTAGTATCGAGGTGTGGGGATACTTATGTACCTTGTTTCTCTTTATTTCAGGGTTTGCGAACTAGAGAGCAAGAAGATCTTCTCTCGAGCTATCATGTACTCAAGGTCTCTTGTAGAAATTGAAGATGTTTGTTTGATTTTCACCACTTTTTCTGTTGAAATATTATGGGAGAAATAAAATTTGCATTAGATTTTCATCCACTCATTTTTACAAATATTGTTATTTATTATTTCTTTGTTTTGTTTTTGAAAATCTAAAAGCCGCATCTCTTAATAAGTATAGAGAAAGACATTTAGCTGCAAATTTCCTAAATGCTTGTGCTGTGGTTTCATCATTTTGATTACAGGCAATTGCATATGCATGCAAAATTCCAGCGACATTTGTTACTGGATTAACTGAATCTGAAGTGCCTGATGAATTTGAAAAGCTGTTCAGCGAGGATGAAGAATTAGAGCAACTCATAAATGGACAAATTTGCTTTAAGGTTTATCCATTTTCAAGCGGTATGATTTAACCATGGGGTTGAATCAACCTTACAATAGCTCTTCATATTATACATATATTGCTTATTCTTTTTTTTTGGTAATTATATATTGCCTATTCATCTAAGTGTTTATCTGTATGATTCTGTATTTGTTTTCTTTGCAGACTCACATACACCCAATGCAGAAAGGAGGATAATTCTACCTGGTTCTTTTTATCCATTACACGAAGGCCATCTTAAGCTTTTAGAAATTGCTACTAGGTAGAAAAGTTTCTTTTAGTTTTTGCTCCTCTCAACTGTATACTGACCTCTCTCTTTCTAAAATTCCATTTTTTTTTTTTTGGTATTAGTAAGGGCTATTCTTGCTGCATCTGAGGTTTGTAATTGACTTAGTGGTTTGCATTGTCCATAAGATTTGCAGATATTCACATGCTTTCTTCTGGTATTTGTGCCTGAGTATGTGAACTTCTTGATAAATATTGCACCTAAAGCTACCACTGATCTGCATGATTATTCTTTTGTCCAATTCGTATCACTGAAATGTCTGTGTTAATAATTTCTGACAAATATTTGTATTCAAGATTTTAGAGTAGTGTGTGGGTACTGTCTTAAATAGGAATTATGGTGCACAATCTGATTACTGAATAATGTTGAATCTTATATCAATTCTATAATTTTATTATTATTATTATGATTATTATTATTATATTTTGATGTATTATTTGCATTAGTTCTTATCCTGAACTCAGTGGACTAATTTATATTTTTAATTTATTTTTTCTAAATGATACCATATGCGATGTACTTGAGGATAGTACTATATAAATTGCTAATTGAAAATTGACTCTGAACTCAAAATTAAAATGGCAAAGCAGTCTAAAATATTTGTATTTTAATCTGAATTCTGATCTAAGAAAATAAGAATGTGTAATGATGGTTCTTATATTAAACCTTGTTTCTATGCAGCCTTTGTGGCGATGGCTATCCATGTTTTGAAATATCAGCAGTAAATGCAGACAAACCTCCACTTTCAATATCACAGATCAAAGATCGTGTAAAGCAATTCGAAGAAGCTGGTGAGCTTGATTGTCTATGTCATTTTCGGTTATTGTTTTCTGATTTCTTAATTGTGTTAGCATGATATATATAGTTAGTCCCATTTTCTAACTTCTTAATTTTTTGGAAATGGTAGTAACTTAATGTAATACCAGAGTCTAGTTATCTGTCTGGTCTTGTGTTCCACTTCTGCTAGCCCGTTAATTCATTGTGCTGCATGTCTAAGGCTCACTATTTGTTCCATTATTAGATAAGCTTGCGTGTAAGGTGGAGTTTTTATACTGTTAATGAGTCTTGTGTTAACTTGATACCATCGTTTGGCTTGATATGGATGTTTGGTCCGCTTCTTATCGGTTTAAGCTTTTGGAACTGATGGTAACTTAACATATTTCATCTTTACTTTATGTGGATTTTTAGGATAGTTTGCGCTTAAATATCTTAAGCATACAACAGTAGGAAGTTGGGATGTCAACATATAGTAAGTATTAGATACAATTTCAAATTTAATATTTTATTTTCTAGTTGTACTTTAGAACATGTTTGTAGCTTTGGTTACATATAGTGGAATATCTAAGAAGTATATAGTCTTTGTCGATATAATATGGTTCTAAGTATGGAAACAAAGATTGCCATTTGCAATAACATAACCAAAAAGAACTATAAGCATACTTATGATATGTTCGAGTTCTGGGGAAAAATAAAAAATATTAAGAACATGAGGCATTGAAGGGTAAGATGTGAAATTACCTAGAGTGTGCCTGTGGAGGGAGGACTAAATGCTCTTGAGTGAGGTAATAACAAATTCAGTAGTATGTGAGATGGGTAGAGGTGAAGGACATTGAAGATACTGGATACTTTTAATCAACGGAGGTGCACTGTACTTGTATTAGAACCTACGACATCTCCCCCTGCATGCCCTTGTCAGGGGAGCTCTTATTAAGGGAGGTAACTGCATTAGTTGAACCCTCACCGACATCTCACTTTGGAGGATGGCAAAAACCCAATGGCCCTCTGAGACATTATTGGGTGCCCTTTGAATTTGGCAAGTTTACATTTTGACCTTGCAATAATTTTTCATGTCTAAACACAATATCTTAATGATATGTGGTCTTTGAATTTGGCACCATGAGTGGGTTTTATATGAATAATCAAAAGTATTATGTTCGTTTGTGGCCCATATTTCTTTTTCATGGAATTTGATGCTTTGTTAGACTTCTGTTGAGAACAAGGTCTACAATTTCATCCTGTCTCAAAATATTGGTAAAATTTTATTATAATTTTTATGATTTTTGGTCATGTTCCTTGTATTTATGAAAAGAGTTCTTTTTTCTTTTAAATAATGTTTTGGATTTTATTTTATTATTTTGATGTGACTTGGAATTTTGATAATTTGTCTCCTTGAATTGCAGGAAAGACTGTAATTATATCCAGTCAACCCTACTTCTATAAGAAAGCTGAAATTTTTCCAGGCAGTGCTTTTGTAATTGGTGCTGACACTGCAGTGAGGCTTATTGATGTATGTTACTCGTATCATTAGTAAAACTTGCATGCGTCTTATCATGGCTCATTTAAGTTTGATTTAAATGGTTTTCTAGAAACAGTGGCTACGCTTGCTAGATATGCAACAGAATTTGAATATGATAGGTTTTGTATAGATTGCCTAAGATGATGGATAATGTACCATAGCTTAGGATACGTTCATAGCATGTTATATTTATTAAGAATTGTAGCAAGGAGCATCAATTCATTCTTCAGTCTACTTTTTATTTATTTTTTATTATGAATTGTTGCATTATGCTGTCCTCCTATAGACACCATTGACAGTTTCAGGATGGTTAATCAAATTTATAGTACTTCGAACTGATGTAGCTGGGGTTAGGTCTATATATACAAGTTAAGCAGGGCCAGGTTTGTTTATTACTTTCAGAATCATCATGTGCTGACATGGCTAATACAGATTCCTTTAGTCTTGTTTAGATTTTAATAATGTAGTTGGTTAGAAGCTCCAAAAACTTGAATGATACAACTCTATGGGTTTGTGTGTACATGCATTTGCCCCTCATGTAGGGTTTGAGACTTCACTACTGTACAGAATTGAGTAAGCTTACTATAACCTTATGTAAATCACTATAACATGCTATAAATGTGTTTTAAACATTAGAAGCCATGAAAAATACAGTGTTATGGCTTTCTGATTTTTTGAGATATCTCTATCTGGCTAACGTTTCATGGTATGAAAGCATTTAAACATATTCTTAGATTGTCTTTACAAATAATCTCTCTTTTTGCAGCCCAAATACTATGATGGGGACTACAAGAAGATGCTGAAAATACTAATTGGATGCAAGGAAACGGGGTGCACTTTTCTCGTGGGTGGCCGCAATGTCGGCGGTGTTTTCAAGGTATGTTCACATATCAGAAGCTTGTTAAGCCACTTTTTTATCGCTAACCTTCCTTATCACTGTCTAAGATAATGGAAGATGCTGATTCCATTGTAAAAATATGTATTTACAGGTTCTTGATGATATTGAAATTCCAGAGGAGTTAAAAGACATGTTCATCCCAATACCAGCAGAGAAGTTTCACATGGATATATCCTCCACTGAGATTAGAAAAAATCTTGGAATTTGAGTGTCACAGAGATCTTTATAGCTCAAAACGAAAGTAAGAAAAGGCTGGAGAGAAAGTGACAGTGGCTAAGAATGATATTTGTTAAAAGGAGGATGGACTTCCTTTATACTTGTACAGATTTGGATAAAGAAATCCTAACCCGATACAAATAATGGGCAATAAACGAGAACCATATATTTTCTTGTACCTAGATTACTTTGTTCATTTTTTTTCAGGAAATATCCAAGTAGCTGAGCCCTGGTATATACTATAAGCAATCATTTTGTGACCAAGGGTTTGGTCCCCTAACTAGAATCCTCATTAATATTAAGAAAAAAGAATAAAATAGAACTTTTCGGACAATTAAGGACATGGGTTCGGTTACTTTTGTCCTTGGAATATAAGAACTTGTGGTTATGACTTTTAAGCCAAAATTACATGACTTAGCCGAATAATTAAAGCAGGTAAGAAACCAAAAAAGTAGACTTTTCTACTAGCAACTGTTGGAATGATAAAATCTCTCTTTTCTACTAATTTAATTTGCGGAGAAGGAAATGAGACTGTTTACCATTGTGTTCCTTCTACGAAAGTGTTACTGGCAAGAAAAACATTCTAAAATTTGTTTTTATTTAACGTTGTTAACCATACATAATAACCTAAAACCAACTCTTAAAAACAAAAGAGTCGACTGGAAAAAAAAAAGGAAAAAAGAAGAAGAAAAACAGTTGTTTGTTTTGTAAGTTACAACTGCTACATTAACTACCTTATCCCTATACCTAAATATCCCTTACAAAGACAAAATAATAATAATAATAATAATAATAATAATAATAAACAAAGAGAAATGATAATAATAAAGACCAAATCTTATTTGGAATGTTTATTGCTTTTGCAAAAGCTATGAATTGCACCATTGCATTATGTCTGTGCCCTGTAACTCTGAAAAGTTGGAATCATGGAGATACATGAAAACGAAGATGAAGATGAAGATCATGAACTCCATGAAAATCAACCACCGCAAGCGGCACCACATCCACCGCACGTGGAACCATAAGTATCATGGGTTGCAGAGGCTTTGTCTTTGGAAGCTCCATCTGCGCAGGAGAAGATGATTGCCCATATCAGAGCCACGCTAATCAAAGCTGCCCACAACACCAAAACTGCACCACCACTACTGCCCATCAGCCTCTCCACGCCGCCATGGTTATAGACCCTCACCATCTATGTATGTTATCTGTCACCTCTCTGTTTCTCTCTCTATATGGTGGTGTTTAATGGCTACCAAATTCATATACAAGTTCTGATCTTTTGGGGGTCTGACAGGACGCTAATGTAAATGATAAGGGCTTGCAAGGCGCTGACCGTTCTCATTTCCTTAATAGAGTAGGCTTCTTTGACATCAAGCAAGAATTTTATCTAGTCCCCTCATACCCATTGACCAATGAAATTGCACCATGTCAGAGTATATGGAGGGTAGCTTTGGCAAGTGAGTGTGTGAATGAAGTGGCATCTGTTTTGGTGGGTTTCACATCGGACAAATACACACTGCTACCCATGAAAAGCTAAAATTGGGGGTTATTGGAAGAGGACTGACTGGGTCCAAACCTTTTCATTTTCAATGCCAGCTTTTATTGTCAATAAAAATTGTAACAAATGGAAATGTGAAGGCTAAGGAGAGGAAGAAATTGTCTCTTTTCAGAAAGGGGATGCCAATTTTTGCAATTTGTCAAGGTTGACGAGGCAGGTTATTACTATGCTCTCATGGGTCTGGTTTGCAATTTTATTAATATATTCGTTAGATTTGCAATTTTCTATGTCGGTATGCGTTGTTTTCTAGAGGGGAGTCGTTTTTAGTTTGATGGGTTATTCCTAAAATCAATGTTTTTTGGTCGAACAATGAGGTTGAGGCTGCTGCCTGGCTATTTTAAGAGCTGGATATGATTTTTCAATGGTTCTTTGCCTACAATTTTAATAACACTGATTACATCTAAGATGGGTAGCAAATGTGCATGTTAAATTGGGGCTGATGTTTCTAGGAGCATGCTGTAATTGCAAATTCACATCCATAATATGAAAAAGATTTAATAGGAATAAGAAAATTTTCACCTCCTTATATGAAGGTGGGAGACTAGGAGGCTTGTAAAGGAGCTTACTTGGATTGGTTGGTAAAGTGGAAAAAAGATGACAGATATTGTAAAGGAATGAATGCTAGTTTGCCCGACAACCGGATTCTTTTCTGATTACTAGATGTTCAGATTGCATTAACTTGTTTGTATTCCACGTGGAACCAATTTGGACTTTATGCAAGTCCAATTACCTTCTGAAAAAGATATCATGGATTCTCATAACTTTAGATTTTGTTTTGGTTTAATCTGAATTGATTTTCACAATCTTTTATGTAGCATAAAAACTTTTATAGGTTACTCTCCAAGCAAAACCTCATACTTGCAGAGTGTTTTCCTTCTGAAACATTGTTAGGATAAGGATTCAGCTTGTTAAAGATGGAAGTGAGTCATTAATGTAAGTCTATCAATGATCAAATTGTACACCATACAAAGGGACAAGGTCTAGGGAGATACGGTTTGATACTAATATAAGCTAGCATGGATGCATATGCTAAAGGTATGTGATGCGCTCTTAAAGCCCCAAACCAATAATGGAGTCTGGAAACGGTTCCAAGGTAAATTCACTACTGAAACCATTTAAATGTCGTTTTTGTATGTTGGTAGTCTAAGTAAACCTAGGAATACCCTTGTCAAATGTAAAAAAATTGATGGGAATTCAGCAGCATATAGGTTCATCAACATCTCTGTCATTACTCAATATTCAATTTCATTGATTTATTCTATGTTTTAATAATCTAACACAGTCTAGTTTGAGTCAGCACTTGCTTCAGTGCTGGTCCTGGATGATGACATTCAATAGAACTTAAAGACACATTATGTGCTAGTTGTAACTGTTTTGCTCATGAGGGTCTGAGGACAATAGTGGCTTGGAATTGGGAACGTTGAAGATGTGCTATTTGAACAGATGTTATCATCATGCTCTCTATTTTTTGCATTCCCCATCCTTGCAACTATGGAGTGTATCTAATATTTGGATCAGGTGCCTTTCCATTTTATGTCAGCATTGCTTTGAAATGTTAATGCTGGTGTGCATTTTGAGTTTGGTTTCATGTTTGGGTACCTTCTGATCCATTCATTTGATTTTATATGTTCTTCCTTTAGTAGCTTTGTTAGTCCATGCACTCTTCCGCTCTAGAACACCGCTAGGTGCTAACTGGGTGTCTCGTGTACATTAGTGGAATATAATGGTTCACAAGGTGGACTAAAAGATAATCGATCTCTGTATTGTTTTCTCTATACTGTTAGTAAGTTCTTTGAGAATTTGAACAAGGACTGAATACCAGATGCCCAAGTTGGATCATATTTTTTATTACTACAAAACTAGATGTGAGGATTGATCTATGGAAATATAAATTATTTGAGCCTAACCTTAATTTTGAGTGAGATGTCTCATAAGGAACCTCCAATACTACTGAGGCCGCCTCTTCTGGAAGTAGAGGTTTTAGGAAATGTTGGTCAAACCATGTGAGGTACAATATCCTCAAATGTCGATGATCTCTGTTTTTCCTTTGTTTTGGACATCACCTTTTTCAAGAATCTATAACATCGATAACCTTCATAAAACCAAATAAATTTGGTTTTTCCATGTAATTTTCTAGATATCTGAAATAGTGATATTCTTGTCATGTTTCTCTTTAGGGTACTTAGTGTTTGAAACTACTAATTGTTATGCTTGTCATGTTTATCTGTTCTAAAATTCACTAAACTTATTGTTTCTTTGCAGAGTTATAATATCTACTGCACTCATTTGGAGCTTACAAACTCTCGTTTGATTTTCAGAATCAGAAGCACAAAATGAGGTTAGTTGAACGCTAAATAGGGGTATGACATGCATCTGAAATTTTTATTAACATCGCATCACATTTACATATGCATAGATATGGTTAATTCTGCAATTTGTGTTCATGACACTCATATACAACTCATTTCAAACTCAGTCACCGAGCCATTAGAAATTCTTCTCTTTTACTTGTCCCTTTGGAATCTTGTCAAGATCTGTGGATCCAAATTGTTTGCACAATTTCTTCACCTCATGGAAGCCTTTCATAGCAAGATCATCCACTTCTTTTTCATGTCTTTCATACAAAGGTAGTAGAATTTCCATGCCAAGAACAACTTCATACCAAGAAAAAGAAACTAGTTGTGCTCAATTAGCGAAGTTAGAAGCATTTACCTATGTGTTTGTCTTATTGATGTATAAAAGATTTAAAGGGCTGAAACAAGTTGTTATAATTGAAAACATCCAAAGTGAAGTGATTGCCTGTTGAATTGAACAACCAAGAATGTCAATCCTTGAAAGAAGAGTTAATAAAGTTAATGGTGTAAAAGATGTCAAATTTACCAGACCGAAGAGTTTCCAGTCTTTCCCGCTTGAAATTTTGTAAAATTTCAGTAAAAACCAGTTCACTTCTGCAAAGAAAGATCTATAAATTGATTCTGGAAGTTCAAGTTTATGTATGTCTGGTGGATTCCTGAAGTAAGAAGAATTTACCATGGTTATAAGTTATAGTCGAACAAGTATGCTAGGAGTTGAGTAATGCCTAATAAGATCAAGATCTTATGTCCTACATTACCAATTGAACAGGGCAGTCACTTGAAACCAGAGGAATATAGAAAACATTGTGAATATGAGAATATGACATAGAAGAGTAAGACAATTGTACTCTACTACTTCAAGAAGAAACCATATAAATGTCAACCCTCCTACGATTCTAGCTGATAATTTCATGTTCCTCCATAACAATATTTCAGCAACTGCAAAATCAACCCAACTAAACATAAAAATTCTAATGAAATTTTGTTCTATTATATTTTGAAGGCATAATTAATTGTTTGGAAAGTCAATTTGTTAATCATTTTGTTGAATTTAGACTATTCACTATGTTAAATTTGCTATCTTTTACCAAAGCAATTGGATTTGTCATTTTCTGGATGAGGATCCAGCAATAATAAAAAAAAAATGTTCAAAGTATGAAAATGGTTAGCAGGAAAAGCAATGCATGTTTATGAATACAGAAAAGGGTGTCTTATTTATTTATTCATTTAGTTTTTCCATTATTTGTCAGCATTTTGAAAGGACTATGGTTTGTTATATTTCTTTGTTAGAAGTAATGATAGCAATAATAACTTTGCTCTCAAATAAATAAATAAATAAAAGGGCTTGAGAAATCTTACCTCTTCCTCCAAAACTGCATGCAAAGGTCTTTGATGACCGAACAGTTTCAGTGGATGATTGAGCTGAAGATCATCATTTGAATTTGATGAATTGGTTGACATGATTATATTTGATAATACGATATCTTAATTCCTTAATTCGCAGAACTACTGTAGTATTATCACTATGCTAATCCTAAATAGTTGAGGAATGTAATTCTAAACTTGGTGTTGAAGAAACTCATTACAAAAGGAAGGAATGGCTTTGGCATGGCCTACAAGGTTGGCTGCTTCACATGCGTAGCTCCTTCAATAATATATGAAATCTTCATTCATGCCACAAATCTTCTCTTGATTTAAAAAATAAATTCATTTTTATGGGAAATTTAATTTTGAAATTTTTAGAATATATACAACATATCTTGATTAGTCCCTTGATATATAATGTTGGTTTTATTATGCTAACACTAAATGCAAACATTCTAACATTAATTTCTATTGAAACCTTTAAGTACGCCATTTATTCATCATCAATTATAATCCACATATGCTTAAGACACTTCTCCAAATCAATAATGGGTCTGAAACAAGTTTCATAATGTTTAGAAGAAGAAAAGTAGTATTTCTCTCTTTTGCTTTCCCATTTCATTTTGAAATCCATGAGTATGGGTATAAAATCATTGTTGTTTCGTTGTTTGTTTAAATAAAAAATCATTAAGAAAATAAAAATAAGAAAAATAAATATAGATGTTGTCTTATCCATAATGACATATAGGTAAGAACTTTGTCTTCGTCTTCGTCTTCTTTTTGTTTTTGTTTTTTTTTTCTCATTTCCATATTGGAATTTAAATTCCAAAATTAGTGTGTGTGTGAGAATAAAATGCAGGGATAATTCTAAAAATCATTCATGTATTATATGTATATATTGTCAATAAACTAGAGGAGCAGGGGAGGCACCCTATAGACAGTGGTTAATCCTCCGCGTGTTTAATCAAAATGAAGAAGAATATTTCATGCACCCAGCAGGAACCAACCACTCCCATTAGGCCACAATTGTACAAGTTGTTGCCTATGTTTAGCACTATCAAGTGCCTTCGCTGCGTTTGATACGTGGGATTAAACAAAATTAATTTGTAGATTTGGACTGAGCCTAGCATGTCTGGATTGGGATTACAGTTCAGACAAAATTGTACCTAAGAAGAAAGTTCAATACAGCGAGACGGCTGAGATGGGCGGCGACAGCAAACGATCGTCGGGTGAGACTGAGTTGGTTGACATCAAGAGATGAAGGACGAGATTGAGTGTGAGTTGAAGGTCGTGAAAGAAGAGTACTATTTTTTAACCTGTTGAAATTGGGGAGTCAGAATAGTTCCTCATCAAAGATTAAAAATAGTGAACCCTTTTTAATTTGTGCCCATAAAAAAACTTAGTCTTAGTCTTTATCAAACACTGGACTGGATTAATTTTTGGATAAAATTGTCCTAATTCCACCCAGTCCGGTGCACGAAACATGTTAGGGTGATGTAATTCAGATGTTGAGCGACGAAAATGAGCACCTTTACCACTAACACTAAACACTGATAGTTTTAACATCAAGTTGATCTTAGAAGGTGGACTCAGCTTACATATAGTCATCAAAGAGTGAACCCTTTTAATTTGTGAGTCTTAGTCTTTATCAAACACTGGACGGATAAAATTGCAGTCCGGTGCACGAAACATGTTAGGGTGATGTAATTCAGATGTTGAGCGACGAAAATGAGCACCTTTACCACTAACACTAAGCCACAACACTTGGTGGTCATCTATGTTCAAATACCTGATAGTTTTTAACATCAAGTTGATCTGATAGAAGGTGGACTCAGCTTACATAAGTAGTATGCTATTTGCTCCATAATAAAAGGGTTTGTGTCAATCATGCAAGCAACTGATGAGCGTTCTTTAATTATGATTACCATTTAAGATACAAATTGCATGCAAAATTTATATCATTTTAGCTAAATCCGATAAAAATCTAGTCGATTATATTAAAATATTAACTAAGAAATCTAAAGTGTGGTTTGCATTTTAATATTAAATCCTTGGACTATTGACTAATGAAAACTAGCATTTTTCCATATGATCTTGATCTCCTTATTACTAGAGGTTATCATTATAAACACCTCTCTGTCAATTAGAAGATTATTTTACTTTCTCTACAAGAAGTAATTGTGAGAAAGATTATTTGAAAGGTAATGGGGATTCAAAGAAGTAGGGACCCTACATTTAACTTAAATCATTGTCATTGTAGAATTAACCCTCTATTTCTCTACAATTTAAAACTGTTTTATGGTTTTCGACAAAGTGAAAGCTGATGTGCTAAGCTGATAGAAAACAAGGATTAATAAAAACCCAAGAAGGGTTTCAAAAGATAAGTCAATTTCGGTCCCATTTCGAAACTAAAAAGAATAATCACTCTTTTTTTTTTGGTGAGAAAAAAAAAAAGAATAATCACTCACTTTTTCTCCAATACAGTAATTAATTTGTGTATATATGTACATGCAATATTTTTCCAAAACCCTACAAGCACAGAAATAAAAATAAAAATGGTAGAGATTGGGGTCACAATGTCATATTCCCGAAAGGGTCACCGGGAATCAATCAAATGGCTCTTGAATTTTTCATAGAAGAAGACCAACATACATATATTAGCTTTATTAGCTCGATATGGTAATGTTGGTGGCATTAAGAAAAGTAAAAGAATAAAATAAAATAAAACCCAAAACTTATTTTGGTCTGAAAAGTCAGTTTGGATCAAATTCAAATATATAATATACATTGATATTTGCCTAATCATTGTGGTCATTGGCTAATAAGCTAATGGCTAAGTGAAGGAACAAAGTTGAGTAATGCACGCTTTGCCCTTTCATTTTGTAAATCATAAAAAGGACATTAAATCTTTGTTCTACAAAATGGCAAGAGAACTCTGCCGAAAAATGCACAAAAAAAAAGGGAAAAAAAAAACAAAGACACACATATATATAAATACAATATTTTAAAAGAAGTAAAGCATTAGAAGGCGGGTGAGATTAAGTCTTAAGTTTTATAAATTTAAGTAAGATTAGGTGAAATTTAGATGTCAAAAGCATTTCGTATATATGTTGTTGTAGTGCAGCCTATAATAATTTTCTGATTATTATTAATTTTCTATCATTTCTAGTTGAGAAATTAATATGTAGCCCTATGTGTGCGTATATATATACACAAGTCGTCACTTCGTTTAGATTTGATGGAATGTTACAGGTGTATATGTATATACTTCTTTCAGTGTCTATACAAAAGCTCTACCCTGTCGACTCTCCAATTATTTATTTTTTTTATTTTTTTAGCATGCATATGTGTATACTAATGAATTTAGAATTTTTCATATGATCTTGATCTCCTTTTTGTTGAGGTTATGATAATTATAAACATCTCTGTCATTCTCTATAAAAGAAAAAGCAGTTTGCATAAAGATTATTAAATGTAACGTGATGAGATTTGAAAGAGAACTAATCTTGATTTAATAGTAATGCTAATGTAATAGTAATAGTAGTTTTGGTGTTTAACTTTTTGTGGGTGCTAAGGCATACACTATGGCATGGACTATGCCTCCAGCCAGCCCTATAAAGAAATGGAAAACCAAAATTTATTTAATTACTCAAGTCTAAAAAAGCCCGTTAGATCAAATTCTAACATATAATATATATACTGATACTTGCCTAAGCTATAATCTACAAGACAAACAACCCATTTAAATGTTGGTGAAGTATTAAAGGGGAAGAAAAAGAAAAAAAAAAAGAAGACACTTGACCTTGTGTTACTTTTAGGTCTCCGTTGTATGAATTGGCAAGAGAACTCTTCTCAAAATGCACACCCATCTCTTTCAAAAGCTTAAAAAAATACAGAAACGCACTATTATTTTGAAGAAGAAGAAGAAGAAGAAGAAGAAGAAAAAAAAGAAGAGGAAGAAGAAGATGAAGATTTCGTATGTGGCAATGTGTGTCATGATTTTAATGTTGTTTGGTTATCAAACGCCAAGAAGGTCATGACCAATACTTGTTGCATTCCATTTCTATGGTTTTATGGGTCTATTACTTGGTTTTATAATTACTATAGACATAATATATCGATGCAGTCGTGGTGTATCTTGGTCATTATATTTTTATATATAATTGGGAGCAAGATTATAAAAAGTAAAAGCTGATGGGATTCAAAGAAGTTGGGACCCTATATTTAACTTAAAATCTACTTTATAGCAAAAGTAACCTCTATGCTCTCACCCTATATATAACTTCCACTTTCTTTACAATTTAAAACTTTTATATGGTTTTGGACAAAGTGAAAGTTGATGTGCTAAGCTGGTAAAACAATGATTAAAAACCCAAGAAGGGTTTCCAAGATAAACCAAGTGCAGTCCCATTTTAGAAATTAAAAATAATAATTATTCACTTTGGTCCGATATACTAATTAACTTTATATATATATATATATATATATATATTCGCATTCTTCCAAAACCCCACAAACACAAAAGACAAATGGTAGAGATTGGGGTCACAATGTCTCATCGCCGAAAGGGTCACCGGGAATCAATCAAATGGCTCTTGAGTTTTTCACGGAAGAAGACCAATATCTCATTAGCAAGATGAGGTAAAGTTGGTGGCATAAATAAAAAATTAATAATAAAATGACTTCAAATGCCCCTCGAAATCGCATTACGTGCAATATCAATACGGTTTAAAATTTGATAGAAAATAAATTAAAAATTATGATGCAACATTAATTAACACACAGGTAAAGTGCAAATGCTAATGAGACAAAAAGCCTTAAAGTAATATAAGTATATGATTATATATATCAAGCCTTATTTTCCCATAAAAAGGTAAATATATTATATATATAAATATATTCCCACCGCAAACATTGATGAAGGGGAAGAATGTTTGATTTCCTGTCTTAAATGTCTGCGAGAATTAGATAATCATTCGTAGAGAAATCGCGTAGTGAGAGGGCAAAGAGAGATCAAGTAATAAGAAATTGGAAGAAAGAAAAATAACCCTTCCGACTCTTGTAAAAGGCTGAGAAATGAATTCCCATCAAAGACTCACGTATATATAACGAGTGATGTCGTTTACTGTATCAACTTCTTATGTATATATATATATATATATCAAAAGTCTTATTTAAGTCAAATATTGGAATTTTTTAAAAAGTTAAATGTATACATACAGTAATAGCAAGATGAATTATAAAAAAACAACTATAATGAGAACAATACGACCACCCTTGCTCGTTTGGCGCAATCCCTTAATATCTTTGTTTTTGAGAGAGGATGGGATTATCGGCGCTTTAGAGGGTTTAATATCACCGGCTGCAAGCAATTCCTCTAATTGCTTTTGCAGTTTTTCCGGTTCGACAGGGGCCATCCCGTAATGTGCCTTAGCCGGAGGCGTGCGCTTGGAACCAACTCAATTTGGTGATCAATAGTCCTCCGGTGATGTATCTAACTCTTCATTATTATTTTTTTTACTAAAAAAGAATTATTGCTACTTTTATGGAAAAAAAAGTCATTGTTAATGTATAAAAAAATAAATAAATTATAATGCTTATTAGATCTCTTTACCAAAAGCAAATCAAATTTAGATGAATTAAACTTGACTGATTAAAACTTTTACAAAAGTGAAAAGTCTCTAAATTCATTTTATTTACCTGGATTATAATTATAATTACTATGGAGAATAATATATTTATGCAGTCATGCATGGATATTATATATGGTTTCTAATTTCATCCATTTATATGTCATTCAAGAATTTTTTACATATAAATTTTCATATTTTTATCTCTATTCAGTCAATTGAATTAAGATGTGTTAATTACACACACTTTTTGCACATTCCATTAACAAG
Organism: Rhamnella rubrinervis; assembly: GCA_007844105.2. Classification (NCBI taxonomy): domain Eukaryota; kingdom Viridiplantae; phylum Streptophyta; class Magnoliopsida; order Rosales; family Rhamnaceae; genus Rhamnella; species Rhamnella rubrinervis. Next base: position 7,031,676 of record CM017577.2, read on the forward strand.
TAATTAAAATTTTCAAACCATCATGTACACAAGTGATTAGTCATGACATGTATATTATGGCAACAAAAATCAAATTTAGACGAGTGTTTCTACAACTCCGAAATTGTAAAACCATATAAGCAGAACTATAAAACAGATTAGAAGTTTGCTGTAATTTTTTCGGTTGAATAGTAAACCAGAGATTCTTGTGCACAATGACTTTAGTAGGCTAATAAAAAATTTGTTTTTGACTACATAAGCAAAAAAAGTCCACCCTGTCATTATCACAGATTCAAATTTAACAATTTATTTTTGGTTAAACTAGACTTGTACCAGGCTTGCACTAGGCTATGGCAAAACCCTATTAGGCATCTTTAAACTTCTCAACGAACATCATCACTCAGTCATATCTATAAAATGCATTATAAAGTTTCAAAATTCAAATTATCTGAAGGCCCACTAAACTACTGCAACAATGCCATGTAATCACAAGCGGCAGTGAACAGAAGGGGTAGCATTAACAAGAGGCCAGTTATGATTGAATGCTATACGCACAACACAAGAGCATAAATTAGGATTGGACTAGTAACATAGCACAATATATATTTCATTTCCAGCAAACTACAATAAAACATATATATATATATTTGATCTATCTAATTTTCACTTAATAGAAATCACCAAAACTGTTGAAACTAACCTACTCAATATCATCAAAACCACAATTAAACCTTCCCCAATTCGTTGGTCTGGCGCTGTCCAAAATCAGAAGCGGTCATGCCCAGGCCTTCATTCCTCTGCTTCTCCCATCCACCCGTATCAGCTTTCGAGTGGACCCAGTAGTAAAGGATTGATCCCGCCATTGACAACAGCGTCAGAGCAGCTGCAGCGGCAAATACACCTTTGCGAAGGGTGGCACACGACAGATGGTCCACCCTAAAGGCTGCTCGGTACTTAGTATGGTATGCATTCTTTGCTGACCCTGCCAATAAGCATGCCTCGGCTCCCAAAAAGCTTGTCCTAATTTATTAGTTCAAATACTTTCAGCAGAATGAAATTCAAGAATTTAACAAATGGGTTTTCAATGTCATAGAAGCCAGTCATTAACTAGTCACAGCCTTCTCTCTCTAAATTCCTAAACAGCACTATTTGGGTACTTTATAAAAGATGAAGGAAACAAAGTTTACAGTAGACTGGAAACTAGAAAATCATGTAACATACTATTTGCTAGAGTAATGAAAAATTAGAAGGGTCATTTCAGTAACCTAAAAACTGCACAAAAGTCACACATAAGCTTAACCATGGCTCTAAATATGTGAACAGCCAGCAATGAGATAGACGTCCACAAGAAAAAGTTAAAGCAAAGCTGGCACTCAGTAATGCATATTGCGTTTAAACAAATCCAAATCATTGCTCAGTTACTTTTCTTTTCTTTTCTTTCCCAGATTCCATCCATATAAATGCAAAAAGCTAAATGCATTGTAACGCTTTAATTAACTGTTGGGTTATCTAAGTCTACAGAGCTAATTTCTACTTTTTAGCTTTCTGAAATGAGTGCATAAATTCTTTATTAAATAATCCACTTTTCCTCATCCCATTTTCACACTTCCTACTTTAAAATTTGGATGTATTTGTAGGTATTGGGTATGTAAATGAGATTGATTTACATGAGAACCTATTTAGAAACATATTATATGAAAACTTCAGACTGACTGATATACAAAAATTAAAAAGAAGATCTGTTCCCAAAAAAATAAAAAATTCAGACAGTAAACTGACCAAGAAACGATGAAGAAGAAAACAGCCCAAGTAGTGGACCTGCCGCTAACTAAACCCTTCCCAAAGCAGAGACACCTAGTGACGGCGTTAATCACCGTCTGGCTTATCAACAGCAACCCAAACGCCGTCAAACCGTACACAGTCGACGCGTCCGACTCATAAACGCAGTATGTCTTCTCGTCGTACATATCAGGCACCACTTTAGCCTTCAAAAACGCGCGCACACACACACAAACTCAATCAGAATTACTAGCCCTCAGATTTACGCACGCACCCAAAAAAAAAAACACTGAGAGAGTGAGAGACAAAGTTACCAAGCTACGGCGTCGTTCGGCGCCGACTGCGAAAACGAAGGCGATGAGGTGCAGAGAGACAACCACGGCCAAGACAGCGACTGAGACCGCCATTATCTCTCTCTCTCTCTCTCAACACTCTGAATATGCTTTTTGAAGAAGAAGGAGAAAATCCAGTACTGATTTTATTGCTTTTTTATTTTTTATTTTTTTGCCTATTTTGGGGCTCTGTTTTTTGGATGTGTGTGTTTCGGATTTCGGGTTTAAATTAACGGCCTTTTTTTGGATTCCATGTGTTGCGAGTCCAGCTTAGACGAATGGTCTTTCGCATTGAGAGACACGTTGCTGATTTTGAGTGCAGTGGGGTGTCTGAGTTGTTTGATCTTCGGTGGTCTGAGATGTAGATTACTTTTTTGGCGGGTGTGAGGCGGATGGTGGGACCTGGTTACTGACTACGATTGACAAATGGGTCTGAGGCGCGGCAAAGTAGCTGGAACCCGGTTGGATTGTCGGAATGCCAGTTTCCCGGTTTTTTCTTACCGGTTATAGCAGGTGACCCCTTGATGGTTATGAATCTACGATCAGGAATGGACTGAGAATTAGATCCATTGAGATTAACATGAGCGCCTCATCCAGCTTATAATCAACGTTCATTAAAATATGGATGGAGGGTTCTAAAATACAAAAATATTAACGAAATGTCCATATTTATCAATATAAATTTTGTCTATGTCAATAAAACTTTAAAAAAATAAACTACTTATAATGTGCCCAACCCACAACATTATTTGGGAAAAATTCTCACTTTTATTGTCATTAATGTTTGAAATAATTCTGAAAATCAAGGTCAATTTTAAAATGTATTAAATAAGTATCCTATCATTAATTAACACCATTTGAAATAAAGTTTTAATATTTATAGATACACATAGTAATATACATTGGCAGAATATGTTAAAGATTGTTTTTTTTTTTAAATCGGGTTTATAATTTTTATTTATTTATTTATTTATTTTTACCTGAAAGTGTGGATTTTTAATGAACCATAATCAACTCATTGATTCAAGTATTTCAAATTTTACCAGCTCTACCTACTTTCTTTTTTTTTTTTCTTGTTTGGATTCTGTGTATTTCAATGATAGATAACACCCATTGCATATACACAAATGATGGCAAAACACAAACACTTGAAAGAGTAAGGAAGGATAAGATAGTATGCAAATAGTTAACAAGACAAGATCTATATAAGGAGTATATAAGCAAAATGATTAAAATGGAAGCCCCTACCCTCTTCCTCAACATCAAAACAAACAGAGAGCAATTTAGAATCTACAAAAATGTAAAACTAAAGCTTTGAGGCACACCAAAAAGAGCAAGTAAATACTTCAGTGTTACTGTACACGTCACTTCACCTGTATGAATTTGTAGATCATCTGAAAATGAGTTTCCAACCTTGAGCGAGATAACCCAAAGCAGAAGGAAGTGACTTCAGATTCAGTCAAAAACCCAGCCATGATAACTGTACATATGCTAAAGTTACTATCAGCTTTGAGCAAACTTCCTAGAATACCACCATAGAGAAGCAGTGAAAACAGAGAAAGCCCAGCCAAGTTTACTGTGTATAGGCTAAAGTTAATTAAGTGCAAACTTCCTACAATACCACCATATAGGAGCAGTGAACCAGATAGGTGGCCAATTGTCTCGATTTCCCCGGAAGCAAAAGTTTCCATTCTTTCCATTGTCAAGGGTGAAAACTCCCCAATCCTTCCTGTCAGTATTGTTTAAACCGAGACGTGATGAGAGTCCTATAAGATGAGTAGAATCCCACTCATTCCACCAAGGAGAAGGATGATCATTTGAGAAATAGATACAGTTGCTAATGTTAACCCCGAGTTCTCTAGAAGAAAAGGATCTTGCACAACATTTTCCCAAAAACAATACACGATCCCCTAAATTGTCAACCTTTTTCCAGGACATTTGGTCAATATCCAACATATGTACCTCAAAATTCTCTGTTTCAAGTGCAGCAGTTGGTTTGGTGCTAAAAAACCTGCAGACAAGCAAAATATTACTGCAAGACTCTACAAGATATCTCAATACCCCACCATTTGTGTGTGTCTGCAGCATGTTTATTTCATGGAACTGTCTTTTTATCTCAGAAGGAGGAACAACAGTTGAAGAATCATCTCCGCTAATGGCAGCTAAAACAGTAGTAGCATCAATTTGCCAAATGTTATAATCTTTGCTCAAGAGATAGAAACTTCCATTGCAGAAGACAGCATCCTCAAATGGTTCATCTACTAGTTTATATGGATGCCATGATTGAGCTCCTGGCACCCAAAAAGCAAGCTCACCACACTGACCATGTACAAGCATGCAAACAAACTTCTGCATAGAGGGAATCCCTGAGAGGACCATCTTGTGGTAAAAGTTCCATGTTACAGGTAGATCAATTTTCCTTTTTGTGAATGGATTCAACAAGCTAATATCAAGAGAGAAACATCTAATTTCACTCACTAAAATCAACCAATCCTGAAATGAACCCCAACAGTACTTTCCACGAGCCTCAGGTAGCTCCATTTCCCAAGCACGTTTCTCTATCATGCTAATGCAAGTCCTCATCTTTCTGTTTTTCTGACCAGACACCAAAAGTGATGGGAAACCAAGACTTCCCCAACAAGAAGTTTCTTGTGCAAAAACACCTCTCCATGATTTGCAAACATCACTGACAGATATACAATCAAGTAGAGGTAGTTGCTCAAAAATCACCTGAAGGATAACATGAGGAAGCTCAGCCCAATCTGCACTAACTTCCTCTCCATCATTTCCTTCATTAAGTTGTTTCTGCTTCTTCCACCTCCGATTTCCTTTTCGTCGAGGTGTCATCTTTCAACCTGAGTATCCATTGTTTGTTATCCAATTAGTGCCAATTTCAATCTTAATATCCCATTATTTGGAAACCAATTTATTAAACTTTATTCTACTAGAATCAATAACTTTCAAAATGAACAATCAAACAAAGAAAATTTTGATGGAAGAACAAACATATGTGTAAGTACAATATCAGTCTTATGCAACAGATCAGCAAGCAACTATGTTTTCAGAAGTTAGAAAGTGTATGGGAAATTGTTACAATGCTGAACTTAAAGGGAAACCATAAAACATCAGGAAATTAATCAGTGTTACCTAATCAAGAAAAGAAGTGCCTTTCACTAAATCTTCATTATAACCCTTTCTAATCAATGAAATTCATACACTTCAAGTAAACAACTACAACTTATGACGGCCTTCCAATTAGTGCAAAAGGGGGAGTGAATTGTTTCCTCAAGAAATTCACTTTTATTTTTTTCAGAACGTAGGAGAATAAAAGACTTGAGCTGAGGTAACGGATACAAAATGACCCAAGCAGAAAAACGGTTGTTTAAACCAGAGAGCATCTCAAAAACACCTCAACAGTGCAGCAACTTGAAATTAAAAATAGAACTCGAAAATTTCTGACTAAGATTACAGTAGTTTGAATAGCCAACCATGTTTTCTTAAACTGACTCATTTCTCACATCTCATACTTAAACCCTTACTAGATAACTAGAGACCATGTATAGGTTCAAAGAAAACAAAAATTCTGAACACTCTCTCTTTTAGTAATTGATAAAAATTACCTGTTTATTTTAGTCAGATAAAAACTAATAGTCCCAACTAAATGCCAATCTGACTTCAACCTCTTAAAAATAGCAAGCTTTAATTCCAAAAAAAAAAATGCAACTCTTTAGTGCAGATGATTAAGAATCCTCTTGAACTCCTATAATGCAGAACTCATGGTCAAAACGCGACTAGGGCGGAGGGACTAAAAACGTTGCAGAATTAGTTTGTAACCATACATTTCAAACCCTTTTCAACTAGTTTATAAAGTAAAATTGGTTCCATGAACAATGCACTTCAGTTTAATTCTAATGTGTTCCAAATCAAACAAGGAACTTTTGAAAGCATCTGCAATCATAGCCAATAGAAAGCACATGGATACAAATATTTAACGTGGAACGAAGAACCGCATATCAGAAAGCTTTCAGTAAATTCAAGTAAAGGGTATTTCCATATGAGAAGTTTCTTTTCTAGTTAACAATTACTCACATACACACATTAATACATCCACACATTCTAAACAACTACCATTTTAGATTGTAGGAGAAAAATTAACTGACCCAAAACCAACATTTAGCACAAGACCCATTTGAAATTTCTTACTCAACTAACCAATTTTTGAGAAAAAATTAATCTTTCATTATTAGTAAAACAACATTAACATCAGGCGTACCAAAATTAAGGGGTAAATAATTATTCATGCAACCCGATAAAGAAGCAAATCACAAACCTCTTAGAAAAAGAGAAAAAACGCTTCTCGGGAAAAAACACTTTGCCAAAGATCAGTACTAGATGACCGAACCCAGGAGAGCTCGCCGCAAAGAAAGGTAACAAAAGAATAGCGCTTTGTCTCTGTAATAAAATGGTTCTTGATGGTTTTGGCCAAAAAGAGAAGAGGGAGAAAGAAGATGGTTCTTGTTGGACGTCAAATAGACTAGGATCTTTGGGCTGACTAAATGGCCCAAATAAATTTTATTTTAAATAATATCATTTTTTTATACATTTTATTAGTTTTTGTAAAAACATTTTATTTTTATTTTTTATATGTATTTTATATTAGAAGTTAAATATTTTTATAAAAAAATATAAAATTTAAATGCTAACAATTATATCAAATTTTATTTTAAATAATATCAGTTTTTCTTAGACATTTTATTAGTTTTTGCAAAACCTTTTTTTATTTATGTATTATATATTAGAAGTTAAATATTTTTATAAAAAAAAAATATAAAATTTATATGCTAACAATTATATTTAATCATTTATTTTAGTTATGATGTTCAATCTATTTTTAATTGAATATTTTAATCTTTATAATATAATAATTATTTAAACTTTGTAATATATATGTATATTACGCGCTCTATTACCAAAAAAACATTATTACGCACTCAGTGTCACTTCGTCTGTAAGAATTACGAAGTAAGGAAATTATATAAACGAAACTTATTTTTTAAACTTAAGTTTTAATTATTATCAATTTAACTATAAAATATAACTATTTTATATGTCTTGTTTATCCGAACTGAAACTCTAAACCTAGTATTCATCGTATATATTTGGAGTAAAAAAATGTTTTCTTATGTACGTTTTTTCAGTCATTTATTATAATTTTGATGGGAAGGTTGTAAATTGTTTGCTTGGATTGATTTTACTTGTATATATCTTAACCAAAATTACCTTTTATTTGTCCTTTATCAAATGAAATTATTTTATTAATTATTAAATTGAAATAATAAATTTAAAATCTCTTATAAACTATATTTATTAATGATGTATCTCAATTCCATTTAAAAGTTAAAAAGGATTCTAAGTTCAACTTTTGTAAAAAGTATAATAAAAAAACACAAATAATCTTATTTGAGTTTTGATTTGACTTGAGTGGAAGGTTAGAGATTGATGAAAAATAATTAAAAAGAAGAAGGTATAATTAGTAGATTAGTATGATTGAAAAAAATATGGATATTTTTTTTTATCATTAAGGCCAGCCATGGCGTTATAGTTATTCAGACACAATTTGTTTTAGTTAAATCTTTATGCGTGTTAAATTTTTATAAAAGCTTTATATGCACTTGGTTTGGATGAGTTTGCAGGGCCACTGACAGAATTAAACGACATCGCCAGTCCCAAACCATCTGACATAAGAATTATTCCAAATCCTAGAAAACAAGGATATGCTCCCTCATTAAATTCCAGCCAATCGTCTATTAATTTCTCAAAATTTTCATATTCACTTTTGATACATAATAAATTTTAATTAATGGTAATTTAGTAGAACCCAAGTGTACCAGATATACATCACAATTTCAAACATAAAAAGATACTTGAAGAAAATGAAAATTATGAGGAAAACATCATCATTTAGAACCATTAATTAAGCAATGTAGAATATCAGAGGATTCAGAAAGGTTTTTTTTTTTTATGAATATAAAAGGTTCTCAATGTGAATCTTATCAGTATAGGATACTGTTAGTGGGTAAAATCTTCTTATTGTTCCAGCTTTACAATCCTGTGAGAGTTTTGAGCAGATTCAAACCCCATCCTACATCTCTTCCGAATAAAGCGAGTGCACTTAAAATAATAACAGAGCTTATCAAGACTCAAACTGTAACTTTCATAAATGAGTATGAGAAAATAGTCGATTTTTTTCTTATCACACACAGATACTAGGATTCAGAAAGATTTGGTGGTGAATAGAGAAAACAAAAAGGGTATATTTAATATGATTGGTATATAAATAATTCAAAAACATATTATTATGTCATTTTATCAATAAATTTAATGTTTTCTAAATAAAAAATTATTAAAGGACAAGATGAGACAAAAGGACGAATTGAATTTATTTATTTATTCATTCATTTATTAATATTGTGGGTGATAAAGTATGAGCCACTCTAACAATTAAATTTAAGCAATTTATAAACAGAACAGTTCTACTTTTTGTATTCTTGAAGTTGAAATATCTTTTGCAAAAAAAATTAATTAATTGTAAAAAAATAAATTTAGTCAAAATTTGAGATTATAAGGTTAAAAAAATATTTTTATTCTGCATGTATTAGTAAAATTGTTAAAAGGTTTTTCTGAGGGAAGAGCAAATATAGCTGCTTACTGAAGCCCAAAGAGAATCCAAATGGAAGCGGCTGTTAAGCCATTAAGTAAAACGTCGTTGCATGTGTTTTCTAGTCATCTGATGTCAGACAAGGCCGGATAAAGGGCCAGGCTACTAAGGCCCAGCCCAGCCTAGCCAAGCCCAACCCAAACAATTTTTATTTTAAATAAAAAGAATATTTAATTTTTGTCAAAATAATTCTATATATATACGAAATATATATAAATTTTATATTTTTAAAATTTTATTTTAGTAATGATCCTTAATAAATTTTTAATTGGGTATTTTAACCTATTTTAATTTTTTTATAGAATAATTTTTTAAAAATTTTTATAAAGATAAACAAATCATATATTTCGTATTAATGTAGGAATTGATTATGCACAATTATTTTTTATGTGTTTATGCGTATTAATAACAAATATGATGAATTTTTTATTCCTTTATATAACAAAATTATTTAAAGGGCATATTTATGCGTTAAACCAGTACTAGTTAATCTCCCACCATGTACGACAACAGAATAGCAGTTTCTTGTGTATCAAGGAAGAAGAGCGTGCAATGAACCGACAGGAAAAGAGAGTGGTGATCCTGCAGTCACGTTAACGAGTATATTCTATTTCATAAAAGCTTTTGCTTTTGGTACCATTTTTGTTTTGCACAGAGTCAGTTCAAAACGGGCTCTACTAGTATCTGATTCCCCAACTGTCACAGATTTTGCCACAGCGATTGATTATGATGATATAGCCCTGTTTCATGAAAGGAAGAAGAAAAGATGGTGACCCTTTTGTCGTTTACCATGTGCCTCAATTTCTCTTATAAGTTTTGGGAACCAACAGAGAAGATCTTTGTCATTATTTGACTTGGTAAATATTATTCAGAGAGCCGAAACCAAAGAGAGAGACAAAGAAGAAAGCTGCTCCAAAACGAGGAGACAACAAGACGAATGACAGTTTCGGAGAGGGCTGTGGAGTGGCTTAGACCCCTACTTCAAGTTCAAAAATGGGACTACTGCGTCGTTTGGAAATTGGGTGATCATCCCTCCAGGTTTTCAGTAACACCCACATCCAGATTTTCCTTCCCTTTTTGAAAATTTTGGTCCCTGAGCTTTCCTGGGTTTCGATGTTTTCTAGGTATATTGAATGGATGGGTTGCTGTTGCAGTGGTGGGTATGAGTTTCCTCATATCAAAGAGGAGAGGGACCAGCTTGCTCCACTTTGCAGAGATTCTTGCTTCAAGCATCATAGGAGGACCAAGGCTTGTGAGGCTCTTGCCCAGCTTCCTGTTTCTATGCCCCTTTACTCTGGGTACAACCCTCTCTCTCTTACTTCTCGGATTCTATGTGTTTGATTTTGGGTCTTACAAAGAGCTATAACTCTCTGATATTTGAGACTGTAAAAAATCCAGGATTCATACGGAGGTGGTGATTTCAACTCAGCCCAGATGGATTAGCCATGGTGATGCCTCGGATTCCAATCCTTCCAATGTGGTATTCGATCTCTCTTTTTCTCTTTCTCACATTCTGTTTTTGAATGACAACCATTACACTACTGTTTGATTGCTGAGAAAACTGACCAAATATTGGAAGAAAGTAATATTTCATCCCAGAAAGAAAAAAAATAAATAAAGAAATAAAGAAAAGAAAAAGTAGCTAAACTTGATTCCTGTGATTTCTAGGGCTCCTATTCTGTTTACCTTTTTTTTCCCCTTAAAATTTACTTTCTTAGTGCATTGCACATTTTCTTTTAAATGTGAAAATAAGATATATAACGATTGCTGAAATTAAAGTTAAAACGTTAATTATACGAAATAAATAAATCATGTTGTTTATTTTTAAATTAGTTTTCCCAAAATAATTAAAAAGGACTCAGCTTATACATTGAAAAAAAAAATAAAAAATCTTGAACAATATATTTACTAAAGCATTAAACTTTGTTCTGTTTTTCGTGTATTCTAAGATTTTTTTCAGCAGTAATTTATCTTTACTGTATCTTATATAAGACCACTGAACGGGACCAATTTGAACTCTCCACTTGTTAAGATTGATCTGGATCAGTGAGTCCTTGTCATGACAGCTTCCTAGAAACGAAGAAGACCCAAATAGCAAAATTTTTCTATTATTATTGATGTTCCTTATTGGATGATTGCAGCCTTTAGAGTTATAGATAAATCCTGAGAAAACATGGAACATGACCTAAAAGGCTTTTTCCGCTACATTCACTATCATAGTCACAGCTACTTTAACACAGGATGATAGCATTATAACTTGTAAGTTTGCTATTCTGTAGGATTCTGTTGGAACCCGAGCCTTGATCCCAGTTGTGGGTGGTCTTATTGAGCTCTATGCTACAAAACATGTAAGATTTCATTTGAGCTCTTTCCTTGTTATCAGCAACATATATTTACTTCCCAGCTGATAAACATCTATCATTTCTTCAGATACCGAAAGATCAGAAAATCTTAGAGTTGATCATGTCACTCTATAATCTCTCTATGGAACGAGTAACCGTGAGTGCATACAGCTGCACTAATATGAGCCATAATAACCTCCTTGATGCACTGCCAGAAGAGTACATTCAAAAGCTCCCACCTTTGCATTTCCTAAGTCTCAATCCCAGGCTTCAAGTTTTTCCTCCAGCAACCCATTCCGGGCCATACACTAGCGTTAAGGGATCATCCAGTAGCTCAAATCCGTCAAATGAACATTCAATGTTTGATTCAAATTGTGGTCTGCTTTTCAAGCAGTCTAAGAAATCCTCTGGCTCTAACGACCCTGAGTGCAATAAAAAATGGTTGGATCAACAGAATGGTTTGGTTTCAAGTTGTGGCGTTGTTAAACAGAACCATACTGCAAAAGTTATCCGGAAGAAAGAAAATGAAAATTACCAATCAAAGAATCTTGCTACAGAGAGGAATAGGAGGAAAAGAATCAATGATGGGCTCTTCACCCTACGTTCTTTAGTCCCAAAGATAACCAAGGTTGGAGAGAAAACAAACTGTAATAGTGTGTTTTTCACTGTTCTTATACATTTTAATGTGTTTATATGTAATGAATTCTTGTAGATGGATAGAGCTACAATTGTTGGAGATGCTGTTGAATTTATAAAAGAGCTACAGAAGGAGGAAAAGGAGCTCCAAGAAAAGCTCAGAATAATGGAAGAAGAGGACTGTCAAAAGAGGAAAGCTGAGTTTATGATTTCACCATCAGTCACGGAAAAAGGGTGCATCAGTTGCTTGCCTGGCTCTTCTACATCTGGTTCAAAAGTGGAAACAAAGGTAGAAACAACTAGCACAAACCTCGGCTTCAGCAGGCTTTCTTCATGCAACTGCTTTGTATATTTTGTTTCTGATGTCAACTTTTGGATGGAGATGGCTATGCGCGGTAACATGTAGTAGAGGGCAATGGTTTTGTTGTTATGTATGTCATTGTTACCTTTTCTCAATTGTAGGTGGTGGTAAACCAGATTGGCCAGAAAGATTGTTTTATTAAGCTCTTCTGCAAGCAGAAGCGAGGTGGCTTTGTGAGGTTGATGGAGGTTATTGATTCTTTAGGGCTTCAAGTAGTTAATGCCAATGTTACCACATTCAACGGCACAGTCCAAAATATTCTTGAGGTTGAGGTAAGATTCAAGGATTACATTTGTTCTTATAGGAATTTCAATTAGTTTTTTTTTTAATTATTGGCTGTCATAATTTCATTTCACCATCTTCATTTTATGTATTTGATTGTATCTGATCCATAGGCTAAGGAGGACATTCAGGCAAAGAAATTGAAGGACTCGTTGATCAAGCTAGGAGTTGATAAAAGCCTGTAAAGGGAAAAATGGAAGAGAAAAGGTTCAGCTGAGGAAGAGTTTTCAAAGTTAAATAGATGTTCAAGGCATAAAAGCCAGTGTCAGCATATCACTTTTGACTTTATTTTCATTCTCAAACAAATTCAAATATATTGATTAGCAGGTATAGGGAACTCACACCATAGCTCCTTTTGACTTCTGACTTCTGCAAAGCAATCATAGCTTTTGGATGAAATTGATTTTTAAGTTTCCATTTTCTCATTAATATATGAACTTCAATACTAATATTAAGTTGTCATTCTACAGTTTTATATATTCTTAGCATTTATTGTTCTTTATTTTTCATTTTATTTTTGGTGAATAACTAAGCATTTCATGTATTGGCAATTATAGTGACATCAACGAAGACAAAAAAAAAAATCAAAATCAAAATAAAGCATAGAGAGAATAAATTTTGATTCTAATATTAATAAGATACTTGTTTGTAATAATGTCAACAACATTCAAAATAAAGAGAAAGCTTTATTCAACTTAATATGTTAGATTAGCCCAGCCAAGACAGTTCTTGATGCTTCTCTGGAGTTGAATTCTCCACTGCTGTCCTGTACATATCAAATCCCGAGCTGTCTGAGCTTCCTGATGCCAGTTTGTACCGGATTTTGCTCCGCCACAAACCGTCGTGCAATCCGTCGCTAACCTGCAAAACAAGATGAACGTGAAGGCTTGGGGCACGGTGTGACGCCAAAGACACCGGCCGCCTAGTCGGTATGTGTTTGAGTTTGCTTTGGACTTTTGAATGCGGTCGGTTTGTAATGCGTGCCTTTGCTATAGTGATAGTGAGATATTTATAGGCTTGGCTTTTCACCAAGAATAGGAAAACCTAGCCTTGATTCAGCAAGTTTCCAATTTGGTTCTTCCGGACTTGGAAGGTTGGATATAGGAAAGTGTATAGCATTGATTCTTTGAATGAACTTTCCTATCTTGAACTTTCCACATCCAAGTCAAGAAAGACCGCCAGGCCCTATGGCTGTCCGTTGCTCTCTCTTACAACATCCGGTAGGGCCAATTCAAATACTCACCCAAAGCATTCCGACCAGAGCCGATCAGCCATTGGATCCCTACGGTTGGATCGGCTCGACAACCGTTCAAAGATCTGTCCACCCTCTCCTCAGGCCAGATAATCCGGACCAACCTTCCACCTCGGTCCCTGATGAGGAATTTGGTCATCTGATTAGCCCCACCGAGCCAGCGTAGTGTGATTAGGTGGCGGTTCTTATCGCGTCTGTCTTTTCACGAACACCAAGCGTTCGACCGGCCGTCGGTAGCGTTACTCTAACAATCATGGCGGGTCATGGGGCACCGAACGAAGAGGCGTCTCCAAACACGGCCGTCGATTCAAATTCAATTTGAATCTTAACCGCTCACCACCTAGGTTAAATACCCACGCCTCCTTTCGGTTTTACTTTCGACCTTCCACCACCCGAAGCCTTACGCATCCCTACACCTTCATCCTTTCCAGCCATTTGATTAACTTCGGAAAAACCTTACTCGTCCAATCGGCATAGATACATCCGTGATCTCCGGAAAACTCCGATCAAAGCAAAACTAACTCTTCTATTTTACCTCTGAGTGAGGCAAAACCGGAAAAGCTATCATAGCTTCCTCCTTGCTCATCAACTCCGTCAACCTTATCACCGAGAACCAGGTTAGGAGTTTGATCCTCTTCTCTTTCAATCTTTTCGTGAATCGTGTTCTTATTTCATTTCACAAAATGTCGTGGAGACTCCTTTTGAACCCTTCTTAGAATACTCTAGCGTTCCTCCCTACACCATCGCTTTCATCCACTTCTTTATTAGGATCGTAGAGCCAAATCAAGTAGCCGAGCAAAACCCCGAACCTACGTGGAATTAAATATGATCGGCGAGCCAAGTGAACATGGACAAAAATCGTCATTCAACACCGACCACGATCAAAACCGACATCCCTTCAATCTTCAATCCGAAGACATGCGCACTCAAAAAGTACGGCTTCGAAAAATGCCATACTATCACCCCAGACGGAGAAAGAAGCGACTACGTCGCGATGGATGGATCTGCTTTTGAAATAGCCTTTAAGCTCGGGCTTAAGTTACCCTCACGCATCATTAGCATGGTCTTTGAGATATTTTAATCTTGCTCGGGCGGTGATGCGAGCGGGTGGCGTTACCTCCAGGGTGATAGTTCTATCCGGCAGCTCGGACAACACATGACATGCCCATCTTCCTTCTTTTTACCTTAAACCGGGGGAGGGTAGATATGCATTCTACGCTGGAAACAAACCAAACTCGGCCACAACGGCGATAAAGGTTGGAAGGGATATACTTCGTCAAAAGTCCATTGGGTCCCGTTAGCCCATCCGAATTGGGAATTCGCCGGCACGGCGTAAAGAGGTATTTGCTTACGAGTATTTGCTCTTTTCCTTGACTTTGCGGGACCAAACTCACTCTCGATTTGTGCGCCTTGAATCAGCGCCAAACTTTCCACCAGCGAAGCGAACAATTCGATCAACGTTTTCGCGCGAGGAAAGAACCTCAACCTTTTACTCCAAATCATTTTAAGATAAGTGCGGCCATCAAAACAAAAGAACCAAGAAGCAAATCCTTCAGCCAACAAAATTTCTGACCAAGCCAATCGGAAGGTATCCTCTTCCTTTTATTGAAGTACCATATACCCGTTCTCGAGTATTAGATTATTATCTGGCCGAACCAATGACCCTTGTTTACCCAACAGTAGACATGGGAAAGATGAAGGTAATGTACCAACAATGGAACAGCTCCGAGGAGGAGGAAAAAGAAAGCGCGAAAGGCTAGAGTCGAGGACCAAATAAGCAATCCGAGCCAACCAGGTGGAGCGATTCGATCCAACCAAAGGACAGGGTTGCGGGTGGCAGATAAATCTCCACCATAAGAGGCAGCACTCTAGTCCTCCACCACAACGGCAAAGAGCCCGCCAGCGAATTAGGTTTAGAGGACCCTCTATCCGCTCGACTCAAACTTGCTCCAATCGTGGATTGCTTAATGACCGCCACGATAGAAGTATTACGAAGAGCATGCCCCCGAGGACATCGTCATGAAGCCAGACAGGGGCGCTCAAGGTATAACCTAAACATTCAATTTCATCCATCCCATTTATACGCCATAACTTATCAGCCATGTTTGCTACAGCTAGCCCAAACGGCGGTACCTCTATGAAGGCTGTGGTAAAGGTTGTGATGCGCTTGAAAAAGGCTGGCGCGCTCAGTGTCGTAGCAACAAACAAAATCGAAGCGGACATTCTTGAATTCAAACAAGCGCAATCGATGCCAATGCTCGGGCGAGGAAGGCGAGAAAAATGGTGCGAAGCCGACCGAAGCTTTCGAAAGGAGAGAACCTGGAATCCTCGATTTCTCAGTAGCGGAAAGAGATGAATGGCGCAACGGCGGCACGGAAGAAAAGATTGTGTACGCAAAGGTTGAAGATGCCTATCTGCGGGCCCAAAGGAGATGATCCTCAAGTTCAAGTAGGACGGACCTCTTGGCCACACAGCCGGCGAGGATGAGGTGGCGATGGAGACAAGTGAAATTTCCTCCAGCGAATCCGAGTCCAACATGTTGGCCAGCGGGAAGACCCACTCAGCGGTCCAGAGGAAGCTCTTCCACAGAGACTCTTTTATCGAGGCAATGGAAGCTGCCGGACGGAACCCTCAACCAAATTCCATATGGAGGAAGTGGGTATGCGTACTCAGCCGAGGACCATCCATGAACTTGTAACCACATTTCTTTACTTTGTAACCGTTCCAATTTGAATGAAATCTTTGTTATCGATTCATTCTTTACACTCTTAATTATTTTAATAATTGTCAGGTGTACTTTGATATCACCGATTTTAACTAGAATTGACCAAGTTGTGTCTAACAACTCGGTGACCTAATCAAAATATTACAAGCGGGAAATGTAGTTGACCTTCCGGACGGTCGTCCTACATCCTACAAGGCCAAAGGTGTACCAAATCGAGGATCAAATTGACCGTGCGACCAGAATGAACATGACCCATAATTTTGACGTGCAGGTGGAATTTTTGGCGTTTGTAAAGGTGGAAGGCGAGCTTCACGACTCTGTTAATCAAACTCATCCACATAAGATAAACATGGAGCGTCGATTTGTATGTAAATGAAGGTACCATTTATTAATCCAGCGAAGAGTCAACGTAAAAATTAAATGACTTAAAAATGCAAAAGCACGTATGTCATTCACTAACGAAAGTATTGGCGGAGATGAACCGAGCTCGGTTAGAGCACATCGATGCGATTCGAGATTGTAAGGTGTAAGTCCACAGTGCGGGTGTGTCGAGGGCAGATAAGGACCTTCCCGTATCGGTCCAAGCTTTCCGTGTTCAACTCTTGGGTGTTTGGAAAGACCCTGCGTAACAAAATCTCCATTCTAAACCGTCGAGGCCGAACTTTGGCGTTGTAATGCCTAGCGATGTATTCTTTGGTACACCGCCATCCGTATTAAAGCTTGTTCCTCGCCCTCCAAGTTGTCCGTGATTGTCGCCTCGGTTCATCATTTTATCACGGACCTTGGGCCACCCGAATCGTTAGGCGGCCACTAGGTATCGCGCCTCCGTCCATATGTTAATCGAGCGGAGTTTCTCCCGTGGCGCTATGGCGTGGTTGGCTAGCCAGCGATACCACGCAACTCGTCCACCGCTCCGCTTTAGCTTGTTCGGTCGACGCTTTAGATTGGCAATTATAGTTTTATTTGTGGACTCGGCTTGTCCGTTTGCTTGGGGTGGCGTGGTGAAGAACGCATGGTGATCTTCCACTCCATACAAAACTCTCGAGTTCCGAGCTAATGGCGAGACCCATTGTCCATCACAAAACTTCGCAAGCCAAACCGGCATATGATATTCTTCCGGACAAATCGAACCACATCCTTGTCCTTAATTTGGGGTAGGCTTCGGCGACCCACACTACTGAAGTGTCGGTGGCCACCGGGATGAATCTTTTCTGCGCCACGAGTGGAAGGGTCCTACGATGTCAAGCCCCATTATGCGAATGGCCATGGGCTCGTTAGATTTGTTAGCTCTTGAGGTAAATGAGGAACCGAGCGAACCGTTGGCATTTGTCCGATTCAGAATAGTCTGCGGCGTCCTTTCGCATGGTTGGCGATAATAACCTGCGACATGGCTTTATGGGCGTCATCCTCGAATGATTGCCCAATGCCCTCATGAATCTCCGCTAGAACTTGGGTTGACTCTTCGTTCAAACACCTGTGATGGACTAGTAGGCATACTCCATATAATTTGCCATTGATCATTGAGTCAGAATGAGATAAGCCTAACCTTCCCAGAGACTTATCGAAGGAAGTGATCGGTTAGGAAATCAACAATTGATTTCATCCAACCACCCGCTTACCGTTATTGGCGACATTGTCTCATCCTCTTTATTAACCATATTAGCGACATGGGCTCGGTCAAGAATTCCATAGGTATCATTCGATTTGCTGCCCCTTGACCATAGCCCCCCGCTTAAAGTATCTGCTGCGCATTCTCAAATTCGGCGATTGGAACTCAGAACTCGAGCGGTGAATGAGTTCCTTTACTGGCGCTAGGTAGGCAACCATCTTTTTCCTTAGCCAAATCGCCGCTAACTCGGCTCTGATAAGTTGGGAATCACTATACACAAGCAATTGTTGCGCACAGCTTTCGGCCAATTGTATCCCGATCGGTCTTCATATTCCTTCGTTATTTGTCGCGGAAAAATTGAAATGAATAAGCTTGTTCGGCGTCAAACCATCAGGTCTTTAAGACGATCCGGCCCTTCCATGCCATTCGAAGAGCCATCAACAAATAACTCCGTGTTCGTTCCAATGCTTCGTCTCGAGATGCTTCATCCGGTCAGTAGGTTCATGTCGCGGCCATGGCGTAATCAATAGCTCGTCTGGCTATCTCATTCCTGCGTGCTTTGGTTCTTCCCTTCCCGAATTCTGCAACAAAGTCGGCGTAACACGAGATTTGATGGTTGTTCGAGGTCGGTATTCTATTCGTACTCGATTCAATCATGCCGCGATCATCCTCCCTGTATGTAGGGCTATGAAGTGCAGCCTTGAGGGGTAGGAAGTTACTACAATGATCTTGTGGCATTGGAAATACGGTCTTAATTTCTTAGAAGAGGCAGCGAGCCAGCGCCATCTTTTCAATGAGGAGTATCGAAGTTTCCGCGATCCAGTGCTCGCTAACGTAGTAAACAGGATGTTGTCTCTTTCCTTCCTCTCGGACGAGCACGGAGCTGACAGCATGATCCGAGACGGAAAGATACAAATACAATGGCTCCTATTTTTGGTTTGGACAAAATAGGTGGAGAGGCCAAGTATAACTTGAGTTTGAACGCTCTTCACACTCTTCAGTCCATACAAAGTCCTTGTTTCCCTTCAACGCCCGGAAAAATGAAAGACAATGATCCGATGCTTTGGAGATGAATCGACTCAGGGCTGCTATTCGTCCATTTAACCTGCCTCCTCGATAGTTTTCGGGAAGGCATGTCGAGCCACTTATTTGACCTGGATTGGCTTCAATTCCTCTGTGCGTCACTAGATAGCCTAGGAATTGCCCCGAACCAACCCCAAATGTACACTTAGCGGGATTCAACTTCATTTGATGCGCGTCCAGTACCGTAAAGGCCTGAGCCAAGTGCCATACATGGTACCTGCGTGCGATTTGACGGCATATGCGATACATACACCATGGTCGAGCAAGATGTGCGGCGAACATTTTATTCACCAACCTTTGATAGGTGGCACCCGCGTTCTTTAATCCGAACGGCATGACCTTGTAACAATAGATTCCCCTTTCCGTAACAAACGCTGTTTTTTCTTGATCATCCGGGTGCATCATAATTTGATTATAGCCTGAGTAGGCGTCCATGAAGCTGAGTAACTGATGACCGGCAGTAGCGTCCACCATCATATCAATCTTTGGAAGTGGGAAACTATCCTTTGGGCATGCCTTATTCAAATCCGTGAAATCAATACACACTCGGGGTTTTCCGTTTTTCTTTCGAACTACTACTACATTGGCGAGCCAGTCCGGATAATGCACTTCTCTGACGAAGTTATTTTTCAACAGCTTGTCTACTTCTTCGTTGATAACTTGGTTTCGCTCTGGTGCGAACTTCCTTCTCTTTTTCGCATGGGTTTGTAGGGATCTATTCTCAACTGTGAGATGATGTGTGGATCTATTCCCACCATGTCATCCAGACCATGCGAAAGTACTACGGTGGTCTTTTAGGAATTGAATTAAGCGGGCGAACCTCCGGATCCATTTGGGTTCCAATCTTTGTCGATGCGTCGGGGTGGTGGGATCTAGTACGCCCTCCGGATCCTCCAAGGCATCCATCTTGTCAATGTGTGCCACCCGGCTCCCGTATCGCTATTTGTTTTTCCCATCCACAGCCTTGATGTAACAAATCCTGGCTGTGGATTGGTCACCCTTCACTTCGTCCACCCCGGTTTTTGTTGGGAACTTGACCTTCTGATGGTAAGAAGATGGAACGGCTTTCATTGCGTGCAACCATGGCCTTCCCAAGATCATGTTGTAGGCCGAAGGAGTGTCAACTACCATCATCTCTGTCATCTGGGTTACGCTTTTAGCCGTAACAGGGAGGATGATTCTCCCTTTGGCCAAGCTCTCATTCCCATCGTACCCAACTAGAGTGGCTCTGGTTGGCTGGACTGCTGAGGGATTGATTCCCATCTTTTCTAGTGTGCTCAAGAACACGATATCGCTTCCGTTGTCTACCAATATCCGCTTGATGGTGCAATTGCCCACATCCAGGGTGATCACCAAAGCGTCATCGTGGGGGTACAACAGTCCAACAGTGTCGTTTGCGGTGAAAGTGATAGTTAGCTCTTCGTCTTTGGATTGAAGCTCGTGATATGGGTTCTGCGGTAGGCCCTCTCTTCTCGCCGTTCTCCTCCGCCACTCCATGAGCGGAATGAATGACTTTCCGCACCTCGACCTCATTGGCTGTCCTTTGAGGGGTAGTCTTTTTGGGGAATTCCTCCTTACGTCTGTAGAGCGTTTGTCAGGCTCACGGGCAATTGTTTGAGTACCCCTTGAGTAACTCTTGATTTGGCGTTTTAGCGCCACTCTACGTAGTGTCTCATATGAAAGCTGTCTCTCTGTACGGATCGGAGTTCAGCGTACCTCGTGAATCCTTTCCATGTGCGCACTAAGCGGGTTGGGGGCCGTCAACCCAAATTTCTGGCGGTCTCTTGGCCCATCAAACTCATGCCTCTGCGGTATTAGTTCGCCGTTTTGAATCTCAACGGTGGCGTTGCATTCAGCGGATTGGCGCCGATCTCGGATACCGTCCGCTGAATTGGCTCTGCTTCATTTGGCGGCCAACCGTCCTCTTTGGCGGATTTCCTCTTCCATCACGAAACTTCGAGCCTTTTGCAAGGTTTGCGGTTCTTTCGAACCATATAATCATAGATTTTGGTGCACGGAAGTTCGTTCGGGGTCTCGGCGGTGTAGGGAACTCCTCCTCTTCTTCGAGGCCCTTGGCGCCCCACGCATGCCTCCCCCTCTCTTGTCCAACCGCGTCAGTAATACGAGCCGCGAGAAACTCAAAAACGAGCTCTTTGGTTTTGCACTCCCGCATTCTTCGCAACGTTTAGGCCACGGTGAGCGCGAGCTTTGCAACCCATCATTTTCCGATGCTTGGAATCGATGCCGAAAAAAATCCAATCGTCCATGAATCCGTAAACCGCATTGAACTGGATCGTATCCCTCTATCGATGTGACTATCACGTCTTCAGTTTTCGGTCGTGGACGAAATAATATGGTTCGGGTCCGATTATGGGGTCGGGAACCCCGTTCGGTGGTCGGCACCCCCTCTAAATATGAGGAGCAGGGATTCTCCCTCTGGGTGGCCTCCCGGACACCGCGGCCCGCCCGCGCGGGGGTCCTCGGGGGGGGGTGCTCTTGCTCGGTGCGCTTTACTCCCTTCGCTTTTCCCTCTTGCCGGCGCGCGGGTATACGTCCCTGAGGCTCCCGAGTCCAGTCTTCCTTTCATGGCGGGTGGCGTCCGGGCCTGCCATAGATAGGGGGACGCTTCGAATTGGCGCATCGCGGGTGATGGAGGCGCCAACGCCCGCGGGAGGGCGGCCGTGGATGCTGGTGGCATCCAAGCGTCCAGTTGCTCCCAGGAGGGAGGGATGACCGGCGCATAGGCACGCCTTCGATCAGCCAGGAGTGCTTGTGTTTGAGGGCTGCAGATGTCCGTGTCCTTTGGCTTGGAGGTTGATATGCCGAGGCTCCGCAAAGGAGACTATGGGGCCACTACGCCAAGGACCGCTCAGAATCAAGTTCCCGGGCCATCGGTAGTTTTCATTGCTTGGAACTTTTTTCGAGATGCTTGAATTATCTATTCTTGTCCTGAGATATTTTATTTCAGCATCCACCAACTAGAAAGATCATAGGTTTCCAAATTGGCTTTCCAACATTGGTAGGCCAGATTGATCCTTTCCATGGCATTTCCCCCCGCGCCATCCTGGGATCCGCTGTCCCTCTCGCCTCCTCGATCCCCCCAACCCTCCCGCGGGGGATTCCAGGCCGACATCCCCTCCTCCCAATTCACTGCGCCCAGTCCTTGATGCTCTCACATTGATGATGATGATGCCATCCTTCTGAATTTCATTATGTCTTCATTGTACTGCCCTGTAGTCACACACTGTGCTCTCACCCTATTTCACAAATGACACTCTGATGCTTCTTCGTTTGATGCAGTGTCAGACTAGTTATTTTATTTTATTATATATTTTTTTTTTGTGTACACTAGACTGTACTATTATTATTATTTTTATTTAATATATATATTCTTACAATATAATTTTATATTATGTTTATATTAAAAAATGAAGTTTTTTATTTAATATTTTACCTCCAAATAATATATAGTTACATAATTTTTCATATAAAATTTTAAGATAATTTTAACAAGTATTTATGATAATTTTAGCAAGTATACATGTGAGAAATTCATCAAAAAAAAAAATTAAAATAATAATAATATCAATAACATTAACAATGATGATATTTGATAATATATATATATATATATATGATGATGATGATAAATATGAGTGCAGTATCCAAAAAAAAAAGAAAAAAAAAGGATTAATAGCTCCACAGGTCCTCTAATTACACACGATTTATGGTGTTTTCCCTAAAGCATTTTTTTTTCTGATTTTTTTCATCATTAAACTGCATTATAATTAGCACTTTGGTCATTTTTCAATATTTATCTTTAATTTGTTGAAGATTAATAGCTCCACAGGTCCTCAAATTACACACGATTTATACTTTGGTCCCTAAAGTATTTTTTTTTCTTATTTTTTCATCATTAAACCGCATTATAATTAGCACTTTGATTATTTTTTAATATTTTTCTTCAATTTGTTGAAGATTAATAGTTCTACAGGTCCACAAATTACACACGATTTATACTTCGGTCCCTAAAGTTTTTTTTCTGATTTTTTCATCATTAAACCGCATTATAATTAGCACTGTGGTTATTTTTCAATATTTTCCTTCAATTTGTTGAAGATGTTTGCACCTTTTATTACAGGTGTTCCCTTTTGCAAGAGCACCAGTGCTCCTTAAAATTAATTTACTATCTTTTCAAAGGTAATTAATCAACAAACTGATAAAATACTTAAAAAGAACCAAAATGCTACTTAATAATCTAGTTTAGGAAAAAAAACTTTAGAGACCAAAGTGTAACTCTGTGTGTAGTTTAGAAATCTTTAGGGAAAAAAAAAAACTTTAGAGACCAAAGTGTAACTCTGTGTGTAGTTTAGAAATCTTTAATGAAAAAAAAAAAACTTTAGAGACCAAAGTGTAACTCTGTGTGTAGTTTAGAAATCTTTTATGCTATCAACCAAAAAAAAAAAATTAGAGACCAAATTGTAACTCTGTGTGTAGTTAGAAATCTTTTATGCTATTAACCCAAAAGAATATTGACAATCTTACATTGCCTAAATTGACAGGGAAAGGAAGTCCACCTAAATGGCAACAAAAATGAAAATCAAAATACAAAACTGCAGAAGACAATTTACTTTGCATGGACTTTTGTCCCTTGAGGACCTTTTGATGAGAATGAAGAAAGGAAAGTTAAAATATATGTTAGGAGATTTGGAAGGTCGTTCAATTATTTATTTTAGTAATCTTTAGGTTATTTAATTATCCATTTAATTTCCTAATCTAATCAGATTTTCCTATTTACAGTTTAGTTTCATATTTGTAGTTGGTTGTTTTATTATAAATATGGCTCTCTAGGACCCTAAGAGCTTGTTTGGTAGGGTGTATGTAGGGTGAGATGGTATTATATAATACTATTTCATATTTAATAAAATAAATAAAAGTGTATTATATAATACATAAATATATTTTTATGTGAAAAATATAAACTAAATTATACACCACCCATTTGGTTTCAATTATATAGTATTGTTTAATATTATAATATTATAACATAACAACTAAATTATTTCATAATTATTTTTATATATGTATAATAAATAATACATGATAATATAACTGTATTATCAAACTTGATTATTGAAATTCATAAGAAAAATAAAATAAAAACAACTTGATTATTGAATATTGAATAAACTTATTGATTTTCTCCCTTAAACTCCCTCGGTTCTCTCCCTTTGCTCTCTCTGTCATCTCTTTCTGTTGGAGTCCTACATCACCCTTACTTATGACCCATTAGTCACTCTTTCACGGTCAAAGATTAAATTTCCCAATTAACTATGGAGTTTCCAACTTCCTTTCTGGGTTCAGTGGCAAGTTGCTTAACTATTTAGACTCAAAATTTTCCCATTCGCACCTCGGAGAGTAAAGGTTGATATGGTCAGAAAGTGAAAGATTTCAAGGACTTCCAACTTCTCTTTTAGACTTGCGGGAAGAAGTCGAGAAGTTAGACATGAGTACGTTTTTAAAATGGAACACTAATAGATCCAAAGACACGGTAAATATGCAGAAACAGGCAAAAATTCTCTCCGAGTGGTTGGTTCAAATCCACTCTTTGATTTATGTATTTATTTATTTTTTCCTTGTTTGATTATGTATCTTAAAAGTTTGACAGCCTATAATGTCACAATCTTGAATCTGGGTCGTGGAAGAAAAAGCATAGTAATAGCACCACCGTCTACTAGTTCTTAATTTGGTGGACCAGCTGCAACTTGGTTAACATGTTGCATTCTGGACCCGTTCTTCCGTCTCCAATAAATTGACAGAACCATATGTCAAGCAAAGTGGATAAATATATCAGAGTCCACTTTCTTTTATCTGAAAATCCCAACCATCATATCCTTTTAGAATATATAAACACACCAACATAGGCCTGTAATTATCTCTCACAAGATCCAAGTTTCCGAAGAGAAAAGTGGTATTTTCCTTTCTTTTACTGGATAGTGTCAGACCAATCCAACCTCTATTCCATTCATTCCTCGGAAGCACACGTAGCTCATGAGCGTGTAAGACTTTCTTATTTGCAAATGTGGCCTGTTTACATAAATTAGCTTCAGTTTTCAATAGTCTAAGATATGGGGCAGATACCCTTAATGCTTAAAAAGGCGAATGTCAGAGCCAAAGACTCACAAATTAGGCAAATTCATTTCCAAGTCAAACTTACCTCTTTCACGACTCTGATAGCCACCTCCTAATACTCTTGTTCTTCTTCCTCCATAGCTCTCTCATATATATATATATATATATTTTATCTACCAGTTTCCAAGATTCCCAAATGAATCAAAAGCTCTTCTACTGCTCCCTCATGCCATGGATAAACCTCTTAACCCTCAGTTTCTACCTCTTCACAAACGATTTTGTTGGAGCTGTGGATCGAAATTACGAGGCTTGCAGAGTACCCAAAAGTTGTGGTGATAACCAAACTATAAGGTTCCCGTTTTACATAAAAGGTCTACAAGAACCAAACTGTGGGTACTCTGGTTTCGAGCTCTCTTGCAATGGAAATGGCCAACCAATTATCAACTTCTCTGGCGTCGACTACATCATCCACCAAATCTTCTACCATAACCAGTCCTTTACAGTCTCAAACTCTGCGTTTTCAAATCATTTAGAAACCGGAATATGTATTCGTCCACTCGAAAACATCTCTCTTCCCAATGACAGATTCGAGCTTCCCAAACAAGACCAAGCCTTTTTGCTGTACGATTGTCAACCACCTAGAGTTTCAGAGTACGAGATTGGCTGCTCTGAAGGAAACAAAACATGGGTTCTGGGTTTGCCTGAAAATGACAGAGACCAATTGGGAAACTTGTCTAGAAGGTGTGGAAATGGAAAGGTGATGGTGGTGGCTCCGGTGAAGAATTACGGCCATGAGAGCGTGGGAATCAAAGAAGTTCTGAGCAGAGGGTTCGATCTCAAATGGAAAGCCGGCGACTGTGGCCGCTGCGAGAAGAGTGGTGGGGTATGTGGATTCCATAGCTCCACGTATCTATTTCAATGCTACTGCACAGATCGGCCTCACCGTGTGAGTTGTAAGCATGGTCAGTCTCTGTCTCTGTCTATAAAAATGTGATTAGACTATATGTTAATTTGGTAAAATGCTTTGCATTCTTAACTGTGACTTGCATTGAAGTTAACACTCTATAAAAACTAATAATATCTTCATAATTAATTAAGATTTTAATAAAATTAATCGTAAACCTTTAGTACTTTACCACTTACTGCTAGGATTTTCTTTACCCAAAAAAACAAAAACAAAAAAAAACCAAAGCTTGGAAGCCTGCATGTCATATTTTACATATTATATTGTGATTGCTTATGTAAAAATACATTTGGTTTAGCTGTACATGCATTGAATTTGCAGGGAGAAAAGTTCCAAATACTGAACAAACTATAATTAATTCATCAAAAAAAAGAACAAACTATAATTAAAATATAAATTGGGCGGTGAAAGAATTATATAATATGAGAAGAGTCAATGTTGAGCCAAAGAAGTATATATTAGACAGCGTTGATCCCCTTGATAAACTATTAATAAATATCTCACATTAAGATTTATTATTGTGCTCTCTTTATATAAATATAATATATAACAAATATACGAGTTTCACATTCATTAATTTTCGAGTTTTTTTCGTACTTTTCAATGTGATTAAAGCCTAGCAGTTGAAGGAATAAAGTACGACTTCCTGTGTGGCCCATACCATAGACTTCCTCCACTGACCAACAACAATATGAGTTGCAAAAATATCAGAAATTATAAAATAAAAAATATTATTTATGACTAAATTTCTACATTATAGATATTTACAAACTTAAATTAATTTTAATAAAAGCATAATAGGCTAAAACTATCTTATACGAAAAGGTTCATTTTCTTATAGAACCAACATGGTCTAAAAAAAATAAAAAATTCTAGTTATTTTTTTATGCTATGTGATATTTTTGAAACATATAAAGTTTTATTATTATTATTATTATTATTATTTTTTCTTTTGACAAACATAGAAGAGGAAAGCCGTGTGTTAGAATTCTAATTAATTTCTTCACAAATCATTAGCGTGTTATAAATTTGACTTTCAATTTCGCTGTAAAAATATCAATTTTAGTGTCCAAATTTGGAAATGACTATAGCTTTGAAGTTTTACCATTATAGTGAAGAAGAAAAGTATTTGGTGACCTAGAAATTCAACGAAAACGACAAGTAGTTTTACTAAAATTGGTGGCTCGTTATAATTATGTTTTATTAGCTAGAAATTTCTTTCTCGTTTACTTTAAAAGGTAAATGCTTGGGATCCTAAATTAATCCCAAATAATATGACATTAGCACTGGTGTTGCCACATCACTAGCTAGAGTCTTAGTTTTATTCAAATAATTATAATTAGGTATTGATTTGAGATGTCCAAATCATCCTTGTAAAGTCCTCCAAGAAGCCCCACGTAGCCAAAACTCTGTCAACAAACCCCTAATCCAGCATGTCGTAGGCCATTTTCAGATCAATTTTCCATAAGAACTAAACCATTCTTACCTCTGTGGGATTTGATTTTGTGTAGGCAATCCATCTTCCTTTAACAAATGCTCTTCTTCCTTGGACTGTTTCAAACTGCCTGATGGAGGTGGAATTCAACCTCTATATTTTTTAAGCCACCACATTGTTGTCATCTCACTCTATGCTGCATATATAAACCCAGCTTATGTTTAACTTTCCAAGGCCTAATTATTCTTTGCAATATGAAACAATAGACCAGGTAATAAAGAACAAAAAAAAAAGAAAACAAAAAAAAGAACAATGTTTTAGGAGATGAATTTGTAAAAATGGTAAGTATAAGAATGAATTAAAATATATATTTAAGTTAAATAATTTAACTGTTGTTTAGAGGAGCATCTGGGTCATGAAAGGATACTTTAATAATTAATTAAGCAAATCAAAGTGTAAGGCATTGACTGTGGAAGTTTGAATTCAAAGTACAAGTTATTTAAGTAAGTTAAATTCAAAACCTAACTGTTATAATGTTTTATATCTAGTTTTATAAATGGCCGACATACTATGTTGACACTTTGAGAACAAAGACTGAATACTTTAATAATTCATTTGAAAGATTGTAGACAATTAAAAAATCCTATGAATAAAAGCTATAATCTATACTTTTAGTATGATATTTAAAATAACTTTTAGAAATCCAAAAGTCTTAACAATTTTGAACAAGACTTCAGATATTGTCACGATGTATGCATTTCCACATCAATCATGCAATAAGTGTAAGAAAACTTCCGAGATATATATAAGGAAAATTCTACAATACAGTATATTATTCGTGAAGCAAAAACGCATTATAATATAACGTTTGAGAATTTACTGTCACATTTTCTCATAATGGATTGTGTACTCTGTATTTTTTTCTCTCTCTTAGAATTGTCATTTGTGTGAAAATTGTTGTCGAGAATATTCAAGTGTTTGTGGTATATATACTTAGAGACCCTCTGCAAATGCACCATCATTTTCCAGCAGCCAGGTTGAAGAAGACCTAGACCTTGGAGCAGTTTCTTATGAATATCTTAACTACCAGAATCTAATACGAACCCCTTGTTCCCAATAACTCTTCAACAACCCTAGACCAGAAAATTCTATATTTTTAAACTTGATTTTGTGTCCTTACTGTTTGTTTAGTTGAAGGAGACAAAAGTAAGATGCTTATACTTTTCTATAGTTTGATGTTTTGACTTTTTATAACCAGTAGTTTCACGTAGTGTGTGATATATTAGTCTTTGAAGTAAGTCGCGGAAGCTTATGTCATATGGCCTTGCACAAGCCATTTACTATTTGAATTTTGTTCTTTAAAAAGCCATCTGAATAGCGACTCAAATTCTATAAAAACAGAAAACATAAGGAGAAGTGAGATAGAATTGTTCAATGCACTTAAAACTCAGAAATTAGCCATTTACCTTTATATTTCAACTTCAATACTCGTACTGTCCAATATCCAACCAATATCACCAGATCATGAAGCTCCAGGAACTGTTCAATATGGAAAAACTCTTCCAAGTTTGTGTCAGCATATTCTTTTCACCAGATTAGTAGTAGAGTCTGCTGTATCAGCAGACTCAAGATATGAAGCCTGCGTAACTAGCAACTGCGGTAATGGCCCCAACATCAGCTACCCTTTTTACGTTATTGGTACTGGAGTAGACTTTTGAGGACAGCCAGGCTTCCAGATCAAGCGCAATGAAAAGAAACTACCTGTTTATAAGACCTCTGAAGGGAATCATGTCATTAATGATATCTCATATGAAAATCAGTCATTTCAGTTGGTGGATGAGGAAGTTGTCAATAGCACTACCACTTGCTTTGCTCCAACTCACAAATTCGCCTTCGATCGCTTTGCCATGGATTTTAGCCCCACCCATGCTAACCTGCAGTTCTTCTGTGGATGCAATGAATCATTTACTCTTGGTTTTGATAAATCTTTGATTCATTGCAAGTCCAATGCAAGTCATCCTTCATATGTTGCTTTGGTTCATAAGGATGAGGACCTGAGTGATGGAAAGGGTTGTGAGTCTGAAGTTGGTGTACCTGTTGATTTGGAGGGAGATTACTCCAATCAAACCATAAAAACTGTCGACTACCCTGAATTGTTGAAGAAAGGGTTTACTTTAAAATGGCATGGAAATGCATGCGTCTAGTGTAAAACAAGCAGTGGCCGATGCGGGTTTGAAAATGATCATAGTGTATGTTTTTGTCCTGATGGAACTCATCGTACAGACTGCAACGATGGCAAGACACTAAGAACTAGAACTTGTTTGATCTAATTGCTAAACTATTTTTTTGGTTCTTAAAAAGTGAGTTATTGTTTTTCTAAAGCCAGAAAATTGTTTCTAGTTCCTAGTAAAACAAGGGCTAAGAATCAATTTCTGTTTTGTGTTCTTAGATTTTGTAGGATGGTGCTTAAGCTAAAGAAGTATTAGATTTTAGAAAATGCTGAGAAGGCTAGGAGATCATAGTTGTCTTTTGAGGAGTTATTACTGCTAGCACTAGGTATGTATAAGAAGACCATTTGAATATTATAGTTATAATCTCCCTCTTGTTGACTTCTAGTTCCTAGGAAATAACGAAACAGGTTTTTTCTTTTTTATATAACCAAAAGCAGTTGTTTTGAGGTTTAATTTGCTCCTTTGAAGCTTTCCTAGCTGAATACATAGAAGAATTAATGCAAAATTAATTGGTTTCCTTGTCAATCCCATCTGTTGATTACCCTATCTCCAACTTATCCCACAATGACCAGTAGACCATATCGGCCAAAATTGGCCCGGTAAGCTAGCTGTAAACCTTGTTTCTAAATCTAAACTCGGCAGTACGTATGACCTATTCTTAGAGTTGGTGAATAATGACTATATAAAAGAATAGTCAAGTAATTTATTATTATTTTGTGAAATCCACTGTTTATATTTTACCCTATAATTTCTACTGTTCCCGACCATGTCTGTGGTTTTATATACTCTTCTGCAATGGACCACTCTGTTCCATTTTTTTGCATTATGGAGGAAGAGCTTGATCTTTGGAGTTTCTTATTATAATTTTACTAAAAATCAATATCAACCCCATGTAGCATGTCCCCTAGTCCCTAGAACTCTTCAACCCTGATCCCAGATATATTCTAAATTCTATATTAAAATAAACTTCATTTTGTTCTCTGTGTTTGTCTGGCTGAAGGTGACGAGTATGATACGCTTACTTTTCAGAGTTTTTTAAACCTATATATGGCTGATGGTACGTAGCAATGATTGGAGTTCCACAAGACACTTCAGGAGCTGTTAAATATTAGTCTTCCATTTTAGTTTCATAATTATCTGTCCTTGTCCTTGTCCTTGTCAAAGCCATTCTTTATTCGAATTAGTAAGGCAAAAAAATCCAGTAGCTAGTCAAACTGATCTACCAGAAGAAGAAAACAGAAGAGACAGTAGTGAGATTGAATTGTTCAATGCAATTAGCACTCACTATAACTAGTCCCTTTTGCATATGTGTTTCAATTCAATCTTTGTTTTCTCTTCCAACCAATATCACCCAGATGAGGCTGCAGAAGCTGATCAATCTGGAAAAACTCATCCAAGTTGGTATCATCATCTTCTTCTTCTTGACCTTATCTGTAGAGTCCGTTCTATCCACAGACCCAAGATATGAAGCCTGCCGCGGACCAAGAAACTGTGGCACTGGTCCTAGTATAAGCTACCCTTTCTATATCCATGGTGCCGGAGTAGACTTTTGTGGGCAGCCGGATTTTAAGATTGTCTGTGAGGAAAAGAAACCTATATATTCAACCCCAAGAGGCCCTTACATCATCAAGGATATCTCGTACGAAAACCAGTCATTTCGGTTGGCTGCTGTTGAACTTGAGAATACTACATGTCTTGCTCCTTCTCACTATTTTTCCAAACACTCTTCGCTCAGTTTTAGTTCCAACCATGCTGATATACAGTTCTTTTATGGATGCAACGAATCATTTACACTGAACTTGAGAGATTTCTGGTTCCTTGTGCCTCAAATTCGAGTTATCATTCCTTTGTTGCTCTAGTCCCTGGGACTGTTGACTTGAGTAAGGGAAAGGGCTGTGAGTCTGAGGTTGCTGTACCTATTAATTTGGAGGGAGACCAAACTAATCAAACTATAACAAGTGTGGACTATGTTGAATTGTTGAAGACAGGGTTTATTTTAGAATGGCATGGAGACGCATGTGAGAAATACTGCAGAGAAAGTGGTGGTCGATGTGGGTATGAAAATGGAGTTAGTGTGTGTTTTTGTCCTCATGGAACTCATCCTACAAACTGCAATGAAAATGGTAAGCCATCTTTAGATATCCTTTTGCTAAGTTCAATCTCTCTCTTTTTCATATCTCCTTTCGCTATAAGTTCAATCTCTCTCTTTTTTATATCTCTTTTTACATATTTTTTTACACAATCTTAGTCTTGTAGAATTATACAAGCGCTCTAGGAAGTTTGTTTGAGCTTGTTCTCTGAAACTCCTCCAATCCCGGAAGAGATAGAAGCCCTGATTCAAGAATTAATTTTTATAGGCACAAGGCTGATGTTCTCAAAACTCTGCTTTCATGGTTTCCGGGAAACCCAACACCAATTCCCATTAACAACTCTCTAACTGGTGTACTCTTGTATTTAAAATAATCCCTGTGGAAAAATAAATGGTTCCCATGTCAACCTCATATGTTTACCCCGTCTCCTAAGTATACCACAAAAACCACGGCCCAAACCTGGCATGGTTCAGGTTCAAATAGCTCTAACCTTGTTTCAATGCGATCTTCACCTTCGACTAATTCCTGGAGTTTTGGTGAAAATGACCAAGAGCAACTACTACATATGCAGAAACATTTCTATCTATGCCTTGTGGCCCACAGAATTTACCATATTTTCTAGTTGCCCCATCCTTTTCTCCGTGGACACCATTTATTAATTTTACCACATAAGTTGACACCAAAAAGCTTTTGCAAAACCTGTGGACCATTCAAATCACTTGCATTTGGTAGTGATTAAGACGCGTAAATAAGCTCCACTTTGATTGTAATATAGTTATATATATACCATATGTACGGTTCACACGCATAAATGTAACACGATCTAGATATAAATGCTTCACGTGATATTCATAATCTTTTTCTCTGCCGTAATCTGTGCGGTTCAAAGGGGAGTCCCAATAGTCTTGTTTGGATAGTGCACTATAAGACTTTGAAAGGTCAATTTGACAGGTCTTCGCTGTTGCTTTGAAGTGCTATTGGGGAAATAGAAGGGAAACTCTCTTGATTTGACTACTTGGTGCATGCAAATCAAACACACATTAATACCTTCTTTCTCTTAATATAGACTTCCATGTCTTAATTTCCAAGCCAAGTAGCGTGTAGAGTATAGAAATGAGGAAACATGTTGCGAGAAATAATGAAAAGAAGTTAATAGGAAGAGCCTTATTGTCGCAGCAGAAAACTGGAATCTCACCGGTTGTTCGGTTGAGATTTTTGGAGATGGCTTTAGGACCTTTGTTTTTCTTATTTGTTCTCACTCATCTAGTGCTCCTTAACTCGGCCGAAGAAGAGAAACACCATCCACATTGTGAACCATTTCAGTGTGGAAAACTAGGTGAGATTCGCTGGCCTTATAAGGAAAAGAAGCATCCTCATCATTGTGGCTTGTACACAGTCGATTGTTCTGAAGAAAACAGTCCCAAGATCCAATTGAAAAAGGAAGGACACTGGTATCAAATCTCTAAAATCTCTCAGGCAGATTCTATTTTCATCAATGACACTGACCTCCGGAAAACGCTCACTTCCCGCAGCTGTGAATCTTTGGAAAAGTTTGGTCTTCCGAGCCCTTCCTTGTTCTTTTCACCATTTAAACCGAATATAGTGAACCTCTTCAAATGCAACAGCAGTCTTCACATTACTCTACCCACAGCCTTTTATAGCACAAACTGCGGAGATTACAATCTCTTCTACACTCTTATACCAAATAGCAGCTTAGATTACAATCTCTTCCCACCACAATGTTCATTCATCCAGCTTCCTGCAAACAACACTGGAAATGTTCACAGTGATTTGTTTGAATTCCAATTAGCTTCTTCCTTCTATCTTCATGTTGAAGTGATCCAATCCTTAGAGTGCTTGAAATGCCAAGAAAGAGGAGGCGAATGCCTGCTTGCTGACAGCAAAAAACAATTCCGTTGTACAAAAGGTATTTATATTTCAGACTACATGAGGGCGCAAACATTTACATACCCGTGTGTGTATTACATTTTGAAATCGTTTGACCTGCTATTCTCTCTCTTCTTGCAAACTCAATTCCTTTTTCCCCTGCACAATTACGCATTCCTTTGTTCTTTCTCTTCTATGTTGATTACAGGTTTGGAGAGGTTTGCATGTTCATTTCCCAGAATTTATGTTCTCCCTCTAGAACTTTGTTCCAAGTTCTAGTTTCTACAAAATAATGAACAGAAATTCTTTTGATAGTAGGCAGTTGCTACAGCTTGATTTCTCACTTTGAATCTCCTCCAAGCCTAAGTATAAGAGACATAGATTCAAGATTTTTAGGCAAAAGGCTGAAATGACGAAAGGAAAATAGCCTGTGATGGTATAGTTCTACCTCCCATTTCCAAACTCTGTTTTTCTGATTTCCAGGAAACCAAGCACCAATTCCCACTGTCTTACTGGCGTACTCTCAAGAGAAATGGAAATATATATGCTTAGCTTAGGCGAGAAGAATAAAGAGGAACCAGAAAAGAAATGTAAAATAGGTTCCTTTCCCTTGTCAACGTCATCTGTTTGCTCCGTCTTCTACTCATCCCACAAAGACCACGGGCCAAAATTGGCATGGTTCAGGTTTAGATAGCAGTAAACCTTGTCCTTATGCAAACTTTACCCTTGACTAATTCCTGTAGTTCTGGTGAAAATGGCCATGACCCATTAGTTACGATATTATATATAAGACATATCTATCTCTGTCTCTTTGCCCACAAACGTTATGATATTTCTCTAGCTGCACCATCCTTTTTCTCTGTACACACTATTTCTTAATTTTCCCCGCAAGTTGATACCAAAGCTTTTCCAAAACCTGTGGACCACATACTTTTCCAAAACCGGTGGCCCACATGCATCTCTTTGTATGGCATTTGTGACTACGACGCGTAATTAAGCTCCTCTTAAAATTTCTACATATGAAGGTTCACACTCATATATTTCACTATCCTTATATATATATTATATGTATATATTTATGTTTAACAAGAGATTCCTAAGCTTTTATTTGCCGTAATCTGTGCGGTTCAAAGGAGAGCCCAAGAGTTTCTATTAGGCAGTCAATATCTAATCTGATATATTTAGGAGACTTTGAAAGGTCAAGTAGTCAGGTCTTCGATGTTACTTGAAGTTTGGAGGGAAGATAGAAGGAAATTACACAGAATTGAGACGTCGCTTTAGATGGAAAATTCTAACAAACGTGGATACTCCGCTTTGCTAATCTTTTCTAGACCCTGTTTCTCTTCATAAAGTCTTCCGTGTCTGAATTTCCAAGTCAAGTCGCGTGTTACGTATAGAAAAGAGGAAACATAGTGGTAAGAAATAATAAAAATATACGAAGATCCTTAGGTTTGCAGCAGTAACATAGTCTTGCTGGGTGTTTGGTTGAGAATTTTGAAGATGCATGCAGTCGCTGTGTTTGTTGTGTTTGTTCTCACTCATCTTGTGCTGCTTTACACCGCTGAAGAAGACCCACAACATGAATTTTGTCCAAAGTTTGATTGTGGAAACCTAAGTTCCATCGGCACTCCCTTCTACAATTTCAGGCAGCAGATTCATTGCGATGGCGGCTACCCAGTTGATTGTAGGGAACCAAATAATCCAAAGATTCAACTGATAAAGGAAGGACACTGGTATAAAGTCACTGAGATCTCTCAGGGAAATTCTATTCACATCAACGACAGAGAGCTCCAGAATGAAGTGAAATTCGGTAGATGTAAATCTTTGGAAAGTTATGGTCTTCCAAGCCCTTCCTTGTTTATTAATGTGACTTCAAAAGGACATTGAGCCTCTTCAAATGCAACCACAGTTTTCACAATATTACTTTCCCGATTGGTTTTATAATACAACCTGCGGAGATTACAATATCTACTACTATACTAATACTGCTCATCTAATTTATAATAATAGTTTTCCAAGTTTCCCACCGCACAACTGTTCCTTCATCCAGCTTCCAGCACCAGATCACACTGGAAATCCCAACGATTTCTTTTCGTTCTTACCTACTGGCTTCCGTCTTCAATTGCTTATAAATATTGATTGTCTTCAATGTCACCACGAACTACACCGTTGCCTCTTTGATTTTAAAAACAAACTCATTATTGTGCAAACAAAGATACAGGTACATTCATTATGGGGCTTAAGCAGGATGGTTATGATAGAAGAGAAAATAGTTTGTCGCAGGAAATTTTATGTTAGATATATGCATCGGGACATGTTTGAATGTTTCTGGTGAATAATCATTTGACGTACAACTCTTTAAAATCCTATTGGTTTAACTCATATATACAAATGTTGCAGGAGACAACGGATGGAGGAGGAGATTGAAGTTTGGACTAGGTAAGGTACCTCTTTATTCAAATTTCTAACGGTTAAATGGACATCTAAAATGCATGTATTTGGACAACTAAATGAAATCAAATTGTTCTGGATCCCCTGAAAATCAAATGGTTCAAAATTCATTGCATGGCCTTAAAAAATGATTTTGACCATTTAAATCTTTATTCTTAGATCTGCAGTAGTTTGACAACTATCTCATATGTCTGATATAGGTTTCGGATTGGGAGTTCCGGTTTTGTTTTGATAATCTTTATGCTATGGCGCTACAAAGAAAGACATGCTTCAAAATTCCTAGCCAGGAGCATCACTGATCCCCAGTTAAATAGAGACCTAGAAGAGGCCAGTGTTTACTGTGGCGTCCCTGTCTTTTCCTACACTGATCTTCAAAAAGCTACTAATAATTTTGATAGTGAGAAAGAACTTGGAG
The DNA here is from genome assembly GCA_007844105.2 of Rhamnella rubrinervis. Taxonomy (NCBI): domain Eukaryota; kingdom Viridiplantae; phylum Streptophyta; class Magnoliopsida; order Rosales; family Rhamnaceae; genus Rhamnella; species Rhamnella rubrinervis. The sequence continues at coordinate 7,068,379 of CM017577.2, forward strand.
ATGGAGGATTCGGAACTGTATACCATGGTAAGAGAAAAACAATTTCTCAGTTCTCTGTTGAAAGAATAATGATCAGTCACATAAAAACGACAACCAATTAAAGAGGAAAAACTCTACGCTATTTTGCTGCAACTTTTTGTTAAATGACCTTTCTTTGATCTTTGTTTTAAACTTAGGCAAACTCAAAGACGGTCGGGAAGTTGCAGTCAAGCGCCTATACCAGCACAACTACAAACGAGTAGAACAGTTCAAGAATGAAGTTGAAATCCTCACACGCCTGCGCCACAAAAATCTAGTCTCCCTTTATGGCTGCACTTCACGCCACAGCCGTGAACTCCTTCTGGTGTATGAATACATTCCCAAAGGCACCGTTGCTGATCATCTTCATGGCGATCGAGCACAACCTGGTTCTCTTCCCTGGTCTATTCGCATGAGTATTGCCATAGAAACAGCAACTGCATTGACTTATCTCCATGCTTCGGACATTGTACACCGCGACGTTAAGACTAACAACATTCTCCTTGATAACAACTTCTCCGTGAAAGTTGCAGATTTTGGGCTTTCCCGACTGTTCCCTACTGATGTCACTCACATATCAACTTGTCCACAAGGAACTCCTGGTTATGTTGATCCAGAGTATCACCAATGTTACCAGCTAACTACTAAGAGTGATGTCTATAGCTTTGGGGTTGTCCTCATTGAACTCATATCATCTATGCCAGCAGTTGATATAACCAGGCAAAAGGAAGAGATTAATTTGGCTAACTTAGCTACAAACAAGATTCAAAAATGTGAGTTCAATGAGTTGATCGACCCATCTATAGGATTCGAGTCGGATGGTGAAGTTAGAAGGATGACAATTGCTGTAGCAGCATTGGCTTTCCAATGCTTGCAACAGAGCAAGGAAATGAGACCTTCCATGGAAGAGGTTTTGGAGGCTTTAAAGAGCATTGAAAGGGAGGTGGATAGGCCTGAGGACCAAGAGAAGGAATTTGATGATTTAGGGGTGACAGAAAGGGTACAACCACCATCTTCACCGGAATGTGATGAGCTTGGGTTGCTGAAGAACACGAGGCCTCCGCTCTCACCAATCTCTGTGACCCAAAATGGCCCAGTACGAGATCTGTAACACCTAATGACAGTGGCAAAAGTATATGAGTTCATAGTTAGGACACGTGGCAAGTGATGGGTACAATACAAATTTAGTTTCCTCATTTTTATTTTTACTTGTGTTGTTGCTAATTTGGAAGCTAAATCCAAAGCATATATATAATACTGATGGGAAGGTTCAGAGGAGTGTACATATTAAACGGAGCTCTCGCTTATAGTTAATCTTTACGGTTTGAACACAATTTAGATCATGATGACCAATTCTCAATTTCTTGTCTTTTCCGCTCCCAATTGTTCATTTTTTTTTCTTTTTATTTGTTTATGTACTATTTACTAACCATATTTTATTAGAGACTCTAAAATTCCAGTCTCAACGGATTTAAGTACACCCACTTGCTGGATGAAAATTCAAACAGATGTCGACAACCCACTTTGCCTCTCTGTTTTTATTATTTATCTATCAAGTATTCCATGTCCAATTTTCAAAGTCAACTATAGCGTGTTAGCAGAGAAATGAGGGAATGAGAAAATAATAATAAAACAAGCAATTGCTGGTAAGAACCTTTGATTTTGCAGCAGAAAAGTAGAGTCTTATCCATGGTGCTCAATTGAGAGACTTTAAAGATGGCTGCAGCTCCCCTGTTCCTTTTGTTGGTTCTCATTCGTCTTGTCTCCGCTGCTGATCAAGGAGACGACCCAGACAATCAAAATTGTCCGACGTTTCCCTGTGGAAAGCTAGGCAACATCCGCTTCCCCTTCTACAGCAGTGCGTCGAAGGTTGCTGCTAGTTGTCGGTTTTACCAAGTCAATTGTACAGTTCATGATCAGCCGACGATCCAGCTGAAAGAGGGAGGACACTGGTACGGAATTGTTAACATGTCTCAGGGAGAATCTGTGTTCATCAATGGCAAAGATATTCTCAACTACTTGGAATATTCCAGCAGTGGCAGCAGTTGCGAATCTTTGGAAAGTTTTGGTCTTCCTGAACCTTCGGCAATATCTGATGTATCTTCGCCGGAAATATTGAGCGTCTTCAAATGCAACAGCAACAGCACTAGTCCTCACAATTTTACTTCCCCACAACATTTTTATAACACCAGCTGTGGAGACTACAATATCTTCTACAACACTACTCCTGCTGATGATAATGATTATAATAGCTTCCCCAAAGATCGGTGTTCCTTCATCCAGCTTCCAGCTGCATCAAATCACAATGGAAACCCCAATGATTTATCATCACTCCTTGGTGATAAGATACTTATTGAACTGGATATAAATTATGTTTGTGTTCAATGTGAACGCAGAGGTAGAGCATGCCTCTTTCATGATGAAAAGCAATACCATTTTTGTGCATCTGAAGGTATACATACATAACAATACAGGAATCCACAGAAAGTTCACATTCTTGAGCATTTTACATGCAGGCATACAAATTTTCTAGTATGTTCTTCTGGTGAATGCTAATTAAGTTTCTGAGTCTTCAAAATTTTGATGCTTTAACCGACAAACTCTACTTTGTAACTACTTTTGCAGGAGAAGGTTACAGAAAAAGATTGAAGTTGGGACTAGGTAAGTTACCTCTTTAATGAAAAATATGATTGGTATATGCTCGTACTCATCTAAAGAATATGTTGAATAACCAACGTAAATCAAATCATTCCTGGCAAGGCCTCCAATGATTTAATTTCGTTAGTGTGCTGCCATTTAGAGGCTAGCACCCAAGAAAACTGGAGAAATACGAGAATCCATTGCAAGGCCTTAACACGGCCTCAGATTCTTTCAAACTTTTCAATTGTTACTGCAATAAAAGCTCTTGTTCTGTTTAAAACATGACATGCAAGGTCTTGGACCTGTTGGTTTGATTAAGATTGACTAATCTCATATTTTTTCTGTAGGTATCGGATTGGGATTAGGAGGTCAACTTTTACTTTCAATAATATTCTACATTCTCTGCTGCTACAAGAAGAAAAATGCTTCTTCGAATTTCCTCTCCAGGAACATTACTGATCCCCACTTAAGTAAAGACCTAGAAGGGGGCAGTGGCTACTTTGGTGTTCCTGTGTTTTCCTACAAAGATCTTGAAAAAGCTACTAATAACTTTGACAGAGAAAAAGAACTTGGAGATGGAGGTTTTGGAACTGTATACCATGGTAAGAGATAAACACTTCTCAGTTCTCTGTTCAATATAAATAATGATCATTCACTAGCAAAGGAAATTGAAAAGGGAAAATTTGAATAGTATTTTCTGCAACTTTGTTGAATGAGTTTTATTTGATCCTTGTTCTAATCTAGGAAAACTCAAAGATGGTCGTGAAGTTGCAGTCAAGCGCTTGTACGAGCACAACTACAAACGAGTAGAACAGTTCAGAAACGAAGTTGAAATCCTCACACGCCTGCGCCACAAAAATCTAGTCTCCCTTTATGGCTGCACTTCACGCCACAGCCGTGAACTCCTTCTGGTGTATGAATACATTCCCAAAGGCACCGTTGCTGATCATCTTCATGGCGATCGAGCACAACCTGGTTCTCTTCCCTGGTCTATTCGCATGAGTATTGCCATAGAAACAGCAACTGCATTGACTTATCTCCATGCTTCGGACATTGTACACCGCGACGTTAAGACTAACAACATTCTCCTTGATAACAACTTCTCCGTGAAAGTTGCAGATTTTGGGCTTTCCGACTGTTCCCTACTGATGTCACTCACATATCAACTTGTCCACAAGGAACTCCTGGTTATGTTGATCCAGAGTATCACCAATGTTACCAGCTAACTACTAAGAGTGATGTCTATAGCTTTGGGGTAGTCCTCATTGAACTCATATCATCTATGCCAGCAGTTGATATAACAAGGCAAAAGGAAGAGATTAATTTGGCTAACTTAGCTACAAACAAGATTCAAAAATGTGAGTTCAATGAGTTGATCGACCCATCTATAGGATTCGAGTCGGATGGCGAAGTTAGAAGGATGACAATTGCTGTAGCAGAGTTGGCTTTTCAATGCTTGCAACAGAACAAGGAAATGAGACCTTCGATGGAAGAGGTTTTGGAGACTTTAGAGAGCATTGAGAAGGGGGAGGATAGGCCTGGGAACCAGGAGAAGGAATTTGACGACTTCGGGGTGACAAGGAGTGTACAACCACCACCTTCACCAGAATGTGATGAGATTGGGTTGTTAAAGAACATGAGGCCTCCACTTTCCCCAATCTCTGTGACCCAAAAATGGCCCAGTACTAGGTCTATAACACCTAATGACAGTGGCTAAAGTTTTTTTTTAACCTTCTCTCATACATTTCAATATACGATATATAAGGTCATATTTAAGAAATTAAGACACATAAAGTGATGGGTACAGATTTATTTCCTTCTCGTTTTACTTGTTTTCTTCCTCATCGGAAGCTAAATCCAAGGCATATATATTACTAAGTGAAGGTTCAGAGGGAGTGTATATATTTAAACAGAGCACTTGTACTTAATCATTATAGTTTAAATACAATTTAGACCATTATAACCCATTGTCAAATTCTTGAATTTTCCACTCCCCACTATTCTTTTTCTTTTCTTATATGTCATTGACTAACCATATCATACTAAATGCTCTAAAATTTCAATCTTGCTGACTTGTAAACTGGGATTTTCAATAGATTGGCAGGGTAAGTTATCTGTAACCAGATTGAAGTTGACCCACTAAAGATATACCTTTCAAAACAACTACCTGATTTAATATTTGAAGACAAACGTGACCAAAGGAGGTTAGACGTTTTAAGTTTTATAATTACAGAGTATTAATATCCGAACAATATTATTCAACTTTTCAATTCAAGGCTAATATGGAATGAGAATAGTATCAATTACCTAGAGGCCGGACTATACTTAATCCAAATGACCAGAAACCAGATGACCTAAAAAAAAAATACTTAAAGAGAACAAATTTATAACACAGTCAAAGAGGGCTGAGGCAACCAGCTACAAGGAAGAGACACTATGTTCATGTCTCTAAAGTCTATTATCATCACAGAAAATAAAGAAACAGTAATAATAAAAAATGTCTATGTCTATTTTTTATTTTATTAGTATTTAGTAATGCTAATTTTTCTGGAAGATGAAAATGGAAAAAACTATGAAAGATTGAATATTCAAATTCTGCTATTTTTAGTCAATAGTAGGAGGAAAGGACTAAGTCAAAATGACTAATGAGGGTCTGCCTCTTTTTCATAACCCAATACCATTAGAGAATTTACTTGGAAAATGCACCTACTTTTTTTTTTTTATCCCTTTCTCTCTCTTTCCCTCATTTTCTTGGCAGGCCTTTGAAGGCGCACACTTTTGAAATTGTGAAATAAAAAAGAGAAAAATCCAATTACTATTGTAATAAGAAAAAGATGCAGTGATCAGTTCCCAACATATCCTTTTCTCTCCCTCAGAAGCAATCAAAACCAGCCGCTCTAAACCCATACCATCATCATTAACAAAAACAACCATTCAAATTCAAAAATTCACAGAAGAAAAGTTTCAAATCAAATCAATCATTTCTTATATAAAGAGAGAAAAGAAGAAGAAAAAAAATCCGAAGCAGCAAACCTCGAAAATGGCAGCGCTGCAGAAATTCAAGCTACTCGCGACTCAGTGCGGCGTGACTCAGAGTCCAACTCGGAGCCCTAGAACGTCCCCGGTCGTCAACCTCCGTCGCCGGAAAACCACTCTGCGGATGCTCCTCACGCGGAGCACCGGTCGGCGATCTCCTCGACGGCGGGAAAATCCAGCAATTCAGTTACGACCGGAAGCGTTGCCGGAGAAGAGGAAAGACAGCGAGAAGGTTTTGGCGCAGAGGCCGAGCCTGAAGGACCTGTTTGTGTCTTCGCCGCCATTCGAAGTTGAAAGAAGTGGCGGGCACTTCAAGGAGAGGAGTGTTGGAGGAGTTGAAAGTCGAGAGCTTGGCTTGGCTGTTAGCAAAGGAATCGGTGGCGGTTCGACCGGTTTGGAATCCGGACCCGGTTCGCCGAGAACGGTTTGGATGGGATTTCGTAACAGGTCGTTATTGAAGAGAGCTTGGCGCCCAGTTCTGGTTACAATTCCTGAATCCTCATAAATTTGGTATAATTATTATTATTATTATTTATAAATAAAACAAAATTTTATTATGATTTCTAATTTAACATTTTTACTTAGAATTAATATAATTCAGCTTAATCATTTTTCATTTTTTTTTCCAACTATAATTAATTGTGTGGTACAACAAGACAATAATTAAAGTATGATTTCTAATTTACCATTTTGAGTTATGAATTATAAAGTTCAGCTTAATAAATTTTCATTTTTTTTCCCCGAGTACAATTAATTGTGGTACAACAATATCATGACTTATCTCTCTTTTTTTTTCCAATTAATTTGCAATTTTAAAAAAATTTTGCTGTCTTTTATTTTCTCTAATTTAAAATTTTGTTTTGGACAATTTTCAATTAAGAGCTCATTTTTTGTATTTGGTAATTTTTCATCCAATGTTTCACCAAAAATAAAAAGTAACAAAAAAAAAATCATCTAATTTCATTGTCATTTATTATTGTGAGCCTGTGAAAGCACGAGTAGTTGTAATCCATTGAGGATTAAAGGTGCTTCATCAATTTCTATATGATCTTCAATCTTTGAAAAAAATAGATGAGGATCAAGAAAACAAATTCAACTTTTTTAGTTTTTTGAGGTATATGTGCAAAAGTTAAAGTGGCTTTGGACCAAAACAAGGACCATGGTTTTGTGGGAGACCATATGACATGCTTTATGAAGCACAAAAACTTATTGACAAATAAAGGAAAAATTTTTAAGATAAGGCCTATTCATACCAGCAAAGGCTAGGCTTGGCATTTTGATTTAAACAAAAGTAAAACTTACATACATCTATGGTTGGTGTTGGTCTTGTAGCATTTGTATATCTATACATGTGTGCGCGTATATATGTAAATCCATTACATGGGACATGAGAAAAATTTTGGTACTTCTCTTGATAACCCAGATGGGTTTTCTTGATAATTTGCAAATTCTTTACCCTGCATTCTAGATTCTAATGCAGGTGAGTCAACACTGTTGAGCATACCAAATTGGTAAATTGCAATAAATAATAACAGCAATTATTTCTGTGGCCTAAAGAATAGTAAGAGGAGCTAAAGAAAAGGCTGGAATCCAAAACATTGAAAACCCACTCTCCAACTGGAAGATTTATTGTATTCCACTTTAAGTGAAAGCACCACCCTATAAGATTCTTGCTTATCCACTCAATGAAACCTATTGACCTGATTTGTGAAAAGGACTGTACCATGTGCAACTGGATTAGCACATTCATCTTTAACTTCCTTGTGTATCTTTCAAATGGGCCTGTGTATTAGTCACAAGCTATCAACTAAGCCAAGGACAAAAACCACACCATGTCATCTACCTACAATGCAACTATACATGTAACAAATCTCTAAGGAATCAGAGTCTATTTCCTGTCATAAAAAGTGATTCGAGTGATACAGTTACATGCCTAGATGCTTCATTTATTAACAAAACAAAAGGAATGCAATTGTTTTTCTCTTCAATATTCCAAAAGAAAAGATGGGGAGAGAACTATTTGAATGCTTAAATAAGGCACATTCACATTATAAACAATCAAACCACTGAAGCAAAAATTAAGCTTCAAATTAAAAAAAAAAATTGTACTAGCATTTTTGTTCACCTTTTCAAGTTAATTCTATTATTCTATTCTTACAGAAATTCCCTCATAGGGCAACCGATCAAAATGAAATAGCAGTCCATCAGTGTCTTGCTGATAACTGCTCTTCGTTTCAAATGGAATTGATGGAGTTCTCTTATTTGTTTGGGTTTGTGTTTGCCGAAAATTATTTTCTGATTTGCCAGCACCTTCGTTTCCTTGCTGAGATTCAACATGGTCATCGGATTTTGGATAGGCTTGTGAATGATTTTTATCTGGGGGAATAACCCTTTGCAAAAACCTATGTATCATTTCGTATGAGGTAAATGTAATGATGGCAGATGGAGTTGTTCTCAACAGATTAGTTGCACAACCACGATAGAAACCCGGAAGACCTTCCTTGTGGTACACTTTATTAATACAATCAATAACCCTGTATAGTGGACTTGAATATTTCTAGACTGCCCTTGTTCTTGCAACCTGGAGCGAATGACCTGTTACATTACATACAAACAGAACAAAAATGGAAGTGAATTACATGACATGGCCACAAAAATAAAACAGAAAACGGAAGTAAATGTGTGAGAGAGAGAGTGAGAGCATACTTCATGAGGGTAGGTCATTACAGAAGCAACTACTTTGGATATTGCTGAGGCAATGGCAACACTGCTAGCATTTAGCTTATCAACTGTTGTATTCTCTGAGAATTTTATCTTTAATCAGCAAACTTAAACGTGAAAGAACACAAAATTCCTCTAAACAAACTCAGAAAAGAAGTAAATATAACACCATAGTACCCTTTTTAGCCAAGTAATACTTCATCTTTTCATAAGTTGGAAACTGAATTGCAACATGACTTATCCCCGCCAATGAAGGCACAATACCACTGTTTCAAATCAATAAGAAATAGTATAACGAATAAGAAATCAAAACCTATATATATACAGCATGAAAAGATTTCTAAGGATGACGAAAATGGACCATAGGAAATGAGATAGATGACTGGAATATGAACATTTTATCATTTAAGAAGTAATTAGAACATTTATAATGATTATGCTATTGATGTTTTTATTTAGGTTTAAGAATACATATGGTAACAAGGGCTCTAAATTGAATTTTTTGGAATACCACCATAAAACCCTATAAGCCTATATAAAATATATATGCAAATGCACATGTTGTAGGTACATATATTTTTCCATATATCATTAATTAAAATGCATATCTTACAATATGTGATACTTTATGTAACCCTTCTTCAAAAACCATACAAGTTCAAATAATATTTTGAGAACTATAAATATACTTATATATGAAAGAAACGGACCTATAAAATCCTCGAACACCTTCCTCATGCTCAATCCTTGACAAAGCAGAAAACATGCTTTTGTATGGAACTATATCTGGTCTCATTCCCCCTCTAAAGAAAGAAGGAAAAAATAAATAAATGTCTTAACATGCAGAAGAGCTTAGGAACCACTTGAGCTTCCTAGCCATATCATAGAATTACAATGAGAAATATTTAGAGAACATTAAATAATGTCTTAGATACTGAGACAATTATTAAGACTAACATTAGTAGCAGAAACCTAACATAGGCATATACTAACCTAATCAGAAAGTGTTGAATATTGAAAAGAAGAGTTACTTGCAATCCAATATAATCAAATTTGACATCTTTGAGGACCTACTATTTATTTTGAGGTTATAAAAACGTAAATAGAACCAAACTATAAAGTAGAGGGAATAGTGGCACAAAAAACAATAATAGTAAGCACTTGTTAGCTTGAACAGAAACCTCTAAGAAATCTACAAGTTTCAAAGATTCAAGCACTAGTTTCTCTTCATAACCACTTGCCAAGGAGGCTTACATTTACGGTTCAAAACGTATGCCTGATTGGCTGACCCCATTTACCAGTTATATCTGGGTTAATATGTTTCCAAGAGTACAACATATAGAAGCATTTTTGTGGCAATAAAAATGCTTCTAACTGAAAAATTAACTGGAGCTACAGAACCCTGAATCACACGCATGTGAATACAAAAACTCATGTACATGTGTATTTAACAATATCAGTTCCAAAACACTTTTTGAACTGAACAAGTATTCAGCAAAGTACATATGATCCATAATCCTGCACTCCCAGTTTAAAAGTGAATTACAAACATAAGAACAGAAACTCACTTGAAGTCTGGTCTTAACGACCCACAATGGATTCGTTGAAATAGCTGTAGCCGCCCCAGCACCAGCAGCAGCTATCATGTTTTCACCAACTGTGAGTTGATTGCTGCCATCAACTACAATATTACAATCTCGAATGTCAAAAGAAATAAATAAATAAATAAACCAATAGAAATTGGCTTCACAGTTCAGAACCAAAACAAGAACAGGATAATATATATATATATATATATAAGAAGCCCAAGAGAAGACAGGCACAAATTACGGTCGAAAACACTATTGACTATTGAGAACCAACCATGTGAATGGAGTAGGTCTTTTAGTCGCTCATAAACTGTGAAGTACACCTATATAAAAAATTAACACTTTTGTCACTAGGAAGTTGTATCATCTAGTTAAGAAATAAACCAGGATCATAAATGGACATGACAAATAAATGCTATCTGATTTGGAGAAAAACTTAATGAATTTAACAAAATATGAGTCAGAGTTTTGCAGAACTGCCTCCTCGCCACTACCAAGAGGAGTTGGGGAGAAAATGTTCCCTGTCATATGCTGATTGAAGAATTCTAACTAATATTATAACATTTTCTTCACTGATAAATAAGTCAAAGAGGAAAAATAAAATCCCTTTACATGCTCCATTTCCAGATTTTCTGGATACAAGGATATGTATCATCATGTTGGGGCTGTGGAACCAAAGAGTTTAATGAGACGTCTACATTTAGGAAAGGCAAATTATGCAACCCCTTCAATAAATTGTGTGGTAGAAATGACCATCTTAGAGACTAAGCTTTTGTATCAGAGGGGGCAAAACCCAAGGTTTGAGAAATTTTATTGAAGAAAAAGATTTATTCATACATGCACCATAGAACGGAGAGAAAAAGAAATTAGATTTCCGTAGAAAGCTTTTACCCATAGAATATGGCTATAGGTGAGGCATGGTCTCAATATTATCCACTTAGAGAGGCATATCAAGACTTAACTACTCACAAAACAAACAAAATTATATCATCCTTATCCTTAACACCAGAACTACCCCCCTGAAATTTACATGAATGATAAAAAAGATTAGTTTTTCCCAGATAGATTATAGAAACCAGATATTGAGTTAAAATTCATGGAAAATTTAACATTCCCTGCCCCCATTGACTCACTGAGCACTCACTGCAGCATTATTATGCTAAAGCAATGGTCGGAGAGAGTAAGTGGAAAAATAAGTTTTTGAATCCATTAATTGAGGTTTTTTCAAACCCTTCTTTTCTGGAAACAAATGAAGAAAAATACTTACCGCCCAGTTTGGAAGTAGGGCTACTATTGTTGGTGAAAGACCTCGATACATCCCCCTCAAACCTTCAGTCTTTACTATATTCCGTAGACTACTGATAATGACACTACCTGAGTAAGACCAAGGGAAGCCAAAGAATACATTGAGAATCACAATTTTGGCTAGAGCAGTCTGTTTCGCATATAGTTCCAGATTTGCTTGCTCTTCCTATAAGCTCAAGTAGCTAATGTAACTAATTTGGCACTGAAATCAAACCTAGGAATACACAATTTTCTACGCCATCTAGAGTCATTTCGTCTACTATAATTTGAGAATATAACTTCAAACCTAGGACTATATAATTTTCTTCGTCATCTAGAGTCATTTCTTCTACTATAATTTGAGAATATAATTATTTAATCAAGGTCATTCTTCCATATGAACAAAAAATTTAAAACAATTATGTACTTTTATAACAAACTTATCTCCACAGTCATTTTCACCACTTTTTACTCATACATATTCTATTGGAAATTAGAAGTTCCACGAAAACGTTAATTGTTCAGAATTCCCCACTAGTAATATAGTTTATATTTTAAAACGTAGACACTTGAGCATACCTCCGTGACCAGAAGGGAGGCCATGGACTTGAAGCCTTGTCTTGATCACATCCAAAGGGCACACAAACGTAGCGGCAATAGCACCTGCAAGGCAAATCAACGGTCAACCTCTCAAAAAGTTAAAAAGATAAAGCAGTAAAGAAAAACAATAATAAAAAATCCCCAGAAGGTCCATCTCGATCACCATTGCAACACATAGAACAAACATGCAAGAACAGAATCTAATACTCCTTCCACACAAACCAAAATGTAATATTTTCAAAGGAATCACTGAAAATGTCAAATGCGTACTAGAAAGCTAGCAGAAGGAAGCAATAAGCAATGAAATGTTGCATAATTTAAATGAAACCCAGAAAAAAGTAAAGAGGTTAAGACTGAAAGAAAGTGAAAAAAAAAAAGCTTTAGCAGAAACAACAAATAACGAAAGGCTGAAATTTGAATGAAACCCAGAAAGAACTGAGAGCTGAAGATTGAAAAGAAGTTGGAAAAAGAGCTAACCAGCGGCGGCACCGGCACCGGCGTGGTAGATGAAATCTCTAGTGCTTAAACCTTTAGATGTTTCGCAAGAGCCACCCATCGTCTTAAAACCTCCACGCTTCGATAAAATCCAATGAAATTCTCATGGCCGATCTACATATATATATGCCCACGAACTCGCTTCTCACCGTTGCATAATTTCAGAGAAGGGAAGCGAATGTGGGTTGGGTCTGTCTGCCTTCTTTGAAGGGTTATAGGCGGTGAAAGTTGGACCAGTGAAAATGCCAAGGACGTGTTCGTTACTCAAATTTGAACGGGAATGAAATTAGAATTCGCAGACATTTCTTCCAAATTGCGAGGTAAGAAAACCACAACAAATAGAACTGTATTGTTCAAGCACTGCTTTGCCTTGGGATCTGGAAATGGAAATTGTACATATTCCAAGCTCGAGCTCATCAATAAAAGCTACCATTGCTTTTTGGTCCTCCTTTTTCTCTGTATTTTCCCTTTCTTTTCCTTTCCATTCCCATTTTTTTTCCTTCTATTTATTTATTACTTTTTGCTTGATTCCCTTTATTTTTTTTTCTCTCTCTTATTACAACTACTTTAATTATAATTTAACGAATTTGCAAATAATATTTTACTAAGCAATATGTATTTAAATAAAAAATAACATAGATAATAAATTACTTCCCCCCCTTTCATTTTTTAATTGCATTTGTTCTTGTCAAGTAATCCTATAATGTAAAAGATAAATGCATCAAAATTCAAGAAGGAAAGAACTAAAAATCAAAGAGGTTTTTTGGTAGATTAATATAAAAAAATGATGTGTGTATAAAGATTATATTGGAATTGCAAAAAGAACCAACCTAACAACTTTCATTTAATTTTTGGGCTGGTGGTGTGAACTCAGGTTGGGATGAAGTTTTATCTCCACAAACAAGTAAAGATCAGCCATTTTATTGGGCCGAGCTTGGCCCAGTTATGCTTAAAATTGTTGAAAATGACGGTCGGCACAAATATCCCAACTGGTTTTCGTTTCTTCTTCTTTTATTTATTATTATTATTTTTTTTTTTTCTAAGAAAATTGGTGTCCTCTGTTATTAGGTAAATGCATATAGTGAACATATAAGTTTTTTTTTTCTTTTAGGTAAATGAACTTTGAAGAAACTTTTTGTTTTTTAATGGCACAAATGAACACTGAAAATTTAAAATTGTGTTGCCCCAATTAAACTAGTATTAAACTAATAAATGATTAAACTAGCTTCTTTTGTTAAATGTTTGTATAATTGTGCATAAAGAAAAAAAAAATAGATTTTTGAAGGGAGCACCAATAATACAATCCTATCATGCAAAGAATTCTTTCAAAATACTTTAATATGTACCATATTTAGGATTTAATATACACTAGTTCTCTCTAATTTGGCCAAACTTCAAATAAAACATTTCAAAAAAAATTTTTTTTTTTTTTTGAGACTCTTTAGTTTCCACTTTGATTCAATTAAGGATTTCTCTCCAAATTTTTTAAATATTTTGGAATTTCTAACTGAAAATATAATGTTCAAGTTCCTTATTTGGGTGAGGTAAATGACATGAAACTCTTCTAAATTCTTTGATAAATAACAACGTGTTTTTTTTTTTTTTTTTACTAATTTAGACAATTATTTTATGTTTTCTGTGAGAGATTTAAAAACATTTGTAGAAAGTATCTTGAATCAAATTGGAAATTAAAAAATTTAAAAGAATCTTATTTAAAATTTTGTCAGACTAGAGGTTACTAAAGTATATTAACCATAATATTTAACGCCTTGTATGTGAGTTATGTAACTAATAATTAAATAAAAACAATCACACTACATGGCATTTTCTCATTAGTCAAGGGAAGAAGAAAATTAAAATTTTGCTTAAAACCATTATGTCAGACCCTGCTAATATGTTCTAAAAAATCCACCATCTTACTTTGGTGGAGCTGAATGTTAAATAAATAAAAAAAAGTTATATGGGCATGGCATCTGATGCTTCCAGTGACAATTCTCATCCTTAACAATCCCACTGTTTTTTTCTTTTTCATTTTTTTTTGTACATAAATGCTTTTGAAAGTAATATTTCTAATTAATATGAAGCAAACAAAATACAAACAGTAAAAGGGTATGAATAATAGTAAAAGATTAACAATAAGGTACTATGCAATGTATCTCAGCGGAGAACCTGCAAAAATATGATCAATATTTGCACTTTCTTTAAGGGCATGTTCGGCAAGATACGCTATCTTCAATGCCAGAACCCAGGCTGGTAAGCCAGTGGTTGGCTGTCTCTTGTATGTGGAACAAACAAGGCACTCATGTAGGGTCATAGAAAACCCCATTCCCAGCCTACAATCCCACACATCCTCAGCACTCTTTTAGACCATTCTTTCAATATATATACATATATATATATATATATATATATATTATTCCTTGTGTCCAAAGTATGAAAATAAAAATGAACAATTTGCTACGATTGATCCAATGCAAATTGGCTTTGGGAAATTCTCAGAAAGTTAAAGTCTCAGGTTTGGTAAAGAAGTTGTTGGGAAGATAATTATAAATATATTTATGTACCAAGTTGGAGACTGTGTGTGTGTGTGTGTGTATATATCCTTCTTTTGTATGACTTCCACTGAGATTTTCATGGATTATTACCATTTTGCCTTTCAATAAAATTTGGATGTTGGCATACGCTTTCACTCTTCTTTTCTTTCATACATAAACACAAACACATTGCACGCATAAACGACACATTCTCTCGTGACAAGAGGATTTGAATAATTTGTGATCATATACCAACTGTCTCTCTGTCTTATAGCAATGTTTTAAGAATTTTGTTTATATGCTAGCAGTGAAATCATTATGCTCTTTTATGACTAGGGTTCTGAATATTTTGTTAAATATAGGCTTCTATGTCATGTGAAAGAAAGGCAATCTAAGTTTTCATGTTTGGGAAGAAATAGAAAAATGTCAATCCATGTTTGGAGAATTTTTACTCTTCTGCTATATGAAATATGAATGATTCCCAAGTGATTTAACTTTGCTAAATGGCAGCAGAGTAAACAATTTCACGAAGCATTTAGGCAACAACTTTTTATGACTGATGGAAACCGGTCTCATTTAAATAATAATGTTTAAGAATTAATTACATTGTCAAATCTAATACAATAACAAGTGGATGATAATAATCCTGATGGACCATTGTCATCTAATGCAAATAAGCAAGGACAACAAAATCCTAACAAGTAGTTGAATCTTCACATTACTTTTAATAAAGTGAGTACGATAAATTAAATTAGGAGAATATGAATGAGACTGTATTTTATTTTATTTTTTGATGAAATGAATGAGACTGTATTATTTGATAAGAACTATCAACCAAACTCATCCGTATATATGACAATTCAATATAGATGTCAGATCACTTATATTTATCATATAATTTATATTGGACAGTAGTATACTATTTCAAATTTCAAATGTATAGGCAAATTAAAATGTGGGTTGAAGTTCAAATGGATATTTTGTGAATTTTTCTAAATATTTATTTATAAAACTTATTATAAATTTAGAATGCCTATATAACATGAAAATGGACTCTTTTTTTTTTTTGTAGAAAAAAAAAAAAGCTTCAATGTGGAAGGCTCATAAATCTATTAGAAGATATAACTTATTTGTTATTTCAGGTTTGTAAGTTTATAGAGTCTTCACTCACACTCCTAATAATTTTTCTTCACTTGATATTTCAATAAAATTGAGTACATTTAAGGCACAATCAGGGCTTATTAGAACTCAAACATCAACTCTCGCAAGTGAATATAAAATTTCAATCATCGATCTTAACTCTTACAAATGAATGTGAAGATTCAATCAACTTTATTTTTCATTGTACCATACTCTCAAGTGTATAAAAATGAACTCTATGGTATATCATTGTTTATGCATAGGGCGTGGTCTAGTGGTAAAGAAGCCGACCGAACCCTCACACTCGCTTGCGAGAGTTACGGTTTGAGTCTTGGCAAACCCCATCAAGGTCCCAGGTGTACTCAATTCCGCTAAACGCAGGGTGGAGGGGAAACTATTAGGGAGTGGACTAACTGTTCTAGATTCCTACAGAATTATAAAATTGGAACAGCAACAAGGCCCTATTTTCTAATAGAATTCTGAACTAATGATTTCACATTGAGCCTATTTTTCATTTACATAAAAAAAAGAAGAAAAAAAGTGCACCACAAAATTAAGTCAATTTCACAACAGTAGTGTCTAACTCCTAACCACACACCAACCATGTCCAAAATTTATTCCCAACTATATGACTTCCCGTCTGCTATTGATTCCCATCTGCTATTGATTATCTACCAAACGAGGCGCAAATTTAATGTTGCATATCATTCTCATTTGCCAAACATTCAGCAGTGACAGAAAGCTATGCTGCTTCTATATTGATGTTGATATTTATTATAGTCCACCATGTTCAACTTTTTTCTTTTCTCTTTTATCTTGGTCCCTAATATTGGATTTTTTTTTTGTCACGAGGGCATAATGGTACCGACACTATTTCATTGACAATGGGTAAAGTAAACCATGCTTATAATTAGTAGCTAGAGGTATATATATAGGTAGAATTAATCTTATGAGCTACATAACTCATATAATCCGAGATGTAGTAATATAATATATTATTAAATAAAAATAAAAATATATAATATTTATTATCTTTTATTCTCATATTTATTAAAATTTATATGAATTGTTTGATTCTATCCCTAATTTAAAATATATAAGCTTCATAATTTAAAAGTTGATTTGTATATATAACTTACCATGGTATAAATCATTAATGGTATATGAGGATGTTGCACTTATATGCAAATCTTTTTTGAGATTTGGAGGACTGGTGTGCTAGGATCACATGGATTTTGTTTTTATTTTTTATTTTTAACAGTTACTTAAAGCTATGTCCTGCATGCAATGGGAGTTTGTAAAAGTGAGACCTACTTCATAGGCCATTTAAGTTCGAATTTTCACACAGATTGAGATTGGCTATTGAGAGGGAAAATGAGAAGGAATGATTGCAGTTAGGGTTCTCAAATGCAAGCAAATATTATTTTTTTCATGTGCATGGTTTTTTGGTTTTTTGCTCCTTCTTGCTGAGAAGTGGGGCTACAAATTTGTTTTCCAATCTAATTGCTAATGCATGTTTGGTATGCAAATATAGTGAATGATAATCCATACTCACTGATTAATTTTTAATTCGTTATCACATAAACAATAAACTTTAAAAAAAACATACACTAGGTAAAATATATATATATATATATATATTTTGTTTTTGGGTTGGAGAAATGTTGCTACTAAAAATGAAAAAGTTATTTACTATATTTCCAATTAAAATGTAACGAAAATCCTCTCATAAAAAAGAAATTAAAAAATAATAATATTTATGGAAATCTCATATTATATTTCGTTATATAAGTAAATGCATAAACAAAGAACAATACTTTAAAAGTAAAAAGTGGGTCCAAAATTTTGTTCCTTAGCCCAATTGATTAACAAGCAAGAACCTGACCATAAGAAATGAGCATGTTGTTTAAGGTCAAAACTAAACTAATTTGAGGGATTTTATTAATTAATTATTAATGTTCATCTTGGATTTATATATATATATGGAACATTGGATACCTATGTAATTATTATATATGTGGGTGGCTCCATGACTATGACTGGCCTACAAATATAATATTGATTTGGTCTGACTTATTATAATTAATCAAAATAGCTACCGTTTAATTAGTAGACCACCACATGCTATCTCACACCTGATGATCTCAGACACTTGATTAAATAAATAAAACTTATATAATTCAGTACAAAAATAGTCACATTTCTCTCATTAATATTCATTTGGCAGCACATTGTATAATTTAGTTACAATAAATATATTAAATTTAAACTAGTTGCATGTGATATCGACACATTAACGAGTATATAGATTTATGCATGTGAGTTCTGAATTGTTACTTTCATTTGACATCATCTGACTCTCTCAAACATATATATATATATATATATATATATATATATATATATTGTGTTTAATAAACATATAATTGCTTAGCATGTTAATAATTACCAAGAGCTTGCATGGACATGGCTACGTAGAACATAAAAGATAAAGCCAAATTTGACAAATTAATCATTCTCCATTTCAATCTCATGCATGCTATGCATGATTTTTCAAACTTCTAATAAGAGTGAATTGAACGATAAAGTAATGATGATCAATATCAATGTAATTTTTCTTAAAAAAAATTTCTTATATAATTTATACATATTTAAAAATGTAGGCAATGGTTATTTACCTCCATTATTAGTCAAGGGAGTTTCAGTGATTATATATATATATATACACACCTTTTAGCATTTTTCAATATAATTCTATTAATTGCTATTTCTAAACATGATATTCGATGCAATTAATAGTTGTGCTTTTAAATCAATCTATAAATTAAATTTATTATTATTATTATTTTCATATATACAAATAAATTTGCTTTTTTTTTTTTAAAAAATATTTTAACTATTAACCTTCATTTGAATATTCATAAAACAAATACCACTCCCATTTAAATACCAAAATAGATTAGATAAGATCGGAGTTTAAATTTTTTATTTTTGAAACATTTTGTCAATATTTTCAAAAAGGAATAAAAATTGGTTTATTGAATTAAAATCACACAGATTTATAAATTCCTGTGAGATTTTTAATTCACAACAAAATCCGACCAATTATCCAAACAGTCCAAACCTGTTTGCTGTGGACAGAAGGACTTCCCAAATCCAGAGAAGGTGGTCCTCTCCATAAGCATTGACTAGGGATTGGGGTCCACCCAATTAAAAGTTGACAGCAGTACTACCCACACAAACACACCTGTATCGCACCGCACTGAAATATACCCCATCCCCTCACAGACACGAACGTGGTCTCCAGGCACGGTGTCCACATCATTGGCATCACAGAAACACATGCACCTGCAAATATCATAGCCGCGCGACCTTCTCTAGAAATTCAAAAAGCTGCAACCTCTTTTAACCGCAACCTCTTCTTTGGCCTTTTTAACTATTTTATTTATTTTTACTGCTATTAATTACTTTATGTCATTTTCTTAGAAGAAATTTATCATTATTTATTTTCTATATTAAATTGAATTTACCACTTTTTTTTTTGTATTATTAAAAAAATATAATTATATTTTTGTTATTATAATCTCACTAAAATGTGTGAGATTTTAATGTGTATATTTTTATAAAATTTTGGGTTATTAATTCTTCTCAAATGACACGGAACACTTCACTAATTAAGTTTTTAATTTTATTCAAATATTGTGGTGTACAATCTTTTTTTTTTTTTTTTAATTCATTTAAAGGGGATTTGGAAGCCTAAAATTAGAGATGTTAGCTTATCTAGTAATCTACAAGTGAAAGCAATGTAAATTAAAAATTAATAAATGAGTTAATACCCATGATATTATTAGTAAGTGCAATGTTACATTAAAAATGTGATTATTGAAAATGAGAAATAAAAATTGAAGGAATACAGATAAATAAAAGAAATTAATAAATAAGTTAATATTATTTAGGTGAAATGTTACATACATTAAAGTTTAACCCACTTTCCACTCTTTAACTTTATTTATTTTTCTTTTTCCAAATAAAAAGTGAACCTTTTTGGCACCGAATTTTCGGTGGTATATTTTTTATTTTCTTTTTTATTTTTTCGAATAAAATGTATTAAAATATCTTTCATTCCTTTCTAATGTATTAAAATATCTTTTATTTTTTTTTATAATTTAATTACAAAATAAAATAAAATTTTGAGAGCTTTATTTCCAACTATATATACATTATTTTTATTATTAATTTTTAAAATCTAAAAGAAAAATGGCGTAGATCCTCCATAAAAGGATCCAAATCCATGTTCGGTGGAGGGAAATGTTCTGAAGCTGACTCGGAAAAATTGTATTTTTTTTTTTTTTAATTTTAAGATTTGGGTTTTGGATAATTTAAGCTTTAATGGGTTTTACAGTTCATGCTTTGTCGTACATACGCGTTTTGTTTCCGTGTTGATTTTCATGCTTTTCTTTTCTTCTTCCTTGCACTGGCTCTTTCTTCTTCGTCTTCTTCTGGTTTTATATCTTGCTTGCTGTCGAATCAGATCTCCATTTGGCTTTGCGTGGAATGCGTTTCAGACATTCTCGTGGGTAACCACATTATCTCTTCCTTGTCTGTTTGGTTCCTGAGAAAAAAATGAAAAGAAAACACTGAAAATTATAATTGAAAAACGAATTTTTGGTTTTCTGGGTAGCCTGGGTTACTGTCTCACTGTTGGCATCTTACCCTCTTATTTCTGGGTTTTTTGGATCTTTATTTTTTATTTTGTTTTGGTTTAGGCTTGCCACAACAGTTTCTTTTGCTATCACGTTTTCTTACCCATTACTACAGAGCATGCAATTGCTGAACCACTACTACTTCTATGTATATCTTTGCAGTTTACGCTTATAAAATCAATTTGTTTCTTGTGTGCGGCTGTGTAGTTGTGTTACAGATCTAAGCTTGATACGTTGTTTTGTTTTGTTTTCTCAATGGTAAATGCAGATCATTTTTGAGTTCATTTAAGAACAAAGTTTGAAGTCTGTGTTCAAATTGGGATCTTTTGGCGTTGTTTTTCTATGATTATGCTTTTGAGTAAGAGGAAAAGATAGTTTGTATTCAAGTCTAGGCTTGAGGCAAAGACGTTTGGTGGGGTGTTACTCATGGCTTCTGGAGAAGGGAGGCGTCGCCATCATAATCTTGTGCCTCTTGCTGCATTAATCAGCCGAGAGATGAGGAGTGAGAAGATGGAGAAGCCCACTGTGAGATATGGGCATGCAGCTCAGTCTAGGAAAGGGGAAGACTATTTCTTGATTAAGACTGATTGTCAACGAGTCCCTGGGAATCCTTCATCAACGTTTTCTGCATTTGCGGTAATACTTTCTCTCTCTTTCCCTCTCTGAAGTATTGAGTATCAAACTTGATTGGTATGCCACACAGATTGGCATCTGGGAGCTAGTATGTGACTTATATCTTTTAAACCATGTGTCATTTTCTGACTGCTTTCGGGTTGGATTTACTTGGGAGTCCGGTTCTCTAGTAGAGTCTGAAGTCTGCTTTTTGATCTGTGTTTTTTTCTTAGTTTCTTCTGTTATGGTCTAATTTATTTACTTCTTTGATTATTTTTATACAGAGCTGTATTTTACAATTTTTCACATGCAGAGGTGCATATTTTTGTTTAAAATTAATATTCTCTTGGTTGTGATATTGTTTATCTAGTTTGTAGTGTGAAGGTGGGCGGTAAAGCGAGTCCTCTTTAGTTAATAGCCATATCTTGCTGGTTTACACGATAGTAACTGTCTACTAAATCTTAGATCTTTGATGGGCACAACGGAAATGCGGCAGCAATTTTTACAAGGGAGAATCTGTTGAGTCATGTGTTGGGTGCTATTCCTCGCGGGCTAGGGCGAGAGGAGTGGCTTCAAGCTTTACCACGGGCATTGGTTGCTGGGTTTGTGAAGACTGACAAGGAATTCCAGAGCAGAGGCATGGAATTCAAACCTTCTTCAAGCTTTTATCTAATGTTTTGAGTCATATTTGTTGTGATCTTAAACAAATTAATGCTTATATACTTTTATGACTGTCTGCAGGAGAGACTTCTGGAACAACTGCTACTTTTGTTATAGTTGATGGATGGACAGTGACTGTTGCATCTGTTGGAGACTCCCGTTGTATATTAGATACTCAGGGTGGTGCTGTCTCCACCTTAACTGTTGATCATAGACTTGAAGAGAATGTTGAAGAGTGCGTCTTTATTATGAATCCTTTATTCTTGCCTTTTCCCGGATACACATGCTAATTTTGTTCACTTATATTTGTAGGAGAGAACGTGTTACTGCAAGTGGCGGTGAAGTTGGCCGGCTTAGCATTGTTGGCGGAGCCGAGGTAACTTACATTTAAATCTTATGCTTTTGGTTTTGAATTAAACATAGTGATGCTAAGTTTATTATTATCAGAATCAAACTTTAGTAATCTGTTGTTAATGTTTACAGATAGGTCCACTTCGCTGTTGGCCAGGGGTTTATGTCTTTCTAGGTCAATTGGAGACATGGATGTTGGAGAATTTATAGTTCCAATACCATACGTCAAACAAGTTAAGGTAATTTTCTTGTTTAACTTGAGTTAATGAATTTCTCTGTCAGAAATATTGCTGCTTTACATCTTATGCAGCCTAACATTCTTTCTATAACAGCTATCAAATGCAGGTGGCAGGCTTGTTATTGCTTCTGATGGCATCTGGGATGCCCTGTCTTCAGAAGTGGCAGCAAAATCATGCCGTGGGTTGCCTGCTGAACTTGCTGCTAGGCAAGTTGTGAAGGTAATTTATGTTCATTGCTGTGCTGTTTCTCCTACCCAGTCTGTTTGAATCAGCATGACTTTTAACATGTAGAGGAGTGTAACCTTTGTGCCAAAAACATGGGCATGAAATAAATTATACTTTTGAGCTTGTGGCATGAATGTATAAAGAAAATCCTCTAATTGTTCCTTATTGTACTTGATGGATCATTGTTTAGGAAGCTTTAAGAACAAGGGGTCTGAAGGATGATACAACCTGCATAGTTGTGGACATAATTCCTCCTGATAATTCAGTACAACCTCCAACGCCTCCAAAGAAGCAGAACAAGCTTAGAGCTCTATTATTTAGGAAGAGATCCCATGATTCTGCTAATAAACTATCAAAGAAGCTATCGGCTGTTGGAATTGTTGAAGAACTTTTCGAAGAAGGCTCAGCAATGCTTGCTGAAAGGTCAGTCAGTGTGCTTTTTGCTTAGGTAAAGTTTAATTATTGGGATGCTAGTTTTTATTTTCAAGTGCTACATGTTCTGCATGATAATATAATTTTCTATATGAACATATATTTCTTGTAACATCTACTTTGTTAAGCAGAAGATTATTTTGGCTAATAACTTAATATGGAGGGATACAATCTTATGCATGTAAAAATGGTTGTCATGTATTGCAAAATGACAATCAAAAAGGGAATTTTTATTGTTTTCTATCTTCTCCTATTTCAGCAAGCCAATAAAAATGTTTTCTTTATTTGTTCATTCCAAATGTTCCCTCAGTTGATGTGGATGCTTAATTTTCAGGCTGCCAGTGCTTACTGTTCTAGTACTACCTTTCGCATAACTGTCCCATCTTAAACATATATAATGATGGCATAACTGTTAAAATGTCAAATCGAGGTTAGCATGTTGCTGTTGTGTACCAGTAACTGTCCTGTGAATAGATGCTTCAACATCGGGGGTAGTTGCAATCAATACTGTAACTTGTATTCTTTTTTCCCTTGGTTACTTGCTTTTCTAAATCCTTCTTGATGTTGGACCAGATGTGCTTAAAATATAAGTTGCAAGCGACATTTGACCTTTTGTATTGTAATCGGGAAAGAATTTTGTCGGAAGAAACATTCATGCTATAGTTTTTCCCTATTCTTCAGAAAGCATTTTATATGCCTTCGAATTAATTTTAGAATCAGTGAGTTGAGAAACAACGTTCCTTACTAAGAATGCATTTTTGACATGTTAACATTATTGTTCTTGCAGACTGGGAAATGACGAGTTCATGGGGCAATCCACATCTGGCATATTCATGTGTGCTGTATGTCAAGTAGATCTTGTGCCGAGCGAGGGCATCTCAGTTCATGCGGGTTCTATCTTCTCCACAAGCTCAAAGCCCTGGCAAGGGCCTTTCCTCTGTTCGGATTGCCGGAACAAGAAGGACGCCATGGAAGGAAAGCGCCCCAGTGGAGTTAAAGTGGCATAGCTTCTATTGTTTACCACTCATTCTTTAACCCTTCATTCAAAATTTTTTCCCCCCCTATTACAATCCATTTCAGTAGGCCAGTCAATTGTTTGAATCTTACTTTTATTATTGTACCAAATGTATATTCCATAAATAATGTAAAAAAAAGTGTTTTAGCAAGTTGGATGAAGATTTGGATCAAGAAATTTCTAGCTTTTTGTGAGGAAGACATGAGCGACAATCTGGTTGTATATAATTAATGGTACTCAAAGTTAAATGTTTGAGGTTAACTAAGATTCAAGGCCTTGACTCTGTATTTAGAATTATGATCATTATTATTATTTTCAGTATACTAATTCCTCTGTTAGATTCACCAATTTTCCCAGGTTTTCTTGCAATTAATATAATATTAAGTAAACAAGAATACTCTGCATGGTTTTTGTTCATGTACATATATATTGTTGAATATATATATATATGTCTTACTATTTGTTACTATTTATTACAAACTACGTGCTCGTTATATTAACAATTTAGATACGTACATGCGTAGCTTTTATCTCATCTTTGTACTTGCAGACCAACGTAAGGACCAAGTATACGCTATTCCAGGTCAAGAAGAAGGTGACAGAATTTTCCTACTGAATACAATGTGGATATTTCCCACCTCTGGTCTTTTTTTGTTTTGTCCACAACATGATTCAGGGTCAGCCTCCGAGTCAATGGGCATAGCAACGAGGATGGACAAAAGCTGTTACATGTAAAGCCATTTCTCAGTTATACAGGTGAGGTTAGATAAAGCAATTCTATTAATTTTCTGGGATGGCCTCGGTTTCCTTACTTTTTATCATCTTCATTCTCACTCATCTTGTGCTGCTTTACACCTCTGAAGAAGACCCACAACATGAATTTTGTCCAAAGTTTTACTGTGAAAAACTAGGTTCCATCGGCACTCCCTTCTACAATTTCAGTCAGCAGAATCATTGCGATGGCGGCTACCCAGTTGATTGTAGGGAACCAAATAATCCAAAGATTCAACTGTTAAAGGAAGGACACTGGTATAAAGTCACTGGGATCTCTCAGGGAAATTCTATTCACATCAACGACACAGAGCTCCAGAATGAAGTGAAATTCGGTAGATGTAAATCTTTGGAAAGTTATGGTCTTCCAAGCCCTTCCTTGTTTATTAATGTGACTTCAAGAAGGACATTGAGCCTCTTCAAATGCAACCACAGTTTTCACAATATTACTTTTCCGATTGGTTTTTATAATACAACCTGCGGAGATTACAATATCTACTAGAAGCCCTGATTCAAGAATTAATTTTTATAGGCACAAGGCTGATGTTCAAGACGAAATAGCTAACCTAGTTATTGATTTTTTGGGTTGCTTTCCGTTTTCAAAACTCTGCTTTCATGGTTTCCGGGAAACCCAACACCAATTCCCATTAACAACTCTCTAACTGGTGTACTCTTGTATTTAAAATAATCCCTGTGGAAAAATAAATGGTTTCCATGTCAACCTCATATGTTTACCCCGTCTCCTAAGTATACCACAAAAACCACGGCCCAAACCTGGCATGGTTCAGGTTCAAATAGCTCTAACCTTGTTTCAATGCGATCTTCACCTTCGACTAATTCCTGGAGTTTTGGTGAAAATGACCAAGAGCAACTACTACATATGCAGAAACATTTCTATCTATGCCTTGTGGCCCACAGAATTTACCATATTTCTCTAGTTGCCCCATCCTTTTTCTCCGTGGACACCATTTATTAATTTTTACCACATAAGTTGACACCAAAAAGCTTTTGCATAACCTGTGGACCATTCAAATCACTTGCATTTGGTAGTGATTAAGACGCGTAAATAAGCTCCACTTTGATGGTAATATAGTTATATATATACCATATGTACGGTTCACACGCATAAATGTAACACGATCTAGATATAAATGCTTCACGTGATATTCATAATCTTTTTCTCTGCCGTAATCTGTGCGGTTCAAAGGGGAGTCCCAATAGTCTTGTTTGGATAGTGCACTATAAGACTTTGAAAGGTCAATTTGACAGGTCTTCGCTGTTGCTTTGAAAGGGAAATAGAAGGGAAACTCTCTTGATTTGACTACTTGGTGCATGCAAATCAAACACACATTAATACCTTCTTTCTCTTAATATAGACTTCCATGTCTTAATTTCCAAGTCAAGTAGCGGGTAGAGTATAGAAATGAGGAAACATGTTGCGAGAAATAATAAAAAGAAGTTAATAGGAAGAGCCTTATTGTCGCAGCAGAAAACTGGAATCTCACCGGTTGTTCGGTTGAGATTTTTGGAGATGGCTTTAGGACCTTTGTTTTTCTTGTTTGTTCTCACTCATCTAGTGCTCCTTAACTCGGCCGAAGAAGAGAAACACCATCCACATTGTGAACCATTTCAGTGTGGAAAACTAGGTGAGATTCGCTGGCCTTATAAGGAAAAGAAGCATCCTCATCATTGTGGCTTGTACACAGTCGATTGTTCTGAAGAAAACAGTCCCAAGATCCAATTGAAAAAGGAAGGACACTGGTATCAAATCTCTAAAATCTCTCAGGCAGATTCTATTTTCATCAATGACACTGAGCTCCGGAAAACGCTCACTTCCCGCAGTTGTGAATCTTTGGAAAAGTTTGGTCTTCCGAGCCCTTCCTTGTTCTTTTCACCATTTAAACCGAATATAGTGAACCTCTTCAAATGCAACAGCAGTCTTCGCATTCCTCTACCCACAGCCTTTTATAGCACAAACTGCGGAGATTACAATCTCTTCTACACTCTTACACCAAATAGCAGCTTAGATTATAATCTCTTCCCACCACAATGTTCATTCATCCAGCTTCCTGCAAACAACACTGGAAATGTTCACAGTGATTTGTTTGAATTCCAATTAGCTTCTTCCTTCTATCTTCATGTTGAAGTGATCCAATCCTTAGAGTGCTTGAAATGCCAAGAAAGAGGAGGCGAATGCCTGCTTGCTGACAGCAAAAACAATTCCGTTGTACAAAAGGTATTTATATTTCAGACTACATGAGGGCGCAAACATTTACATACCCGTGTGTGTATTACATTTTGAAATCGTTTGACCTGCTATTCTCTCTCTTCTTGCAAACTCAATTCCTTTTTCCCCTGCACAATTACGCATTCCTTTGTTCTTTCTCTTATATGTTGATTACAGGTTTGGAGAGGTTTGCATGTTCATTTCCCAGAATTTATGTTCTCCCTCTAGAACTTTGTTCCAAGTTCTAGTTTCTACAAAATAATGAACAGAAATTCTTTTGATAGTAGGCAGTTGCTACAGCTTGATTTCTCACTTTGAATCTCCTCCAAGCCTAAGTATAAGAGACATAGATTCAAGATTTTTAGGCAAAAGGCTGAAATGACGAAAGGAAAATAGCCTGTGATGGTATAGTTCTACCTCCCATTTCCAAACTCTGTTTTTTCTGATTTCCAGGAAACCAAACACCAATTCCCACTGTCTTACTGGCGTACTCTCAAGAGAAATGGAAATATATATGCTTAGCTTAGGCGAGAAGAATAAAGAGGAACCAGAAAAGAAATGTAAAATAGGTTCCTTTCCCTTGTCAACGTCATCTGTTTGCTCCGTCTTCTACTCATCCCACAAAGACCACCGGCCAGAAATTGGCATGGTTCAGGTTTAGATAGCAGTAAACCTTGTCCTTATGCAAACTTTACCCTTGATTGATACCAAAAGCTTTTCCAAAACCTGTAGACCACATACTTTTCCAAAACCGGTGGCCCACATGCATCTCTTTGTATGGCATTTGTGACTACGACGCGTAATTAAGCTCCTCTTAAAATTTCTACATATGAAGGTTCACACTCATATATTTCACTATCCTTATATATATATTATATGTATATATTTATGTTTAACAAGAGATTCCTAAGCTTTTATTTGCCGTAATCTGTGCGGTTCAAAGGAGAGTCCCAGGAGTTTCTATTAGGCAGTCAATATCTAATCTGATATATTTAGGAGACTTTGAAAGGTCAAGTAGTCAGGTCTTCGATGTTACTTGAAGTTTGGAGGGGAAGATAGAAGGGAAATTACACAGAATTGAGACGTCGCTTTAGATGGAAAATTCTAACAAACGTGGATACTCCGCTTTGCTAATCTTTTCTAGACCCTGTTTCTCTTCATAAAGTCTTCCGTGTCTGAATTTCCAAGTCAAGTCGCGTGTTACGTATAGAAATGAGGAAACATAGTGGTAAGAAATAATAAAAATATACGAAGATCCTTAGGTTTGCAGCTGTAACATAGTCTTGCTGGGTGTTTGGTTGAGAATTTTGAAGATGAATGCAGTCGCTGTGTTTGTTGTGTTTGTTCTCACTCATCTTGTGCCTCTTTACACCGCTGAAGAAGACCGACTATATGAATTTTGTCCAAAGTTTTACTGTGAAAAACTAGGTTCCATCGGCACTCCCTTCTACAATTTCAATCAGCAGAATCATTGCAATGGCGGCTACCCAGTTGATTGTAGGGAACCAAATAATCCAAAGATTCAACTGATAAAGGAAGGACACTGGTATAAAGTCACTGGGATCTCTCAGGGAAATTCTATTCACATCAACGACACAGAGCTCCAGAATGAAGTGAAATTCGGTAGATGTAAATCTTTGGAAAGTTATGGTCTTCCAAGCCCTTCCTTGTTTATTAATGTGACTTCAAGAAGGACATTGAGCCTCTTCAAATGCAACCACAGTTTTCACAATATTACTTTCCCGATTGGTTTTTATAATACAACCTGCGGAGACTACAATATCTACTATACTAATACTACTCATCCAATTTATAATAATAGGTTTCCAAGTTTCCCACAACACAACTGTTCCTTCATCCAGCTTCCAGCATCAGATCACACTGGAAATCCCAACAATTTCTCTTCATTCTTACCTGCTGACTTCCTTCTTCAAGTGCTTATAAATATTGATTGTCTTCAATGTCGCCACGAACCACACCGTTGCCTCTTTGATTTTAAAAGCCAAACTCATTATTGTGCAAACAAAGATACAGGTACATTCATTATGGGGCTTAAGCAGGAGGGTTATGATAGAAGAGAAAATAGTTTGTCGCAGGAAATTTTATGTTAGATATATGCATCGGGACATGTTTGAATGTTTCTGGTGAATAATCATTTGACGTACAACTCTTTAAAATCCTATTGGTTTAACTCATATATACAAATGTTGCAGGAGACAACGGATGGAGGAGGAGATTGAAGTTTGGACTAGGTAAGGTACCTCTTTATTCAAATTTCTAACGGTTAAATGGACATCTAAAATGCATGTATGCATATTGGTGGCTTGCTCTTTGCGCCCAATCAAATTCGAGAATTCATTGCATGGCCTTTAAAATTGATCTTGACCATTTAAATCTTTCTTCTTAAAACCTGCGGTAATTTGACAACTATCTCATATTTCTGCTCTAGGCAATAGGTTTTTGATTGGGAGTTCCAGTTTTATTTTTAATAATCTTTATTCTCTGTCAAATGACATGTCTACTTTAATTTATTGGCAAAGATTTGTAATAAACATTGTGACACATTTGTACAAGAACACACTACTTCAATGTCCACCCCTAAATTCCTATCGTAAAAAACAAGGGCTAAGCTCTTAAGTTTCTACCTTATTTACTTTTGTTTTCAAACACTACATGTGCTGGATTGGTTGTCACGATTTTCCTCTGCTACTTAATAAGAAAATCCTCAGCTTAGAAATTTCATTTACTTTTGGAAGAAACCAAATCAAGCTCATAAAATTTAGTTACTTTTGAAAAACCTGGTCATAAATCATTATTGCCCTTTTTATGGTTAAATAACCAAAAAAGCCCGAGTTAAAATGACCTAACATTTATGTGGATTCCATACTAAACATTAAAACTTGTGATATTTTCTTGATTGCAGCCACTACATCTGAAGGATTGGTTCTAATGGTTTTTCTCTGCTGCTTGATGAGAAAATTCTCAGCTTTCAATTTCATTTACTTGTGGAAGGAACCAAATCAAGCTCATCAAAATGTGGAGGCCTTCCTCAAACAGCATGGACCCCTTCCCACTAGAAGATATAGTTATTCAGATGTTAAGCAAATGGCCAACAACTTCATGGACAAAATAGGCCAAGGTGGCTACGGTAGTGTATACAAGGGAAAGCTAAAAAATGGTCGTCTTATTGCGGTGAAGGTCTTGAACAAATCAAAAGGTAACGGAGAAGAATTTATCAATGAGGTTGCTACCATTAGCAGAACTTCCCACGTAAACGTTGTCTCTCTGTTGGGTTTTTGCTTTGAAGGTCCAAAAAGAGCTTTGATTTATGAGTTTATGCCTAATGGATCTCTAGAGAAGTTCATTTTCAAAGACAATGGCAACCAAAATGAAAATTTTCAGCTGGAGTGGGGGACGTTGTATCAAATTTCACTTGGGATTGCTCGAGGGCTTGAGTACTTGCATCGCGGTTGCAGCACACGAATTCTGCACTTCGATATAAAACCTCATAATATTCTTCTTGACAGGGACTTTACACCAAAAATCTCTGATTTTGGCCTCGCGAAGGTTTGTACGAGAGAAGAAAGTATCATTTCAATGTTGGATGCAAGAGGAACAGTTGGATATATTGCTCCGGAAGTATTTTCTAGAAACTTTGGAGGGGTCTCACACAAATCTGATGTCTATAGCTATGGAATGATGGTTTTAGAAATGGTTGGTGGAAGAAAGAACGTCAACGTTCGAGTTGATAATACGAGTGAAATATATTTTCCACACTGGATTTACAAGCGTCTTGAGATAGATGAAGAACTCGGATTGAAGAGAATTACAAACGAAGATGACAATGAAAAAGCGAGGAAGATGATAACAACGAGTTTGTGGTGCATACAGACTGACCCTTCAAGCAGGCCAACAATGAGCAGAGTCATAGAAATGTTGGAAGGGAGTCTTGATTGCTTGCAAGTACCACCCAAGCCCTTCTTTTGTTCTCCTCCAAGATCATCATCAATCGAAATTTCTAGTGGATTTGCTGTTGGATTTTAAAATGTTTAAAACGTTTTGTAACGGTTTTGTAACGTTTTTAATTAATGTGAATGAATTGTGGTTTTATTGTATAAACGTTTTCAAAATAATTGTATTTTTAGTGCTATTATTTTTAAATGGAAATATAAAAAAAGTGAGTCTTTTTTTTTTTTTTTTTTCTGGGTACACGGTTTTTTCAATTGAGAGCTCTTGACAGAGTGTAGGAAGGAAGTTCTGGGTCTTTGTTTTTCTACAAGTTAGATCTGGTGATAAAGGAAAGGTGTTCATTCTAGTTCGTTTGGAAGAGTTTGGAAGGTGTTCAATCCACAACTCTTAGAGATTTGTTGATCCCGGCATGACGCGTAATCACAAGC
The DNA here is from genome assembly GCA_007844105.2 of Rhamnella rubrinervis. NCBI lineage: Eukaryota > Viridiplantae > Streptophyta > Magnoliopsida > Rosales > Rhamnaceae > Rhamnella > Rhamnella rubrinervis. The sequence continues at coordinate 7,100,068 of CM017577.2, forward strand.
ACCGTTGGATCGATGCCTTAAGGACATTGTGGTAGCACACATGCCTCGAATCTTGTTTGTTAACGTACGAGTATCACGGCTTCAACAGGTTCTTTATTGTTCTATCCGAATGATGAATTGTATTGTTTATTCTATGCTAATGCATTGGTTTTGGTACGTATGTCATAATGTATAATTTCCATTTGTTTTTTTTTTACCTGTTCATAGTATTTGCTTAACAATCTTAAGACAGATTCCTATCCTCTGTTTTCATATCATTGAATAGGTTTATTTGTTTTTGTTCGTTTGTGTTTATTGCATGCTTTTTCCAATTAAATTAAATACATATATATTATTTATGTGAGGACAATCTGGTTTTGGTACTCTCTGTTTTGTACATTAGTTTTAAATAAATACTGGGAAAAGAGAATTTTAATGTTCATTGTTTTGCTTGTATTTTATATGTATACATATGTATATATTTGCTGTGTGATTGTATCTGCTACAAGCTAAAGTCCAAAAGTGGACAAGATTTGAATGAAAAAAAAAAAATTTGGTTTTGCATCTGCTTGTGAACCCGTAAGCTTCAAGTTTAGGTTTATTAGTTTTGATCGATAAATTTAATTTTTTAAGTTGATGGTTTAATTGCACGTTTTGTGCCGATGGATTTGCATCCTTGTGATCGACGAAGGAAAGTCAATTTTTCGCAGGGTATGAAACCGGCCGCGCCGAGAGAAATGGGTCATGTGGATCCAAGGGTTGAAGACAACCTAAAGCGCCATTTAGGTGTAAGGAAGGAAAATGGGCTAGTCTTAGTTGGCCTCAGCTTTTGGGGTGTCGGCATGGCCTGATGGGGCATGCTCTTGGTCAGCGAATGGGTGGGCCGTGGGTCTAGGCTCGCAGCTGTGCCAGCTGCTAGGCTCAAGCTTTTGGGCTATGTTTACGGTGGTCCCGCACTGCTTGCCAGACGCTGGTCTCGTGAACCTTGGGCTTACATGTGGGCCCGCGTGCGGGTGCACGCCTATGGGCTTGGCTCGGTACGCTGCCTTGCTGGCCGACTAAAGTGGCGTAAGCAGGTGGCTGACGGCGTAACGTATTAACGCGTGGCGATGACGTCGCCGAGAGAAAATATTTAAAAAATTAAATATTTTTTCAATGTTTAATAATTATTTTATTGCATTTGAGCAATAAATTAATGATTTCTTGTTATCTTCAAGAAAAATGGCTAATGTGGGAATCATCCATTGGGAAGGCTCACTGGCTTCTGCGACAAGTTCCTACTCCCATCTCAGGCACTACAACACCAAATTGTTTGGGTGAACTACGGGAGACCGAGAAGTTCATGGATTGAATTTCAAGAGTGGCAACAAAGATGATGTTACCCACAACCAACCTTGCGAGGTTTTGGTGATGATCCACCAAAGCGAATGAAGATGATAGAAATTCACCGCATTTGGCGTGTGGAAGATGTCGACTACCAGAGGAACTATGGTCAATGCTTTTGATAATGCATACAATGTATCGTGGTCAAAAGATGTAAGGAACGTGGAGTTCCCGGAGATGAAATATAAGACTGAGGATGTGGGTACCAAGAAATTTGTCGTGGGCCGATTCTTGGATTATAAGATGGTGGACTCCAAGATCGCGTCGTCCGAGTTTAGGAATTTCACTGATCCCGCATGAAATTCATGGGGGATGATTTTGAAGCCTTTCTTTGTCGGCAATTATTGAAGCTGCCTCCCAAGTGGAAGGACTTGAGAACTACTCAAGACAAGAGAGGGAGATGAATGTCGAATAAGCGATTATTAGACTCAAAAGAAGCAGAGGCGTTCGGAGGAGGTATTCATCCCAAGCTGAGGTGAAGGCTAATGTGATTGAACATGGACAGAGTTCCAAGTCCAAGAAGAAGCCTAGTAAAGGATTCAATCTTGGACCTAAAGGAGGCATTTCCAAGAAATAGAAATTCCAAGGGAAGTGCTTCAACTGTGACAAGATGGGTCACAAAGTGGCCGACTGTAGAGTGCCAAAAAGGAAGAAGAACAAAGAGGCAAATGTGATAGAGGAAATCACTCAAGAGGTTGATGACTTGAACCTCTATGCTATAGTCTCGGAAGTGAACCTGGTTGGGTCAAACCCAAAGAATGGTGGATCGATACTTGCAACCCGCTGCGCCGTTGGACAAGAATCATTCACTCCTTCGACCCTGTTGATAGTGGGGAGAAGTTGTTCATGGGAAATTCAACGACATCTGAGATTCGAGGTCAAGGAAAAGTGATCTTGAAGATAACTTCTGGAAAGACCCTGACTTTGAGCAATGTACTGTATGTACATGAAATCCGTAAGAATCTGGTCTCTGGTTCTCTGTTGAACAAATATGGATTTAGGATGGTGTGAGTTTGACAAGGTTGTCTTGTCTAAGTCGAGGATGTTTGTAGGGAAGGGATATATGCAGAATGGTACATTTTAAGGTGAATGTAATGACCGTAAAAGCTAAAGACGATGAATAAAACAAATACTTCTTCTGCGTATTTGTTTGAGTCTTCCAATTTATGGCATGGTAGACTAGGACATGTTAATTATGGTTCTCTGGAGATTAATTAACTTAAATCATATTCCATTTCAGGATTGATATGAACATAAGTGTAGAGACTTGTGTTGAAATCGACAAGGTTATCTTTTCAAACGAAAGAAACAAGAACCTCCGGATATGATCCATAGTGATATATGTGATTTAAAATTTACCAAGGGTGACAATAAGTATTTTATTACTTTTATCGATGATACGAAATTTTTCATGTGTATTATTTCTTTAAGCGAGGATGAAGCTTTAGAGAAATTCGCTCTATAAAGTGAAGTTGAAAATCAACTCGATAAGAAAATTAAGTTGATAAAAGCAAGCGTGGTTGTGAGTATGTAACACCATTTGGTAATTCGTGAACAACGGGATTAGATATGAAGTTACCCCCATATTCACTCGGTCAAATGGTGTGGCTTAGCGTAAAATCGCACCTTGAAAGAAATAATGAATGAATCTAATAAGTTACGGGTTACCTCGAACATGTGGAAAGCTGTTTTGTGTGAATTACCTTTTAAACAAGGTGCCGAAAGAATAAACAAAGACACCCTATGAACATGGAAAGAAGAAACCTTCATAAATACCTACGAATGTGGGGTTTCTTACCAAGTGGCGGTTCAATCTAGAAGAAGGTGAAGATAGTCCTAATACCGTTGATTGTATTTTCATTGGCTATGCTAAAATAGTAGTATATCGATTTCTTGTGTATAAATCTGAAATCCCAGATATACAAGAATCGATTATGGAATCAAGGAATGCGTTGTTTTTAAACACGTTTTCCATGTAAATCAGAAGAGGACCAAGTTAAATCTAGCGAAAATATGAGACTATGAATGAAGATAGTCAAGGTAAGAACGAACAACGAAAAGAAGAAGAGGTTGAAGATGAGCGGCCTTGAGAAGAATAAGGATGTAAATATCCTTTCGTCCGGATTTTCTAACTTATATTTGGAAAGTGAACCTCAAAGTTATAAAAGTATGAATTCTCAGAAGGCTCTTTATGGAAAGATGCCATTAAAAGTGAAATTGATTCCATTTTGCAAAACCATACTGGGAACTAGTGGATCTTCCGGTAGTAAACCCTTTAGAGTACAAGTGGATTTTCAAAAGGAAAATGAAAGCATATGGAACAATTGATAAATATAAAGTGAGACTTGTAATTAAAGGTTATAAACAAAGGAAGGCCTTGATTATTTTTTTGACACGTGGCGAGAATAACTTCCGTATGAATGGTATTAGCCATTCTTTGCGTTACGACATCTTAAAGTACATCAAATGGATGTAAAGACAGCTTTTCTAAATGGAGATCTGGATGAAGAGATCTACATGGAGCAACCTAAGGGTTTACATTTCATGGACAAAAAAGAAAGTCGTAAATTGGTAAAGTCCTATATGTCTTAAACAAGCACAAACAATGGCATCAAAGTTTGATAGTGTGGTGGCGATGGATTTAAAATCAATGAGTGTGACAAATGTATATATGTCAAGAATACTGAGAAAATGGTTATGTCATTTTATATACGTATATTGATGACATGCTCATTGTGGGTAGTGATGATGAGATAGTCAAGTCTACCAAATAATGTTGAGCCTGGTTGACATGAAGGATATAGAGACTTGCGATGTGATTTTAAGGGTGAAAATCATGAGAACCACGATGGACTATCTTGAGTCAATCACATTATGTAGACAAAATATTGGATAAGTTCAGTAAAGATGATTCTGGTATGGCTAGAACACCTCTAGATGTGAATCTTCACTTGTCGAAAACAAAGGAGAAGGTGTTTCGGTTGGAGTATTCTAGGGTGATTGGGGCCTAATGTACTTAATGAGTTGTACAAGACCGGATATAGCGTCTGTTAGTAAACTAAGTAGGTACACGAGTAATCCAAATGGTGAACATTGAAAGGGATCATAAGAGTATTAAGATACTTACGATATACTCGTGATTACGGTTTTACTATACTTCGATATCCAGCTGTATTAGAAGGATATAGTGATGCCAACTAGATATCTGATGTAAAGAATTCAAAATCGACTAGTGGGTATGTGTTTACACTAGTAGGTGCAGCAGTATCATGAAAATTCTCAAAACGAACGGTTATAGCCTGATCCACAATGGAATCAGAATTCATTTCTCTGGATAAGTGTGGTGAAGAGGCTGAATGGTTACGCCATTTCTTAGAGGATGTTCCTAGGTGGGCTCAAACTATTTGCTTCTATTCATTGTGATAGTCAGTCAGCGATAGGAAGGACACAAAATGTAATGCACAATGGTAAGTCTAGACATATACGTCGAAGACATAATACCGTTAGACAATTAATCTCAACTGGAGTTATCTCAGTTGACTATGTAAAGTCAAAGGATAACATTGCGGATCCGCTAACCAAAGGGTTAAATCGAGAGTTAGTTGAGAAGTCATCGAGAGGAATGGGACTAAAGCCCATAAAGTTGAAAAGTCAATATGTTGGAAACCCAACCTAGTTGACTGGAGATTCCAAGATCTAGGTTCAAAGGGACAACTAAGTTGTAAAGACTGGTTTGGATCTCTGTGGGGGTTTTACCTCATATCCATTCCTAAAGATGAAACATTGATACCTGATGAAAATGAGGTTAAACTAAGCTTTTAATGATTCTTATGCGTCGGAAGAGTCAGAGAGGAGTATAATGGGATACTCTTATTGGAAGAATCACCTATGTGAGAGAGAAGATGGGCCGTTTCAAAGGAGAATTGGTTGGGCACAATTCTTTAGAAACTCTTTGACCGGGGAAGATGTCCATGGCCAAAGCGGACATGGTGAGCGAAGAACGGAAAGGAATCCGTGTGAAGTATATCATCTTTACATAAACGATAATAAAGTTCAAGGACATCGTAATACACCTTCGATGAAGTAAATATATTCTCATGAGGAAGGTTCAAAGGGTAAAACCTACCTATCCTATACAGGTTCCAACCGTAGAACTTTATCACCAGGGTCAAGTCTAGTAGGTTGTGTACAATTCATTTATGTGGGGGATTGTTGGATTTTAAAATGTTTAAAACGTTTTGTAACGGTTTTGTAACGTTTTTAATTAATGTGAATGAATTGTGGGTTTTATTGTATAACGTTTTCAAAATAATTGTATTTTTAGTGCTATTATTTTTAAATGGAAATATAAAAAAAGTGAGTTTTTTTTTTTCTGGGTACACATGGTTTTTTCGATTGAGAGCTCTTGACAGAGTGTAGGAAGGAAGTTTCGGGTCTGTGTTTTTTCACAAGTTAGATCTGGTGATAAAGGAAAGGTGTTCATTCTAGTTCGTTTGGAAGAGTTTGGAAGGTGTTCAATCCACAACTCTTAGAGATTTGTTTTATCCTAGGAGACAGACGCTGCATAATCACAAGCACCGTGTGGATCGAATCAGTCTTAAGGACACCGTGGTAGCACAGGCCTCAATCTTGTTTGTTAGCATCGAGTATCACGGCTTCAACAGGTTCTTTATTGTTCTATCCGAATGATGAATTGTATTGTTTATTCTATGCTAATGCATTGGTTTTGGTACGTATGTCATAATGTATAATTTCCATTTGTTTTTTTTTTTACCTGTCCATAGTATTTGCTTAACATTTGCATCGTTGCAAATATAATTCCCTAGATGTGTTACGCATACAGAGGAGTTTCGTTGCTCCAAAGACTTGATAAAAAAGCTACTGTTTGGCTAAGGTGGAAGAAGCTTGGAATTTTAGGAAACGTTGACCGATACGACGTCGTATATATTAGCAAGTTGTCTTTTTGCTTGTTTTTCATGTAGAACCCACATTCCCAAGATGATCTGCATGGTAATCTTTGTTTTATGTAAATTTCACTGTACGTTAAATATCTTCTCTGTCTAATGGTCTAATGAAACATGAATTTATTTATATCCTTAATTTCTATACTTCTTAAAATCTGGAATTTGATTCCAAGCATTAATTAGTCAGCCTTTCCTGTAGGAAATGTTATAATTGCATTGTCAAGTTTAAACTTTGACATTGATATGATATCTACAATACAATATTAAAAGGTCAGTATTAAAATTTAGCATATGTTTTTCTTTGGTAAATAAAAATTTAGCATATGTACACCGAGCAACCCAGCAACAAATGCTGTAATAGCATTGTCATTATCAAATTTTGACATTAGTATGTCATCTCTAATACAAAATTAAAATGGTAATGCCAAATTATAATATAACACTTAAATATATTACACTAAAAATTATAACAACTCAAATTTAATATTTATAAGACACTTTTAATATTATTTTATTATTTAGCTTAATTTTTAATAAAGTTTATTAATCTATATTTTAATACTGATTTAAATTTTTTAATATATTATACTAAAAATAATTTGGCATTAGCATTACTATTGTAACACCAATGTCATTTACTTTTAGCATCCTATAACACATCATCGTATATGTTTGCGGTCATGAATTTTATGTTTTGTGTAATTTTTCATTTGCGGTCATGAATTGTATGTTTTGTGTAATTTTTCAGTAATTGATCAGCTGTGTTCTAGTCAGGAATTGTGTTAAGTTTTGTTTTGTTAATTAATTTGCTTAATGTGTACAATTTTATATTATATACTAATAATCTGGCTATTAGTTTAACTCGATGATTTATTCGCTTGAAGCAATGCCAGTGTTAAAAAACTTGCTGTGAGTTAAAGAGACATTTTGATCTCAAAGATAATTAATATTATTAATTTAAAAGATGTCTCCAAGTCAACATCTAACACACGGTTACCATCTCTGTCTTCCTTATTTTCTCCACAGGGTCAGCGTCTAGTCAATACTTGCACAAATCCATATGTATCACTTTGTCTACCGTAATCTGTGCGGTTCAAAGGAGAGTCCCAAGCGTCTTTACTAGGTAACTTTGAATGGTTGAATGGTCAATGTCACAGTGTCTTCGCTGTTGCTTGAACTGCTGTCGTGGAAATAGAAGGGAAACTCTCTTGACGTGACTACTTGGTGCATGCAAATTAAACAGACGTTGATACCTTCTTTCTCTTAATATAGTCTTCCATGTCTTAATTTCCAAGTCAAATAGCGTGTAGAGTATAGAAATGAGGAAACTTGTTGCGAGAAATAATAAAAAGAAGTTATAGGAAGAACCTTATTGTTGCAGCAGATAACTGGAATCTTACCGGTTGTTCAGTTGAGATTTTTGGAGATGGCTTTAGGACCTTTGTTTTTCTTGTTTGTTCTCACTCATCTAATGTTTCTTAACTCGGCCGAAGAAGAGAAACACCATCCAAATTGTGAACCATTTTCATTTCCGTGTGGAAAACTAGGTGAGATTGGCTGGGCTTATAAGGAAAAGACGCATCCTGATCACTGTGGCTTATACAAAGTCGATTGTTCTGAAGAAAACAGTCCCAAGATCCAATTGAAAGAGGGAGGACACTGGTATCAAATCTCTGAAATCTCTCAGGCAGATTCTATTTTCATCGATGACACCGAGCTCCGGAAAACGCTCACTTTCCGCAGATGTGAATCTTTGGAAAAGTTTGGTCTTCCGAGCCCTTCCTTGTTCTCTTCACCATTGAATCCGAATATAGTGAACCTCTTCAAATGCCACAGCAGTCTTCGCATTACTCCACCAACAGCCTTTTATAGCACAAGCTGCGGAGATTGAAATCTCTTCTATATACCAAATAGCAGCTTAGATTACAGTCTCTTCCCACCACAATGTTCATTCATCCAGCTTCCTGCAAAAAACACTGGAAATGTTCACAGTAATTTGTTTGAATTCCTATTAGTTTCTTCCTTCCATCTTCAAGTTGACGTGCACCAATTCTATGAGTGCTTGAAATGCCAACGAAGAGGAGGCGAATGTCTGCTTGCTGACAGCAAAAAACAATTCCGTTGTTTAAATACATCAGAATTCATGAGGGCGCAAACGTTTACATACCTGAGTGTGTATTACATTTTCAAATTATTTGGCCTGCTATTCTCTCTCTTCTTGAAAACTCAATTCCTTTTTCCCCTGCACAATTATGCATTCCTTTGTTCTCTCTCTTATATGTTGATTACAGGTTTGGAGAAGTTTTGAATGTTCATTTCCCAGAATTTATGTTCCCCTCTAGAACTTTGTTCCAAGTTCTAGATTCTAGAAAATAACTAATAGAAACTCTCTTGATAGTAGGCAGTTGCTACAGCTTGATTTCTCACTTTGAATCTCCTCCAAGCCCAAGTATAAGAGAAACATTCACAGATTCAAGATTCTTAGGCAAAAGGCTGAAATGACAAAAAGAAAGTAGCCTGTGATGGTATAGTTCTACCTCCCATTTCCAAACTCTGTTTTTTCTGATTTCCAGGAAACCAAACACCGATTCCCACTGTCTTACTGCCGTACTCTTAAAAGAAATGGAAATATATATGCTTAGCTTAGGCGAGGAGAATAAAGAGGAACCAGAAAAGAAGTCATGTAAAATAGGTTCCTTTCCCTTGTCAACGTCATATGTTTGCTCCGTCTTATACTCATCCCACAAAGACCACCGGCCAAAAATTGGCATGGTTCAGGTTTAGATAGCAGTAAACCTTGTCCTTATGCAAACTTTACCGTCGACTAATTCCTGGAGTTCTGGTGAAAATGACCATGACCCATTAGTTACTATATTATATATGACATATCTATCTCTGTCTCTTTGCCCACAAACGTTAAGATATTTCTCTAGTTGCACCATCCTTTTTCTCTGTACACACTATTTCTTAATTTTTCCCCCACAAGTTGATACCAAAAGCTTTTCCAAAACCTGTGGACCACATACTTTTCCAAAACCGGTGGACCACATGCATCTCTTTGTATGTCATTTGTGACTACGACGCGTAATTAAGCTCCTCTTAAAATTTCTATGTATGAAGGTTCACACTCATACATTTCACAATCTGTGTATATATATATATATATGTATATATTTATGTTTAACTAGAGATTCCTAAGCTTTTATTTGCCGTAATCTGTGCGGTTCAAAGGAGAGCCCCAAGAGTTTCTATTAGGCAGTCAATATCTAATCTGATATATTTAGGAGACTTTGAAAGGTCAAGTAGTCAGGTCTTCGATGTTACTTGAAGTTTGGAGGGGAAGATAGAAGGGAAATTACACAGAATTGAGACGTCGCTTTAGATGGAAAATTCTAACAAACGTGGATACTCCGCTTTGCTAATCTTTTCTAGACCCTGTTTCTCTTCATAAAGTCTTCCGTGTCTGAATTTTCAAGTCAATTAGCGTGATACGTATAGAAATGAAGGAATATAGTGGTAAGAAATAATAAAAATATACGAAGATCCTTAGGTTTGCAGCAGTAACATAGTCTTGCTGGGTGTTTGGTTGAGAATTTTGAAGATGCATGCAGTCGCTGTGTTTGTTGTGTTTGTTCTCACTCATCTTGTGCTGCTTTACACCGCTGAAGAAGACCCACAACATGAATTTTGTCCAAGGTTTTACTGTGAAAAACTAGGTTCCATCGGCACTCCCTTCTACAATTTCAGTCGGCAGAATCATTGCGATGGCGGCTACCCAGTTGATTGCAGGGAACCAAACAATTCAAAGATTCAACTGATAAAGGAAGGACACTGGTATAAAGTCACTGGGATCTCTCAGGGAAATTCTATTCACATCAACGACATAGAGCTCCAGAATGAAGTGAAATTCGGTAGATGTAAATCTTTGGAAAGTTATGGTCTTCCAAGCCCTTCCTTGTTTATTAATGTGACTTCAAGAAGGACATTGAGCCTCTTCAAATGCAACCACAGTTTTCACAATATTACTTTCCCGATTGGTTTTTATAATGCAACCTGCGGAGATTACAATATCTACTACTATACTAATACTACTCATCCAATTTATAATAATAGTTTTCCAAGTTTCCCACAACACAACTGTTCCTTCATCCAGCTTCCAGCATCAGATCACAATGGAAATCCCAACGATTTCTCTTCATTCTTACCTGCTGACTGCCTTCTTCAAGTGCTTATAAATATTGATTGTTTTCAATGTCGCCACGAACCACACCGTTGCCTCTTTGATTTTAAAAGCCAAACTCATTATTGTGCAAACATAAATACAGGTACATTCATTATGGGGCTTAAGAAGGAGGGTTATGATAGAAGAGAAAATAGTTTGTCGCAGGAAATTTTATGTTAGATATATGCATCGGGACATGTTTGAATGTTTCTGGTGAATAATCATTTGACGTACAACTCTTTAAAATCCTATTGGTTTAACTCATATATACAAATGTTGCAGGAGACAACGGATGGAGGAGGAGATTGAAGTTTGGACTAGGTAAGGTACCTCTTTATTCAAATATCTAACGGTTAAATGGATATCTAACATGCATTTATTTCGACAACTAATAGAAATCAAATTGTTCTGGATACTCCTGAAAATGACACTAATTCCTTGCAACGGCTCCATTCAAAAAACTATTCTAATGTCTTCATATTGGTGGCTTGCTCTTTGCGCCCAATCAAATTCAAGAATTTATTGCATGGCTTGTAAAAAATGATCTTGACCATTTAAATCTTTCTTCTTAAAACCTGCAATAATTTTACAACTATCTCCTATTTCTGCTATAGGCAATAGGTTTTGGATTAGGAGTTCCAGTTTTTAGTTTTAATAATGTTTGTGCTCTGGCAAATGACTTGTCGACTTTAATTTATTGGAAAAGATTGTGACACATTTGTTCAATCTCCACCCTAAATTCCTATCTTAAAAAATAAGGGCTAATGTTGAAGCACGTGATACTTTTCTTGTGTACAGTTTTAGTTTATTTTTTATTTGTTAACTAGTTCTATTTTATTTAGGACTCTTTTATCTATTAGGATTAGGATTTATGTCAACAGCCTATATATCTAGGTTTTACATTGAGATTTTTTGTGAGTAGCCCGTGTGTTTTTCTCCTTCTCTGTGTTGTTCACAAACTTCTTCATTTTAATACAATTTTATTTTTCTCTCATATAATTTTTTCTTCCTCATTTTTCATAATTAAGGATATTTTTCTTCTACTGATTCTTTTTCAACGGTGGTATCGAGCCTTTAGATTTAAAGGGACTGTGTTTTATTCTGTTTGAAAATTTTGCTTTTAGAGAAAAATTTTTATTTGAGAGAAGTTTTTGTATTTTTTCAATATGTCTTCTAGTTTTGGCGTTTCCTCCCCTCCACAATTCAGTGGTGAAAACTATCAATTTTGGGTTATTAAGATGCAATCCTATCTCAAGCGCTTGGCTATGAGAATCTATTTTGAATGATGATGACCACTTGCGTTGGTAGGAAATCCAACTTTGAATCAAATTAAATGAGGAGGAGAAGTCAAAAACCAAAGGCCTTATCTTGTATTCATGCTTCCTTGTCATTCTATTTTTCTAGAATTATTGGTGATACAACGAAAGCTTGGGATAAGTTAAAGAGGAATTTGGAAGGAAACCTGAGAGTGAAGGTCAAATTATTAACACTCGAAAAGGGAGTTTGAGATGTTAAAGATGAAGGAGGATTGACTGTGAAGGACTACTGACCAAATTAATGTCTATTGTGAATCAAATTAGACTATTTGGTGAAAAATTTCAGATCGAAGAGTTGTAGAAAAATAATGGTGAGTGTTCACGACAAGTTTGAAGCAAAAATTGCAGCGATTGAAGAGTCATGTGACTTGACTACACTTTACATGAGAAGTGTCGATGTAAATTACAAGCCCGTGAAGCGAAGGAGTTTTATCCGTAGTGAAGAGCATGTTGAAGGTGCCTTTCATACCAAGTTTAAAGGCAAGAAACCTACTCTAAGAATGATAAAATGTAATTGAAGATCGAGAGTAAGCAAGGAGAGCACGAACGAGAGGTAAATTTCCTCAGCATGAATTATTGCAAAAAGATAATCATATTGAGAAAAATTGTTGGAAGAAAAAGTAATTTTTTCATTGTGATTCTTGTAATAAGGATGGTCATCTTGAGAAGTATTGTCGTCTTAGCGAGAATCAATCTCAAGCAAATCGGGTAGAAGATCGAAAGAAGATTGAGTATTTATTTATGGGTTCTCATATTGCGATGAAAAGATTTAAATTCATGGGTAATTGATAGTGGATGCACCTCGCGTATGGCAAAAGACATCGGCCTTTTAGTCACATCGACAAATCTTCTAAGACAAAGGTTGTCCTTGGACATGGAAGCTATCTATCGGAAGGAAAGATGCGTTACCATGCATACTAAGTTAGGAAAGAAGGAAATTGCAAATGTTTTATTTGTTCCAAAATTATCTCAAAACACTTAGTATTGCTCAATTCTTTGCATAATAAATTTTACGTGACATTTAAAAATTATATTTGTACCATTTATGACCCATGAGATACAGAAATTGCTAAGGTCAAAATGGTTGATAATGCATTTTTCTAGCGGGTGAATCTACACATCATTATGCCTTAAATGTCAAAACTGAAGAGTATAAAAGATGGCATCAACGTTTTGGTCATTTTCATGACAATGGTTTGAAGCTTTTGTATTCTTCAAATATGGTTGAAGATTTTTCAAGTTTTGACTCTATTAATGAAATATGTGATATTTGTCAACAAGGAAAGATGCATAGGCTACCTCTTTCTAAAGGTAGTGTTTTTAGAGCTAAGGAAAAGCTTGAACTAGTGCACACTGATGTTTGTGGTCCTATGCGCACTACTTCTTTTGGAAATAATAAATATTTAATTCTTTTTATTGATGATTTTACAAGGATGACTTGGATTTATTTGCTGAATGATAAATCTCAAGTTTTGATATCTTTAAGAAGTTTGTTAGTTTGGTTTGAAACCTGAAGTGGATGCAAGCTTAAGACTTTGAGGTTTGATAATGGAAGAATATACCTCCAAGCAATTTGACAAGTTTTGTGAAGATTTTGGGATTCAACATCAATTTTCCATTGCATATACTGCAAAATGGGGTATCTGAAAGAAAGAATAGAAGCTGTGATGGAGATGGCTAGATGTTTGCTTTTGGAAAGAAATTACAAAGAACTTTTTGAAATTTTTTTTCATCTTTGTTTACTTTAACTACCTTTTGTAGAGGGCAAGACTCCTTATGAAGCCAGTGGGGTAAAAACCTTACATTAAAGATCTGAAAATTTTTGGATCAATTTGTTATTTTTTATTCCATACGTGAAAGATCCAAACTTGATGAGAGGCAGAAAGGAATTTTTATTGGCTATGCTCCAAATTCAAAGGGGTGTAGAATTTTTGATTTGATGGTGAAAAATTATTTTGAGTCGTGATGTCATCTTTGATGAAGGCTGCCATTGGGACTTTGACAAACATGAAGTTGTGAGTGACTGCCTTAAAGTTGAAGATTTTATTTTATATGACAAATCTTTTGATTCAACTGATTCAAGTACTCGAGATCACTCATTAGATGATGATGCTTTAGTTGAAACAATGGAGATGGTTCGAATTATAAAGTTAAATCTTTTCTTTGAGGTGTATGAAAAGTGCAATTTAGTTATTGTTGAGCCAAACACCTATTCTAAAGCTGCAAATTACAGAATGGATTCTTTGCCATGAAATCTGAAATGGACATGATTCCAAAAATGAGTGCGTGGGAGCTGGTTGATAAACCTAAAGGTAAGAATATTATTGGTGTCAAATGGGTGTTTAGAGTGAAGTATAATTCAGATGGTTCTTTAAATAAATATAAGGCAAGATTGGTAGTCAAGGCTATACCTGACAGCGGAGTTGATTCTGGAGAAACTTTTGCCAGTTGCATGACATGATACTATAAGATTGATTATTGCTTTAGCTGCACACTTGGGGTGGAAAATATTTCACTTGGATGTTAAGTCAGCTTTTTAAATGGTGAACTTGAGGAGAAGATCTATGTAAATCAACCTGAAGGGTTTATAGAGGAAGAAGCGAAGACAAAGTGTATCTTACGAGAAAGCTCTTTATGGACTAAAGCAAGCACCACGAGCTTGGTATAGCAAAAGTTGATTCTTATTTGATTGACAAGGATTTAGGAGGGCGTTAATGAAGCTACTTTGTATGTGAAGGTTGGTGAAAATTCTAAGCAAGTTATCCTTTCTCTTTATGTTGATGATAGCTTGTTGTGAAAATTAAAGTTGAATGGAAGAAATGTTTGAGATGTCGATTTGGGATATATGCATTATTTTCTTGGTATGGAGATTCATCAAGAAATTAATGGTATTTTTCTTTCTCGAAAGTATGTACAAGACATTTTGAAGAAGTTCAAGATGAATACATGCAAACTGTTTACACTTTACTTTCAAAGAATGATGGAGATAAACTATCTAATCTACTAGTTTTAGAAGTTTAGTAGGAAGTTTGTTATATTTGGTAGACCAGATTTAATGTTTCCTGCAAGTATGCTATCAAGATATATGAATTCACCTAGTGAAGTTCATTTTGGTGTTGCTAAAAGGGTACTTAGATATTTGAAAGGTACTCTTGATTTTGAAATTTGGTTTTGAATCAATTGGTGACTGAAATTGGTTGGATATTGTGATAGTGGTTGTGTTGATGATTCAAAAGCACTTCTAGTTATGTTTTTCTCTTGGTTCGGAGTTTTTCTTGGAATTCAAAGAAACAAGAGGTTGTAGCACAATCCATTGCTGAACGAGAATATATTTCGGCGGCGGTGCAAATCAAGCAATATGGCCATAAATTGCTTGGTGATTTCAGGATTTGGCGGGGAAGGTCCTACGAATTATTTTGTGATAACAAATCTGCTATTCTATAAGCCCAATCCGATACATCATGGAAGAACAAAACACATTAAAGTCAAGTATCATTTGTTGAGGTGAAAGGATTGAAATCAAGCTTACTCATTGTGGTTGAGAATCTCGACTGCGGATATTCTCACAAAGGCACTACCATGTGGACAATTGAACTCTTGCAATTGGGTTTACAAGAAAATTCTCAAGGAGGAGTGTTGAACGTGATACTTTTCTTGTGTACAGTTTTAGTTTATTTTTTATTTGTTAACTAGTTCTATTTTATTTAGGACTCGTTTATCTATTAGGATTAGGATTTATGTCAACGACTATATATCTAGGTTTTACATTGAGATTTTTGTGAGTAGCAGTGTGTTTTTCTCGCTTCTACGTGTTGTTCACAAACTTCTTCATTTTAATACAATTTTATTTTTCTCTCATATAATTTTTTCTTCCTCATTATTCATAATTTTGGGATATTTTTTCTTCCGCAATTCTTTTTTCAACAGCTAAGCTCTTAAGTTTCTACCTTATTTTCTCTTGTAATTACAGCCACAACATGTGCTGGATTGGTTGTCACGATTTTCCTCTGCTACTTAATGAGAAACTCCTCACTAACAAATTCATTTACTTGTGGAAGAAACCAAATCAAGCTCATCATATTTGGTTACTTTTGAAAAACCGATCATAAATCATTATTACTTGTTTATGGTTAAATAACCAAAAAAACCCGAGTTAAAACGACCTAATATTTATGTGGATTCCATACTACACAATAAAACTCGTGATAATTTCTTGGTTGCAGCCACTACATCTGCTGGATTGGTTCTAATAGTTTTTCTCTGCTGCTTGATGAGAAAATTCTCAACATTCAATTTCTGTTGCTTGTGGAAGAAACCAAATCAAGCTCATCAAAATGTGGAGGCCTTCCTCAAACAGCATGGACCCGATCCCACTAGAAGATATAGTTATTCAGATGTTAAGCAAATGGCCAACAACTTCATGGACAAAATAGGCCAAGGTGGCTACGGTAGTGTATACAAGGGAAAGCTAAAAGATGGTCGTCTTGTTGCTGTGAAGGTCTTGAACAAATCAAAAGCTAACGGAGAAGAATTTATCAACGAGGTTGCTACAATTAGTAGAACTTCCCATGTAAACGTTGTCTCTCTGTTGGGTTTTGCTTTGAAGGTCCAAAAGAGCTTTTGATTTATGAGTTCATGCCCGATGGATCTCAGAAGTTCATTTTCAAAGAAAATGGCAACCAAAATGAAAATCTTCTCCTGGAGTGGGGGAGATTGTATCAAATATCACTTGGCATTGCTCGAGGGCTTGAGTACTTGCATAGCGGCTGCAATACTCGAATTTTACACTTTGATATAAAGCCTCACAACATTCTTCTTGACAGGGACTTCACACCAAAAATCTCTGATTTTGGCCTTGCGAAGGTTTGTACGAGAGAAGAAAGTATCATTTCGATGTTGGATCCAAGAGGAACAGTTGGATATATTGCTCCGGAAGTATTTTCTAGAAACTTTGGAGGGGTCTCATGATTCTGCTAATAAACTATCAAAGAAGCTATCAGCTGTTGGAATTGTTGAAGAACTTTTCGAAGAAGGCTCAGAATGCTTGCTGAAGGTCGATCGATGTGCTTTTTGCTTAGGTAAAGTTTAATTATTGGGATGCTAGTTTTTATTTTCAAGTGCTACATGTTCTGCATGATAATATAATTTTCTATATGAACATATATTTCTTGTAACATCTACTTTGTTAAGCAGAAGATTATTTTGGCTAATAACTTAATATGGAGGGATACAATCTTATGCATGTAAAAATGGTTGTCATGTATTGCAAAATGACAATCAAAAAGGGAATTTTTATTGTTTTCTATCTTCTCCTATTTCAGCAAGCCAATAAAAATGTTTTCTTTATTTGTTCATTCCAAATGTTCCCTCAGTTGATGTGGATGCTTAATTTTCAGGTACCCGATTACTTCTTGTTCTAGTACTACCTTTAGCATAGCTGTCCCATCTTAAACATATATAATGATGGCATAAGCATTAAAATGTCAAATCCAGTTAGCATGTTGCTGTTGTGTACCGTAACTATCACATGAATAGATGCTCCAACATCGGGGATAGTTGCAATATGTCCTGTAACTTGTATTCTTTTTTTTCCTTGGTTACTTGCTTTTCTAAATCCTTCTTGATGTTGGACCGGATATGCTTAAAATATAAGTTGCAAGTGACATTTGACCTTTCGTATTGTAATCGGGAAAAACTTTTGTCACTTTAATTCAATAAAACTAATTATGGCAAAGCGGTGATATTGGAAAAATTTGATTGACTAACAACGATCGAGTTTCCACGATATCAGTGATTCTTTTCTATGGCATTGGTAGCTTAGTCCTGAGCTTGAGTCACGCCATCTTTCCTGGGAATCATTTTCCCTCTTTTCTAGTATCTCTCTTGGGTGGAGGTGGAGCGCATGATGGAGGAGAGCTTCGGAACCAACGATGGAGCTGCGAAGCATTGCGAGGATTGTCTCTAAAACCAAAGGATGATATAACTCTGTCAATAATCACGACATTGTTGGGAAAATTTTTGGCAGAACTTGAAGATTCCACTAAAAGATCGATTCAAAAGGTTTGGAAGTTAAGGTCAGTGCGAGGTTGAAAAAGTTGGGGACAACATATTCAAATTCTCCTTGAGCTCGAGGAAGATAAAGACAAGATCTTTAAGCGAGACCATGGTCATTTGGCGGTCGATTCGATTAAGGAGTGGCCGGACTATATGGGGCTACAAGAGGTTGATTTTAACTCCACAACTTTTCATATACAAGTACATGGCTACCCGATTTTTCTCCATCAAGATTCAGCATTTGAATAGGGGATAGAATAGGAGCGGTGATTATTTCCTCATTGACCCCGAGTCGTAGTTGCTAATAGATATCGAGATTCCAAATTGATCTCTCGGTCAATGGGCCTCTTCCAGCGGGTTATCTTTTAGGCGGGGAAGGAGGAGGAGAGCTATGGATCCGGTTCAAGTCTGAAAGATTGGCGGACTTTTGCTTGAAATGCGGGAAGCTAGGCAGGTGTGGAAAATGTAGCCATGAGGGAATCAGTTTAATTAAAGGCATTAGTGGGAGACAAGCTAAACTATATGGCCCGTGGATAAGCAGAAACAAGAGGAACTATGGTCTTCTGACAATCCGTGATGGAGATATCTGCGTGAGATGAGAAGGAAGGACTGATCTCCAAACGCGATTCAAGCGCGAAGGGGGAGCGAGACACATCGAACCAAAGTTAATAAAGAGGGTGGCGAAATTTTTGAGAAATGAAGAAGGAGAGGATGGAATACCGTATAGAGTCGAGGTTGCATAGAGCCGGGCGGCCCTCGTGAAAGGAGAAACACAGGAAACCAAGCTCGAGAAGGGCTGTTAAGCTTTCAACAGATTCAATGCTCCCAAATGATCGGTGGGCCCCATACTCCAAGATGGCCCAAGCTCATGCATATAAAGTGGGCTTGGAAATGGGTAATGATAAAGGGTCCCGTGTATAAGCCCAATCAAATCCACAAGATTGGTTTTGAATAGAAGTGGCCCAAGTGCTAGTGGAAAATACTACAGGAAGGCGGGTCAAGTAGTAGAAGAAGTGGGAAGAAGGCCACCGCGGAAATTGAAGTACTTGAGGAGATTACGGACAACACCGAGGAGGATAAATATCCAAAATGCGAGAGAGGGACAACAATGATGCTTCGGTTGAGGAACAAGGGAGGAGGACTTTCAGAGGAGCATGAGAAGTTGGGAAGAATTGAAGCGAAACTAACTTTGAGGGCTTCGGGAAGCTTTCAAGTTGGAAGACAAGGCCGAGAAATAAGGGGAATGCTCGTCGGTATCACACGAGAAAATATAGGCAATGGAAGTGGCGGTGAGGGCGGGGAAGCCGATAATGTAATCAATGAAGGAGAGAGTCCAAAGCACACGACAGTACAAGAATCTCAGAATAAGGATTTTCTAGTAGGGAAGCGGGCTGATTCATGCACCCCTTCCATTTCTATTACGTCATGGGCTGTAGGGGAATAGGCAGAAAAACTATCAGTTCTAGGAGGCTAGTTAAGAGGGATAATCCTTCTGTGTGTTTCTATGGAAACTAAATGCAATCGGAGAGCATGGAAAATCAGGGACGAAAATTGGGATTTGAAGGGAAGTGATAGTGGAAGCTAACTGGGGAGGCTTAGCTTTCTTACGGAAAAGCTCTTGAATCAATGCCGATGGAACACGGAGAAAATTATTTGTTTGAAAGCTTGGAATTGAGACAAGAGTAAGGAGTTCATCTTCTTGGGCATCACGGAACAAGTATTATCGAAAAAAATCTTTTGGGAGGAATTGGGAATAAGGTAAATAGCACAGGGAAACCTTGGATTATTTGGAACTAAATGAAGTTATAAAGGAAAGCGAAAAATGGGGAGGTAGGAGCATCCGGAAGAAGCATTTCTCAAGGAATTTTTAGCTTAGACAAAGGGAATCGATCCGGGATTTCATGGAAGTAAATACACTTGGCGAGAATATCTGAAGGACAATCCTATATTAGAGAGCGAATTGATCGGCGGTGGCGATCCACGATTGGATAGTAGAAAACCAGTGCCTCACCATCATCTAATGGAGGGATCGGATCACCTCCACTATCCTAATAAGAACTACGGATGAAGAACCTATTAAGAGGAGGCGTTTTTTTTAAGGCACGGACTTGACCCTCTTCTTTTCGCGTGATTAAAGGCATGGATGGGGGGGAGGCAGGGGATGGAAGCTCATAAATTGGCGAAGTCTATGGGCCATATCGAGCTTTGAAGAAGTGGAATAGAGAACATTTTGGTATTGCAAATATTAAAATCCGAAGCTGGAACTTAGTGGTCGAGTTTGCATGGGGATAATAGAGAGGAAGCCACCAAGATCCATAGAACTAAACATGCATAGAGATAGATGGGAATCAATACTTAAACAGAAGTCCAGAGAATTATGGTTGAGAGAAGGCGATAGAAATTCAAAGTTTTTCCATACTAGTCTTGCGGTACGGAGAAGAACGAACAGAATTCTCTCCATTAAAGTTGAAGACGGATGGATTACGGTCGGAAAGAAATAGAGGGCTACTTCATTTAGTGGTTTGAGGAGTTGTTGAGTTCAAGTCACCCTCATTCCGAGAAGGCTTTGAAGGGCTAGGGGAGAAACACATTACAGAAGATGTAATAGAGAACTTTAACAAGTATTGTTATTGGTCAGGACAGGAGGCAAATGCTGGAAAATCAAGTATATTATTTTCCAAATCAACAAACAGGAAGAGTAAGATGGAGATTAAACAAATACAGGTCTTAAGAGTATGCAAGAAAATTCAGTATATGGGGAATGCACTTATGGAGGCGGTCAAAAGTGAGAGAGTTTCAGTGAAGGAAAGAGTAAGCTGCAGATTGGAATCGAGGAAGAATCGTTTGCTTTCAAAAGCAGGGAAGGCCACGTTGATACAATCGGTTATTCAAGCTATCCCCACTTATACAATGTCTACTTTCAAGGTTCCAATAGCGGTATGTAAAGACCTTGACGCAATGGTCAAGAGGTTCTGGTGGGGGGCAAAACCAGGTAGGCAGCATTACATGGCTTTGAAGGCATGGAATGAGGTGTGTCAGCCGAAATGTGCTGGAGGACTAGGATTCAGAAAATTTAAAGACCTCAATTTATCTCTACTTTCAAAGCTAGCATGGAAATTGGCATCGAGAGAGAATTGTTTTTGGACAAAGATTCTAGAAGCAAGATACTTAAAAGGGGAATCGTTTTTTGACTACAAGTTGAAAAAAGGGGTCTCCCCGGTGTGTCGTGGAATAATATGCTCTAGAGCTTGCTTGACTAGCAATGTTAGATTTCAAATCGGAGACGGAAACTCTATTAGGTTGACAGACCCGTGGGTTCCAAGTCTCTTATCCTCTAAAGTCACGTTCATCGAAGGAGTTGCGACACCAACAGGGCTAAAAGTTAGAGACCTCAAGAAGATAGAAGAGGATGAATGGGATGAAGAAAAGCTGCGGACTCTCTTCGTGGCTGACACTGTAGAAGCAATTTTATGAATTAAATGGCCGAGAGTGATATGCAATGATAAACTAATATGGATTGGCAACAAGACAGACATCTTCTCTCAGAAAGCTACCTAGCTTCTTCGTGGGAGGTTGAGCTAAACAATAGCAGTTAAGGAGAAGTTATGGAAGGCAAGCCTGCATGAAAGGCTTAAGATTTTTGTGGAGGATGATGGTGGGAATAATCCACATCAACCAAGTTATCTCTAGCAGAGCAGGAGAGGGAACTCGGGCTGCCAGTGTGTGAGGCGGAGGAGAGAGTGCTTTACATGGTTCAAAGGCTGCGAGGCAACCAAGGCTTTGGCTTTCATGGGAGTGCAGGGGTGCGTTTGGAGGGTGGAACATTACCTCAATAAGAGAACTGATAAGCTTCGTGTGGACCCTCCGGGATGTTTTGATCAATGGTTTAGAAAAGAAACACTGACTATTGGTCTGGCTTGCTTATTTTACTATACTTGGAATTATCGAAATGAGGTTGTTTATGGTGGAAAGAGAAGTCTGATAGGCTTTGCGAATTTGCTCAGTGAAAGGATTGCAGAATTTTCTTCTGCAAGGACTAGTGGGGATGCAACTATAGGCCATGCGGAAGGGACAAAGGAGAACTGGAAACCCCCTCCGAAGAACTGGCTCAAAGCTAACACAGATGCGGCTTTTAAAGATGGGAATGCGGCTTTTGCTCTTGTCTTGAGGGATGAACAGGGAAGGGTCCTGTTTCTGGCTTCTAAGATTGATCGTGTGTCAAATGCTACAGAAGCTGAGTTAAAAGCTCTAGTGTGGGCACTGGAGATAGCAAAAGAGAAAGCTTGGACTCAAGTGTGCTGGTCTTCAGATGCTTTTAATGTTGTAAAGGAGGTGGAGGCCAACTCTGAGCCTTGCTGCTGGGATACCAGGTACCTAATCTTACTCTGTAAATCCTTGCTGAAAGAGATGAATTGGAATCTGACTTGGAATGCAAGAAGCACCAACACAGTAGCAGATGCAGCAGCAAAGTTTACGCTTAGCTCTAGCAATTGTATTTTGTTTTCTTTCTTTGATATGCTGGACCCGGTCTCACCTAATTGTATTTGGGAAGCCATTGTCCAAGACCAACTTAATATTGGTTGTGCTCTGTAAGCCTCCTTGAGGTTTCTTTTTGTGCTTAATGCAGTATTTTATTCATCAAAAGGAAAAACTTTTGTCGGAAGAAACATTCATGCTCTAGTTTTTCCCTATTCTTCAGAAAGCTTTTTATATGCCTTTGAATTAATTTTAGAATCAGTGAGTTGCGAAACAATATATATATTTTTTGTTGTGAATATTGGGAAGCAATGTTAGTGTCTTAATAAGAATGCATTTTTGACATGTTAAAATTATTGTTCTTGCAGACTGGGAAATGATGAGTTCACGGGACAATAAACATCTGGCATATTCATGTGTGCTGTATGTCAAGTAGATCTTGCGCCGAGCGAGGGGATCTCAGTTCATGCCGGTTCTATCTTCTCCACCAGCTCAAAGCCCTGGCAAGGGCCTTGAACAAATCCGTTTCAGTAGGCCAGTCAATTGTTTGAATCTTACTTTTATTATTGCACCAAATGTATATTCCATAAATGATGTAAAAAAAGTGTTTTAGCAAGTAGGAGGAAGATTTGAATTAAGAAATTTCTAGCTTTTTGCAAAAGACATGAGTGGCATCTGGTTGTATATAATTAATGGTACTCAAAGTTAAATGTTTAAGGTTAACTAAGATTCAAGGCCTTGACTGTATTTAGAATTATGATCATTATTATTATTATTTTCAGTATACTAATTCACCAATTCTCCCAGGTTTTCTTGCAATTAATATACTATCAAGTAAACAAGAATACTCTTCATGGTCTTTGTTAATGTACATATATATATGTCTTACTATTTGTTGCTGTTTATTACAAACTGCGTACTTGTTATATTAACAATTTACATACGTACATGCGTAGCTTTTATCTTATCTTTGTACTTACAGACCAACGTAAGGACCAAGTATACACTACTTCAGGTCAAGAGGAAGGTGACAAAGAATTTTCCTACTGAATAAAACGTGGATATTTCCCACATCTGGTTCCTTTTTTTCCACAATATGATTCAGGGTCAGCCTCCGAGTCAATGGGCATAGCAAGAAGGATGGACAAAAGCTTTTACACGTAAAGCCATTTCTCAGTCATACAGGAGAGGTTGGATTAAGCAATTCTATTAATATTCTGGGATGGCCTCGGTTTCCTTACTTTTTATCATCTTCATTCTCACTCATCTTGTGCTGCTTTACACCGCTGAAGAAGACCCACGACATGAAATTTGTCCACAGTTTTACTGTGAAAAACAAGGTTCCATCGGCACTTCCTTCTACAATATCAGTCAGCAGAATCATTGCGACGCCGCCTACCCAGTTGATTGTAGGGAACCAAATAATCCAAAGATTCAATTGAAAAAGGAAGGACACTGGTATAAACTCGCTGGGATTTCTCAGGCAGATTCTATTTTCATTAGCGACACAGAGCTCCAGAATGAAGTGAAATTCGGTAGATGTAAATCTCTGGAAAGTTTTGGTCTTCCAAGCCCTTCCTGGCTTACTAATGTGACTTCAAGAAGGACATTGAGCCTCTTCAAATGCAACCACAGTTTTCACAATATTACTTCCCCGATTGCTTTTTATAATACAACCTGCGGAGATTACAATATCTACTACTATACTAATACTACTCATCTAATTTATAATAATAGTTTTCCAAGTTTCCCACAACACAACTGTTCCTTCATCCAGTTTCCAGCACCAGATCACACTGGAAATCCCAACAATTTCTCTTCATTCTTACCTGCTGACTTCCTTCTTCAAGTGCTTATAAATATTGATTATCTTCAATGTCGCCACGAACCACACCATTGCCTCTTTGATTTTAAAAGCCAAACTCATTATTGTGCAAACAAAGATACAGGTACATTCATTATGGGGCTTAAGCAGGAGGGTTATGATAGAAGAGAAAATAGTTTGTCGCAAGAAATTTTTTGTTAGATATATGCATCGGGACATGTTTGAATGTTTCTGGTGAAAAATCATTTGACGTACAACTCTTTAAAATCCTATTGGTTTAACTCATATATACAAATGTTGCAGGAGACAACGGATGGAGGAGGAGATTGAAGTTTGGACTAGGTAAGGTACCTCTTTATTCAAATATCTAACGGTTAAATGGATATGTAAAATGCATGTATGCATATTGGTGGCTTGCTCTTTGCGCCCAATCAAATTTGAGAATTCATTGCATGGCTTTTAAAAAATGATCTTGACCATTTAAATCTTTCTTCTTCAAACCTGCAGTAATTTGATATCTCATATTTCTGCTATAGGCAATAGGTTTTTGATTGGGAGTTCCAGTTTTATTGTTAATAATCTTCATTCTCTGGCAAATGACATGTCTACTTTAATTTATTGGCAAAGATCTGTAATAAACATTGTGACACATTTGTACAAGAACACACTACTTCAATGTCCACCCCTAAATTCCTATCGTAAAAAACAAGGGCTAAGCTCTTAAGTTTCTACCTTATTTTCTTTTGTTACAGCCACTACATGTGCTGGATTGGTTTTCCTCTGCTACATAATAAGAAAATCCTCAGCTTAGAAATTTCATTTACTTGTGGAAGAAACCAAATCAAGCCCATCATATTTGGTTACTTTTGAAAAACCTGGTCATAAATCATTATTGTCCTTGTTATGGTTAAATAGCCAAAAATGCCCGAGTTAAAATTACCTAATACTAAATATTTATGTGGATTACATACTACACAATAAAACTTGTGATATTTTCTTGGTTGCAGCCACTACATCTGCTGGATTGGTTGTAATGGTTTTTCTCTGCTGCTCGATGAGAAAATTCTCAGCTTTCAATTTCATTTACTTGTGAAAGAAACCAAATCAAGCTCATCAAAATGTGGAGGCCTTCCTCAAACAGCATGGACCCCTTCCCATTAGAAGATATAGTTATTCAGATGTTAAGCAAATGGCCAACAACTTCATTGACAAAATAGGCCAAGGTAAAAACTGGTCGTCTTGTTGAGGTGAAGGTCTTGAACAAATAAAAGGGTAACGGAGAAGAATTTATCAATGAGGTTGCTACCATTAGCAGAACTTCCCATGTAAACGTTGTCTCTCTGTTGGATTTTTGCTTTGAAGGTCCAAAAAGAGCTTTGATTTATGAGTTCATGTCTAATGGATCCCTAGAGAAGTTCATTTTCATACAAAATGGCAACCAAAATGAAAATCTTCTGCTGGAGTGGGGGACGTTGTATCAAATTTCACTTGGCATTGCTCGAGGGCTTGAGTACTTGCATCACGGTTGCAGCACACGAATTCTGCACTTCGATATAAAACCTCATAATATTCTTCTTGACAGGGATTTCACACCAAAAATCTCTGATTTTGGCCTCGCGAAGGTTTGTACGAGAGAAGAAAGCATCATTTCAATGTTGGATGCAAGAGGAACAGTTGGATATATTGCTCCGGAAGTATTTTCTAGAAACTTTGGAGGGGTCTCACACAAATCTGATGTCTATAGCTATGGAATGATGGTTTTAGAAATGGTTGGTGGAAGAAAGAACGTCAACGTTCGAGTTGATAATACGAGTGAAATATATTTTCCACACTGGATTTACAAGCGTCTTGAGGTAGATGAAGAACTGGGATTGAAGAGAATTACAAACGAACATGACAATGAAAAAGCGAGGAAGATGATAACAACGAGTTTGTGGTGCATACAGACTGATCCTTCAAGCAGGCCAACAATGAGCAGAGTCATAGAAATGTTGGAAGGGAGTCTTGGTTCCTTGCAAGTACCACCCAAGCCCGTCGTGTGTTCTCCTCCAAGATCATCATCAACCGAAATTTCTAGTGGATTTGCATCGTTGCAAATATAATTCCTTAGATGAGTTGCGCATACAGAGGAGTTTGTTTGCTCCAAATACTTTGTATTAGCAAGTTGACCGATGCGACGTCGTATTAACAAGTTGTCTTTTTGCTTGCTTTCCATGTAGAACCTGCATTCCCAAGATGTTCTGCATGGTACTCTTTGTTTTATTTAAATTTCACTGTCTATCTTCTCTGTCTAATGAAACATGAGATTATATACTTAATTTCTACATGTCTTAACTTTTGGAATTTGATTCAAGGCATTAATTAGTCAGCTTCGATCTCCCCTAGTAAATGTTATAATTGCATTGTCAAGTTTAAAGTTTTGTATTGATATGTTATCTCCAATACAATACTAAAATATCAATGTTAAAATTTAGAATATGTTTTTCTTTGGTAAATAAAAATTTAGCATATGTAAGTCAGAGCATCCCAACTAGCAAATATTGTACTAGCATTGTCATTATCAAATTTTAATACTGAATATATTATCTCCAATACTAAACTATAGCATATTACTTTAATAAACCATGCTAAAAATAAATTTAATATTTTTAAATGACACTTTCAATATTATTTTATTATTTACTTTAGTTTTTAATAAAGTTTATTAATCTATATTTTAATATTAATTTAAATTTTTAATATATATATATATTATAAGATTTAATTATTGTAGGACTTTTTCATAAAAAAAGGGTAGAACATGAATTGTTTTAAATATTTCTATGATAGGATTAAGATTATATTTTCTACTTATTGTATAATAATATAATATTCATATATCTTTTATGCAAAAGATAATATTGTTTAGAAAAAAAAAAAAAGCCCTATTATGTGTATGTGTGTCTGTATATATATATATATTACTTTTGTTGAATATAAAATTGAAATTATTTTTTTTTTGTAAAAGGGGATAATTAAATTATTATTTAATAGATTTTTTTTTTAACTATTATTGGACTTTTGTGTACATATATAAAATAATGAGGTTATTTTTTGTTTGGTTAATTTCTATATTATAATGGTACAAGTTAATATTGATTTTTATATGAAATTTATTTGCTTGAAGCAATGCCAGTGTTAAAAACTTTTTTTTTTCTGGTCATAAGTGTTAAAAAAAAAAAAATTGCTCTTTAAAAAACTCGCTGTGAGTTAAAGAGACATTTTGATATCTCAAAGATAATTAATATTATTAATTTAAAGGATGTCTCCATGTAATTACCATCTGATTATTGGTTGTGCTCTGTAAGTCTCTTTGAGGTTCTTTTTGTGCTCAATGCAGTGTTTTATTCATCAAAAAACATAATTACCATCTCTGTCTTCCTTATTTTGTCCACAGGGTCAGCGTTCAAGTCAATACTTGCACTAAACCATATGTATCATTTTGTCTACCGTAATCTGTGCGGTTCAAAGAAGAGCCCCAAGCGCCTTTACTAGTTAACTTTGAAAGGTCAGTTTCTCAAGGTCTTCGTTGTTGGGGAAATAGAAGGAAACTCCTTGATTTGACTACTCGGTGCATGAAAGTCAAACAGACATTAATACCTTCTTTCTCTTAATATAGTCTTCCATGTCTGAATTTCCAAGTCAAGTAGCTTGTAGTCTGTAGAGTGTAGAAATGAGGAAACTTGTTGCGAGAAATAATAAAAAGAAGTTATTGGAAGAACCTTATTGTTGCAGCAGATAACTGGAATCTAACCGGTTGTTCGGTTGAGATTTTTGGAGATGGCTTTAGGACCTTTGTTTTTCTTGTTTGTTCTCACTCATCTACTGCTTCTTAACTCGGCTGAAGAACCAAATTGCGAACAAATTCCATTTCAGTGTGGAAAACTAGGCGAGATTGGCTGGCCTTATAAGGAAAAGATGCATCCTGATCATTGTGGCTTGTACACGGTCGATTGTTCTGAAGAAAACAGTCCCAAGATCCAATTGAAAGAGGGAGGACACTGGTATCAAATCTCTAACATCTCTCAGCAGGTTCCATTTTCATCAGTGACACAGAGCTCCGGAAAACGTTGACATCCCACAGTTGTGAATCTTTGGAAAAGTTTGGTCTTTCGAGCCCTTCCCCATTCTCTCCACTATTTACACTGAATATAGTGAACCTCTTCAAATGCAACAGCAATCTTCGCATTACTCCACCGACAGCCTTTTATAACACAATCTGCGGAGATTACAATCTCTACAACACTCTTAAACTAAATAGCAGCTTAGATACTAAAATATATAATATTAGTCTCCCACTATGTTCATTCATCCAGCTTCCTGCAAACGACATCGGAAATTTTCACAGTGATATGTTTGAATTCCTATTAGCTTCTTCCTTCTATCTTCATGTTGACGTGCACCAATCCTTTGACTGCTGGAAATGCCAAGGAAGAGGAGGCGAATGTGTAATAACGAAACCAGCAAACCAAGTCTAATAATCCAAAGATCAACCACAAAGAACACAGCAAACCATAAAGCAGCAAAGCTAACATAAGATAAAAATAAAACACAGATTTTTATACTGGTTCGGTACCAATGAAGTACCTACATCCAGTTCCCTCCAGCTGAGAGTAATCCACTATGAAGATGAAACAAAATTACAGAGACAAGGATTACAAGAACTTCCAAGAAGCTGCTAACAAAACCCAAGTTAATCCCTTTCCAAAAGCATCAGATTTTTCCTTCTGTTTTCTAGAGATTTCCAGGAACCAGCAAGCTTCTCACCTCCCCCTTTTTTTCGATCTCTCTCTCTGCCTTTTTCCTGTCAATAAACAGAGTATATGCATCCAGCCCACACCTGGTACGGTGACCAACCAAAACAACACATGTGGACTGATTACTGTACAAAATAGCTATTTAATTACATGACTATTAGTGGACCACGTTTACAAAAATCTCCACCTTGGTACACTAATACAAAAATTACTTATCTTCATATCAACCTCAGCTGTACAAGGATGCTTCAATAAGAAATCAACCGGATTCTAAATCAGTAACCCCCATCAAGTTTAAACATTTCCTAAACTTGATTGTGGTTACTGGTTTAGTAATAATATCAGCAAGGTTATCATCAGTGTGTATCTTCTCCACTACTACCTTACCACTAGAGATTATATCTCGGAAAATGCAACTTCACATCAATGTGTTTGTCTTTTCATGAAACATCGATTCTTTGTCAAATATATAGCACTTTGACTATCACAGAAAATCTGAACTTGTTCTTGTTTAACTCCAAGTTCACCAACTAATCCTTGCATCCACAATGCTTCTTTAGTTGCTTCAGTCAATGCCACATATTCAGCCTCTGTGGTTGAAAGAGCTACAACCGGTTGTAAACAAGCTTTCCAACTCACAATATTTCCAAACAAAGTAAACATATATCTGTTAAAGACCTTCTTTTGTCAAGATCACCAGAAAAATCAGATTCACAATAGCCATTGATTTGTTGCTTTCCTTCACTTCTCTTGAATAGTAATCCATAATCAAGTACCTTTCATGTATCTTAGAACCCATTTGATTTGCTTCCCAATGAGCTCTTCCGGATTGGCCATGAATCGCTAACTAAGCGGCGACATATGCTAAGTCCGTGAGTGCACACCATGGAATACATAAGACTTCCAACTGCACTAGCATAAGGCACCTTGCTCATTTTCTCTATTTCAGTAGATGGTGATTGCAATGAAGACAATTTAAAGTGTTGAGCCAATGGAGTAGTAACTGATTTTGCACCAATCATAGAAAATCTTTCCAACACTTTCTTGATGTAATTTTCTTGAGAGATGAACATTCTTCCTTTCCTTTTGTTTCTGAAAATCTGCATTCCCAAAATCATTTTTGCCTCCCCCAAGTCTTTCATTTCAAACTCAGTTTTCAATTGGTGCTTCAATCTTTCAATCTCTTGTTTATTAGTTGATGCGATTAACATATCATCAACATACAACAAAATAAATACGCCCACTTGATCATCTATCCACTTGATATACACACAACTATCAAATGAACTTCTTTTAAAACACTTTTCAGCATAAATTCATCAAATCTCAAATACCACTGTCGAGGAGATTGTTTTAAACCATAAAGTGATTTCTTCAATAAACACACTTTATCCTCATTTTCTTTTGCAACAAATCCCTCGGGTTGCACCATGTAAATCTGTTCATCCAAATTCCCATGAAGAAACGCTGTTTTGACATCTAATTGTTGAAGTTCCATGTCAAATTGTACAGTTAATGCCAACAATACTCGAATTGATGTGTGTCTTACCACCGGTGAATAAATTTCATTGAAATCAATCCCTTCTCTTTGAGTAAAACCTTTGGCAACTAACCTTGCTTTATATCTAGCCTTCTCACACGAATTCCTTCTTTTCTTTTGTAAATCCATTTGCATCCCAGGTTTCGATTTGATGGTTTATCAACAAGAATCCATGTTTGATTCTTCACCAAGCTTTCCATTTCATCTTCCATTGCTTCAATCCATTTTGAGCTGTTTTATCCACCATTGCCTCTTTGTAATTCATAGGTTCCATTTCTTCTAATTCCTTAGCCCTGTCAAAGCATAAGAAATAATATCAGCAAAACCATATCTTTCAGGTGGTCTTATTTGTCTTCTGGGTCTATCTCTAATTAATTGATAGGACTGCAGCTCTTCCTCTTGAATAGGTGCATAATCTACATGCTCTGTTCCTTCAACTTCTGCTGCTCTAGTATCAATTTCTGGATTTAACTTCACTGGAAGCTCCACCTTAAACTGAACATTCTCTTCTTTTTCTGAAGTTGATTGATTTGGATGTGCTTTTCCCATATACATCTCATCTTCCTTAAAAGTCACATCTCTGCTTATTATGCTTTTAGATCCACTTGCATCTGAAAACCACAATTTATATCCTTTAACACCTTCAGGATAGCCAATAAACATACACTTTATTGCTCTCGGTTCCAGCTTGCCTTGTTTAATGTGTGCATAAGCCACACATCCAAATACCCTTATATGATCATACTTTGGAGATGTACCATTCCACATTTCTTCAGGAGTTTTAAACCCAATTGCTGCTGAAGGACTCCTGTTAATGAGATATGCTGCTGTAATTACTTACGCTAAAATTTACGTGGAGCATTAGCAGACATACATCTCACCCTTTCCAAGATAGTTTTGTTCATTCTTTCAGAGACCATTTTCTTTGAGGAGTATACTCAGTGTGTCTTATTAAGCCTTCTTCCAAACAAAATTGTCTGAATTCATCTTTTAAAAATTCCCATCCATTATCTGTTCTCAAGTGCTTAACCTTCTTTCCAGTTTGCACTTCAACCATTTTCTTCCACTGTTTGAACTTTTGAAATGCTTCACTTTTACTCTTCAAAATATAAATCCAAACTTTTCTAGAAAAATCATCAATAATGGACATGAAATATTTACCTCCTCCAGTGATTCATGTGATGAAGGCCCCAAAGATCGAATGAACATAATTTAGAATGCTTTTGGTGATGTATGCTTTGTTGAATTTCAGCCTTGAAGCTTTTCCATATATGCAATGCTCACAAAATTCCGGCTTCCCCGATTTATCTCCACAATGAAGCCTTGTTTTTCCAGCTCTTGAAGCCCTCTTTCACTAACATGTGCAAGCCTTTGATGCCACAATTGTGCTTTCGAATGTGCAACCGGATCACGATTCTTTACTCCCAATATTGTTTGTCCTTGTAAGATATACAAGCCATTTTCCTTGATACCCTTCATTACAACCGAGATCCTCTTGTTACCCTTAGTACTCCACCTACGCTTTGTAACCATAACCATTTGAATCAAAGTTCCAAGAGAGATTAAATTTCTCTTCAATTCGGTATATACCTTACATTTTGTAATACCACTTTCAATCCCATCATGCATTTTAATTTAATTGAACCAAAACCAACAACCTTGCATGCTTTGTTGTTTCCAAGCAATACTTGACCTCCATCCACTTGTTTGTAATCTTCAAACCAGTTTCTATTGGGTGTCATGTGAAAAGAACAACCGAATCAAGTATCCAATTTTTATCGTGTTACTAGTAGCCACCAACAACACATCCGCACTTTCATAGCCTTCCTCGACTGCTGCATCTCCTCTATGGTCCTCATTTTCTTTTTGCTTTTGTTTCCTCTTAGGACAAAATTTTCTAATATGTCCCTCTTCATGGCAATTGTAACACCTGATTTTATAACCATTCCTTGACTTTGATCTGGATTTACCTCTCCATTTCTGATTTTTGTCTCTTGACCTTCCTCTTATAACCAAACTTTCTCCAGCTCCATTTCCTTTAATGTTTGGTTTCATTTCAGATTCCCATGAACGAAGTGCTGCAGTCACCTCATCCAATGTAATTGTTGTTCTACCAAACTTAATTGCTGCTTTCAGTTCTCTATAAGATTCTGGTAAAGAATTTAATAATATAATTGCTTGGCTCTCATCACCTATTTTCTCATCATCAATGGATGCTAACGTAATAGCAATTTTCTTAAAATCATCTAGATTTTGTTCCAAATTTCTGGCTGTATCCATTTTAAAGCCAAAAAATTTTTCTTTCAACAAAATTCTATTTGTCAAAGATTTGGTTAAATAAAGTTGTTCAAGCTTTTTCCATACCTTGTATGCTGTGTCTTCCCCATCAACTTGCCTCAGAACGTTGTCTGCCAAATATAGTATGATGATGGAAAAAGCAGATTCTTGCAATTCCTTGTCTGCTGAGCTTGAACTTGAACTTCCTTGTGTGCTTGGTTCCTCCAGAGCCTTTTGCAGTTTGTGTTGAACCAGTAAAGCTTTCATCTTTTTTCTCCAAGAACCAAAATCCCCGGTTCCATCAAAGCAACACAACTCAAACTTCATACTTCCCATCTCTCACAAAATAGAAATCAGAAAATTTTGTCACAGATCTTGGCTCAGCTCTGATACCACTTTTGTAATAACGAAACCAGCAAACCAAGTCTAATAATCCAAAGATCAACCACAAAGAACACAGCAAACCATAAAGCAGCAAAGCTAATATAAGATAAAAATAAAACACAGATTTTTATACTGGTTCGGTACCAATGAAGTACCTACATCTAGTTCCCTCCAGCTGAGAGTAATCCACTATGAAGATGAAACAAAATTACAGAGACAAGGATTACAAGAACTTCCAAGAAGCTGCTAACAAAACCCAAGTTAATCCCTTTCCAAAAGCATCAGATTTTTCCTTCTGTTTTCTAGAGATTTCCAGGAACCAGCAAGCTTCTCACCTCCCCTTTTTTCGATCTCTCTCTCTGCCTTTTTCCTGTCAATAAACAGAGTATATGCATCCAGCCCACACCTGGTACGGTGACCAACCAAAACAACACATGTGGACTGATTACTGTACAAAATAACTATTTAATTACATGACTATTAGTGGACCACGTTTACAGAATGTCTGCTTGCTGACAGCAAAAAACAATTCCGTTGTTCAAAAGGTATGTATACATCAGAATACATGAGGGCGCAAACATTTACATTCACGTGTGTGTTTTACATTTTCAAATTATTTGACCTGCTATTCTCTCTCTTCTTGCAAACTCAAGTCCTTTTTCCCCTGCACAATTACACTGAGGGATTGTCCATATTAAACAGAGCTTTTTTATTTATATTTTAGTTTGTTTTCTTGATGTTTAGTTTAAGTAAATGTCTAGCTGGTTTGTTGCTATTATTTTTGCTTAATTTATGATACAGTAGTTAGCCAAGAATGACTTTGCTTGTGGCAGCATGGTTACTGCAGTATTAAGTGAAAATTAGGTAAATTACCGTTGTAACCTATGCTTATATATTTTTTTCTATGAATGAATGAAACATCAAAGCATTTTTTTGGTATAATTTTCATCTCTTTCTTTGTAAGATTATGTCGCTCTTGTGCACACCTAATTCATTATATGCAAAGATTATTGATGTCTTACTTTTTCTCTTTTACTTTCATTTTTTCGGCATATATTCATTTTCGAAACAGGGGATGTTTTCTTTTGCTCTTAAATACGGTTCTGAGTTGTTTGTTTTTCTTTAATATGTTTTAAATTTTGAGGCTGCGTTATACTCTAAAAGCCAATAGTAAACTGTAAACTGCTTTTTCAATTTTGAAGTTGTCTAAATAGTGTGGAACTGTTAATAAAATTTTGTTAAAAAAAATCCAATTATTGTTTTTGTATTTTTATGTGTTATATAGTTGCCTTTCTCTTATGCTGATATAGTATCATTTCTGGGCTTGAAGCTTTTGTGCATATATAGCTTATTGTTGAACATCTTTCGATTTATACATGTAGTCTGACATTGGTTGTATAATAAGAGTGTCTTTGAGTGCTGTGCTTCAGTATATTAGACTGAAATACAATGTTTATATCTAAGTGACAAATTTCTCCAAATTAGCTAAAATATATGTAGTGACTGATATGATAATGTCTTTGACACATTTATTATTGTTATAACATGGGAGGAAAAAATAAACAATGCAAGTTGAAGAGCAATAATGTACTTTGAGGTCGATTAGGGCTTTTGCATAACCTTACGAACATCCAATTCAATTGTATTTCGTGGTGATTAAGCCACGAAAATAAACTTTGATGCTAGTTTAGTTATATGTATCATATATTCCACGGTTCACACACCCACATGTTACATGACCTGGATATGTATCATTTTGTCTACAATAATCTGGATATGTATCAATTTGACAGTGTGTTCGCTGTTGCTTGAACTGCTGTTGGGGAAATAGGAGGGAAACTCCCTTGATTCGACTACTTGGTGCATGCAAATCAAACAGACATTAATACATTCTTTCTTTTTATATAGTCTTCCATGTCTTAATTTCCAAGTCAACTAGCCTAGAGTATAGAAATGAGGAAACTTGGTGCAGAAAATAATAAAAAGAAGTTATAGGAAGAACCTTATTATTTTCTGCAACGCGGTTAACATGTTGCATTTTGGATCCATTCTTCTTTCTCCATTAAATTGACAGAACCATATGTCAAGCAAAGTGGATAAATATATCATATTCCACTTTCTTTTATCTGAAAATCCCAACCATCATATCCTTTTAGAATATATAAACACACCAAAATATGCCTGTAGTTATCTCTCACAAGATCCAAGTTTCCCAAGAGAAAAGTGGTATTTTTTTTTTCTACCATTTGACGTACGACTCTTTAAAATTCTATTGGTTTAACTAACATATATAAACGTTGCAGAAGACAACGGATGGAGGAGGAGATTGAAGTTTGGACTAGGTAAGGAACCTCTGTATTTAAATATCTAACAGTTAAATGGATATCTAAAATGCATGTATTTTGACAACTAATAGAAATCACATTGTTCTGGATACTCCTGAAAACGACACTAATTCCTTGCAACGACTCCATTCAAAAAACTATTCTAATGTCTTCGTATTGGTGGCTTGCTCTTTGCGCCCGATCAAATTCAAGAATTCATTGCATGGCTTTTAAAATATGATCTTGACCATTTAAATCTTTCTTCTTCAAACCTGCAATAATTTGACAACTATCTCCTATTTCTGCTATAGGCAATAGGTTTTGGATTGGGAGTTCCAGTTTTATTTTTAATAATGTTTATGCTCTGGCAAATGACTTGTCTACTTTAATTTATTGGCAAAGATTTGTAATAAACATTGTGACACATTTTTACAAGAACACACTACTTCAATCTCCACCCTAAATTCCTATCCTGAAAAACAAGGGCTAAGCTCTTAAGGTTCTAACTTATTTTCTTTTGTTACAGCCACTACATGTGCTGGATTGGTTTTCCTCTGCTATTTAATAAGAAAATCCTCAGCTTAGAAATTTCCTTTACTTGTGGAAGAAACCAATTCAAGCTCATCATATTTGGTTACTTTTGAAAAACCTGGTCATAAATCATTATTGCGCTGATTATGGTTAAATAACCAAAAAAGCCCGAGTTAAAATGACCTATTATTTATGTGGATTCCATACTACACAATAAAACTTGTGATATTTTCTTGGTTGCAGCCACTACATCTGCTGGATTGGTTGTAATGGTTTTTCTCTGCTGCTCGATGAGAAAATTCTCAGCTTTCAATTTCATTTACTTGTGAAAGAAACCAAATCAAGCTCATCAAAATGTGGAGGCCTTCCTCAAACAGCATGGACCCCTTCCCACTAGAAGATATAGTTATTCAGATGTTAAGCAAATGGCCAACAATTTCATCGACAAAATAGGCCAAGGTGGCTATGGTAGTGTATACAAGGGAAAGCTAAAAAATGGTCGTCTAGTTGCGGTGAAGGTCTTGAACAAATCAAAAGGTGACGTAGAAGGATTTATCAATGAGGTTGCTACCATTAGCAGAACTTCCCATGTAAACGTTGTCTCTCTGTTGGGTTTTTGCTTTGAAGGTCCAAAAAGAGCTTTGATTTATGAGTTCATGCCTAATGGATCTCTAGAGAAGTTCATTTTCAAAGACAATGGCAACCAAAATGAAAATCTTCTGCTGGAGTGGGGGACATTGTATCAAATTTCACTTGGCATTGCCCGAGGGCTTGAGTACTTGCATCGCGGCTGCAATACTCGAATTTTACACTTCGATATAAAGCCTCACAACATTCTTCTTGACAGGGACTTCATACCAAAAATCTCTGATTTTGGGCTTGCGAAGGTTTGTTCGAGAGAAGAAAGTATAGTATCAATGCTAGATGCAAGAGGGACAATTGGATACATTGCTCCTGAAGTATTTTCTAGAAACTTTGGAGGGGTCTCACACAAATCCGATGTCTATAGCTATGGAATGATGGTTTTAGAAATGGTTGGTGGAAGAAAGAACGTCAATGTTCATGTTAATAATACGAGTGAAATATACTTTCCACATTGGATTTACAAGCGTCTTGAGCTAGATGAAGAACTCAGATTGAAGAGAATTACAAACGAAGATGACAATGACAAAGCGAGGAAGATGATAACAACGAGTTTGTGGTGCATACAGACTGACCCTTCAAGTAGGCCAACAATAAGCAAAGTCATAGAAATGTTGGAAGGGAGTCTTGATTCCTTACAAGTACCTCCAAAGCCCTTCTTGTCTTCTCCTCCGAGATCACCAACTAATTCTTCTAACGCCATGAGTACTTCTAATGGTGCAAACATAACTAGAAGTATTTGAGACATGAACATGATTATCAGTAATATATATATATCACTGTCCTTAAAGTTTAAATTTTTAAGCGTATCTATATCTATTTTTTTTTTTTCATCCGTAAGTTACAAGAACATCTGAAAAATATTGCTCCACTCTGACCTTGATACTTGCGACTTGGAGGGTTGGATTTCCTCTGTTACCACAGAGGATTAATGGAAATCCAAAGAGGGTCAAGTCACAGGTATTAATTGGAAATTTGTGTCAACATGTTATTCACTTGACTCGAACATATAATCAATTTTGTGTATCAGCTAGTTTTTGTGAGCACATAATGTTGGGAAATTTATCTCATGGTCGCAATTAATAAGATTTTCAATTTTTTCATGGCATAAAATTCAAAAGTTTCGCGGTGGTCTGCAAGGATGGGGCAGAGGGAGGGAGGCTGACAGGGGCCATACTAATAACACTCCCAAACAAACTCTAACATAGCAATGAGTAACAAGTAATTGATATGATGGAACAAAAACTTTCACAAGCATTATATGTAATATGTATACAGGGGAGTTTCAATATTTGAATATGCAACTTCTCTGTCTATTTGAATATGCTTGTCTTCTCTTTCTAATGGAAAACTGCTTAGTATAAAAATACTTTTTAAATACTTATATTTGAATAGGCTTATCTTCTCTGTCTATTTATCTCTTCCCTATCTCGACTCCTCCTCATTCTCCTTTTCTCTTCAGTTTTTCGGCAAATTTGGCTTGAAATCTTAATCCCTTTCTGTAAATGTAGCCCACCTTGTTTTAAAATTCTAGATTCGGCCCTCGATGGGCAGGTTTAGAGAGAGCGCCCACTGTGAGATATGGGCATGCAGCTCAGTCTTGGAAAGGGGAGGACTATTTGTTGGTTAAGACAGATTTTCAACGAGTCCCTCAGAGTTCTTCATCAACGTTTTCTGCATTTTCGGTAATACTTGCTCTCTCTTTCCCTCTCTGAAGTATTGAGTATCAAACTTGATTGGTACGCCACACAGATTGGCATCAGGGAGCTAATATGTGACTTGCATCTTTTACATCATGTCTCATTTTCTGACTGATTTCGGGTTGGATTTACTTGGGATTCCGGTTCTCTAGTAGAGTCTAAAGTCTTGCTTTTTTATCTGTGTTTGTTTCTTAGTTTCTTCTGCTGTGGTCTAATTTATTTACTTCTTTGATTATTTTTATACAGCTTCAAAATTAGAGCTGTATTTTACAAGTTTTCAAGCATGCAGAGGTGCATATTGTTGTTTAAAATTAATGTTCTCTTGGTTGTGACATTGTTTATCTAGTTTGTAGTGTCAAGGTGGGCGGTAAAGTGAGTCTTCTTCTGTTAATTGCCATATCTTATGTTTCTGGTTTTGAAATAAAAGTAGTGATGCTAAGTTTATTATTATCAGAATCAAACCTTAGTAATCTGTTGTTAATGGTTACAGATTGGTCCACTTCGCTGTCGACCAGGGGGTTTATGTCTTTCTAGGTCAATTTGAGACATGGATGTTGGAGAATTTATAGTTCCAATACCATATGTCAAACAAGTTAAGGTAATTTTCTTGTTTAACTCGAGTCAATGAATTCCTCTGTCAGAAATATTGCTGCTTTACATCTTATGCATCCTAACATTCTTTCTATAAAAGCTATCAAATGCAGGTGGCAGGCTTGTTATTGCTTCTCATGGCATCTGAGATGCCCTGTCTTCAGAAGTGGCAGCAAAATCGTGCCGTGGGTTGCCTGCAGAACTTGCTGCTAGGCAAGTTGTGAAGGTAATTTATTCATCAAAAAAAAAAAGTTGTGAAGGTAATTTACGTTCATTGCTGTGCTATTTCTCCTACCCAGTATGTTTGAATCAACATGACTTTTTAACATGTAGAGTAGTGTAACCTTTGTGCCAAAAACGTGGGCATGAAATAAATTATGCTTTAGAGCTTGTGGCATAAATGTATTAAGAAAATCCTCTAATTGTTCCTTATTGTACTTGATGGATCATTGTTTAGGAAGCTTTAAGAACAAGGGGTCTGAAGGATGGTACAACCTGCATAGTTGTGGACATAATTCCTCCTGATAATTCAGTACAACTTCCAACGCCTCCAAAGAAGCAGAACCAGCTTAGAAGAAGAAGGCTCAGGAATGCTTGCTGAAAGGTCAGTCAGTGTACTTTTTGCTTAGGTAAAGTTTGATCATTGGGATGCTAGTTTTTATTTTCAAGTGCAACATGTTCTGCATGATAATATAATTTTCTATATGAGCATATATTTCTTGTAACATCTACTTCGTTGAGCATAAGCTTATTTTGCTAATAACACAATATGGAGGGATACAATGCTTATGCATGTAAAAATGGTTGTCATGTATTACAAAATGATAATTAAAAAGGGAATTTTTATTGTTTTCTATCTTCTCCTACTTCAGCAAGCCAATAAAAATGTTTTCTTAATTTGTTCATTCCAAATGTTCCCTCAGTTGATGTGGATGCTTAATTTTCAGGCAGCCAGTGCTTACTGTTCTAGCACTACCTTTTGCATAACTGTCCCATCTTAAACATATATAATGATGGCATAACTGTTAAAATGTCAAATCGAGGTTAGCATGTTGCTGTTGTGTACCAGTAACTATCCTGTGAATAGATGCTCCAACATCAGGGATAGTTGCAATAAATACTGTAACTTGTATTCTTTTTTTCTTTGGTTATTTGCTTTTCTAAATCCTTCTTGATGTTGGACCAGATGTGCTTAAAATATAAGTTGCAAGCGACATTTGACCTTTTGTATTGTGTTGAAGAAACATTCATGCTCTAGTTTTTCCTAGTCTTCTTCATTTTTCTTTTTTTTTTTGGTAAAAAGTTTTTCCGTAGTCTTCAGAAAGCTTTTTATATGCCTTTGAATTAATTTTAGAATCAGTGAGTTGCGAAACAATATATATATATATATATGTATATATTTTTTGTTGTTGTGAATATTGGGAAGCAATGTTAGTTGCTTGCTAAGAATGCATTCTTGACATGTTAAAATTATTGTTCTTGCAGACTGGAAAATGATGAGTTCACGGGACAATCCACATCTGGCATGTTCACGTGTGCTGTATGTCAAGTAGATCTTGTGCCGAGCGAGGGCATCTCAGTTCATTCTGGTTCTATCTGTTAAACAGTAAGCTTTTTACCAACTACTCCTAAATTAAGGGACAGTTTTGTTTATTTTTTGCTCAAATTATGGGGGTTGTTGTATTTGTTTGGTTTTCCATGTTTTATGATGTTCTGTATTGTAGTTGGTGAGAACCAGACCTTAAGTCTTCCTTTTGTGTTGTACTTTTTGTATATATGTTATATATTTGATGAAATGTGAATGAGAAGCATGCCATTTTC
This sequence comes from Rhamnella rubrinervis, assembly GCA_007844105.2. Classification (NCBI taxonomy): domain Eukaryota; kingdom Viridiplantae; phylum Streptophyta; class Magnoliopsida; order Rosales; family Rhamnaceae; genus Rhamnella; species Rhamnella rubrinervis. The sequence goes on from CM017577.2 coordinate 7,140,893, forward strand.
TTCTCTGTTTTGTTTTCCCGATTTCAAAAAGCCAACAAATGGTATCAGAGCTGTATTCATGAGGGACTTGTGAGAATGTAGCTGTAGCAAAGGAAGGAAGGAAGGCTATACCAGCAACGGAAAGTTATCACAGCAAAGGAGGGAAGAAGATGGACACTGGTAGTTTTCTTAGGACTGAGCCACCAATATTTACAGGGGAAAATTACCACATATGGGAGATAAAAATTAAGTCATATCTGAAGGCTTTAAGCTTATGGGATGCAGTACATGCTGAAGAGGATCCTCATCCACTTGGGCCAAATCCAACCATGACCCAGATCAAACAATATGAAGAAACGAAAGCAAGGAAACCAAGGGCTTTAATTTGCATTCATTCAACTTTATCAGATGCAATTTTCACAAGAATCATGACCTTTGAATCACCAAAGGAAGCATGGGACAAACTCAAGGCATATTTTGAAGGAAGTAGCAGAGCTTAGGTCTTAACTCTAAAAGGGGAATTTAAAATGTTAAAAATGAAGGAGAGACAGTAAAGGAGTATGCCTCAAAACTGATTGAGCTGGTAAATAAAATCAGGGTGCTTGGAGAAGTTTTTGAAGATGCATAAGGTGGTTGAAAAGATGATGATAAGTCTACCAGCAAAGTTTGAGTCCAAGATATCTGCTATTGAAGAGTCTTGTGATCTCAAAACACTCTCTGTTGCTGAACTTATCAGCAAGTTACAAGCCCAGGAACAAAGAACAATTATTAGAGAAGAGGAGAGTTCTGAGGGAGCCTTTCAAGCAAAGCACAAAGGAAAACATGTTATGAAGGACTACAAGCAATTTAATCTAAATAATGGAGGTAAAGGAAAAGGTACAATGGTAGAAAAGGCACCTAGGAGCAAAGATAAAGGTTCATTTTGCAGAATCTATCAAAGAACAAACCATTTAGAAAAGGATTGTTGGTACAAGGGAAAGCCTCAGATTCAATGCAGGTTCTATAAGAAGTTTGGTCATATTAAGAAGAATTGTAGGATCAAGCAAAATCAACCACAAGGAAGGTTTCAGCCTAAGAATCAGCCAGTTCAACATGCAAATTTTACTGATGAGCAAGAAAATGAGACAGAAGAATTGTTCATGGCCATTCAATCAACTCTCAAGGATAATTCTCACACATGGTTTATAGATAGTGGCTGTACAAGTCATATGGCAAAGGAGGAGGGAATGTTTTACAACTTGGAAAAATCTGTCAAAACAAAAGTAAAACTTGGCAATGGTGTACTGGTTCAAGCTGAAGGAAAAGGATCAATAGCAGTGCAGACAAAACAAGGTACCAATCTCATTCATGATGTGCTGTTTATACCTTGTTTAACTCAAAATTTATTAAGTGTAGCACAAATGCTTGCACATGGTTATACTTTGACATTTGAAGGACACTATTGTTACATTTATGATTCTCGTGGCTGTTTAGTAGTTAGAGTTCAGATGGTTGATAAAAGTTTTTCTTTGAATTGGAATATTGTGAATGAAAGCATAAATTTTGCAAGCAAAGATGAGTCTATGATAGGGCATAGGAGGTATGGACACTTCAACCTTGCTGGACTAAAATATATGCAATCAAATGATTTAACTAAGGACTTACCAGGGATCTTGGTAAGTAATGAAGTGTGTGGAGTATGTCAATTAGGAAAAATGCATAGACATGCATTTCCTACAAGTTCAACATGGAGAGTTAAGGAAAATTGGATCACACAGATTTATGTGGACCAATGAGTACAGAATCTTTAGATCAAAATAAATATTTTGTACTCTTTATTGATGATTTGAGTAGAATGACATGGGTTTATTTTTTGAGAAGCAAGGGAGATGTGTTTTTTGTTTTTAAGAAGTTTAAGGCTATGGTGGAAATACAAAGTGGTTGTAAGCTAAAAAATTTGAGATTAGACAATGGAAAGGAATATACTTCAAATGAATTTGAGAAGTTTTGTGCCGATATGGGTATTAACATCAGTTGACTGTTGCTTGCAAAATGGTGTTTCAGAAAGGAAAAATAGAATAGTGGTTGAGATGGCAAGGTGTATGCCGATGGATAAGAAGTTGCCATTGAAATTCTGGGCTGAAGCTGTACATACAACAGTCTATTTACTTAATAGACTTCCTACCAGGTCTGTGAAGGAGAAAACACCATTAGAGGCTTGGATTGGTACAAGACCTATAGCTAGGCACTTGAAAACTTTTGGATCAATATGCTATGCTCATGTGCCTTCTGTTAAGAGAAAGAAATTGGATGAAAATGTTGAAATGAGAATATTTTTGGGATACTCTTCAACATCCAAAGGGTACATAATTTATAATTTACAAAGTGAGAAGTTGTGCATTAGTAGAGATGTGATTGTTAATGAGTTTTCTCATTGGGATTGGAAAGAAAAGTTGTGTCAAAGGATGATTATGCAGAGAAGCAAGCTGAAATTCCATCAGGAATGCCAAATCTATTTGCTTCCACATCAAGATCCAAAACAGAAAGTGAAGATGAGTTTTTACTAGATTCTCCTATATTAAAGACTAAATACTTGTCTGAAATATATGAGAAATGTAACTTTGCTGTATTGGAACCTTCATCAATTGAAGAAGCTTCAAAATATAAGGAATGGAAAGCTGCAATGGAAGAGGAGATTGGAATGATTGAAAAGAATGGAACTTGGTCTTTGGTGGACAAACCTAAATCAAGAAATGTGATAGGTGTAAAATGGATTTTCAGAACAAAAGCAAATCCAGATGGTTCAATTTACAAGCATAAGGCAAGGTTGGTGGTGAAGGGTTACTCTCAATTAGCTGGTGTAGATTATGGAGATATATTTGCTCCAGTTGTAAGACATGAAACAATAAGGCTCATTCTTGCTTTGGCTCTACAATTCAAATGGAGTGTATACCATCTTGATGTAAAATCAGCTTTCTTGAATGGTGAGTTGCAGGAGGAGCTGTTTATTGAGCAACCGAAGGGATTTATTATTCAAGGGATGGAAGATAAAGTCTATAAGCTTCACAAAACTTTATATGGTTTCAAGCAAGCTCCCCGTGCATGGTATTGCGAAATAGACTCACACTTGCTTCAATGCGGGTTTGCTAGAAGTGAAAATGAGGCTACACTTTATGTCAAAAAATCTAAAAATTGTGGTATGCTGATTGTATCAATATATATAGATGACATGTTAATGACAGGAAGTAATTCAAGGCTAGTTTTAGAATTTAAAAAGGAAATGGGTAACATGTTTGAAATGTCATATTTGGGTCTTATGACTTACTTTCTTGGAATGGAAATTAGCCAATCTTCTATTGGAATTTTCATTTCACAAAGAAAGTATGCATATGATTTTTTGAAAAAATTCAATATGGATAAATGTAAAGCAATTCCCACACCATTTGTTCAAAATGAGAAGCTATCAAAGGTTGACAAGGTGAAGAAGTAAATCCAAGTTACTATAGAAGCTTGGTGGGCAATCTTTTATACTTGACAGCATCTAGACCCGGTCTCATATATGCTTCAAGTGTTTTATCCAGGTATATGCAGTCACCTGGAGATACTCATTTAAGGGCTGCAAAAAGAGTTTTGAGGTATATTAAAGGAACTTATGATTTTGGTATATTGTACACTTCTGTTGAAGATGGTTTGCTGCAAGGTTTTTCAGATAGTGACTGGGCAAGGTGTCTTGATGACTTTAAAAGCACCACTGGATATGTGTTCTCATTTGGTTCAGGAGTATTTTCATGGGTTTCAAGAAAGCAAGAAGTGGTTGCACAATCAACAGCAGAAGCAGAATATATAGCTGCATCAGCTGCTGCAAACCAAGCAATTTGGTTAAGGAAAATTCTGACTGATTTGTTTCAAACTCAACAGCGTGCAACAATTATTCAAGTGGACAATACATCTGCAATTGCTATGACAAAGAATCTAGTGCAACATGGTAGAACAAAGCACATAGGTGTCAAAGTTCATGCCATTAGATAAGCTGAAAAGCATGGAGAAGTGCAGCTTATTCATTGCAAATCAGAGGATCAACTTGCAGACATCATGACAAAGCCTTTAGCTGTTGGAAAGTTTGAATTTTTTAGGTCCAAGCTGGGAGTATTTAGTAAAAAGCTTAAGGAGGAGTGTTAAACAGTAAGCTTTTTACCAACTACTCCTAAATTAAGGGACAGTTTTGTTTATTTTTTGTTTAAATTATGGGAGTTGTATTTGTTTGGTTTTCCATGTTTTATGATGTTCTATATTGTAGTAGGTGAGAACCATACCTTAAGTCATGCTTTTGTGTTGTACTTTTTGTATGTATGTTATATATTTGATGAAATGTGAATGAGAAGCATGCCATTTTCTTCTCTGTTTTGTTTTTCCGATTTCAAAAAGCCAACACTACCTTCTCCACCAGCTCAAAGCCCTGGCAAAGGCCTTTCCTCTGTTCCGATTGCTGGAACAAGAAGGATGCCATGGAAGGAAAGCGCCCCAGTGGAGTTAAAGTGGCATAACTCCTATTGTTTACCACTCATTCTTTAACCCTTCATTCAAAATTTTGCCCCCCTATTACAAATCCGTTTCAGTAGGCCAGTCAATTGTTTGAATCTTACTTCTGTTATTGCACCAAATGTATATTCCATAAATAATGTAACAAAAGTGTTTTAGCAAGTTGGAGGATGATTTGGATTAAGAAATTTCTAGCTTTTTGTAACGAGGACATGAGCAACAATCTGGTTGTATATAACAATTGTACTCAAAAGTTAAATGTTTAAATGTTTAGCTTTTTTGACTCTGTATTTAGAATTATGATCATTATTATTATTTTCAGCATACTAATTCCTCTGTTAGATTCACCAATTCTCCCAGGTTTTCTTGCAATCAATATAATATCAAGTAAACAAGAATACTCTGCATGGTCTTTGTTCATGTGCATATATATTGTTGAATATATATACGTCTTTCTATTTATTACAAACTACGTACTTGTTATGTTAACAATTTACATACGTACAGGCGTATCTTTTTTCTCATCTTTGTACTTGCAGACCAAGTAAGGACCAAGTATACACTATTCCAGGTCAAGAGGAAGGCGACAAGGAATTTTCCTACTGAATACAATGTGGATATTTCCCACCTCTGGTTCCTTTTTTTCCACAATATGATTCAGGGTCATCCTCCGAGTCAGTGGGCATAGCAAGAAGGATGGACAAAAGCTGTTACACGTAAAGCTATTTCTCACTTATACAGAAGAGGTTAGATTATGCAATTCTATTAATTTTCTGGGATGGCCTCGGTTTCCTTACTTTTCACCATCTTCATTCTCACTCATCTTGTGCTGCTTTACACCGCTGAAGAGGACCCACGACATGAAATTTGTCCACCGTTTCACTGTAAAGTACTAGGTTCCATCGGCTTTCCCTTCTACAATATCAGCCAGCAGGATCAGGATCATTGCGACGGCGCCTATGCAGTAGATTTTAGGGAACCATATCATCCAAAGATACGGTTGAAAGAGGGAGGACACTGGTATAATGTCACTAGGATCTCTCAGGCAGATTCTATTTTCATCAACGACACAGAGCTCCAGAATGAAGTGAAATTCGGTAGATGTAAATCTTTGGAAAGTTTTGGTCTTCCAAGCCCTTCCTGGCTTACTAATGTGACTTCAAGAAGGACATTGAGCCTCTTCAAATGCAACCACAGTTTTCACAATATTACTTCCCCGATTGGTTTTTATAATTCAACCTGCGGAGATTACAATATCTACTACTATACTAATACTACTCATCTAATTTATAATAACAGTTTTCCAAGTTTCCCACAACACAACTGTTCCTTCATCCAGCTTCCAGCATCAGATCACACTGGAAATCCCAACGATTTCTTTTCATACTTACCTGCTAACTTCCTTCTTCAAGTCCTTATAAACGCTGATTGTGTTGAATGTCGCCACGAACCACACCGTTGCCTCTTTGATTTTAAAAGCCAAACTCATTACTGTGCAACCGAAGATACAGGTACGTTCATTATGGTGCTTAAGCAGGAGGGTTATGATAGAAGAGAAAATAGTTTGTTGCACGAAATTTTACGTTAGATATTCGCATCATGACATGTTTGAATGTTTCTGGTGAATAATCATTTGACGTACAACTCTTTAAAATCCTATTGGTTTAACTCATATATACAAATATTGCAGGAGACAACGGATGGAGGAGGAAATTGAAGTTTGGACTAGGTAAGGTACCTCTGTATTCAAATATCTAACGGTTAAATGGATATCTAAAATGCATGTATTTTGGCAACTAATAGAAATCAATTTGTTCTGGATACTCCTGAAAATGATATTTATTCCTTGCAATGACTCCATTCAAAAAACTATTCTAATGTCTCCATATTGGTGGCATGCTCTTTGCGCCCAATCAAATTTGAGAATTCATTGCATGGCTTTTAAAAAATGATCTTGACCATTTAAATCTTTCTTCTTAAAACCTGCAATAATTTGATAACTATCTCATATTTCTGCAATACTTTTATTTTTGGTAATCTTTATGCTCTGCCAAATGATTTGTAATAAACATTGTGACACATTTGTACAAGAACACAATACTTCAATCTCCACCCTAAATTCCAATTGTAAAAAAACAAGGGCTAAGGTCTTAAGTTTCTACCTTATTTTCTTTTGTTACAGCCACTACATGTGCTTGATTGGTTGTCACGATTTTCCTCTGCTACATAATAAGAAAATGCTCAGCTTAGAAATTTCATTTACTTGAGGAAGAAACCAAATCAAGCTCAACATATTTGGTTACTTTTGAAAAACCTGGTCATAAATAACGAAAAAACCCCGAGGTAAAATGAGCTAATATTTATGCGGATTCCATACTAAACATTAAAACTTGTGATATTTTTTTGGTTGCAGCCACTACATCTGCTGGGTTGATTCTAATGGTTTTTCTCTGCTGCTTGATGAGAAAATTCTCAGCTTTCAATTTCATTTACATGTGGAAGAAACCAAATCAAGCTCATCAAAATGTGGAGGCCTTCCTCAAACAGCATGGACCCCTTCCCACTAGAAGATATAGTTATTCAGATGTTAAGCAAATGGCCAACAACTTCATTGACAAAATAGGCCAAGGTGGCTGTGGTAGTATATACAAGGGAAAGCTAAAAAATGGTCGTCTTGTAGCAGTGAAGGTCTTGAACAAATCAAAAGGTAACGGAGAAGAATTTATCAATGAGGTTGCTACCATTAGCAGAACTTCCCATGTAAACGTTGTCTCTCTGTTGGGTTTTTGCTTTGAAGGTCCAAAAAGAGCTTTGATTTATGAGTTCTTGCCTAATGGATCTCTAGAGAAGTTCATTTTCAAAGAAAATGGCAACCAAAATGAAAATCTTCAGCTGGACTGGGGGACATTGTATCAAATTTCTCTTGGCATTGCTCGAGGGCTTGAGTACTTGCATCGCGGTTGCAGCACACGAATTCTGCACTTCGATATAAAACCTCATAATATTCTTCTTGACAGGGACTTCACGCCAAAAATCTCTGATTTTGGCCTCGCAAAGGTTTGTACGAGAGAAGAAAGCATCGTGTCAATGTTGGATGCAAGAGGGACAGTTGGATATATTGCGCCTGAAGTATTTTGTAGAAGTTTTGGAGGGGTGTCACACAAGTCTGATGTGTACAGCTACGGAATGATGGTTTTGGAAATGGTTGGAGGAAGAAAGAATGTCAATGTTGGAGTTGATAACACTAGTGAAATATATTTTCCACATTGGATTTACAAGCGCGTGGAGTTGGATGAAGAACTGGGATTGAAGAGAATTACGAATGAAGACGAGAAGACACTAGTAAGGAAGATGATAATGGTGAGCTTGTGGTGCATACAGACGGACCCTTCAAACCGTCCAACAATGCGCAGAGTCATTGAGATGTTGGGAGGGGGTCTTGATTCCTTAGAAGTACCACCAAAGCCGTACTTGTCTTCTCCTTCAAGATCATCGTCAACCGAAATTTCTAGTGGATTTGCATCGTTGCAAATATAATTGCTTAGATGTGTTCCGCATACAGAGGAGTTTCAATGCTCCAAATTCTTGTTATAAAAGAAAAGTTGAACGACGCGACGTCGTATTAGCAACTTGTCCTTTCGCTTGTTTTTCATGTAGAACCCACATTCCCAAGATGTTCTGTATGGTACTCTTTGTTTTATATAATTTTGATTTTACGTTAAATATATCTATCTTCTCTGCCTAATGAAACATGAATATGTGCACTAAATTTCTACTTGTTTTAAAATTTGGAATTTGATTCAAAACATTGAATAGCCAGCTTCTCGGTAAAAAATATTATAATTTTGATCGTCAAATTTAAATTTTAGTATTGACATGTTATATCCAATACAATATAATACTAAAACATCAATGTTAAAATTTAGTATTTTGTAATGCCAAAATAAAAATAATGGTAGAATTAAATATATATTTTTTATTTAAAGAGTAGGCCACCCCCACACTTTTTTTTTTTTTTTTTTTTTTGTATTTTTTAAGGATGATGTTATTTTTTGTGCCAAATTTGTCACCAAAATAAAGCATTTCAGTTAGAGTACGCACCCTACTGGAGACACGTATCTATTTGCTATCATGAATTTTCTGTTTTATGTAATTTTTCAGCGTTCTAATCAGGGAATTCTTTTAAGTTTTGTTAAAAAACTTGCTGTGAGTTAAGGGACATTTTGATCTCAAAGATAATTAATATTATTAATTTAAAAATATGTCTCCGTGTGGTTAAAAATGGTACCAAGTCAACATCGAACACATTTTCCGTCTCTGTCTTCCTCATTTTTTCCACAGGGTCAGCCTTCCAAGTCAATACTTGCACAAATCCATATCATTGCTTTTTTATTAGCTCATCTGCTGGGAATAGGCTGACAACCAAGGGAAGGAATTTGATGATTTCGGGGTGACAAAAATTGTACGGCCACCTTGATCACCGGAATGTAATTGAGGTTGGGTTGTTGAAGAACATGAGGCCACCGCCAACTTTACAAATCACTGTGACCCAGCAATCTATCAATACTATATCGGTAACACACCTAATTAATGTCAGACTTAAAGGATACATAGCAAGTGAGAGATTGAAACTTTATTTTCTTCTCATTTTCTTTGTTTCGTAGCTTATTGGACCCAGCCCAGTCAAAGCCAAGCCCAGCCTTCTTTTCTTTTGTTGCAGCCACTGCATCTGCTGGATTAGTTCTGATGGTTTTTTTCTGCTGCATAATGAGAAAATTCTCGGCTTTCAAATTCATTTTCTTGTAGAAAAAACAAATCAAGCTTATCAAAATATGGAAGCCTTCCTCAAGGAGCATGGACCCCTTCCCACTAGAAGATATAGTTATTCTTTTTTTTTTTGATGAATAAAAACTTGCATTAAGCACAAAACAGCCTCAGAAGAGGCTTACAAACCAGACCCTGCTGCTAAACAATCAAGAGCAAAGCTATCCATAATGCAGCTAGGTAAAACAGGAATAAAAGCATCAGACAACGAAAATAAACAACAAACATAATTCCTAAGCGTAAACTTAGCAGTTACATCAGCCACAAGGTTTGCACTTCTAGCGTTCCACTCTAAATTCCAGTGCTGCTCCTTTAGCAACTCTCTGCAATATAATATCAAGTGACGAGTCTCCCACTTACAGGGTTCTTCTGAGGAATGTAAATCATTAATTAGATTTTGAGCATCTGAAGACCAGACTACTTTGTTCCAGCACAATTCTTTTGCAAGATCAAAAGCCCATTCCAAAGCTTTGGTTAAACATAAGGATTGTTTGCAAAACCCAGCTTTGAAGCAAGAAATAAAAGCTTCCCCTGTTCATCTCTTAAGACTACTGCAAAAGCTGCATTTCCTTCCTTGAAAGCAGCATCAACGTTGGCCTTGACCCAATTAACAGGGGGTAAGCTCCATTTTTCCTTTTCCTTTTCCTTGTTCGAAAGTTGTATGCCTTCATCTAGAACAACCAAAAATTCAGCAACTCTCTCCTTGATTAATATTGCAAAATCCATCAGTTTTGTTCTTCCTGCGTGAATCACTTCATTCCTGAAACTCCAAGAGTAGTACATCAAACAAGCCAATCCCACAGTCAAGGCCTCTCTACCTAAATCATAAGCAAGAGCATCCTCAGGGGGATCAACACAAAACAATCGATCCTCAATCCGAGAGTTCCGGGCCTCCAGCGGCAACCCCATAAGGCGTGGAAAGCTAAACACTTTGTTGCTTCACATTTCATAAAGAGATGAATAGCACTTTCCTCCTCCAGCCCACAAATCGGACAGTTAGAATCCCCTATGCCTGTTCTCTGATGGATAATTTGATTCAATGGAAGAACTCCTGCTAAAACTCTCCAAAGGAATAGCTTGAATCGTCATGGAGCTTTGTCTTCCACAGTTTATCCCAAATACCGGTTCTACCTACCAGCGAGCCGGTGACTAAAACGAGATAGCTTGCCTTGAGAAGGTGCGGAATCATTCCCAATCCACAATAATTTATCCCCGCAAATAATCCTAGGCCACTTGATCTTTAAAATCTCCTCCACTGTATCATGATCAAAAAAGAAGTGAAGCAAAACCTCATCCCATTCGTTCAAACCTTCCTTCTTGAGGTCCTTCACTCTCAACCCTCTAGCCACCTCCACTCCCTCCTTCACACAAGGTGTAGAGTAAGGTAACCCCGGAACCCACGGATCCTCCAGTCTAATTGTCTTTCCATCACCTAAATGATATCTAACATTATTAACCAAACATTTTCGCAAGCGATCCCTCCAAACATGAGATGTGCCTTTTTCAACTTATAATTAAAAAAGGTTTCCCCCTTCAAATATTTTGCCACAAGCAGATCAGACCATAGAGATTTCTCCCCCGACGCCATATGCCAAGACAATTTAGAGAGGAGAGCCAGGTTAAGATCTTTAAAAAGTCTAAAACCCAAACCTCCACAACTCTTCGGTTTACAGATGCTATTCCAAGCTTTTAGGGCCAAAAATCTTTGCTTCTCCGGCTTAACTCCCCACCAGAACCTTTTAGTTATGGAATCTAACTCATTGCAACCTGAAATTGGCACTTTGAAGGTTGACATACAGTAAATCGGAATAGCTTGAACTACCGATTTGATTAAAACAGCCTTTCCTGCTTTAGATAGAAGCTTGCTCTTCCAAGAGGTCAATCTGTGTTGGACTTTATCTTTTAGCCGGCCAAACTCCTTAATCTTTGTCATTCCACTTATCAGAGCATTCCCCAGATAAATCGAATCTTGACTCATGCATCTAAGATTTGTAACTTGCTTGACTTTCCTTCTAATCTCTCTGCTTGTAGTTTTGGAGAAAATGATACTTGACTTTTCCATATTTCCCTCCTGCCCTGACCAAGAACAATATTTTTTAAAATTTTCCATAACAAAAGCAGCTTCCTGGTCAGAGGCCCTGCAAGCAATTAATAAGTCGTCCGCGTAAAGAAGGTGAGAAGATATAGTTATTCAGATGTTAAACAAATGGCCAACAACTTCAATGATAAAATAGACCAAGGTGGCTATGGTAATGTATACAAGGGAAAGCTAAAAAATGGTTGTCTTGTTGAAGTGAAGGTCTTGAAAAAATCAAAAGGTAATGGAGATGAATTTATCAATGAGGTTGCTACCATTAGCAGAACTTCCCATGTAAAGGTTGCCTTTCTGTTGGGTTTTTGCTTTGAAGGTCCAAAAAGAGCTTTGATTCATGAGTTCATGCCTAATGTGTTGGGGTTGATATGGTATTTGAAGTAAATTTAACAAGAGAAGAGGTTTTTCTTCACCTGTGCATAGGCTGAAAATTCACGGGTATATAAGTTTTGGTTATGCTCTGTTTTCCAGCAACAAACAGAGAGTTATATGGCTGAATCAAGGATGCAAGAAAATGGCATAAAGGTGGTAGCTTTGGCTTAGTTATTCTCTGTTTTCTTGAGACAAAAACAGAGATATATGGCTGGTTGTGAGTATGGACGAAAATGACATATATATGTTAACAATGGAGAAAAAAAAAGCATAAAGGTCTCAACTTTACATTGATAATCAGCTGGCTTTCATACAAAAGCCTACATGATACAAAAGTTCAAATTTAAAATAAAAAATACAACATCATTGTCTATTGCTTACAACCTAAAACAAGAGGTTTAGGTGTTATGAAAATACAAATAAAAATCTAATCTTGCATTGGGAAACTGAAATTTTCAGCTTGCTTAGTTTGAAAATAACCATTTGTTTATGGCAAAATTGCCACTACTTCAACATAATGGATCTCTAGAGAAGTTCATTTTCAAAGAAAATGGCAACCAAAATGAAAATCCTCTGCTGGAGTGGGGGACATTGTATCAAATTTCACTTGGCATTGCTCGAGGGCTTGAGTACTTGCATCGCGGTTGCAACACACGAATTCTACACTTTGATATAAAGCCTCACAACGTTCTTCTTGGCGAGGATTTTACGCCAAAAATCTCTGATTTCGGACTCGCTAAGGTATGTACTAGAGAAAAAAGTATCGTATCAATGTTGGATGCAAGAGGGACAATTGGATATATTGCTGTTTGAGCTTAATATTTTTCTCAAATATATTTTTGTTAATAAATTGGTTGAAGTGGCAGTTGGTTAGATTGGAATGATCAAAGATGATTGGAGTGTTGGAATGAGATAGGATTTGATGGTGTGTTGGAGTGACAGTTGGTTGGAATGGTATGTTGGAGTGTTTGAGTAGGAATGAGAGTTTGGAAGCTAGGATGGAGTGGATAAGATTAGATGGAATGTTGGGTTGGAATGAATCATTGACTAGTCCAAACAAAGGCAAATTGGTAACTAAAAACTTTATTGGCCTACTTATCGGGATGGATGTGATAATTGGCCGACTGACATGAATTAGCTGGAATTGCTAAGGACATTTTGGTAAACTGTTGGAATGACCAAGGGCGTTTTGGTAAATTTAGATGATTTTGAGAACATTGTGATGGCTAGAATACGATAATTCCGAGAAATAGGATTAAAATTAATCGCATTTATCCCGTAATTGCATTTATCTTGTACGATAAGAAATATCACCAATATCTCTTTATCTCCAACTATATCGACGAGGTGTACAAATGGTGTTGAAGACTATAAGAGAGGACAACATACCAGCGTGAAGAGGCCCCCCATCAAATCCTATAGATTGCTTATCTCTAAGTAGAGTTTAGTAATTCTATAGCTTGTAGTGTTCAGTAATTTTAGTAAATTTGAAATCCTGTTTGACAAACTAGTTTTGTTTAAGGTAGTTCAACGAGCCTTTAGATTGTTCTTTCTCTGCAATCTAGTACAGTTGTCTGTTTAGGGTCAGATATTTCAACAATAATATTTTATTTTTCTCTATATAAATTTTATTTATATTAGAGCACACAAGAATCGAGAATACAATATATTTGTTTTTCGTAAGCAAACATACTTTTTGGCACGTGGGACTACTTGCTAAAATCATCATGGTGGAAACTAGATCAACCGCAGCAGGCAAGAAATCAACTGGCCCTACGGCCGTTGGCAGCACTTCCGGTGTGAATGAGAAGAATCCGGGCTCTGCAGTCGTTGGTGATGTGAATGAGAATAAGGAGATCGACGAACCTGTCATGGCTGCAGATGAGTCCTCAATCGACGATCTTAGATATAAGATCGGAGGCCTGGGGGACCAAGTGGTTAGAATTGGAGAACAGATTAATGGAGTCGGACAATCAATTGAACGCTCTATGGAGAACTTGGCCAATCTAGTAGCCCAACAGATGCAACAACAAACTTAGCAGACGACTACTCTCATGGCATATTTGCAGCAGGCCATCCCGATCGCTTCTCATGGATACCAACAGGTTGTTCCGGCTGTTGGTCAAGGACAGCAGGCTTTTCAGGCCGCTGTGGATAATACTGGGAGATACATTCCACCTCCAGCTCGATTAGGTCACCACGATCAATATGGCCATGGAAGGAATGGCCAAGGAGAAGTTTATGTGGCCGGACTGAACGGCCAAAATGGAAGGAATGATGATGCCGCCTGTCAGAATGGCAGGCAAAACCTACCCATGAATCTGGAAGTAATTGATCGTTTGATTGAAGAACGAGTCGGCGACGCATGCACGTATTAGCAAATTGTATAGGAGGCCTTATCCAGAGGCCATTGAGCATATAACTACCCGAATGTCGATCGTCGACTTCACCTGTTTTCGGAGAAGAAAATCAAAGTACCATTAAGCACATCGGCCGTTTCACGATTCAATGTGGCGAAGCGGCTGCCAATGATTTTTTGAAGCTGAAACTTTTTGCCAACTCCCTTACTGGTTCAGCTTTTACGTGGTTCATCAATCTACCAGCCAACTCCATTCACACATGGCAGGAGATGGAAAAGAAGTTTCATGAGCAATTCTATAGAATTGAACCTGAAGTGTCGATGGCAGATCTTTCTCGTCTGTATCAGAGAGAAAGTGAAACAGCTGAAAGTTTTCTGGCACGCTTCAAACGAGCCAGGAATCGGTGTCATTTAGACGTTCCAGAAAGAGAATTCGTGAAATTGGCCATGAGTGGCTTGAGTTACAGACTTAAGAAGAAGTTCGTCGGAATGGAGTTTGGAGACTTGTTTGAGTTGGCCACGAGGGCCACTCGGTACGAAGACATTCTGAATGAGGAATATCAGCGCAAGAATTCATCAAAGGGAACGTATTACAAGGATTCGAATCTGGATATACACTTGGTGGATTCAGAGGATCAGGCAGAGGATAGTGTGGTTGAGGTTGGTTTAGCTGAAGTAGTGGCCACGCGGCCATACACGTGCAGAGCTTTAGTCAAGCCACTGGGAACCCAGAAGACATTCCAGTTGGCTAAAGAGACTAAATCAAGGATGGACGGCCATGAAAGAATATTTTCTTTCGATATTACAAAGGCCGACCAAATATTTGACTTGCTTCTGGCCGATAAGGTGATCAAGTTACCTGACGGCCATAGAATTCCATCTGTTGAGGAGATTAAGAAAAGGCAATACTGTAAATGGCATCATTCATGGAGCCACGATACGGTAAATTGTCTTCAATTCCGGAATGCTCTTCAAGCGTTAATTGAAAAAGGAACTTTGATGTTTTCAGAGAAGGGAAGTGAGGTAAAGGATGTAGACAATAATCCTTTTCCTGCGGCCGGTGTGAACATGACCACGACCAATATTTCAAAATTGGCTTCCAGAAAAGATTTAAGTGTATCAACGGACAAGAGCAATAAGCGATCTGAGAGGTCAGAGAATGAAAAAGAAGAAGTATTTCATAAGGAGAAGCAGTTGTGCACACGCTGTAAACATAAGATTGAGGCCAAACGGCCATTACAAAAAATAAATGAAAGCTAGGAAAATAACTACGACAGCTAAACAGTAAAGTAAGCAATAATGGAGTTGTTCATAGCACCCCAGGATGCGTGATGTGCAGTTATCGCCGCTTCAGCTTGAGTCCTTGCCTCATCTCTATTTTTGGATGCATTGAGAAGATCAATATATCGTTTTTTCTCTTTTTCTGCCTCATCAATGGTATGCTTGAGGGAATGACGCAGATTTCCACAAACATCCTCAGCTTCGGCTAATTTGGCTCTGAGTTCTTTTACTAGATGTTCTTGGGCTGTCAGTTTAGTCGAAGTTGTAGTATACTCTGATGCTTTGGATTGAATTGATGTTTGAAGTGAAATCATGGAAGAACGGTGTGACGCTGCATCGAAGATGTTCTCACGGAATTTGTTGAAAGTTGCTAGTTCTTCGTCTAAAGAGTGAAGGAATTTTGAAATAGATGACTTCATACTATCAGGGAAGAAACCAGCATCAGTATGTATGGATTTGCGATAGTTATTTCGCGCCTCTTCTTCAGTAACGATGTCAAATCCTGTGCCGACCATCTCTAGCAGGACCTTTTTTGCTGCATTAATTTTCTTCTTATCCGATTGAACCAGCTGAGTGTTTAAGATTTGAGGAGGTGGGTTTTGGTTGAAGAAGTTTTCAAGATCAGCAAACACATGCGGTCCGACAACTTCTTTTGCAGTATGAAGCTGAAGAAGAAACTGATTATTAGAAGGAGATAAGTAATGATAAAGGATGGCTTAAAAATGAAAATTTACCTCAGAGTTCGTCGGGCAAGTTCATAATCAGAATTTTGAGCAGGATCGTGGTCAATGAGAAAGTCATCAACTTCAGGATTACCTTCAGCTTCAGTTATGTCTTCAATGATGAGATGAGAATTAAATGGCATTTCAGTTTCGGCCAATGAAGGGCCGATTGTAACTACAGGCTGGGGGTCAATCTCATGTGATGCATCCTACGATTAAAAGTCAATTAGTACATGAGTTGATAAACTCGAGGTTGAAGGTGTAATTCAGAATGATAACATACAACACTCGTGTTGGCTGAGACTGTGAGAGTCATGTCTAGATTGATAGGACTAGGAATGGTCGAATCTTTTGAACCTGGGTGATGATGTAGGATGGGGTTGAGTTGTCTACAGTCACAGTTTTTGGTGCTGGATTACCAATCTGCAAAACTCACATGTTAGTATTACCGGTGTAGTTTTTACTAATGTTAGTTAAGAAGGGTGATTACCGTGGTTTCGGTTCGATTGATCGATGGTTATTTCGGTGAAGAGGATTATTGGTGATATTGGAGGAGTTACAGGGGCATGATAAAAGTGCCTAAGGAATGAAGAAGTGTACGAACCGAATCGGTAGACCCTTGACATTATGTTCATAAAATGATGCACATCTTCCCTGCTCCACCATAAGCGGAAAAGTGGAGTTCAGATTTAGTCGAGACTCAAGCTTGAACAAGTTCGGGATTCTTCATATAAATGAGTATATTGATGGAATTCAGATTCATTCTTGATGATGGACGAAAGCGAGGTAAAGCCATTAAATGAAGATGTTGGTGGAAGAGGTATGGCTTGGTACATCCTAAATTGTCGTATACAAAGGATGGTAAATAAACTTCTACATTGTATTGGTTCTTCTTGTTACTTATCCCGGTAGATGGTAGATCCCTACACGCCATCACGCCATGGAATTTTTGATGAGGAAGTGTTTGAGCATCACCATGGAGACGCCACTAGGTATGGCAAAGAAACTATCGCCGTTATAAGGGGAATGAAAGATCGGTGATAGACATCTTTGGACGCATTCTTTGCGGTTGTAAAGAATATGAAGCATTCTCATGTGTGCACAAGGCCGCACTGTAATATTCGTCGTCCGAATGGTATATTAGCTCTTTCCACAATAGGAGGACTGATTTCATGGAAGTGCATGCATGACATTTGGAGAATCCATGCGGTCCGTGAACATTAGGATTCATTTCATGTGGTTCTAATATACGGTTCGTATAGATGAGCGGGGTACCAAGGGCTACCGTGGCTAGAGGCAATATCAATATATTGGAGTGTGAAGAGCCAAGACGCTAATACATTCTTGCAGCCACATTAGAAGGAAGGCAATATGTTCATCTTCGGTGGGAAGACTACCTATGCCTTTGTTCATCCTAAAAAATTGACCATAATTTTTGGCATCTTTATGAAACCCTGGAGTAGATGAAGATACTGGTGATGATGGTGAGCCGGTTAGGAAGGTGTCAGAGGAGGTCAATCCAGTGTAAGCTTCGATGTCTATAAGGGTGGGTGTCATCATCCCGAATCTGAAATTAAAGGTATTTGTGATTGAAGACCAGAAACATGTTGCAGCTGCGAGGATAGCCCGATCACAATGTATGGGCGTGATAATGGATGGCTTCATCTATACCGTTGTCTTCCAGGATGTTCTGAAGTGCGGTTCCAGCCTATCGATCCATTCTACCCAGTCAGTGGAAAAAGAAGGCCAATTCTTAAATGCATGGTAGGAGTTAGTGTCTTTTGTCTTTCTAGAGGATGTCCACTTTGACCAATTGACAGATTCCCACTCATAAGGAAAAGTTTCAGGACCTTGTTCATCATATACGCGTTGGACTTCTGAGGTAATTCCTTTTTTAAAGCATGGGCCAAGAATATAGTGTTGAACGGGGCCGGTGGTATCCAAGATCGTGTGTCAATAGCATTCTCTCAGCTGGCATAAGCTTCATTCGCGATTGATAATTTTCTTTGGTATTCTTCGTAGAATCGTGGTTCATCTCGTGATTTTAATTCGCCCCGAGATGGATTTGGATCTTCAACTTCATTTGAGAATCCATTATAAGCTGTAAAATTTAAAGTTTATAAAGAGTAGAAGTATTCAAGCAAGTTTGATAAGACTTGGAGTTTTATAAAAAAAAAACACACCTCAGAGGAAAGTTGTGAAGGTTCCTTTTACTCGGCATGCGATTATCGATAGGTTGAAGAAGATGGTACGCTTTTGTTCAAAGACTGTATTGGAAAGTTTTTCGTGATTTAATTTGTCCATGGACTACTACAAGCGCAGACCGTGCGTGTGTCGTATGCAAAACTCTCTTCGCGTTATTTTGGTTTCGCTATGCGGTAGCTACGTGGTTTTGGTTGTTACTGGGTTTGAAGGTTTTGAAAGAATTACAGACAGCAAGTTTGTGAGGGATGTGAAATATTTTAAGGTAAAATATTATGTGTAAAGCACGACTTTTGAAGAAGAAGTTAGCATTTATGGCTATTTAATGCTAATTTGGCATGAAGGCACGGCTTTTTACTTTTAGCATTTATAGTGATTTAATTTAATGCTAATAAATGCTAATGTGGAGTGGAGCCGTGTAGGTTTGAAATAAAGAAGCATAAAGCAATTGGAATACATATTGTTAAAGCTCCATATAAGTATTAATGCGGAAAGATTACGAGAATGGAGTTTGGTTGTGTAGTTCGCCAATGTCAGTTTTTAGCTTTATGTTCTTGTTTTGGTCGTGACGGATAGCCAAGAAAATGCATGTTGGCGGAAGTACAGCAGGCTAACCATGTAGAATATTTTTGGGATGGGGTAAACTGAAGGTATGGGTTTCCTCACTTATTATTATTATTTTATGGTAACTATATTAATAAGTGAGGGGGGCAATGTTTGAGCTTAATATTTTTCTCAAATATATTTTTGTTAATAAATTTTGTTAATAAATTGGTTGAAGTGGCAGTTGGTTAGATTGGAATGATCAAAGATGATTGGAGTGTTGGAATGAGATAGGATTTGATAGTGTGTTGGAGTGACAGTTGGTTGGAATGGTATGTTGGAGTGTTTGAGTAGGAATGAGAGTTTGGAAGCTAGGATGGAGTGGATAAGATTGGATGGAATGTTGGGTTGGAATGAATCATTGACTAGTCCAAACAAAGGCAAATTGGTAACTAAAAACTTTATTGGCCTACTTATCGGGATGGATGTGATAATTGGCCGACTGACATGAATTAGCTGGAATTGCTAAGGACATTTTGGTAAACTGTTGGAATGACCAATGGCGTTTTGGTAAATTTACAGATGATTTTGAGAGGCTGTTGTGATGGCTAGGGTACGATAATTCCAGAGAAATAGGATTAAAATTAATCTGCATTTATCCTGGTAATTCTGCATTTATCTTGGTACGATAAGAAATATCAGTCAATATCTCTTTATCTCTCCAACTATATCAGACTGCTGAGGTGTACAAATGGTGTTGAAGACTATAAGAGAGGACAACATACCAACGTGAAGAGGCCCCCCCCTCCACTGGCACATCAAATCCTATAGATTGCTTATCTCTCTAGCTTTCGTAGAGTTTAGTAATTCTATAGCTTGTAGTGTTCAGTAATTTTAGTAAATTTGAAATCCTGTTTGACAAACTAGTTTTGTTTAAGGTAGTTCAACGAGCCTTTAGATTGTTCTTTCTCTGCAATCTACATACTGCTCAGGATCGATATTTCAACAATAATATTTTATTTTTCTCTATATAAATTTTATTTATATTAGAGTGGCACGCTCGCGCAATCAGATAATACAATATATTTGTTTTTTCGTAAGCAAACAATTGCTCCCGAAGTATTTTCTAGAAATTTTGGAGGGGTCTCACGCAAGCGTGATGCGTACAGCTATGGGATGATGGTTTTGGAAATGGTTGGAGGAAGAAAGAATGTCAATGTTGGGGTTGATAACACTAGTGAAATATATTTTCCACATTGGATTTTCAAGCGCGTTGAGTTGGATGGAGAACTTGGATTGAAGAGAATTACAAGACACAAGTAAGGAAGATGATAATGATGAGTTTGTGGTGTATAGAGACCGACCCTTCAAACCGACCAACAATGAGGAGAGTTGCTGAAATGTTGGAAGGGAGTCTTGATTCCTTAGTAGTTCCTCATAAGAATCCAAGAATGAAATGAGCATTAATTGCAATTCTAATAATGGATGACATGATAGTTGTTAAGGATGATGTTGGATGTATGAAATCTGTCAGGGTCTAATCACTAAGATAGGCTTAGAGTTTCACCATAAAAGGTTAATCCAATGTGGGAGTAACTCAAAACACCTTGTAAACTTTTCAGGATTGTTAGAAATTTAGTGTCTAAATGATTAATTTAGTTCCTATGCAACCACACAATAAATAATGCATAAGATAAGAACTTTATCGAGGTTCATCTATTAATTGTCTATGTCCTTGTTACTCTGACCGTGTAGAGCCTCTGCACTAATGATAATTATTTACACAAAAGTAAACCTCTCAGACGGTTACAAATGGAATGCTAATTACAATGGAGATACTAATAAAAACTTTAATAAAGACTTGTGCCCATTGTCCAAGATTCCTTTGTGGAACTTTCTTTTTCTTCTTGACTTGACACAATAACCCCTCCCATTCAGGATAGAACTAGGTGGGTCTATCTGAAGATTCAAAATACAGAAGAGCGACAGCCAATCAAGACAATATTGAAGCACGTGCCTTAGGACCGATCCCAGTGAAATAGGAAAACAAATCCGTGCGCTACGGACTAGTAGAGTCTCCTTTATCGATCGGAACAAAACTAGCAAAAGACACTTTGAGGGAGCTGCGCTATACATAAGACTAAGTGACTACCCACTCCCACAATAATCCCTCAAGATTATAAATTAATCACTCAAGATTACAAACCCTTCACCCTCAAATTTTTCCCAGAAAATTCCCCTAGAACACTAAGAACACGAAGGATCACAGAGAGAATATTTTCAAACAATAAAATTAGATTCACACAAGAATCTCTTACAAGCTCTCTCACACTCTATGGTGAGACATGCACGCTAAACTAAGAGAAAACACTTATATTTATTGCCATTGAGAAATATGCTATTGGGAAACCAAAATCCTAATAGGAAAACTAAAACCAATTGGAAATCAAATTCCAATAGACTTTGAATTATTCAAACAAAATCAGTTTTAATTTGGACAAGCTTGTCAATTTTTCCCCTTTACCCTTTATATTTGGAGGTTAATTATTCTATATTAATTTTAATTGTTTTATTCTAAATATGTTAATTTTCTGCAAGAACTTGTATTTGTGACTACAAAGTTTAATGAATTTTCTCTTAATAATTGTAAGAACCTAGTTCTAAGCACTTGAGAGGAGTTAGATGTATTATTTAGACAGTGGAGTTTCAATATTCCAAAGGCTTTGCATAAGCGCTAGCTTGGCTAATGTAATTGGAGCAAGCTTATAATTGGCTTTCGGAGAGGATGTGGGATTGGCAACTTGCCCTTTTGCATACTTGTTCATGTAGAGCCCACATTCCCATGTGTTGCAATTAATATCAAATAAGTAAGCAAGAATTTTCTGCATGCTCTTCATGATTTTGATGAAATTGTCACTGTACAATGTACAGTGTAGTTGAACATGTCTTATCTTCTGTGTGTAATGGTCTATTGGTCTAATATGTCTTATCTTCTCTGTCTAATGGTCTAATGAAATTTCTCTGTGTTTTTGCTTTTAAGTTGGAACTTACCACTCGTTACTATTTATCAGAAACTACGTATCTGTTATATGAACAACTACACTGGTAAATTTTAACAATTTAGACATATTCATATTTTATTCACTTGACTCGAACATATATCCAATTTTGTGTATCAGCTAGTATTTGTGAGCACAAAATGTTAGGAAATCTATCTTAATGATGGCAGTTTACTAATATAGCATAATGGATTTTCAATTTTTTCATGGCATAAATTTTTTAAAAGTTTCACGGTGGCCTGCAAGTATGGGGCAGAGGGAGGGAGGCTGAGAAGGGCCATACTAATAACACTCCCAAACAAACCTAACGAAGCATTGAGTAACAAGTAATTGATATGGTGGATCATCACTTCGAGAAGAACTGTATGCAATATGTATATAGGGGAATTTCAATATTGCATATAAACTCTTCATTTCATGTATATTTTCACTGTACTTATATTTGGATGTACTTATCTTCTCTGTCTTATAGAAAACTACTTGGTATAAAAATACTTATTAAATACTATTTTGGTTATCTCATTATTGTGACAATGTTGCATATTTTGATTAACACCTACAGAGTAACATAACAATGTCATGTTTAGAGTCTGAATCATCTGCTTGCTTATGCCCTCTAGTAGGTTATTATACCAACATAATCCGAGATGAAATCTGTATTGTTGAATTGTACTTTGTATAAATACTAACATTAAAATATCAGAGTAACAAATAAGGTTATAATAAGGTTATTATACCATGTACATATTCCCTAATTAAGGGCCAAGTATCAGTCCTTGTCTAGTAGAAGTTGACAAGCATTTCCTATTAAGATAAGCTTTGTGTGTAGTGAAGTTTCCCCACCACTGGTTTGTTTTCCACTAAGACTATTACTAGTCAATCTGCGTGCAAATAACAAGAAGGAAAATATCAAAGAGGGTGTGACAATGCCATTTTTCTCCTCTTATAAAGACACTACTACTTGCGTACACTGTAAGTAGCTGTTATATCATCTCTGTCACATTTATGCTTGAAAACGCCATTGACAGTTCTAGAATAAACTTGAACGTAATAAATACGATGTGGGACTTCCTCTCCTCTTGTTGTTGATGTTGGATTCGTAGTCTAGGCAAGGACAAAGTCGTCTAAAAGCTGTTACAAAGCCATTTTTCTCTATTTGCACTGGAAAAGTTTGGTTATAGCAAATTCTATTTTCTGAGATGGCCTTCATATCCTTACTTTTCGTGTCTATCCTCACTCATCTTGTGCTTCTTAGCTCTGCTGAACGAGAGACATACAATATAAGTTGTGAACCATTTCACTGTGCAAATCTAAGTGAGATGCACTTCCCCTATAAGAGTAGTATGCAACCTCACAATTGTGGGTTGTATACCGTTGATTGTTCGGGACTAAAGGTCCAGTTCAAAGAAGGAGGCCACTGGTACAAATTCAGCGCCATTTCTCAGTCTGATTCTATTACCTTCAATGACACACAGCTCATGGCAGAAGTTAAGTCCCATAGATGTGAATCTTTGGAGAGCTTTGGTCTTCCAAACCCTTTGGATATCGGTTCTGTTTCTTCGGATGATATAGTGAACCTCTTCAAATGCAACAGCAGCCTTGACAACATTAATTTGCCAACAGATTTTCGTAACACAAGCTGCGGAGACTACAGTATCTACTACACTACTACTGTTGATGATGATCGTAATGTATATATTGATGATAATAATTTTCCACGAGATCAGTGTTCCTTCATCCGGCTTCCAACAACTATTGAATATGGAAAATCCAGAGATTTCATTTCACTCTTTTCTCATGAATTCTCTCTCCATGTGCATGTAAACCTTGTCTGTATTCAATGTCACAACCAAGGTCGCCAATGCCTCTTCCATGATGAAAGCCAATCTTATTATTGTGCAACTACAGGTATATATATATATATAGAGAGAGAGAGAGAGATGAATTAAGTGTTCAAACTTGTTCTTTTTTATCACTCTCTTCTGAAGAATTACTTTAAAATATCACTGTTTTCTGAAGAAATCTTGATGCAATGGTTATTTTGCAGGAAAGAAGGTTGTTCTTGTAGCTGCAATAGGTATAATATAAATCTTATTAAATTGATTGCATATAATTATGTATATATAGACCACTTTTCTAATCTTTCTTCTTTCTCATACCAATCTATATATGGTTTTATATATTATTATCTTCTATTTTTCATGTTCTCTTTCTTTTTATATTTATTTTTTTTTTATTTTTGAATTCTCAATTGTGAATTTGAGAAAAAGTTAAAAATTATGTGGACAACAAAATGTTTTGTGCTACAAAATTTGATTTTATGGGTGCACTTTTTGTAACAGCCAGTGCAAGTGCTGGATTGATTTTGCTGGTTTTGATTCTCTACTGGTTAATGAGAAAATTCCCAGCTTCCAAATTCATTTACTTGTGGAAGAAACCAAATCAATCGCATCAAAATGTTGAGGCCTTTCTGGGAAAGCATGGACCCATTCCCTGTAGAAGATGTAGTTACTCAGAAGTTAAGAAAATGACCAACTGCTTCACAGAAAAAATTGGCCAGGGAGGGTATGGTTGTGTATTCAAAGGAAAGCTACAAAATGGTCAGCTTGTTGCAGTGAAGGTCTTGAACCAATCGAAAGGTAACGGAGAAGAATTTATCAATGAGGTCGCAACCATTAGTAGGACTTCTCATGTAAACATTGTCTCTCTATTGGGATATTGTTTTGAGGGTTCTAAAAGAGCACTGATTTATGAATTCATGTCCAATGGATCTCTAGAGAAGTTCATTATTGAAGAAAATCACAACCAAATCGAGGAACATAAATACTTGGAGTGGGGGACATTGTACCGGATTTCACTTGGCATTGCTCGAGGGCTAGAGTACTTGCATCGCGGTTGCAACACACGAATTCTACACTTTGATATAAAGCCTCATAACATTCTTCTTGACAAGGAATTCACACCAAAAATCTCTGATTTTGGCCTCGCCAAAGTTTGTACGAGAGAAGAAAGTATCATATCAACGTTGGAGGCAAGAGGGACAGTTGGATATATTGCGCCGGAAGTGTTTTGTAGAAGTTTTGGAGGTGTCTCACCCAAGTCTGATGTGTACAGCTACGGAATGATGGTTTTGGAAATGGTTGGAGGAAGAAAAAATATCAGTCCTGGAGTTGATCACACTAGTGAAATATTTTTTCCACGTTGGGTCTACAAGCGTGTTGTGTTGGATGGAGAACTCGGATTGAAGAGAATTACGAATGAAGACGAGAAGACACAAGCAAGGAAGATGATAATAGTGAGCTTGTGGTGCATACAGACCGACCCTTCAAACCGACCAACAATGAGCAAAGTCATAGAAATGTTGGAAGGGAGTATTGATTCCTTAGAAGTTCCGCCAAAGCCGTACTTGTCTTCTCCTCCAAGACCATCATCAACAGAGTTTTCTAGTGGATTTACATCATTGCAAGTACAATCCTCCACTTCACTAGAATGAATATGCATGCTTTTTCCTCCCATAAGATTCCAAGAATCGTCCAACATCGATCTAAATGTAATTCTAAAATATAAAGAATGTAGGAACTATGAAATCACTCTAAATTTGGACAGGTTTGTCAATCATCGTTTCCCCTTAATCTAGATTAATTGGATTGTGATATTTTATAATTGTGTTTATTTTATGTAAGAATTTGTATTTGCAACTGCAAAAGTTAATAAATAAATCTTAAAAATTGTAACAACTTGTATTTGTGCTAAGCACAAGTTAGATGTATTTACGTACACAGGGGAATTACAAATTTCAATACTCCTAAGACTCTGTGTAAAAGCTATATTAACTAATGTAGGTGGAACAAGCTCATGATAATTGGCTTATGAAAGTCCTTGACTAAGATTGCCATTTAAAATTTATCCTTTTTCATACTTTTCATGTAGAACCCACATTCTCATGTATTGCAATTAATTACGACTAAGAAAGGAAGAGTTTTCTGCATGCTCTTCATTTTGCTATCAATGTCACTATACGTGTAGTTGAATATGTCTTTCTCCTCTCTCCAATAGTTGAATATGTCTTTCAACCTATAACCACCAACCACCGTATTAAATTATCATTAATTCTAAAAGTTTAATAAGATGTTAGAAGGTGGACTATTATATATATATATATATATTATATTTTTATATCTCTAACATTGTGTGATAGTGATAGGGCCATTTTCTTTTCATGTAAGAAAATGAAAGTTGGTTTTATTCCAATTCTATTTCTGGGAAAACTGTTGAAAATAATTAATATCGGAAGCACAGTAAAACACGCCCTTTGGAATAGTTTCCGCAGCCAGCAGGTAAACGCATCCTTATTTGAACAGTGCTCGCATTATTAGGGTAAAACACGCTCCTTGCTCGCGCAAAAAAGATATCTGCATGTTAGACGTTTCTTCATGTGGGATTTATAATTAATTACATATGGGCTTTATAGACATAGCTGGGTTTTTTAAGGAGGAACGGCAGCGCGCGTTTTATCAAGTATATTAAACAGCGGCGCACAGGTGATTTAGCTGATTGGTCCACATATTTTCTTCCTCACTTTATATTCTCTCTTCTATTCAATCAGACCGTGTAGAAGTTCTCAGTTTTCAGCTTACCGAGTGGTGCTTTCATCTTGGTGTTTTTTCCTCTCAGTTCTTGTAGTTTTCTCTCTCTGAGAGAGGATCGTTGTGAGAAAAAGGTGTATTTGGGCTTGTTAGCGTATAATATGGATCATGCATGATTTGTGGATGACTTGATTATCAGTCTGGTGTTGAAATTATCATATACAGCTGGGATAATATTCTTCTATTTTAATATGTAAATCTCTTCCTAATATATAGGAAACAAATATAGAATCAAATACCTTGTACTCAGTTGTATATATATACATTCACAGTTATCAATATATTGTCTTTCAGTCCTATTTGGCCTCTCTCTATTATTTCTTACACTGTTTCTGATAGGGCTGTTTCTTGATAAAACTGTGGGAAACCATTGTTAAAGGGCTGAAAGCTTTGTAAACGGTTGCAGACAAAATCAATAGAAGGGCTCTCCGAGAATTGGAGCTAAAGTGGATGTAGGCAATTACCGAACCATTATAAATTCTGCATTGTTTGTGTGATTGTGGTTAAACTGTATGATTAGCATAGAATTTTTTCTTAAGAAAAACTGTGGCCTCGGTTACCTTGCTTTATATGTTTATTCTCAATCGTCTCTTACTGCTTACCTCCGCTGAAGGAGAGACGTTGAATTCAATTACTTCTTAACCAATTTAGTGCAGAACAGTAGGCCAAATCCTATTCCTCTATAAGAATACAAGTTGGTCTAGTAATGATCTTTTCGGTTTGTGTGCCAGTTGATTGTTCACAACCAAACAACCCGAAAATACAATTAAAATATGGAGGGCATTGGTATGAAGTCACCGCAGTTTTTCCGGAGGCAGATTCGATTTCCATCAACGACCAACAGCTCAAGAAATAAGTTATCAATTAAAATTTGTACATATTTCGTACAGAAACTCAGTTTTAGAAATTGTTTCTATCCTTCAAAATTAGTATATATCAATAAATCGACAATATACTACCACTACACCTATATATTGTATGTTGTTTGAGATCAAATGCCTAACTTGTACAGCAAGTTTTTTAATCCATTGGGAATTTTCTGAGGGTTTTTTTTTGCTTTTCAAAATTATGTACGAATACAACACAAAATTAATATTATCTCATAGGTTATTATTGAATACATATTAATTTGGTTAACTGGAAATTACCTGCTGCTGCACAGGCATGCCTCATGTAAGAGTTTAACTGGGTGGGACCTGTAGTCATTTCACTCGAGATGAAAATGGGCAAATTAAATACAAAAGCAGACAATTGCAAATTAATGTAGACTAATTACCCCCCAAATCCGATATGTATAGGGCAGAGGGGAACAATAATTGACAAAACTTGTCCTAATTTAGAGTGACAACCATGACGGCATCCATTATTAGAATTACAATTAGATGTTCATTAATAAGTGCTGATGATTTGCAATGAGGTAAATCCACTAGAAGATTCTGTTGATAATGATCTTGAATGAGAACACAAGTACGGCTTTGGGGGGACTTCTAAGGAATCAAGACTCCCTTCCAGCATCTCTATGACTCTGCTCATTGTTGGTCGGTTTGAAGGGTCGGTCTGTATGCACCACAAACTCACCATCATCATCTTCCTTACCTCTGTCTTCTCGTCTTCATTCGTGATTCTCTTTAATCTGAGTTCTTCATCCAACTCAATGCGCTTGTAAATCCAATGTGGAAAATATATTTCACTAGTGTTATCAACTCCAACATTGTCATTCTTTCTTCCTCCAACCATCTCCAAAACCATCATTCCGTAGCTGTACGCATCAGACTTATGCGAAACCCCTCCAAAACTTCTAAAAATTACTTCAGGAGCAATATATCCAATTGTCCCTCTTGGACCCAACATTGATATGATACTTTCTTCTCTGGTACATACCTTGGCAAGTCCAAAATCAGAGATCTTTGGTGCAAAGTCCTTGTCAAGAAGAATGTTGTGAGGCTTTATATCAAAATGTAAAATACGGGTATTACAACCGCGATGCAAGTACTCTAGCCCTCGAGCAATGCCAAGTGAAATTTGATACAATGTCCCCCACTCCAACTGATGATTATCATTTTGGTTGCCATTTTCTTTGAGAATGAACTTCTCTAGAGAACCATTAGGCATGAACTCATAAATCAAAGGTCTTTTTGGACCTTCAAAGCAAAAACCCAACAGAGAGACAACATTTACATGGGAAGTCCTACCAATGGTGGCAACCTCATTGATAAATTCTTCTCCATTATCTTTTGATTGGTTCAAGACCTTCACTGCAACAAGCTGAGAATTTTGTAGCTTTCCTTTGAATACACGGCCTTGCCCTCCTTGGCCTATTTTGTTTGTGAAGCAGTTGGTCATTTTCTTAACTTCTGAATAACTATATCTTCTAACGGGAAGGGGTCCAAGCTTTCTGAGGAAGGCCTCCACATTTTGATGAGCTTGATTTGGTTTCTTCCATAAGTAAATGAATTTGTAAGCTGAGGATTTTCTCATTAAGCAGCAGAAAATAACAACCAGAATTGATCCAGCACTTGCACTGCCTGTAACAAAAGAAAATATATATAACAAGTTTTTTACTTTTCCTCAGGTCCATTTTTGCAAGTTTTTAAAAATTGTCATAAGTACTATTTCAATAGAATATGTATATATATATATATATATATATATATACAACTGAGATAAAACATTAATGTTGCATTTCAAACAGAAAATATGAAAACCATATTAAATTGGAATGATAAAGCAGAAAAATTAGAGAACCGATCTATACATTATTGTTGAAATGGTGGCAATTTTTTCATAACCAAATATCGGATTTCAAAGGTTGCTAGCTAAGAATTTTGGTTTCCAATGAAAGATTTCATTTCGATTGTATTTTTAAGACACCTAAACCTCATATTTTAGGGTGTAAACAATAGACAATAATGTTTTATTTTGAATTTAAATTTGAAATGTTGTATGTTGTAAGCTTTTGTATAAAAGCTGGTTGTTAATCAATGATAAAGTTGGGACCTTTATGCATTTTTATCTTCTTGCAATATCCATACTTTCTCTGTTTTTGTTATCAGAAAACACAGCGACAACCAGCCACCCATACCTGTTGCAATACCCATATTTTCTCTGTTTTTGTTATCAGAAAACAGAGCAACAACCAGTCACCCATACCCGTGTGTTTTCATACATATACACAAGTGAAGACTAATCTCTTCTCTTCTGATATTTGGTTTCAAATACTATATTAATCCCAACAAATATAACATTATACCTATTGCAGCAACACGAACAACCTTATTTCCTCTCTTTTCTGCAAAATAACCATTGCATCAGCTCTAAGAGTTGTTTAGAAAACAATATATATATATATATAACTAATTCTTAATATCATGAATTAATCCAACAAAAAAAAAAAGAAAAAAGAAAAAAAGATTTGAGCACACATATTAATTTCTATATAATGTACCTGAAGGTGCACAGTAATAAGATTGCTGCTCATCATGAAAGAGGCATTGGTGTCCTTTGTTTGTGACATTGTATACAGACATAGTTGACATGGACTTGCAGATGAAATTTATCGGTAAAGAGTGAAAAGAAATTGTTGATGGACTTTCCAGTGTAATATGATCCTGGAAGCTGGATGAAGCTACACTGATAATGTGGCAAACCTTGGAAACTACTATTATCCAGTAGACGATTAGTAGTAGTAGTAATATGGTAGTAGATACTATAATCACCGCAGCTTGTGTTGTAAAAATCTCTTGGCAAGCCAATGTTTTCGTCCAGAAGTCTGAGGTTGCATTTGAAGAGGCTCACTGTATTCTGTGTAGACACAGTAGCAATCTTGGAAGGGCTTGGAAGACCAAAACTTTCTAATGATTCACATCTACGGGATTCGACTTGTGTATGAAGCTTTGTATCATTGATGAAAATTAAACCTGTCTGAGAGATGTAGACAATGTTGTACCAGTATCCTCCCTCTTTTAATTGGATCTTTGTATAGCTTGGTTCCGAACAATCAATGTTATACAACCCACAATTACCATGCTGACTCTTTTCCTTATAAGGGAAGCGGATTTCACCTAGTTTTCCACACACAAATGGTTCGCAACTTAGATTGTATCTCTGTTCTTCAGCAGAGTTAAGCAGCAATAAATGAGTGAGAATTAACATGAAAAGTATGGAAACCGAGGCCATCCCGGAAAATAGCATTTGCTAAAACCAACTTTTCCGATATCAACAAGGAACAAAAATATGGCTTTGTAACGGCTTTTTGTCTTCCTTCTTCTTCTTGGTCTTGTGGAATTCCCACATATTCACTAGCTTATATACCTGAGGAACTTCCTTGGTTAACTTTCTTTCCTCTTGACCTGGTAATATACTTGTCCACCACGTTCAGTGAAATATTGATAAATATTTTTTTTTGGTAACTGTAATATTGATAAATATTTTTTTTTGGTAAATGTAATATTGATAAATATGCTTGCAAAGATCGTAGAACATATATACATATATATAGTCAGGTACGTCAATGTTGATGTAAATGATTTTTCATCAGACAATGCAGAATAATTCTTTGATTACTTGGTATTAATTGCAACACAGGGGAATGTTGGCTCTAAATGGAAAAAAGCATGCAAAAGAAAGTTCCTAATCTCACATTGGTCAACTTTCCCCAAAACTCCAAGCGTATGCCACCCTTCATATTAGCTTTTGTACAAAGTCTTTGGAGTACTGAGACTCCCGTGTACGCCTAACACATCTAGATCCTCATCCTCTGAAAGTGATTAGAAGTGCCTGTTTCAGCATATCAAAATTACTCATATCTTATTGTAAATCTTTTTTTAAGTGTGGTAAAAAAATTTTAAAAATTAAGGGCTCTTTTGATAATGTTAATTTTGATTTCAATGTTTTTTACTTTTTTCTTTTTTGGTGTATAATTTGCTTTATAAATTAAGTTAGAGTTTTTTTTTTTTTAATAAATAAAAAGGGCTTTGATATGGATCTCATGGGCCTAGAATTCTGTTAGTGGATAAGGTCTTTTTGCTACTCCACCTTTGTAATTCAATAAGAGTTTAGCAGGTGGTTCATACCCCTAATAGATCCCTCTTCACCTGATGCATTAAACAAGACTAAGTACACCTGGAGCAATAACAGGGCTTGCCAAGACTCAAACCACAACTCTCGTAAGTAAATATGATGGAATGACCGACTTCTTTTCTGCTAAGCCACACCCCCAGGTGCATAATTTAAGTTAGAGTTGGTTAGTCTTCACATCTTACTAAGAATGAAAAATAAAAAGAAAAACATAAATACCAATATAAAAATACAGTTTGAAATGGTTTCAATTTGCTGATGTTTCTGTTTTTTTTTTCTTCTTCACATTTATAATTAAGGGACACTAGCACCATTAGTCCTTGAACTATACTCGTTTGGGTCCTGAACTATTTTTTATTGGAACTTTGGTCTTTAAACTTTAGTAATCGGTACATCATTGGTCCATAAACTATATTTTTACCTAATTTTTAACAGCTTTGAGGCATGCAATACCTTTTTTTTTTTTTTTCCTTTTTTCTTTGATTGAAGAGGCATGCAATACACTTACACAATAAGAAAATATAACAAATCCAGACAACTCCACAAGACTCCTGCATGTTTGGTGCAAGAGGGACAGTCAGATATATTGCTCCTGAAGTATTTTGTAGGAGTCTAACATAAGGCTGATGCCTACAGCTATGGAACAATGTTTTCAGAAATGGAGGAGGAAAGAATGTCAATGTTCAAGCTGATCATCAGACTGAAATTTATATTCCGTATTGGATTTACAAACACATTGAGCCAGATGAACTCATATTGAAGAGAATTACAAACGAAGAAAACAATGCAATAGTTAGGAAGATTGGTAACAATGAGTTTGTGGTTCATACAAACTGACCCTTCGTATTGGCCAACAATGAGTACTAAAGTCATATAATTGTTGGAAGGGAGTCATGATTCCTGCAAGTACCACACAAGCCATTCTTGTCTACTCCTCCTCTGTCACCAACTGATTCTTCTAGCTCATGGTTACAAGACTCGATCATACAATTAATTCTATGAAAGAAGTGGTATTTCAAGTGAACATAAATTTAAGAAATAAATATTGAATTAGTTGGAATTTACAAACAGTAAAATGGATGTTTATAGTTGAATGTATATCTTCTCTGTATAAAATACTTATCATATACTAGCAAATTACTTTTCCCACAATCTTATTGTGCTGTGTTAGATTTCATGATGTTTAATTCTTTTTGGACAAAATTTGGTTGGATAAACTTCCTGTGAGTTGCATGTCCTATGTAAATAATTTTAGAAAAGCTCCCAAAACTAAAATGTGAGCAATTAAGAATGAAGGTTTTACCAAGTCCACATATTTCCCTAATTAAGGGCCAGGTATATATTAGTCCTGGTCAAGTAGGTCACAAAAGCATTTCCTTATTAGCATAAGTTTGTGAATTGTGGTTCCCCACCTCATGTTATTTTTCCACAAGATTCTAATCTAAGTCAATCCACGTGCAAAGAACTACAATAAAAATGACAAATTAGAGGATGTGACAGTGCCATTTTTCTTGTTCATATAAGAAAATTAAAGTTGATTTTGAACCAATTCTAATTTCCGGCGTCGTCCTTACTTCTTGTGTTTATTCTCACTCGTTTCTTGCTCCTTAACTCCATTAAGGGAGAAACCAATTCAAATACTCGTGAACCATTTCAGTGTTGGAGACTTGGCCAGATCCTATTCCCCGATAAGAATACAAGGTGGCCTAAGAATGATAATGTTGGGCTTGTGCTGACGTGCAAGCTTAATGAACACAAGAATAGGGCCTATGCATGGACTGGAGTGCGTGCAAGCTTAATGAACACATGAATAGGGCCCATACATGGACTTGAGTACTGAGGTGTAGAGGCCCAATGGCTAAATATCTATCTAATTAGGATATTTATTTCTAACGCTAGGTTTTATTGAGTTTGTTTATATATAACTGTTATCCTCAAACGCTAGAGATAGAAGTTGTCTCAGGATTTACCAAAAAAAAAGTTGTCTCGGGATGTTGTCTTTTTATTAAGACGAAATTAGAATTTAGCTAGAAAAAAAATAAAAGAGTTGATTTAATTCTAGATTTGATTTTTTTCAATTTGTCTTGTGTTTTTTATTTAGTGTTTAGAGTGTTTACACACTGCTATACTATTATGAGAATAGTCTGTAAGATATGATGATGTAGATCAAAGGTGTATGGTATGAATCACTGAATTGGAGGAGCAACTAGAAAATCTATACGTTTTTGAGATATTTATATTAAATTATTTAATTTAGTCGCACGAATAACGTAACTTTTTAATTTCTGCAGTGAGATATTTATATTGAATTATTTAATTTAGTCGTATGAATAACATAGTAGTTTTTAGTTTTCACTGCAAATATGGTCCTTAAGATAATTGTGGGTTGTGGCCGGTTGATTGCTCACTCCCAAATAACCAGAAAATCCAATTAAAAAGTGATGGACATTGGTACAAAGTCGCCGCCGTTTTTATGGAGGCAGATGTACTATTTCTGTCAATGACAAATAGCTTGAGAAAGAAGTAGTAATCGATATTAATCTGGAATGTTAAATCCTCAGGGGGACAAAGATCTATAAAGTCTAGAATATCTAAATTAGCTCAATAATTCACATATGGTTGAAGTCACTCAAATACTATGTATTATTAACATTTCCAACTCCTTACTTGTTACACAAGTCACTCAAATACTATGTATTATTAACCAGCTACTTGTATATATATAGCACCCTTTTCAGTTCTGTAACTCATCCAATGTATTCAGTGCGAAATTTATATGATCTTCCATCCTCTTCTTGGCTTTTTGCTTCTCTGCATGGAGGACTCATCCACACTATAAAGTTTCTCAGAGATGAAGAAAAATTTGAAGCATATGTGGGCAGGACTTTATTTGAGGAAGGATATCGAGGTTCTTGGATGTCCCTTATCAGAGTTCAAGCCTCATTCGTGGAGATAATAGGTACCCTGTGATAGAGATTGTGAACACTTTTTTCGCAGATAAGTTGGATGATGGTTGTCCCCATAGATAGTTGATAAATAGATTACGAATATTTGCTTTCTATAATGCAGAGTTCACTTAAGGAGCGAGAAATTTCTTCTACCTGCAGAGTTCTTATCTGATACAATCTGATGATCAACCAAACCACTACTCATGACAAAAGATGTTCTGAAGGTCTAATTCAAATTTGATGCTGAAACTTGTATGGATTGCATGAGTTCTTTTGAGCAATGTGAATACAGTGAAATTACAAAGCAATTTGCATGCTTCTAATTACAATCTATGGGTCAAGTACGATCCATGCAATTTTCTTTACTGATGAGAACATATATCAAAACATTCACCAACTATATATTTCACACTTGGTGGAAAGCTGCCTCAATCTTGGATTTGATTTTCCCTACTAATCTTAGTTTATACGATTCTAACTATTTAGTTGACCAATTTCCCCACAAAAGGCAATGTGTTCAAGAGGTCCATTTGGAGTCCCAACCTTACATAATCTAGAATACATTATCAGCTATATAATTTATCACATATAGCATTACTCAATATTAAGTTTAATCTTTTATGTGCAAGCACAATTAGGCTAGAATATGTTAACACTACGTTTGGGTTGAACAAGGAAAAGAAAAAGGAAAAAAATAAATTTAATAAGGAAAATAAATGAAAGGAAAGAAATTAATAATATTTATAATAATTATTATTTGGATGATTATTAATTGAAAGAAAAAAAAAAGTGAAAAAATAGTTAGCACTTTATTTTGTTAACAAAAATACCCTCTATATAAGATATCTCGTACAATAAATTAATAAGAATAATTTGAAATATCAAAAAGTTCCGTCAAACTACTTTTCTTTCTATTTGTTTCCTCTCAATTTGAATAGAAGACGAAATTGGTTAAAATAAACAAAAACAATTCTTTCCCTTTCTTTTTTGGTAATCAGAGGCAACAAAACTTGGATGGCAAATCCTAGTGTAAGACTTAAGTCAAAAAGGCTCCAACTACTCTTTACAGGGTCATTTTCTCTGACAAATTGAGGTGGAAACCCAAGCCCTTTTGTCCCCTTCTTAATAGACCGAGGAAAATAGAAATTGATTTATCAAAGAGAAAGAGGAAAATAGAAATTGAGATCCACTAGAAGAATGCCAGAAAATGGGTAGAGAGTTGCCTTTTCAATTCTAAGCATGTGAATGCCAGAAAAGATGGTGGGAACAGAGTTGGCTTTGAATTCTAATCGTACGACATAAGTCGAAGCGACGAAGGATTCAATTCTGCAATTAAAGTGCTATCCTTAAGTAACAGAACCATCTCTCTCCGTTTCTGTGTGTCAATTATTCAACATCACCAAAAATGGATCAAAACCTATTCTCCTACCTCATTCCATGGATATACTTCTTAATCCTCTCTCTATTCCTCTTCTCAGACAATTTTGTTGGAGCTGTAGTCCATCCATATTACCAAGCTTGCAGCTTACCCAGATCTTGTGGTAATAACCAAACCATAAAGTTCCCATTTTACATTAAAGATCTTCAAGAACCATATTGTGGGTACCCTGGTTTCGAGCTCTCTTGCAATAAAAATGGCCAACCAATCCTCAACCTCCCCAGTGGCGTCGACTACAACTACATCATCCACCAAATCTCATATAAAAACCAGTCCTTTATAGTCTCAAACTCTGCGTTTTCAAATCATTCAAAACCCCATTTTGTATTCCTCCTATCCAAAACTTATCTATTCCCAGTCAGTTCAAGCTAACTAGCCCACAAAACCAAGCATTTTGCTCTATGATTGCCGCCCGCCTAGGGTACCAAAGTACGATATTGGTTGCTCTTCTGAAAACGAAACCAACTGGGTTCTGGGTTTGTCTGGAAATGACATAAATCAAGTGGGAAACTTGTCTAGAAAGTGTGGAAATGGGAAGGTGGTGGCGGCTCCGGTGAAGGGTTATAGCCATGGAAGCAGCGTTGGAGTCAGAGAAGTCCTGAGCAGAGGGTTCGAGCTCAAATGGAGTATAGGAAACTGTAGCCGTTGCCGGAGCAGTGGCGGACTGTGTGGATTTAACAACTCAACGTATCTTTTGCAATGTATATGCCCAGATAGACCCCACCGTGTGCATTGCGACCATAAGGGACATGCTTCTCTCTCTCTCTCTCTCTCTCAAACTCTCGGTTTATAAGAGGATCTCTCTCTATAGAATCGGTCTTGATATGTATTTACTACTGTCGAGGCTTTCCACCAAGTCGTCATTGTCAACTCTTACAATTTTTAATTCATCAAAAAAAAAAAAAACAAAACTCTTAGAATTTTTAGAAAGCCTTTTTTTGGTAAATAATTTTTGTTTCTAGAAATTCAAATGCATTTTTGCTGTTCTTTTTTATTTTCATATTGGTAGTACTTAACCTTTTGATATTGCTCTAATATGAGTTAAAATGGACATTTTGCAGGAAACGGAACCGCCATCGTCAAAGCAACAATTGGTAAGATTTGTACACACACACACACACACACACACACACGTATATAACTACTTTTTTTTTTTTTTAAAAACTTAAATATATAAATACTTTAAGTCTTGTAATTTCTAACTGTGGCCTGGTTATAAACTTATAATTGACTATATTATATAATAGTTTGTGGCACTGATTACTTACCAAAAGGGCCGGTCTTAGTGTCTCTTGGTTTATTTATTCAATAAGCGTTTGTTCCCCTAATTTCCTTTGATGTACATATACAGGCACAGCAGTTGGCGTAATCGGAGCTCTAGCTATAATATTGATCGTGTTCAACCTAAGAGAATCCAAATATAATAAATATATATTATTTTGGAGGAAGCAGAATCAAACGGATCAAAACGTTGAGACCTTCCTAAGGAACTATGGCCCAGTACAAGTCAGGAGATACACTTACTTGGATGTCAAGAAAATGACCAGCTCATTCAAAGAAAAATTAGGTCAAGGTGGCTATGGTGGTGTATACAAAGGAAATCTACATGATGGCAGTGCTGTTGCAGTGAAGGTGTTGAAGAAATCAAAAGGAAATGGAGAAGAATTCATCAACGAGGTGGCAACCATTAGCAGAACTTCCCACGTCAACGTCGTCGCCCTGTTAGGGTTTTGTTACGAGGGTCGAATGAGGGCTCTCCTCTACGAGTTCATGCCTAATGGATCTCTCGAGAAGTTTATATTCGACAATGATCAACCATTAGGATGGGGTACACTCCATCAAATTTCGCTTGGCATTGCTCGAGGGCTAGAGTACTTGCACCGCGGTTGCAACACAAGGATTCTTCACTTTGATATTAAGCCTCACAACATTCTTCTTGACAAAGACTTCGTGCCGAAGATCTCTGATTTTGGCCTCGCAAAAGTATGTGCGAGGGAAGAAAGTATCATATCAATGTTGGATGCGAGAGGGACAATTGGATATATTGCACCGGAAGTGTTTTGTAGAAACCTTGGAGGAGTGTCACACAAGTCCGACGTTTATAGCTACGGAATGATGGTTTTGGAGATGGTAGGAGGAAGAAAGAATGTGAATGTTGAAGTTGATGATACAAGTGATATATATTTCCCGCACTGGATTTACAAGCGTCTTGAATTAGATCATGAGGAACTTGGATTAAAGAGAATTATGAACGAAGTTGAAAAGATTGAAGTGAAGAAGATGATAATAGTGAGCTTATTGTGTGTACAGGCTAACCCTTCAAATAGACCAGCAATGAGTAAAGTCATTGGAATGTTGGAAGGGAGTCTTGATTCCTTGCAAATGCCACCCAAGCCATTTTCATCTTCTTGATCTTCATGATCATTGTGATCATCTGCTCTTTTAGTATATTTGAGTAATAGAAAATTTACAACTTAATTATGAGGGGCATTTCAGTTTCATGTACTCCTAGCGAAGTTTTGCGAGAGTCTTGATTCCTTACAATTACTGCCAAAAGCCATACTTGGTTTGATGCATATGCATATGAGTACAATTTTGAAGCACCAATAATGGGTGACTTGGTTTGGTTATTAGATTAGAATGCGTACTGATTTACTCAGTATACAATTTTAAGATTATAAATTTTCACATGCTAAATATATGTGTATAAATTAATTTACCTCTAATCAATTTTGAAGGATACTGAGGGTATTTTAAACCTCTGGAATGTTAAATCCTCATGGGGACAAAGATATATAAAGTCTACAAGAGCTATATTAGCTCAATAATCCACATATGGTTGAAGTTTCTACTTAAATACTCTGCAAAGCTATATAAATGTCAAGCGTGACAAATAATCATTAATAAAGTCTCATGTATCAGTTTCCATTAACCTTTTTTTTTTTTTTTGTTAGATATCAGTTGCCATTAACTAGTCTTGGAAATAACCACAAAAATTTAGCCCTCGAAACTTTTAAACATGTCCAACTCGTTACTTGTTACACAAGTCACTCAAGTACTATATATTATTAACTAGCTACTTTTGCATGTATAGCACCCTTTTCAGCTCTGCAACTCCTCCAATACATCCAATGCTTCATTTATATATATGCCTTCCTCTTCATGGCTTTTTGTTTTTGCTTCTCCGCATGCAGGACTCATCCACACTGCTTTAAAGTTTCTCGGTGATGATGAAAAGTCGAAGCGCATGTCGGCAGGACTTGTGGAAGGATAAACGACCTTGAATGTCCTTTATAGAGTTCAACCTGTCTGTGAAGACAATCGATATGGTTACCTTGCGAACACTTGTTGGTGCAGATATGGTGCATGATGGTTGTCCTCACAGATTTCTCAACGCCAAATTAGTTTTATAACAATAATTTTTGAATTTGATTTCCAAAATGCAGAGTTCACTTGTGTATACACTTGTGTCCCCCTGTGATTCAAGTGACAAATCTATGACCTTGACCTGTAGGCTGTAAGTACTAAAAAATGAGAAATTTTTCAAACCTGATACAATCCAAGGATCGACTAAATCACTCATGGAAAAGATGTTCTTAAGGTCTAATTCAACTATTCAAGTATGATGCTGAAGCTTGTACGCATCGTGGAAGTCGAAGAGAAATATATGCTTCTAGTAGCAGACATTGTAGTTTTTTTCTTTTTTCCCTTCCTACTAGAATTATATTCAAAAAACGTAACTGTAATGCAAAAGGGAAGTCAGATGGAGCAGAAAGTCAGAAAGGAAACAGAGCTGCTAATTTCCCCAAAAAGTAAATGTGTAGCCATGGATGTCAATCATTTTTCAGAGTGTTGAATGAAAGAATAATGTCAAGAAAATGCATGTCATGGTTTACAACTTGCAAGGGAGATTTCGGTTTCATATTTACCTAGAAGAATCTACAAGCTTTTATAAAATTATTGCAATCTTTGATGTTATCAAGATAATTCTCTAATAAAAAAAAATTCATCTTACCATTATAATATATTATTATGTCCTGATCACGTATAATACTCAAAATTAAGCCGCCCTAGCTACTAGATTCTAATCAAAATTTTATTTATAACTACTTGTGTATAGTAACCCTTTTCAGTTCTGAAACAATTCCAAAATGCATCCTGTGCTGCTTTAATCATCTTCGTTCCTCTTTTTGGTTTCTGTTATTTGCTTCCCTGAACTAATCAACTACTTCTGCTCTAAATTTTATCAGAGACGAAGAAAAATTCAAAGCATGTACTGAAAGATTTACTTGTGGAAAGATATACCAACTAAGATATCCTTTCCGGAAAGGCGATGATGATCGGATCAAAGACTATGGAGGTTCAGAGTTCAACCTCATCTGCAAAGACAATCAGTACTCTGTACTAAAGGCCATAAATTCAAAAATATTTGCCATTTTGGAGATCAACCAAGATGAAAAAATTGTCACAGTTTTTCGCTCAGATATGTTGGGTGATGGTTGTCCTGACGGAATATTACTCAACACCACCACACCATTCGTTAACACAACTTTCAATGCTGCTTCGTATAATGCAGAGCTGACTTATTTGTGTAACTGCTCCTCCGGGATTGATCTTCGTGTGCGGCCTGGAGACTTGACTTGTATGACAAGCAACGAAATCTGCTACTTGCAGGCTTATTATCTGATAGAATCACTAGAGTCTAATGAAACCAGTCAATATCCATGCCAGAGTAGAATTGATATCACATTTCTTCAGAAGTGTCAGCAAGTTCTGCAGTCTAATTTAATGACTGCAAAAAATGTTTTGAAGAAAGGTTTCGATTTAAGATACAAGTATGATGACGAGTTCTTCTGGGCAATGTGGATACAACGAAATTACAAAGGAATTTTTATGCTTCTTAGTACTTCCAGCAGGTATGTGTGCATGCCTTTTTTCTGCACTAGCTAGTTAAATCATTAAGGCATTCTCTAAGTGCTCGTTAATTTTGGTGACGATTATATATGTTTTTTGGTTTTTATCTGTGTTAGGATTTCTACTCAATAACATTCAAGAAAACAATAGCAAACACACCAGAAAGCAAATAGAAAATCTATGCAAAGAAAGACGAGCAATTTAGGTGTTCAGCTCGAGATTGAGTCTACATCCACGGGAAAACCAGAAGCAGCTTTGTTTATTATGAACCAGCACCAGTACAAACACTCAACCACTGTTTCTTACACCCTCTTCCAGCTCTCTTCCTCTCTCAAGCCTTTTTAACTTAATACCCAGATCAGATTTCTACGAAGCCCATTTTTATAAAGCTTGACCCAAAAGCAATCTGATTCAATTACAATTAACCCCCAAGAAACTTAAAGAGCAAGTTTTACTTGATGAGCTGGACGGTAAGGAATGCAGCTGTATGTTTTGTGCCACTCAGGTCAAAATCTGCTTTAAGTTTTTACTACATAATGGTACATAATTTGGCTATGTTGCAAATGATAGCTAGGCAAGCATGGACTCTGTTCAAGTGTAGCTTTGTCTCCATGATCTCATATAGAGTTTAAATTTTCCCTA
Source organism: Rhamnella rubrinervis (assembly GCA_007844105.2). Classification (NCBI taxonomy): domain Eukaryota; kingdom Viridiplantae; phylum Streptophyta; class Magnoliopsida; order Rosales; family Rhamnaceae; genus Rhamnella; species Rhamnella rubrinervis. The sequence continues at coordinate 7,182,508 of CM017577.2, forward strand.
CTAATCATATAAGTTACACACGCAAATTTCGTAGATTACATAATATACGTATCTTGGTGATATGTATTTCGAGTGGTCAATCTCAAGTCAACAAACCTTATATAAAGCTTTATAATTCACTACTATAAGTTTCATTACATATAATTTGTCAGACAGCCACAGGGAAAGAGCTAGATTAATTTCGATTGAGCTAATGCAGAAAATAGGGCAGTGCATGGGGTTGGTTATTAATTATGGCCATAGTTTGAGCTTATGTTAGGCCTCACAACAATACAAATTCAGATCAAATAATCATATTCCTAACAAGCAAAAAGCAGGTTAGAAGTCACAAATACATATCAATTACAATTAGGATGGGCTTTTAAAACTCAATTGGACGTTAAGTTAAAAATGAAATATAAAGTTAATTTAATGATGGGTCATGAAGGTAATAATTTGCTTTGAATTCTAAGTGTGTTAAACGTGAGCGCTCAAGTCAAAGAGCAATAATGCAAAGAGAGGAATAGACTATCAACTCTCTGTAATTTCAAAGTCAAGCAGCCCATTTTCTCACAAATTTAATTTTAAAAGGACAGACTTTTTTACAATGTCTTTGGATTTTTTTTTTTTTACCTCCACTGAGAACCCCAACAGTTTCTTTAACGCCCCACCATAAGACCTAGCCACACCCAAAAGTTCCCGTCCAAAAAAAAAAAAAAAATGAACCAAAACCTCTTCTCCTCCCCATTGACAAACCTCTCAATCCTCTGTTTCATCCTATTCTCAGACATTTTTGTTAGAGCTGTAGCAGTAGATCAACATTACCAATCTTGCAAAGTTCCCAGAACTTGTGGTGATAACCAAACCATAAGCTTCCCGTTTTACGTTAAAGGCCTTCAAGAGCCATTCTGTGGATACCCTGGTTTCGAGCTCTCTTGCAATCGAAATGGCCAACCAATTCTCAACGTCTCCAATGGGTTCGACATCAACTTCTACATAGTCCGCCAAATCTCATACCAAAACCAGTCTCTTCTCGTCTCAAACGCCGCGTTTTCGAACCATTCCAACTCTGGATTATGTATTCCTCCACTACAAAACTTGTCTCTTCCAAGCGAAAGATTCGAGCTAAGTCCCGAACAAGACCAAGTCTATTTGCTCAACAACTGTCACTCACCTAGAGTACCAAAGTACGAGATCGGTTGCTCTGAAGAAAACGAAACGAATTGGGTTCTGGGATTGTCTAGGAATGACATAAACCAACTGGGTAACTTGTCTAGAAGGTGTGGAGATGGCGGGAAGGTGGTGGTGGCTCCAGTGAAGGGTTATAGCCATGAAAGCAGAGTTGGAATCAAAGAAGTTTTGAGGAGAGGGTTCGAGCTCAAATGGAAAGCCGACGACTGCAGTCGCTGTCAGAACAGTGGGGGGCTGTGTGGATTTAATAACACTGCCTACCTTTTTCAATGTTATTGCCCAGATAGACCTCACCGTGTGCGTTGCAGTTATGCAGTCTCTGGTTCATCTCTCTTTATCTCTAAAACTCTCACTTTATGAGGTCCTCTCACTCTATAGAATCTTTGTTAATTTAAAAATATAGAATTTGGAAGACATTGAAACCATATATATTACTAAATTAAATAACCATAATGAGGTTTTTTTTTTCTCTGTTTTTTGCTCATAACCATAATGAGGTTTTTGATCTATGTTAACTATTGTAAAAATAAAATAAAATAAAAAATAATGAAATGAAAGATATTGCAAATTTGCATGCATTTGGTATAATTCAACGTAGAAAAATTATGCATAGTCGGTCTGATACCATTACGGTATTACAGAATACATAACATATTTACTCTACATGACTAATTAATTAACTATAATATATACTTGAAATTGAGTCTTTCCACCATGTTGTCATAGGTCTACTCTTAGAAATTTTTTAAAAAAAGACTTGAATGCATCTTTGCAGTTCTTATAATTAATTTCCATTAAAGTAGTAGTACCCTTTTGAAGTAATTCTAATACTTAACAATATTTTGCAGGAAAAGGACATTTGGTCCATCTCAAAGTAACAATTGGTAAGATATGTAACTATATCATAATTATAATAGTTTGTAGCACTGAACGTTAATTCCTGTAACATTTCCTTAATTGTATTTATAAAATTATTTTGTAGAATAAAAATAAGAAATTGAATTTTGTATTTTTAGAAAAAGAAAATTCGAGGATTTTTTTTACTCAGTATTTTTTTATTTATTTATACAGGCACAACAGTTGGAGCATTCGGAGCTCTAACTATAATAGTGATCATCTTCAGCCAAAGAAAATCCAAATATAGTAAATATATTTTATTTTGGAAGAAGCAGAATCAAACGGATCAAAACGTTGAGACCTTCCTAAGGAGCTACGGACCAGTACAAGTCAGAAGATACACTTACTTGGATGTCAAGAAAATGACCAACTCATTCAAAGAAATATTAGGTCAAGGTGGCTATGGTGGTGTATACAAAGGTATCCTACATGATGGCAGTGCTGTTGCAGTGAAGATGTTGAAGGAATCAAAAGGAAATGGAGAAGAATTCATCAACGAGGTGGCAACCATTAGCAGAACTTCGCATATCAACGTTGTGGCCCTGTTAGGCTTTTGTTACGAGGGCCCGAAGAGAGCTCTCCTCTACGAGTTCATGCCTAATGGATCTCTCGAGAAGTTTATATTCCACAATGATCAACCGTTAGGATGGGAAACACTCCATCAAATTTCGCTTGGCATTGCTCGAGGGCTAGAGTACTTGCACCGCGGTTGCAACGCAAGGATTCTTCACTTTGATATTAAGCCTCAAAACATTCTTCTTGACAAAGATTTCATACCGAAAATCTCCGATTTTGGCCTCGCAAAAGTATGTGCGAGGGAAGAAAGTATCGTATCAATGCTGGATGCCAGAGGGACAATCGGGTATATTGCACCGGAAGTGTTTTGTAGGAACCTTGGAGGAGTGTCACACAAGTCCGATGTTTATAGCTATGGAATGATGGTTTTGGAGATGGTGGGAGGAAGAAAAAATGATAAAGTTGTTGGAGTCGATCATAGTAGTGATATATATTTTCCGCATTGGATTTACAAGCGTCTTGAACTAGACGAAGAACTTGGATTGAAGAGAATTATGAACGAAGTCGAAAAGATTGAAGTGAAGAAGATGATAATAGTGAGTTTATTGTGTGTACAGGCTAACCCTTCAAATAGACCAGCAATGAGTAAAGTGATTGAAATGTTGGAAGGGACTCTTGGTTCCTTGCAAATGCCACCCAAGCCATTTTCATCTTCTCCTTCAACATCATTTGGATCTGATTCTTTTAGTACATTCGTGTAATGGAAAAATTTATATAATTTTCTAAGGCTATATATGGAATATATATTGAACATGGAGTATACTAATTCAAAGGTCAAATATTTTGGTTTCTATTGTTTGGTTTACAGAAAAAGCTATGTATACACATAAATAATTTAATGAGCAATGCGGTTCTAAGAGATGAAGTTGCTCCAATTTGAACTTATTTTTCACCTTTTTCTCACGTCTTTGCTAAATGAGTAATGTTACGGGCACCACGAAGTGTTACAAATTTGTTTACCAAGTAATGTGATAGTTGGTGTGAGTATTGATTGACAGTTCGATTTAACTTAATAGGGATAAGTAAACTTTAAATGGAAGCTAATAATGTATTATGCCACAATTTAATATAACATAATAAGAGAAAAGCAAAGCCTAAATGAAAGTTAATAATGTAATACTATATCAGCAGTCACGTTAGTTGCTAAATAAATTTGACAAAAGATTTTTTGAATTAATATCCTCCTAAACTATGCACAAAGTTGCATAACTATGAAATTGGTTTAAAAATATTTGCAAATTGCAATTATCTCGTAAACAGAGTGCATTTCTTTTTCTTTTTCTTTTTTCCATGAATGATTTTAACTAATTTATTTTTTCATCTGCCACTTATTACCAGTCTTTAATTAAAAAAAAAGTAATACATGTAAATAATTAAAAATATATTGTATTTATAAATTACATGTAGTTTGCAATTACTTTTAAAATTTTAAAAATATTGATTTTATTCCATAATTTATGACATATTTGTAAATTTGTATGTAATTGAGAGGTGTTAATTGACGTCATAAACCCTTTGGTAAAACATCTTGTTGCCCATAGATTTATTGTTGTTGTATTACCCCCACAAGCAAGCATATATATATATATATATATATATATATATATATGAGGTGAGTGGAAGAAAGTGGAAAAAAAATAATAAAATAATAATCCAATTTATTAAAAACTCCCAATTAGTCAATTTAATTATAGAAATGTTCATAGAAGACGTTAAATTGACTCTCCTTTTAAACGACCATGTAATCTTCAACGCCTATCCAATCAACACGGCATTAAAAGTTCCACAATTAGGGAAGGTTCTAAAAATCTACCTCGGTCTCGTTTTCTTTTATATATATATATATATATATATATATATATATATTTCTATAAGGAAAAGTCGTATGCATGTTCCCTTTGGCTACATAGTAATTACTAGATATTAATGGACGTACTATTAAATCAAACTGTTATTTAAAGTTTATGTTATTATAATAGGGTGACATAGTATTTGGTACTCCAAACAATTTATATCAACTACACTCTTTTCTTATCAAAATTAGAATTATTAATTACCTCTACTACTTTAATAAATCTATCTATTATTGTCTAATTTATAGGCATTTACATGCAAATTAAACCAATTAAAAAAAGACTTAGATTGTTAAGACAATTTTGTCACTTGGATTTTAATAATATTAAAAGTGAAATACTGACATTGGAGGTTTACTAGCATTCATTGATGTATATAAAGAATAACTCTCCTGTGAGAATCAGGGTTTAAGTTTTGATGGGTCTCATCTAGTGTATAAGGTTATATTCAGCCTTACTAAAGATAAAAGAGGAACTGTTAACTATTTTATAGACTTCCACATGATTATATATATAAACATAATAGCAAATAGATTTAAGTTTCTAATTAATTTTTGAGCTGATAATTTGAGACCCTGTTTTATATAAACGACCCTTTTTCAACAGGCCGGCAATGAGTGAAGACATAGAAATGTTAGATGGAAATCTTGATTCCTTGCAAGCACCCCCTAAACCTTTCTTTTCTTCACCTTCAAGATTACCAGCAGATACTGTACTTGTAGCATAACAAAGATATATTGCTTCTGTAATTTATTACTTAGGTTACACGTATCCTTTAATTTAAACACTAGGAAATAATATCAATGAGTTGTGATATATGTTAATCTAATATATAGTTATTTAAGCAAAAAACAATGATAAATAGCCTTTAAAATATATATATATATATATATATATATATATATATATACTTTTTATTATATATAATCTAATATATAGTTATTTGCAACAATGCAAGAATAGTGTACCTCTATATATATATATATATATAGTTTGTGCTATCAAGAATTAAATTAATTTGCTTATATATATATATATATATATATATATATATGTTTGCTCTATTCGCTTTTCACATGCATATGATCTAATGTTATTGAAAGAGGGTACTCCTTTATTGGTCTGCTGTACTAGATTATGACATTTCAAGTGAATTGCCAAAAAATAAATAAAAACTTTCATTTTAACATTTGCTTTTGTTGACCAGCATTTACTAATAGTTCACCAGAGTTGACTACATTGACCGCGAGTTGACTTTTTAATTCAGAATTGATTGATTTCCGCTGACCAGTCGAAACGTGCCTGAATGTCACTGGGGTTGGGATGTGTCTGGCATTGCCTGCTTTGTTTCATTATTTTCAATATTTTCAAGTTTTTAAAAAAAAAACTTATATTATCCGCTGATCAGTAAGAAACTCAACGGGATGTCGATGGAGTTTTGCTAAGTCCAACATTAATCTTCTTTTTTTTAATAGTTTTAACTTTTTAAAAAATTTTAATTGTGCATTATTTTAATAATAAAAGAAATTATTATCTAATTCATTTCAACTTTTTACTGGACCAAAAAAAAATAATAAGGGTTTTTTGATGCCACAACCGAGTCCAACATGCATTAATAAAAAAAAGTCATATTTTTATAAAATTAAAATTTTAGTCCAAATTAACTTTTATACCCTTTAAATGCTTTGAATTGATAATTAATTGTATAGCTTAGTCAAACCACATACTGACACAAATACCAACACAAATGACTCATCATCTCCTTTCTCTTTTTCTTAACCGATCCACTTTTTTTTTTATCCATTGTCGTCGCCGTCACCATCTTATTCTCCTCCTCTTCTTCCTATTCTTCTTCTTTGTTGGGAAAGTCAATCAAAATGAATTTTGTAGACACTTTGAAAAAGTAAAGAATATTGGCAAACTAAATCAAAATGAATTTTTTCCAACAACGTAACCTTTTGAAATTTCGAACGTCTATCAAATTCATTGTATTTTTTCAAGACCTAAATCAACTCAGAAAATTATGAAAAAATATTTCAACTCCTTTTAACTTTCTAATGATATATCATACGCACGAATCAAAGTTCGAAAAGGTGTTCAAAACTGAATTTTTTCTACCAGCACGCCCTTTTGAACTTTCGAACAACTGTCAATTTCACCAAATTTTTTGGAGATATAAATCAACCCAGAAAATTCTAAAAAAAATATTCAAATTAAAACTTATTCTCTTAACTTTCCAATCATATATCATATGCATCAATTGGAGTTCGGAAAGTCTTCAAATCTAATATTTTCCAACAGCACACACAAGTGGAAACGCAGCACCATCGGTGGCCACCGATGGATGTAAATAAACTCTAAAAATTATGAAAAAAATATTAAAATTAAATATTATTCTCTTAACTTTTAACCACATATCATATGCGTCAATTGGAGTTCGGAAGGTCTTCAAATTTAATATTTTTCAACAGCACGCACAAGTGGAACGATAGATAACACAGTCAATGGCCACCTAATGGGGTCGGTGGGCCACCGATGGAGGTAAATGAACTCTAAAAATTATGAAAAAATATTCAAATTAAAGATTATTCTTTAGGTTTCCAACCATATATCATATGCGTCAATTAGAGTTCGGGAAGGTCTTTAAATTTAATGTTTTTCAAAAGTGCGCACAAGTGAAAGTGGGTAGGTAGCACCGTCGGTGGCCACCTAAGGGGGGTCGGTGGGCCACCGATGGAGGTAAATGAACTCTAAAAATTATGAAAAAATATTCAAATTAAAGCTTATTCTCTTAACTTTCTAACCATATATCATATGTGTCAATTGGAGTTCGGAAAGGTCTTTAAATTTAATATTTTCCAACAGCGCGCACAAGTGGAAGTGGGTAGGTAGCACCTTGGCCACCTAAGGGGGGTCGGTGGGCCACCAATGGAGGTAAATGAACTCTAAAAATTATGAAAAAATATTCAAATTAAATCTTATTCTCTTAGCTTTCTAACCATATATCATATGCCTCAATTGGAGTTTGAAAAGGTATTTAAATTTAATATTTTTCAATAACGCACACAAGTAGAATCGGTAGAAAGCACCGTCGATGGCCACCTAAGGGGGGTTAGTGGGCCATCGATGGAGGTAAATGCACTCTAAAAATTATGAAAAAAAATATTAAAATTAAATCTTATTCTTTTATATTTCTAACCATAATCATATACATCAATTGGAGTTCAGGAAGGTCTTTAAATTTAATATTTTCCAACAGCGCACACAAATGGAAGTGGTAGGCAGCACCATCGGTGGCCACCTGATGGGGGTTAGTGGGCCACCGATGGAGGTAAATAAACTCTAAAAATTATTAAAAAATATTCAAATTAAAGTTTATTCTCTTAACTTTCCAATCATATATCATATGCGTCAATCGAATTCAAAAGGTCTACAAATTTAATATTTTCCAATAGCTACAAGTGAAAGTGGGTAGGCAGCACCGTGATGGCCACCTAAGGGGGGTCGGTGGGCCACCGATAGAGGTAAATGAACTCTAAAAATTATGAAAAAATATTCAAATTAAATCTTATTCTCTTAACTTTCCAACCATATATTATATGAGTCAATTGAAGTTCGAGAAGGTCTTCAAATTTAATGTTTTCCAACAGCGCGCACAAGTAAAAGTGGGTAGACAGCACCGTCGGTGGCCACCTAAGGGGGGTTAGTGGGCCACCGATGGAGGTAAATCAACTCTAAAAGTTATAAAAAAATATTCAAATTAAAGATTATTCTCTTATCTTTTCAACCATATATCATATGTGTCAATCGGAGTTTGGAAAGATCTTCAAATTTAATATTTTCCAACAGTGCACAAGTGGAAGGGTAGGCAGCACCGTGGTGGCTACCTAAGGGAGTTCGGTGGGCCACCAACGGAGGTAAATGAACTCTAAAAATTATGAAAAAAATTTCAAATTAAAACTTATTCTCTTAACTTTCTAAACATATATTATATGCATCAATTGGAGTTCGGGAAGGTCTTCAAATTGAAAATTTCCAACAGCGCGCACAAGTGGAAGTGGGTAGGCAGCACCTTCGATGGCCACCTAAGGGGGTGGGCCACTGACAGAGGTAAATGGACTCTAAAAATTATGAAAAAATATTCAAATTAAAGTTTATTCTCTTAGATTTCCAACCATATATCATATGTATCAATCGAAGTTCGAGAAGGTCTTCAAATTTAATGTTTTCCAACGGCGCGCACAAGTGGAAGCTGGTAGGCAGCACCGTTGGTGGCCACCTACGAGGGGTCGGTGGGCCACCGACAAGACTAAATGAACTCTAAAAATTATAAAAAAAATATTCAAATTAAATTTCATTATCTTAGGTTTTCAACGATATATCATACGCACCAATTGAAGATTGGGAAGGTATTAAAAATAAATATCATCCAACAACGCGCATAGAAGTGTACACAGACGGCATTCGCGTGTCTGTCAACTTCACTGTATTTTTTGGATACATATATCAACCCAGAAAATTATGAAAAAATATGTATATTAAAGCTCATCATTTTAGTTTTTCAATGATATATTATACATATGAATCGGAGTTCGGGAAGATTTTGAAAATTAAATTTTTCCAACAGCGCGCAGAAGTACGAAAATGGGCACTCGTCGGTGGCCACCTACCCCTACAGTGGCCACCAACCCCCCTTCCGTGCCCACCATAGGTGGATAGGTGGTCATCTACCCCCCTGTGGTGCCAACGGAAAGAGGGTCGGTGGCCACCGTGGGGGGTAGGTGGCAACTTATCCCTATGGGGAGGGGGTCGGGCCATCATAGGGGTGACCACCGACGTGTGCCTATTCTCACTTCTGCACGCTATTGAAAATTTTGATTTTGAACACCTTCCCGAACTCCGATTCATGCGTATAATATATCATTGGAAAGTTAAGAGGATGGGCTTTAATTTACATATTTTTCATAATTTTCTAGATTGATTTATATATCCAAAAAATATAATAAATTTGACAAACATGCAAATGTCATCGGTGTACACTTTGCACATTATTAGAAAACATTTATTTTGAACACCTTCCTGGTCTCGATTAATGCGTATGATATATTGTTAAAAAGCTAAGAGAATGAGATTTAATTTACATATTTTTTTATAATTTTCTAGGTTGATTTATGTCTCCAAAAAATACAGTAAAATTGACAGGCATTTGTAAGTTCAAAAGGGCTCGCTGTTGAAAAAATTCAGTTTTGAACACCTTCCCGAACTTCGATTCGTGCATATTATATATCATTAGAAAGCTAAGAGGACGAGCTTTAATTTAAATATTTTTTTATAATTTTAGGTTTGATTTAGGTCTTTAAAAAATACAGTGAATTTGACAGACGTTCGAAAGTTCAAAAGGACGTGCGTGCTATTAGAAAAAATTTCATTTTGATTGAGTTTGTCAATATTCGTCATTTTCCTAATGTGTCTCCAAAATTCATTTTAATTAACTTTCCCAATAAAGAAAAACAAAAAGGGGAAGAAGAGGAGGAGAATAAGATGGTGACGACGCGATGGAGAAAAAATATGTACGTGCAATATCATTTAATATAGAAAGGGGATAATTTGGTAAAGATATGAAATTTAAACAGTAAAAATAGCTAAAATTTTAATTTTTTAAAAATAGCTAATATCCATTAACCACCCCATCTTGGCTATGGCACCAAAAAAACCCAAATAATAATACTAAGTTGCCTTATCCAATCCAATATCATTCCCGATCCAAATAGGCCCATATAATCTAACTCACTGTGAACGCCGTAGAAAGCAAATGGATTTGGATATTGTTTAGGTCCAGTATCCTTTAAAACAAAAAACAATAAAACAAAAAACAGTAAAATAATCTTGGCTGCTGTGATATTCACAAAAGAATTAGGAATTCCATTAAAACAAAAAACAAAAGCCCTTAAAGTTTAGATCTCAAATCTCTGTGTAGTCCCAAAAAAAATATGGTGGACGCATGCATTGGTAAGGATACGAGCAAATTTTGTTATCAACAACAGCTATCTAAACACATTCTATATATTAAAATTGTCACACATCGTCAGGGTACAACAAAAATGTGTTTTATAAGTTTTGAGCAAATTTTACTTATAAGTCAGTTTTTTAGGTTGATTTAGTCCTCTAAAATTTATAGTATTAGAGGATGTATCCTGAATGGGTTTAATTTGAATCTCTAACCTCACGACGTGGAGGGGTAGTACTCTTGCGAAAATCTCAACTTATAAAATCGCTTTTTAATGTTGAGAACACTATTCTTGAATTATATACTTTGCTTTAAAAAAAATGGCATATGGCTTATTTCAGGACTCAATATCTTAATTATTTCATTAATGCTTGATTAATTGATCTATATTTATGTTTCTAAAAATTTTATTATAAATTTCTTTGAAAGCCAAAAAAACCATCTTAATCTTTCTCAAACGTCTCTTCTCTTCAAAGGTAGTTTTCGTGGATTTTTTTTTTTTTTCGGAAAAGAAAAATCATGATTTTTATCTCCTTTTTTTATCATAATTTTTCCTTGATATGCTTCCTTTTTTTTCCCTTTACAAAAAAAATAGGGAGGTTGGTTGAGGCTTAAGCAACAAAACCAAATTCACAAATTGCTAGGGTACACATACGAAAGCAAGAAAAAACTGCTTAACCCTGAATTTTAAACCTTTACTTGGATTGCAAGTAAAACAAAAGCATCAAAGAACCCAAGAAACTCTTTCCAAAAAAATAAGAATAAATAAAAATGAAGGGTTCACTGTTTTGGATACCCTACGTACAGCTGGAGTAGCTGCTTTTTTCTGAACCTTCTATTGGATTGCAAGTAGAACAAAAGCATCAAACTAACCAAGCAAGTTGTAAAGAGAAGAGATCCTTTGATTTTTAACTTATAACTTAAAAAATAAATAAATAAATAAGGCAACCAGCATGGTGGAGCTACTTGATCTTTCTGAACTTAATTGCCTGGCAATATATATACATTTACGTATCAGTAGTTTAATTTGTTTTAAAGATGTCCTGACTTAGATATATATATATATATATATGTATTTTTCAATAGGAAATATATTTAACTGCTAGCTAATTGATCAATTTCATCTTTTAACTCTAACAATAAAAACTATAAGAGAGGATAATTAGACATTATGTCATACTATTTAGATAAAATTGTTTCACAAATATATATTTTACATATATTGAGTAAATTTACAGTTCTCACAGATAAAAATGATGAAATTAATTATACAGACCTCATGTAATGTAACTCGTACTTATTTATTTTGTCTTTATTTCATTATTGTGCATATATATATATATATATATATCTAATTTTTTTAATTAAAAAAATTGTTAGCCAAAATTGGTCCATCCACATCACGAAAAAACCAGTACAAGTATACAAACGTTAATCTACTAATATACTTGTATGGATGTACAAACGTTGATTAATTAGATTCTTAATTAGATCCCTGAACTACTCAATTTCAATTTAATTCGGATAGGAATCATTCTCATTGTCTAGCAAAGAAGAGTGTGATTTTAATTTGCCTACTTCCATTAAGGTACGCCAAGGTGTAACATACTTTTAACTTCTCTATGAAAAATTTAATGTTCTTCCAATTGACAAAACCTTTAGGTGTTTGTAGAAAGACAAAGTGACCTGAGAAGGAAAATTAGAGGCATTGGATTAATTGGATTTTGTTTGGTATAGATGGGTATGCATATATGAGTCTTTCTCTTAACAATGAGGGAATGGAATAGTTCAAATTTCAAAAGAGTTGTATCAAACTTGTATCCAACCAAATATTCTCTTGATTCCATCAACCAAACGTCACTTAAGAAAAAATTTTAAAAAATGAATGACAAAAATTCATTTATTAGTTTTCATTGAGACTGGATTATTATAAGATTAGGTTGAGATAGATCTAAGATCAATTAAAATCCTTATCGGACAACCCATTAACAAAATTAATTATTGTTTTCTTAGAAAATGATCTAGTTCAATCCTCTCAGCCATTGAAACTACAAAAGAAATACTCAGAAATTGTTGTTTGCTCCCCATGCCTGAGTTCTATGCATGAGACTAAAATCTTCCCATATTTTATACATGCAACAAAAATAAATAAATAAATAAATACAAATAATTTAAAGTAAATTAACTAAGGAAATAAATTAAGGACATACCTGATTTTTTTATTTTTTTTATGAATAAAACTTGCATTAAGCACAAAAAAACCTCAACAAGGCAGCAAATTACAATTCAGCCAAAGTAGCATCCTGATGAATGCAGTCCAAAATTAAACTAAGCAAAATATAAGAAGCAACATCAAAATTAAAGAAAAGGAAACAAGCATCGGTTTTAAGAGACTCTTTTACAAGTAGATTTGCTGCCTTGTTTGAGCTTCTGGCATTCCAAGATAGCTGCCAATCTTTCTTCTTCAGGAGACTCCTATAAAAAAGAGGTATGTGTTTGCCATTTCACGAAATAGGATCCTTCAACGATAAAATCTCATTAACAACAACTAAAGCATCATAAGACCAGCAAATTCTTGACCAATTATAGTCATTGACCAATCCAAAACCTCATTCCAGACTTTTAATTCCGCTTCACAGGAAGACGACGCTGTAATCAACTTAGAAGCAAGAAAATGCACCCTTCCTTGTTTGTCTCTTATGATAAGCGCTAAAGCTGCATTACCATTGCTAAAAGAAGCATCTATATTGATCTTATACCATTTTGGAGGAGAGGAGTTCCAAAATTCTACATCCATATCATTGTCTGTCATCTGGTCTCTCTTCATAAATTTATTGACTTTCTCATTCAGAATATTCACAAAATCTGTCAACTTTCTCTTACCGCAGTGTACTACTGCATTTCTATTGAATTGGATAATATATATGTTGGAAAGGCCTTAGCGGGTTGTTTGGTGATAGGTCTTTTCTTATGATTACACACATTTTAGCCTTGTTTGACACATTTGCAAATGTCATTATTTTTCTTTTTCTTTTTTTATATATATATATCTTTCTAGCATTCATGATCATGTTATTTCAAAAGTCTATCATATGGGGTTTCAATCGGTTTACAGTCTCTGAATTTTATTTTATTTTTAATTTGGAATTGTTGAAATAATGATCATCTCTTTGTCTTCAGTCTCATAAAAAGCTTATTAATTTCTTCACCAATATCTTTGTCTGATTCAAAACCCCAATTAATTAACACTGTCCCACTCTTAGCTCACAACCCATTTTCCCAATTGGAATTTTATAATTATTACAAGCATTAATTAGATTCTCAATCCACTAGCAGATTGAGTACGCAACCCTCGTGACTTTGTCTTTCACAATTGGCGTCTTGGGAAGTAAAGCAGAAGTGTGACAACAACAAATATGGGGGTCTACTATGGCAACTTACGCAAAAGTTGAGATCACCTGTCATATTTTTTATCCCCATTTAATATTTAATATATATTTATTTTATATATATATAAATTAATTAATTAAATAGTATTTATATATTAAATTTTAATTAAAAAAAAAGATGTTCTCAATAAAAGGTGAGTACAAAAAGTCTTCAACACAAATTTTAAGTAGTTTTTTTTTTTTTTGGTAAAACACAAATTTTAATTAGTTGTAATAATATTCTACTGAAGCAAGCAAACTTGCAGTCAAAGTCAATGGTCTTCCTCCCATAAATAGATCCGGATTTTTAAAAAATATAGAAAACTAAAAAATGCTAAAAGTATTTTTCTTTTTGGGAGATAATAAAAAAGTAAAAGTATTTAAATAAATTAAAATAAATATAGAAATAGTTAGCTTGCCTCTTTTACGAGTTAGGGAAGAGCTAACGTGGTAATGGTCAACGTACGTAACCTCAATTTTTTCAATGTAATATTTTTCTTAAAAAAAAAGAAAAAAAAAGAAGGTGATTTGGTTAAATATCCAACCCATTAATTGAAATTATAAAAAATCAAATGCTCATAATCTTTCTAAAATTATTCATTATTATCGAAAATATATTTTGTTAGTTAACACTCATAATTATCCTTATATTATTCACATTTCTTTTTTTTTTTTACTTTTTTTTCTTTCTTCTATGTTGTTATGACTTTCATATATTGCAGCATATTTTTTTTATAAAACTATATCACGTTGTGAGTATTTTAATTTTTAAATTAAATTATTTTGATAAGTATTGAATGAGATATGATTTTTATAATTTTATTAATTTTGCTGAAATTTTATTTATAACTATCATCTCATTATGATTTTTATAATTTTATTAATTTTGCTGAAATTTTATTTATAACTATCATCTCATTTCTTATTTTTTCATTTTTTGTTTATTCCCTACTCCTATAATTTTTATTTATTTTATGATATACGTTTTTATAAAACTAAATTAAGTTACGACCATTTTGATTTTTTAATTAATTTATTTTAATAAATATTGAATGAAATATAATTTTTACAAATTCATTATTGTTCTTTAAAAAAAATGCTTATTTTGAGCCAAAATCGCCAATTTTGGGTAAGGCCCATCCATTTTTGGCTAAAAGCGCCCACTTTGGGTGAGGCACACCCATTTTCAACAAGTAAAATATTTGAAAAATTAATAAAATTGTAAAAATTACATCTCATTTAATATTTATTGAAATAATTTGATTCAAAAACGAACATACTTATAAACTGATGTACTTTTATGAAAAATATGTCATGAAATAAATAAAAATTATGAGTAAAGAATAAAGAGAAAAAAAGTGAAAAAATAAGGAATATATGTCAATTGAAAGTGAAATATCAAAAAAATTAATAATATTATAAATATCATATATCATTCAATACTTATTAAAATGACTTGATTTAAAAATTAAAATCCTCACAATTTGATATAGTTTTACATAAAAATATAATGTAAAATAAATAAAAATTATAGAAGTAGAAAAGAATGCAAAAAAAAAAAAAAAGAGTTGTAAGACTCACTTAAATAACAAGAGGTATTATTAGTATTAGTAGAGTTTGGTAGGTATTTTAAAAAGATTATGAAAGCATGGGTATTTTTACAATTTGAATTAATGGGGTGGACATTTAAATAAATTGCCCAAAAAATATAATAATAATTACAGATTGCTCACAAATTATGCCATATTTTCACCTTTTCTTATGAATGAACAAAATAAAATAAAATAAAAACCTCAATATAGAAATTATTAGTTTAAAAATCTATTAAGAGATAAAGATCTATTTGTTATTCTAGCTTTGTAACCCTGTGAGAATCTGAAATAATAAGCTTACATTCATAATAATTCTCTTCAACTTAGTATTTCAATAAGATAAAAATACATTTGAGATATAAATAAAGCTTATTATGATTCGAACTTTAACTATTGCAAGCAAAATTCGTTTTTCTTCCGTTAAAAACTCTCACATTACATCTTCATTTATTGTACTCCAAAGTGAGAGAAAACTATGATGTGTGAGAGTTGTTGAAGGTATTGGGGACAAAGTAAAAAACTTGATATAATTAATCCGAGTAAAATTGTAGGGATTTTTTTTTATCTTTTAAAAAGAAAAATAAAAATAAAAAATAGTAAGTGGTGCCGGTATGCACTACTTTCTAGTCCACGAGCTGAGTTGAAAAGTGGGCTGAATGTCAAGCGTAAAGTGTTACAACCTCCATGGTCACATATGTGATGAATTTTCTTTCTTGGCGGCTAAGCTCCTTGGTGGAACTCGGAAGATTCGAAACCTGGACCCCATTCGAGATGCCATCCACAACAAGTGAAGGAATTCAGGACCCTTAATATTTCTCCACCTATCCAAGACTTCTACAATCCTTAAAACCTAATATTTCAGAGTTCTTCAATATCCAATAAATATCATCCAAATATGGAACTACTCCAACTCTACAAGATTACTATTTCTTTTTTCATCATCTTTCTACTTTTCCATGTACAGTCAGTTGTATCAGCAGATCCAAGATATGAAGCCTGTGAACCAAGAAA
This sequence comes from Rhamnella rubrinervis, assembly GCA_007844105.2. Classification (NCBI taxonomy): domain Eukaryota; kingdom Viridiplantae; phylum Streptophyta; class Magnoliopsida; order Rosales; family Rhamnaceae; genus Rhamnella; species Rhamnella rubrinervis. The sequence goes on from CM017577.2 coordinate 7,199,042, forward strand.
CTGCGGTACTGGCCCCAACATAAGCTACCCATTTTACATCCATGGTGCCGGCGTGGATTTTTGCGGCCAGCCGGGCTTTAAGGTCCTGTGCGAGGAAAACAAACCTATATATTCGACCACAAGAGGTCCGTACGTCGTTAAAGATATCTCGTACACCAACCAGACATTTCGGCTGGTTGCTGCTGAGCTTGATAATGCTGCTTGCCTTGCTCCTTCTCACTATTTCATTTTCGACGACTCTTCCCTCAGGTTTCTTTCCAACCACGCAGATATTCAGTTCTTTTACGGATGCAATGAAACGTTTAAGCTAAAATTGGAGAAATCCTCAGTTCCTTGTGCCTCGAATTCGAGTTACCATTCCTTTGTTGCTTTAGTCCCTAATGGTGTGACCATGAGTGTGGGAGAGGGCTGCAAATCTACAATTGCTGTGCCTATTAATTTGGACGGAGACCAATCTATTCAAACTATAACAACTGTGGATTATGTTGAATTGTTGAAGACAGGCTTTACATTAGAATGGCCTGGAGATGCATGTGGGACAATCTGTGGAGAAAGTGGTGGTCGATGCGGGTATGATAATGGAGTTACCGTATGTTTTTGTCCTGATGGAACTCATCCTGAAAGCTGCAAGAAAGGTACTTGTAAATTTACTACGTCAACTTATTCTTTTTTAAGATTTACGATTAATAGCACCGTCCGTCCTTTAAAAATACACTCATTACGATTTTATTCTTTGGAGTATTTCTGTTTTCTAATTTTCTTCAAATCACATATTTGTAGCACTTTTTGGTCCTTTTACAGATTTAGGAGATATATGATTTAAGGATAAAAATACTACAAATAGGTGGTTTAAGAACCAAATTAGAAAATATATATATATATATATATATATAGGAACCAAAATGAAAATGATTGTACAGATTAAGACTTATGGTGCTATGATAAGATTTAAGGTAGACAACACTAGTTTTCATTTCAACCACTCACACCTATTTGAACTACTTTAATTACTATATATGAAAGATAAAGAACACCCTTGAATTATACTCATGATCTATCAATGCTATTTTTTGTTAATTACTTATGTTCAATTGATAATGGAAGTTATAAAATAATTAAGTTATTGATCCCTAGCTTGGCTAAAAGATCTTGTTATTTTCTCATGAAATGACTTTGAATTTGAAATTTCAGACCTCAACAACATTCAAATAAGCTATCAAAACATGTATAAACCACTTTATTTTTAAAAAAAATTCTACAACTTTAATTAAAAATGAAAGGTAACATCTACAATAAATTATTTCATTGATTTCATCTCTATTTTGCTTGTCAATTTTGTTATCAGAAGTAGTTATAATCAAATCTATTTAGATGTTATTTGGTCAATGTCGTCAAACACTTGTTGAAATTCAGACATATCTTTGACTTAGTATAAATATAAATATTTATTGATTATAGTAATGAACGAATAAACGAATGGTTAAGATTCAATTCATCAAAAGAAAAAAAAGAACGGTTAGGATTCAGACTTAAAACGAAACAACTTTTAGAGAGTTTCCATCTTTATCTTCGATGACCAATATGGACACCACTAATGGGAGACTTTACTCTTTCAACTACCGCTCTCAACCACCGCTCTCAACCACCTTCAAGTCAACAGAAGATATGAACCCCTCCAAGTAAATCACATTTATTTCTATTTAATGAAATAATTTCTTCTCCCAATTTTCGTCCTAAAAATCAGTAACCTACGACACAATTTTTATCATTGAAGTTTTTTTAAGCTAGAATTTAAAATAAAAAAAATAAAATAAAAAATTCTACTTGTACTGAGAGTGTAAAAATATATTATAAAAAAAAAGAAGCTAAATTTATATATATATTATATTGCTGTAATCAAAATATGCTTTTTTTTTTTTTTTGGTAATAGTAATCAAAATATGCTAGTCCTTCTAGGAAAAATTAAAAACATATTACATAAGATCGCACTCATTTTTTGTTTTTAGTTTTTTTTATTAAAAAAACAACTTGTTTCATAACCATATTTATTTTTTATTTTTGAAAAAAAAAATAACATTTCGTTTGATAATCATTTCTGCTTTTGGTTTTTTCTTTTTAGAAATAAATATGAAAATGAAAACGGAAAATGGAAATGTAATTTTAGAGTTTTTATTTGTTAACCCAAATTTAAAAAGCATTTTTGTTATAAAAAAAATTAGGGTCCATTTGATAACATTGTTGTTTTTTATTTTTATTTTTAGTTTTTTCCTCCTGAGTTATATATAATTTGTTTAGTTTAGAGGTTGTTGAAGTTTGTTAAATATTAGTTATACTATCTAATTGAGTAAAAATATAAAAATACAAAATGAAAACACTTTCAAATTATTTTTATTTTCTGTTTGTGTTTTTTATTTTCATTCATATTTTTACTTAATTGAATAGTCTAATTAACATTTAACAAGCTCAACTAATCTCTAAACTAACCAAATTACATATAACTCGAGAGAAAAACTAAAAATAAAACAACCATGTTATCAAACAAGTTCTTACAATGCATTTTTGCTTTTTGTTAATCAAAAACAGAAACAAAATTAAAAACGTGTGGTTACCAAAAATGCTTTATAGTTGATAAGTACAAAAAAAAAAAGAGATACATGCAATAAAAACTGCATCAATCACAAATTGTCTTTTTTAATTACCACTGAAAACACCTGATCACTCACCATTTCAAGATCTAATATATATATTATATATATCATTCACTAAAAAAACCAAGTGGAAAATTTTGAAAACAAATTAGAGCGCTTTCAGTTGAAAAAGGACTCTATCAATTTTAAATTTTAACATTGGCATATGATCTCTCTTATGCATATATTGAAATGTCAATGTTAAATTTTAGCAAAACACTCTAATGGAAATACTAAGTAGCAATATGTCAAATTAAATTTGTAAACTTAAAAGGATTGAGGCCTGAGGGTGTAAATTTCTTATATTTTTTTATGTAATTTTCTTTTAAATTTTTTAACAATATTCTTATTGGATCACAGGAAAGTCTGGAAGAACGACCCTTATTGGAAAGTCTGGAAGAACGACCCTTATTGCAGTTGTAGTAGGTAAGGTGTCTCTTGAATTTCATAATTTATTTTGCTTGTAGTTAAAAAAATAAATAAAAAATAAAAAAACTTGCCATTTGTATTTCACTTTTTGTACATAAATATCTATTTGTTTGCAACTTCTCATTTTTAACACAAAACATAAAAGAATAATGTTTTATTTTACAAGTTGCGAGGATTCACGACTACTTATGAGGCAGCACTTGATTGGATGGAAGCAATACATTTTGTCTCTTAGCGCTGCCATATCAGTTTGTAAATCCTAACAGCTTGTGATATATGTATATATATTGTAGTGCTCAACATAAAAACTTATAGTCATACTCTTTGCGAATGAAAATATTAAAAAACCACAGCTAAAAGAATGCATCATTTCCTATTAACGTGGTCAATTATTAATCAAAAGAAGTTCATCAATCCTTTAATATTAGGTAATGCTGTTCTGGATCCAAGTTAAGCCCTATGTTTAGAATTTGGATTTATTCTCATATATTACCCATACGTACTCTCATTCTTAATTAATAAGTAATTAAACATATCCCTCATCCACACATCAATATTTTATTTCATATGTTTGATAACAGCCAGCTTTGTTGCCTTCTTGGTTGTCTCCATAATAATTTGGTGCTTATGGAGAAAGTACTCAATCAACAACTATTTCATATTCTGCTGGAAGCCGACTAACAAAGCACGACGAGATGTTGAGGCATTCCTGAGGAACAACAGTCCCATTTCTGTGAGAAGATATAGTTACTTGGGTGTGAAGAAAATGACCAATTCATTCTCAGAGAGATTAGGTCAAGGAGGATATGGCAGTGTCTACAAAGGGAAGTTACGCGATGGTCGTTTTGTTGCGGTGAAGGTGCTGAACAAGCTAAAAGGAAATGGAGAAGAATTCATCAATGAAGTTGCAACCATTAGTAGAACCTCCCACGTAAACGTTGTCACTCTGCTAGGGTTTTGTTACCAAGGTCGAAAAAGAGCTCTCATCTATGAGTTCATGCCTAATGGGTCTCTTGAAAAGTTCATATTTGAAGAAAACCCAGAAAGCAACTATCATAATAAGCTAGGATGGGAAATGCTCTTTCAAATTTCACTCGGCATTGCTCGAGGACTAGAGTATTTACATCGAGGTTGCAACACACGAATTTTACATTTCGACATAAAGCCTCACAATATTCTTCTTGATGAGAACTTTTCCCCAAAGATATCTGATTTTGGCCTCGCAAGAGTATGTAGCAGAGATGAAAGTATCATTTCGAAGTTGAGTGCTAGAGGTACCGCCGGATATATTGCTCCTGAAGTATTTTGTAGAAATTTCAGAGGAGTTTCACACAAATCTGATGTTTATAGCTACGGAATGATGGTTTTAGAAATGGTTGGAGGGAGAAAGAACATCAATGTTGGAGGTCATACGAGCCAAATATATTTTCCACACTGGATTTACAAGCGCATTGAGCTCAACGAAGAACTTGGACTGGAGAGAATTGTGGATGAAGAAGACCAAATAAGAGTGAAAAAGATGATAATGGTGAGCTTGTGGTGTATACAAACTGATCCTTTAAACAGGCCAGCAATGAGCGAAGTCATTGAAATGTTAGAAGGAAATCTTGATTCCTTGAAAGTACCGCCTAAACCCTTCTTGTCTTCACCCTGATATCAGCAGCAGATACTACGTGTAGCATAACAAGTATATTTGGTTATGTAATTTATTATTTATACAGGTGCGTATGCTTTAATTTCTCTAGCTAGAAACCCTAGGAATTAATATCAATTTGAATTGTATATTAGTTACTCTAATATTATTTATGTAGTTATTGTTCTATAAAAAATTAAATAAATTTGTTTACATAAAATATTTGCTCAATTGCTCTGTTTCACTTGCATATGATCTAGTCTGATTGAAACAGAGCACCCCTTTATGGGGTCTACATTAGATTGTGACCTTTCAGGTGAATTAATTTTCAAACGTAAAAAACATATTCCTTTTCCTATTTTTTCTTTCTTTTTCATATTCTCAGATGTTTTTCAATTTCCAAACATAACATTTTTCTTAGAAGCCTATATTCACATGTATATATGAAGACTAGCCGGTTATAATAAATTAGATAAGAAATAAATTAGTACCATGTCAGAAACTTGTGCATGCACTCTCATGCAAATGTATTTGAGCTTCTTAAGAGTTATATATAACTTATAATTAACGAAGCTTTTCTTGGAAAATACTTCTATAATTGTGTCCTTGAAGTGCCTTGTACGCTAATCTGTAGCATATATATTGTTTAAGGTTTTGGCACAACAGATTGTTATTATGGCGCTAAATTAAAGTTGGAGTGAAGTGCTAATTTTCTTGAATTCAATTATATAAATATTCTATTTGCATTGGAAAACGTAAGTTTCAGCAATCTATTGTGCACCCCACGTAAATTTAAACCATACCATGCATTACAATAAAACGACACATCCTAACTCTATTTATATACAAAATATATATATATATATATATATATATATATATATATACTTTCAGAAATTCTTTCAATTTGAAAATTTCAAATTCATTTTGTAATGGTTAACTTTAGACTAAATATCGATAAAATACATTTCAAAAGGGAATTTTAGACTGGCATGCAAAAGCAACTTTACATTTAACAATGATACTCTTATTGACCTTTAAATCCATGAGAATTATTTTTGACCCATTGGATTCCTATATATCAAGTTTATATGAGTTAAACCCATATTCCATTTTTGTGTTGACATGTCAGCAAATAAAATTCAAGTGTTGAGATTGGTGCCAAATCAGCATTATTAACTAATGAAAATCATACTATTAGCATTAAAGTGATTTTTAATGACGTCTTTCTATATACGTCTTATAAATTTGAGTACAATAATGAAAAATCATTACCCAAAATATAAATAGTAATTGATTATCTTTTGAAGGGAAAAATAACCTAAAGATATATCTAGAATAACCCATATCATATCTCAATAATAATTATGTTAAGGCAAGTAAAATCGCTAATAGAATATTAGATTCAATACAAACCAGGGGAGGAGATTAATTGAGGCGTGTGCAAGTTGATCGGGACACCCTGAGCGCTAAATCAAAAGAAAAAAATTGTTTGATTTAATACACTATAAATTAAACATAAATTGAAAGTGGTAACAAAGTGGCATCCAAAAAAAAAAATAATAATAATAATAATAAATTTTTATTTAATTAAATAAAATTATTTTTCTAAACACTGATTTTTTATATATGTCTTTGACAAAAAATATATATTAATTTTTTTATAAATTCGGAAAAGAAGGAAAAGAGTGCCACACGATTATAGTTGTTAGATGAATACCTATTTTAATTAATACTATCTTTCTTGAAATAACATAAGAATACAATGATTTCTTTCCATTTTTAGTAACTTGTAAAATTTACACAAATTTCTTTTCTAATTTTTAATATTTTTAGAACATAAGTAATTATTGTGGAGAACGGTTAAAGATTATCTTTAGGGTTATTTTTATCTAATTTGGCATCAATCTCAGCCCTTGAACTTTACTTGCTGACATGCCAACACATGGTGAAGCAAAATTGAGATCGTCCATTTTAATTTCAGAAACGGAGAGGATCTTAGTCGACACATAAAAATATTGCCGCCCTAAAAAGACAAAATGTACAAAAACTGAAAAACTCTCTCCACAATAAAGCTAAAGCTCCAACTGACTTATAGTAAGTTTGGAGGTTCTCTTCTCCGGTGGTTGTCTGGTTTTATTTCCACTTTTCTCTATAGTTATGGTATTTTTGGAATCGAAAGAGAATGAAGCAGCTAAATTAACAGAAAATGTTTTGGTTGGAAAGTTATTATCCACTAGGACATTCAAGAGGTTTACTCTATCGGATATCATAAAACAATCATGGCAGCTAAAGGAAGGGTGCAGATTGAGAAGATTATGGAGAATACATTCAAGTTCAGTTTTACAGATAAGATGGAACGGGACCAAATGTTTGAGAGGCGTCCACGGTCAATGGATGGAGCTCATCTGATTCTGAAAGAGTGGCCTGTGGAGAAAGCATTAGAGGATATTCAGTTCAAGTCAAGCACATTTTTTATGCAGATCCATGGCCTCCGTCCTAAACTCTTGCATCCAGGAGTTGCCTTAGCAATAGGAAGGAAGATCGGAGGACTCCATGAGTCATCAACTAACCGACGATCAATGGTTGCTCAGCGCTATCTTAGGATACACTTAGATGTGCAGGTGGTTGTGCCCCCCCTGCTGGTTTCTTTCAACCTCAAGAGGATAGGTAGAGAGATGGATTCAGTTCAAGTTTGAAAGGCTTTCCGACTTTTGTTTCAAGTGTGGTATGATAAACCATGTAACTGGTCGTTAAAAATTTGTTGAACCATCTACTGTAAAGAATGCGCTCAGAATAGTTTCAAGGTTGTATGGTCCATGGCTTTGTGCTGGGGTGGTCAGCTGAGTGGTTTTTACGAATTTGATACTTCCAATGACTAGAGTACAAGGATAATTGATGACGTAGCTACTTTTAATTTGAGTAGGACCGGGTCTTTTAATTGTTCTGCTTTGAGTCTGTCACCAGAGGGGAAGGTAGCTGCCAATATGTCCGTAACATCATTTTAAGAGGAGACGTTGGTAGGCTCGAAGCAGGTAGGACCTGACCACTTCCTGAGTATCAGTAGGATGTGTCCGGAAGTGGAGACCTTGCACCACACGATAAACGAAAAGTTTTCAAACGGAAATATTGATTTTCAAAGCTTGGTTCTGAACAAAGTCAGAAAAGAGCAATGTAGCCTCTCTCAATTGAGGATCTGGGCTAGGCAGGGGACTGAGTTGATTGTAGCAGCAGAGAAACATCTAAGAGAGAGCTTGCTAAAGCTAGATTTGAAAAGGCTAGAGGAAGAGATATGTAACTGGCTGGGGTTAGGACAAGGATGAATTAGGTCGGCCTTTGGGCTTTTATGGCCCAATAGCAATGGGTATAGAAGTAAAAAGAGGGAGGCTTTATTGCATTTAGAAAGGTCGTAGAGGGATGGGCCTTTGGGCCATAAAAGTGAAGGTTACGTAATGGATCATGGGCCTAACCTAGATAATGTTGAGATGGAGGTAGAGGAAGTAAACCAGGAGACAAAGTTGTTGGGCCCAGTGGATGTGGATGAGGATTTGACTAATTCTCAACTAAGGGAACTAAATGAAAATAAAAATCAGTTGCTACAGAATCTTACAGAGGTTGAAGTGCAGACGCATGTATGTAGCTCCTACCCTTTAGTGTTTAGGAACAAAAGTATAGGAACAAAAGGCCACCTAGTTACTCCGAGGAAGTGAGCTATCCAGAGAAGGAAACTAGGTCTGTCACTAAGACTGCCAATAGTAGCAGATAAAGAGGGAGGCCACCGAGGAGGAAGTATTCAAGGAAGATCCAGCTAGAGGATAAGGACTTTCAAGGGGCCGAGGAGGCGGGCCTAATCAAGCCCCCCCACCCTGTCTCTGAACCTATTATCTTGGAATTATAGGGGTTTAGGGAGGCTGGAGGCGGTGAATGCTCTAGTGGCTTTGGTGAGGAAATGGAGGCCTTCTTAGTTGTTTCTTTCTGAGACGAAAAGCAATGCTTAACACATGGAGAATATTTGCCAAAAATTGAAGTATGAATTCTGTGAGATTGTGGAAGTAGTGAGTCGTTCGGGTAGGCTGGCTTTGTTATGGAATTCGAAAGTTTGCTTACAGATTAAATGGAAATCTATTAACGTGGATGGATCTGGGTACTGAGATTGTTACTATTGCTATGGACCACCGAGGTACAAAGCTAAGGGACAGTTTTGGAATGCGATAGCGTGAGACCCTGGATGAAATTGTAGATGGTTCGGAGAAGTTTGGAAGCAGGAGTATTCAAGGAAAGAAACTTTTCCTCAAGGAGTTTCTGGATTCTTCTGGGGTATCGACCTGGGTTTTTTAAGGAAGAAGTTCACTTGGCTTAATAAATAAGAGAAATTAATCAAGGAGAGACTGGATAGAGCGGTGGCAAATCTGGATTGGCTCCAACTTTTTCCTAAAAACTCTATGACGAATTTAGAAATCACGGAGTCTAATCACGTTCATATCTTGATCAGGGGAAGCAGGGATAAAGAATGAGGACATCGCCCCTTCAGGGTCTTGGAAGCTTGAACTTTACAAGGGAAAGTGTTTCGGTGGTGGAGGGGCTTGGTCCCGATATGCGGAGGGTGAAACTGAATCGCGTAAAATTTATTTCAAACTCTATTCAACTGCTAAAGCCCTGAGACAGTGGAATAGAAACACCTTTGGGTAGGTTCATCAGTGCATCCATATATTGGAAGAGGAGCTAAGGAACCTGCAAAGCAAAGAGGATAATGGGGAAGAGATTTTGAATGCTCGTCAGTGTAGTATTGTTGTAGAGTTACGTATGCAGAGAGCAGACAGGAGTTTATCTGTAAGCAAAAATCCAGGAAATTGTGGTTGGCGCAAGGTGATCATAATACTAAGTTTTTTTATGCTAGCACTATGCTTAGACAGAAGCGAAACAAAATAGATGTTATTAAAATGGACGGTGGATGGATTATTGGTAGAGAAGAGATAGGAAACTATTTTGGATGAATTTACCAAGTTGTTTAAGTCGATCATCCCTTATGTTCTAGATGGACTCCACGAACTTATTGACCCTTGTATTTCGATTGCGGATAATGAAGCTTTGCTTGCCATTCCATTTACGAAAGGGATTAGGAGCACGGTGTGGGAGATGCACCCACTTCAAAGCCCAAGCCCAGATAGTTTCCTTAGGTGTTTTTATAGGAAGTACTGAAGTATTGTAAGGGAATAGGTTGTTCGATTCGTTCAGGAATGCTTTACTAAAGGAAAAGTTCCAGCTTTTGTTAACAAAACTATGATAGTGCTGATTCCAAAATTAAATGGAGCTTTAAACTTTAACCAATTTCACCCGATCAGCCTCTGTAATTTTTCTTATAAGATCGTGTCCAAGATTCTTACAAACAGATTGAGACAATTCTTAGGCAGTATGATATCTCTAAATCAATGAGAGTTTTTTAAGAATATGTGGATTGTAGAGAACACTATTGTGGCTTAGGAACTTGTGCATACGGTGAAGAGACATCTGAAGTAGAATGGGCTTATGATGGTGAAGATAGATCTGCAGAAAGCCTATGATTGTTTGGAATAGAGCTTTATTGACTTTGTCTTGGGAGCATGGGGATTCTCGAATAAATTTTGAAATCTAATTTTGAGCTGTGTGAGCTCAGTCAGATTTAAATTGCTTATCAACGGAAGCTTAAGTGGCGAATTTGCACCTGGCCATGGAATGAGACAAGGGGATCCCATTTCCCCTTATCTTTTTATTCTTTGTGCAGAGTTACTAGATTAATCCAGCAGAAGGAAAGAATAGAGGAGCTACAAGGAATTAAAATCAGTAGAAGTCGCAAGCTGTGACGCACCTACTATATGCAGAAGATATTCTGATGACGTGCCATGCAAACGAAGCAAATGCGAGTTCGCTTCAAAATATTCTTCATACATTTGGTAAGTGGTCTGGACTGCAGGCTAATATTGTGAAGTCCAACATATTTTTCTCTCCTGGTACAGATCGGAATATGAGGAGGAGGATTAGATTGATACTTGGCTTTAGAGAGATAGGAACAGCAGCAGCTTTTATCTAGGGAATTCACTAATTCATGTAAGGAAAAGAACAAGGGAGTTCGAGAGTATCAAAGAGAAAGTGAAAAAGAGGTTGGAGAACTGGCAGTGTCAATTGTTGTCTAAGGCCGGTAAGGAAACCCTGGTGAAATCTGTGGTTCAAGCTATTCCTTTGTATTCCATGTCTACTTTTAAATGGCCTCTAGAGTGCTGTAAAACTTTGGACTCACTGGTCAAACGTTTTTTGTGGGGAATACATCCTGATAAGAATAGATATCTTACTCTGATGGCCTGGAATGATATTTGTAAGCTGAAAGAGGAAGGTGGATTGGGATTTCGAAAATTTAGAGACATAAATGTGGCACTTTTAGAGAAATTGGGGTGGAAAATTGCAAGAGGAGAAGATAGTTTGTGGTGGAGATCTTCCGAGCCAAGTATTTACATTTGACATCTTTCTTGAACTATAAACCAAGAAAAGAGGCTTCGATGGTTTGGCGTGAGGTTTTAGACTTGAGACAAGCTATCAGAAGTTATGCATGTTTTAAAATTAGATAGGGCACTATCAATCCGTAGAGGGATCCATGGATCCTTTGGCTCCATGATTTCATTCCTAGATTGAAGGCTCCACCAGAAGATTCTGGAATTCGTAGGGTTGTAGAGCTAAGATTGAACTATGGAAGTGGATGGAACAAAGAGTTGATAGAAAGCATCTGTGACCGGGACTCTGCAAAGGCTATTTTGAAGGTTGAATAAGACTGGGAGGAACCACCATGATCAACTGTTATGGATGGAAAATCCTGCTGGAGCGTTCTCTATTGCTAGTTGTTATAAAGGAATAATGAAGAATAGATTGGGGTATAGTTTTGATCCAATTTGGAGTAGTCTCTGGAGTTCTAAACTACACGAGAGGTTGAAATTGCACCTCTAAAGGATGCTCTCCGGAGTTATACCCACCAAAGTGGCAATCACGAGTAAGGTAGGGAGCGGTGATACAAGTTGTCCGGTGTGTGGCTTAGAGTCGAAAACCAGCTTTCATACCTTCGAGCAATGTCAGTTAATTCAGGTGATATCATTTGGAAGTAGATGGAGAAGCCGAATTGATGAGTGGAGTTTTGATTCTATTTACCAACTGGTTAGTGGATGTCTTAAATTGGAGCAAAAATTTTTTAAGATAGGGTTTACTAAGGAAGAGTATCAGACATACTGGGTAGTTTTATTCTATGTGGTCTGGAAAGCGAGGTGCCAGAAATTTTTTGAAGGCACAGTTAGTCTAGTGAAAGTTATAAACTAGTTTGAAAGATCTGTGGATGATTTCCTCTCTGTAAGTAAAAAAGAAGAGTTGGCTAGTCTTGGATGCAGTAGATTGGTTAAGGATGACAGGTGGAGTCCTCCCCCTGAGGGGTGGATAAAAATAAACGTGGACACTGCGCATAATAATTCAAGATCGGTTGCTGCTATGGTGGTCAAAAACAATGAAGAAAAGCTTATTTATATTATCCTCCACTGTATTGAACTGCTCTTCCCCTTTTGACGCTAAGCTGTTGGCGCTGAATTGGGCTTCTGAAATTGTTAAGAGAGGACAATGGTCAAAGGTCATTTGGGAAGTTGATGCTTCAGAGGTTGTTAAAACGATAGAGGAACCTTGCGAGCCTCAATGCTAGTTTGGGTTTCACAAGGTGATGGATATTAGATGAAGATTCTCCTATTTTGATTGGAAGTTATGTTGGCAGGGTAGAAGTTGTAATCTAGTTACATATGTTACAGTTAAGGAGTCTTTATTTTATGATATTTGCATTGAAATGGATGAATTCTCGCTGGAGAAGCTCCCCTCTTCTATTTTAGCTCCTTGTTTGCTAAGCAGCTTGTTGCTCATCTGTGGCCCTTCAGGGTTATTTTGGTGCTTAATGCAACTTTTATTTTACCAAAAAAAAAATATTGCCGCCCTTTTACATATATACATACAATGGAAAGAGATAATTTATTTTTATTTTCATGTCCTCTCTTTATTTTATCAATTAAATAATGACATTTTATTTTAAAAATTATAAATATATATATATAATTTTATATTTTTTAAATAATTTATTATTATTTAATTGATGAGACAGAAAGAGAATAAATAAATCAGAAAAATAATCTTCATTCATAAAGAATCTAATTAATCTACATAATCTTTATATTTTAGTAAAGAAATGCTCTTTGTGCAGGTTATAATTAGTCAGCTTTAATTCTTTAAATTTTGGGCGTCTCTACTATTATTAAGTCTATGTTTGCGAGAAGTTTAACAAGTTTCTTTCCCAACTAGGGTGGCAATTAATGTGATAATATGGTATTAATTTTCAGTTAGAATTATTTTATTCATTATATTAATTTGTCAACATAATTTGTATTGTCACATACACTGTCACACATTACTCTTCTTCTATATATACTACCAGTAACTAGTCTCTCATTAAGACTCAACTAATTATTAGTTGGTAAAAATTAACTATTCAGATTATAAAGATATATGCATATATACTTAATTCTAGCTTTCTTTGTCCATAAGAGAAAAGAAAAAAATGGTAATTAACTCCTTGCATAACTGAAATGAGTCAAAAGATTTGGGTTGTTCGGCAATGTTTTTAAAACTATTTTCACAAAATTATTTTGCAAAATAAGAATGTCAAATTATATTTTATATTTAAAATGGTAAATATTATTCAAAAATATATTTTTTATTATTACTATGTTTATCTCATATTTATCCCAAAATTTTATCCAATAAGATTATCAAGCATTTAATAAACGAGGAAAAACAAATCTACATCACATGTCTGATTCTTTATCCCATTATCTGTCTTTTTTCTTTTTTTTAACGGGATTTTGGTCTATTCGAGATACTATGCATTTGGTTGAACCCATGCTAATAAAAGATCACTTTATCTGTCTCTCTCTAATAAATAAATGTCACCTCATTTAAAATTTTCTATCCGCTTAATATGAAATTGTTCTGTCTCCTCCTTGTTTATTTTATTTCTTTTTTCTTTAAATTTTTTCTTACGTTTAAGACAACAAAATCAAACCAGGCAATCATCGCTTGTTTTTTTTTTTCAAAATATTTCCGCTTGGTTACGATAGATAGTTTCGATCATCTTTTTGGTTCCCAAGTGAAAGATCAAAATCCACTTGGTTTAACTAGGAGTTCAAAAGAAAAGAGAGCTAAGGTAATCAATGGCCATACGAATGGCGATCAAAGAAAACCAAAATTGATCAAGGTTGCAGAATGGCTGAAGTCAACGATGTAATAAGGAATATATGAGATTTTTTTAAAAAATTAGACAATTAATTTCTTACAAAAACTTTATTGTGTAGAATGGGTAAGAAAAAGGAAGGAAAACGAGTTTTACCGTAAGACAAATTGATGAAAAATCCAAACAAAAAAATATGAAAAATAAAAGGAAAAGCAAATTGTGAAGAGATAGAACAATTTCATATTAATGAATAAAAAAAATTAAATGTAATGTCACTTATATATTAAAGGGGCAAATATAAGAATAGAAAAGACAAGTGATCTCAGTTTATAAAAAACAAATCTTTCATATCCTCTAACTTTCCAAAATAAATAAAGCCTATTCAAATTGTATTTAATATTTTTAAAAGAAGAATTATTCCAAAAAAAAATAGCAACTAACATATTTTACGTATTTCTTAAATTGATAAAATAAAAAACACATCTACAGAACGTTATTGAAATACGTTTGGAGCTTAAGCTAGCCTCCAAAATTCTAACGCTAAATCTAAAACCAAAGACAAAACAAAAGCAAAGGATTGGCGACAAGCACAGTGGTACAGTGAGTGCAGAGAGAGCATTAAAATATTAGTTTCAAACTTTCAGATATTGGATCCCCTACATCTACATCTGCATCTACATGCATGGCTATGATGAGGTGCATGAAATTTTAGCTTCTTGATTTCCTACAAGAGTAAGTGACTCGCCAACCCATTTTCCATCACTTTGGAAGGACCACTTCCTTTTCTTTTGGGAATGAAATGCTACCTGTTCACCAAAATAATTAAATTATGCTTCTTCTTCTTCTTCTTTTTAACAAAAAATGGACTAATAATTCATACAAAACCATGACAAAAAGCAAAAGCAAAAGAGCTATCTCACGAATATATGACCCTACTTTTCGATGACTCCACCTCCTAAACGCTTTATTCCCTGCCCCCTGATATTTCTAATCACCAACCTCCCTTTTTGTATTTTAGTTCAATATAACAAGTTTTCTATTTTATAATAAAATAAAAAGTAATTAAGTAATGCTATCTGATTATTATGAAAGTTTTCCTTTGGATTTTGTATATATTGGGTGGGAAATTTTTTTTAATTAAAAATTTAATAATGAAAATATATATTATTTAAAATTAATTAATTTTCACATGAGCAAACTTCCAAATAATTTTAGAACAAAAAATATATATATATAACCTACTAATTGTAACTCTAATAATAATTAATAAATGCCTCAAAACAACCGTTTGGCCTTTCATAATGTCCAACCCCACAGAATGAAATTAACTATTTTTCCAATAACAGTAATAATTATAAAAACAAGATCTCTCAATGAATTTTATATTAATAAATTAATATGTGAGGGCTGTGTAGGCCCCGCTCTTCTCAGGAGATGGTGGTGAGTAGTACGGAAGATCGTCGATTTCCAGGACAAAGATCAGCCGTTTGTCATGATTGCGGAGCGCCCTGGTCTTCATCTGCTTGAGACCAGCCCACCTTCCCACGTGTCACGTCTGTATTCCTTTTGAGAGGAATGTTATTATACATCGCATCCAAAAACCTTCAACTTTACACCCTTCTCGGACTTCCGTCATAACCGTCAGTTTCCCATCTCCCGTTGGTAAAATTTTCCGTCTATGATTCAACTTTCAACTCCAGGTGATGGGCCCCTTCATTTATTAAACGGTTCAGATTGTTCATACGGCAGGAGGCGACAGAAATCAAGGGTGTGATTTGTCCTTTCATTATAATCACCTCGCACTAAAATAAAGTACACGTTAAATACTTTTCAATCACCTCACACTCAGTGAAACACACATAAAATTGCTTTTATTACTTAAAAGCCCTTCCTCTACCCCATTAATTACGTCAAATACCCTCTCTCTTCCTTTCATTACAAACCAAAAACCCTCACACACTCTTTGCTTCACAGCATCGGTCCAAGTTACTCACTCACTCTCTCTTTCTGTGATAGTTGCAGAACAACAATGGCGAAAACCACCCATTTCGTCGTACATTTTGTTTTCTGTCTCTTATTTCTCAATTTCTCTGTTCTTGAAGCTTATCTGAGCTCAGATTTAGAAGCTCTAATGGCGTTCAAAGCCACCTCGGACAAGACCAACAAGCTCACGAACTGGAGCTCGACCTCCGACCTATGCACATGGCCTGGCGTCTCGTGTGTACGCGACAGGGTTTCGCGGCTCGTTCTTGAGAACCTCGATCTCCAAGGCTCTTTCGAACCTCTCACCGCTCTAGCTCAGCTCCGAGTTCTGAGCCTCAAGCGAAACCGTCTCTCCGGTCCCATTCCCGATCTCTCTAACCTCACAACCCTGAAACTGCTCTTCCTCTCCCACAACCATTTCTCCGGTGAGTTCCCGGCTTCCGTGATGTCTCTCTCCCGGCTGTTCCGTCTCGATCTGTCGTTCAACAACTTATCCGGAGAGATTCCGGCGACGGTGAACCACTTAACCCACCTGCTAACTCTCCGGCTGGAGGAAAATCGACTTTCCGGCTCCATTTCCGGTATAAACCTTCCGAGTCTCCAGGACTTCAATGTCTCCGGTAACCACTTCTCCGGCGAAATACCCAAGTCCTTGTCGGGTTACCCATTATCCTCTTTTGCACAAAACACGGCACTTTGTGGATCGCCAATGAAGACCTGCAAAGACATTGTGAGCAACCCGACCAAACCCGGATCCGACGGAGCCATTGCGTCGCCATTGATTCCGAACACTAACCCAACCATCGTATCCTCGTCTCCGAGCTCATTACCCTCCACAAACTCATCCCCAAACAAATCCTCAAACACCCACCACAATGGAAGTACAGCAAAAATAAGCCCACTGGCATTAATAGCCATTATCCTCGGCGACGTTTTGGTCCTATTCGTGATCTCTCTCCTCCTCTATTGCTACTTCTGGAGAAACTATGCGGCCAAAATGCGAGACGGCAAGGGTTCTAAACTCCTCGAAAGCGAGAAGATTGTGTACTCGTCGAGCCCGTACCCAGCACAACCAGGCTTCGAGAGGGGACAAATGGTGTTCTTCGAGGGTGTGAAGCGGTTCGAGCTCGAGGACTTGCTTAGAGCCTCGGCGGAAATGCTGGGCAAAGGTGGGTTTGGGACGGCCTACAAGGCGGTTCTCGACGACGGCAATGTTGTGGCGGTGAAGAGGCTGAAAGACGCACAGGTCGGAGGGAAGAAAGAGTTTGAGCAGCACATGGAAGTTTTGGGTCGGCTTCGACATCCGAATCTAGTCAGTTTGATAGCTTATTATTTTGCTAGGGAAGAGAAGCTTTTGGTCTACGATTACATGCCCAATTCGAGCTTGTTTTGGCTGCTTCACGGTACGTTTATCTTTCTCTGTATTTTCTCAGCTGCCAAACACATGAGATGGTCTGTAGACTGTAGTTTTACTTAATTATCTTCATTTTGCATGTTGGTTTGTGAACTAGGATTGGTCAAACATGTGCGAGCATGTTAGGTAGTGAGAAAAAATCAATATTTTATACATGAAATTCAATTAAATAACCATTAGAAACCAAAATTCAATTAAAAATAATAAGGCTATGTTTTGGGTTATTAGCCAAGACTGTCTGAGAAGAGAGAAAGAAGGGTGGGTTTTGTTTTTTGGTTTATGTGAAGTGGGGTCATTATTTCTTTGCTGCATATTTTCTCAGCAGCCAAACACAAGATCTGGGCTCTGTAGTTTTCACTTCACTATCAGATTGATTCGCATACAAGGTTATGATGATGCAAATAGGTTGTCAACTAGGATGGTCAAACATGTGTGAGCATGTTAGCTAGGGAGAAAAAAACCCATATTCCATATTGTAAAATATAAAATTTACATATTGTAAAACACAAGTATTCTATACGTAAAATTCTAGTACCAGAAAGCTGATAACCATTAGAATCAAAATTCATAGTTTCATACGATTAAAATAATAAAAGTAGGCTAAAAGATTTGGGTTTATTAGCCTAGAGGGTGTGAGAAAAGTGAAAGTTGGGGGCTGGGTTTTTGGTTTTTCTTATTGGCTTCTATGAAGTGGGGTCCTCTAATTGATGCTTAATTTCTTTGATTTGGAATTTGTGATTTACTGCCATGACAGACTAGCCACCTGAGTTCTTTTGCCCCGCAATCTGCCATAATTAATTTTTGTCTTTATTTTTCTTCCTATGTTTTTTTTTTTTTTTGTTCTTTTCCTTGTCTTTGTCGGTTTCTTTCCCTGTTTTTATGTCCAAAAAGGCAAAAGGGAGCTAGTTGCTTGGGAGCCTTCAGACCAATTTGATTGTATAATATTAAACACTAAACCCTAATTCCTAAACTGCCTTTGGACCACTTTAATTGTATAATATTAAAGAGTGGAATTTTTACACATGAGTTTTGCAAATATGTTTTGGTATTCTTCCTAATTTTCATTTTTCTTTTCATTCATTTTGTTCACAGTTTTTGGAATTTCTATATGGAAATTGTCGTCCGTATCAATCCACAACTATATTCATTCGATTGACATGTGAAAGTTTTAAAATGCATAATTTAACTAATGTAATTGGGTTGCAAAAGTGAGGGGTAAAGTGGTAATTTCATTACAGGTAACAGAGGACCAGGTCGGACCCCACTGGACTGGACCACGAGGCTAAAGATCGCAGCGGGAGCGGCACGAGGTGTGGCTTTCATTCACAACTCGTGCAAGTCCCTTAGACTCACCCACGGCAACATCAAATCCACAAACATTCTTCTCGACAAAACGGGCAGTGCCCGAGTCTCCGATTTCGGACTATCCATCTTCACTTCTCCACCAGCCACGTCGTCCTCCGCTCCACGATCCAACGGTTACCGTGCCCCTGAGTCAATCGACGGTCGAAAGCTCTCGCAGAAATCGGACGTGTACTCCTTTGGTGTTCTCCTCCTGGAGCTCCTCACAGGGAAGTGTCCCTCCGTGGTGGACAGCAGTGGTGGGCCCGGGAGTGGCTACGGTGGGGCCATTGACCTCCCCAGGTGGGTCCAGTCCGTGGTCAGAGAGGAATGGACGGCTGAGGTATTTGATCTGGAGCTGATGAGGTACAAGGACATAGAAGAGGAAATGGTGGGACTGTTGCAGATCGCCATGGCATGTACATCGCCTACGCCTGACCAGCGGCCTAGAATGAGCCACGTGGTGAAGATGATCGATGAGTTACGTGGGGTCGAGGTGTCGCCGAGTCATGACGCGTTGGACTCAGTGTCCGAGTCACCTTCCTTGTCGGAGGACACGTGTGGGACGAGCCAGTGAGGTTTTTGAGCTTGAGAACCAGAGCGTTGAGTATCATGTAAAATTGCAGTACATGTGGGTGCTGTGAAATGTAAAAAAAAGAATTACTAATTTTTGTTTTCCCAATTTGTTTTTTTTTTATTTTCTTTTTTTCATTTTTTTGGTTTCTTATTTCTTATTTATTCTTCTTATTTTTATTTTTATTTTTATTTTTACTTTTATTTTTGTTTTTGTTTATTTTTATTTTCTGAAGTTGTTTTGAGATCGAGGGATGTGAATACACCACACACCCATGATATATATCAAAATAGCTTTTGAAAAACGTGGTTCACTAATTAAAAGTACAAAGCAGCATTTTTGCATGTTTTTAATGGTATATTTTAGTTTAAGATTTGAGATGTTCAAAGTGGAACATTGGTATTCAATCAAAAGCTGCTTTGAAAGTTTTATCATCATGCTTAACAATGCCCAAGCAATTTATCAAGGAAATTACACAGACTATCCAAAATTAATGTTTAACAACCGAATGCATTGATTATAGATAAGCATCTAACACTTACCTTTGAATGAAGAATGCCCTACTTTTTGTGTAAAACATTCAAATGGGTTTCTACACTAGATAGGGTTGATAGTATTATGGATCTTTGATACCTTTTGGTTCCTAAATTTTTTTATTTTAATTTCATCCTCAAATGACATTATAAATGTTACTTTAATCTTTGTTCAATATTCTGCCAATTTTTCGATAATTAGTTGTCTTTGAAAAAAATTAATATATTAAAATAAAATAAAATAAAAGTTAATAATGAAATAATTTCAAATAACTCTCAAAATTGCATCTTAGAGCATCTCTAAAAGCTCTTTAAATCATTTTATTCTTTATTTTAGAGAGTAAATGATTAAAAAGAAGCTCCAACAGACTCTTTATATTATACATTTAAAATAAAGAGTAAAGTTTAACTCTTCAAATATAGAGAGCTAAATCACTCTCTTCTTCATAATAAATATACTTTTCAATTAATATTGCACAACTTCCAACTACTATTTGCATTTAATTTTACACATTCTACATAATATTTGTATTTTGCTTAATTATAAACTAAAAAATAAAATGAATAGATCATAATTATGCATTGAAAATAACAAAATAAAAATTATAATAGATAGTCTATTAGATTTGTCTAATAAATTTGCCTCTTTACTTCTAAAGATGCTCTTTATTTTTAAAAAATACTATTTACTATAAAGAATAGTATTGGAGATGCTCTTATACATTGCACATAAATTAAGGACTAAGAGCATCTTTAAGGATGTTGTTTAGTTTATAGAGCATTTTTTAACATGTATAAAACATATTTACTAGCATCTTTACTAGTAGAGAGTCAAATTTATTGAACAAGTTCAATAGACTCTTCATTTATATTTTTTATTTTATTAATTTTAATGAACAATTATGATATTACTAATTTTTATCTTTTCTATAAATGGAAAATAATGAATCTTATATTTAATGTTGTAATTTAAATGGTAGATAGTAGTTTTGGATCTCATAAATAGTCAAATCTCACTCTTTATTTTAATTTTAAAAAATAAAAATTTATTGGAGCATAATTTTATATCCTTCACTCTTTTAATAATAGTGCATTAATTATAAGGTAGATAGTAGTTTTGGATCTCATAAATAATCAAATTTCATTCTTTATTTTAATTTTAAAAAATAAAGAATTTAGTGGACCATAATTTTGTATCCTTCACTCTTTAAAATGAGTATGATCAGTAAGATAAAGAAAGCATTAAAGATGCTCCAAGAGTATCTCCAATGATACTCTATGATTTAAATCACATATTGATTAATTTTTAAAATTAAAAAAAAATGAGAATTCTTATTTAATTCTAATAGATTCTTTATATATGTTATTTGTTTTACTTTTTTCTCATAAACATTAATGATTTCAATATTTCTTCTTCTATTTTTTTAAAATTAAATAATAAATTAATAAAATAATTAATAAAGAAGCGCATAAAACCTTGTATTATATTATATGAGATGGTTGTAAAATTAGAGTACATAATCATTTTGGCTCTCCATATTTCACACACACTATTTTAATTTTAAGTATAAAAAGCTTATTAGATCTAAATTTTATAAATTGATTCTTTATAATAAAAAATATAAAATATACAAAGAGTTCTTTGAAGATGCAGTGCAAATATAATTAAAGTTTAGGACAAAAGTGTTAAAACTTAAAAGACAAATCTCTGGAAACCAAAGAGTTACCATAGATAAAATTCAAAGACTAATGGCACAAATAATCAACTTACCAAACAAAAGCAAATATTGCTGCTCAAAAAACAAAAAACAAAAAAACAAAAGCAAATAGAACTGCCTAAAACTAAAGCGTTACCCAACAGGGGTCAGATAAGCCAATTTGATATATATTTTTCTTCATTTTCTTGTATGCTTGGATATATAGTATTAGATATAAAATATAAAATTACACAAACATGTACCGGCCCCAATGGGAATGAGCTTCAAGGCAGTCAAAATACCAAGCGCTCCTTGCCCTTGACCTTGAGCACCGTGCCATTTCCCTTTAACAGAAAAGGGTGTTTCCCGAATACAATGATGGAAGAAAGCAACAGGCTTTAAGAAAAGTAACATCATAATGGACATAATATTGCAATAATCAAAAAATAAAAAAATTGAAACAAACAATGAGCTCAAAGGACCCACAAGGTGATTTTCTAACCCCCCCCTGAAACTTATTAGAATCCAATTTCCATAAACTTGCTCCAAAAATCACCTACCTATTGAACTGCATAAGCTTTGGTGCAAACCTTAGCAGCCTATCCAAAGTGCTAGGCAAGAACTTCCTAGCAAACAGGTAACAAACATTTGTGCTGTTTCCATTGTATATACAACTAGTCCCATTCCCACTTCTCAAACTCTTCAATAGGTCCACTGTCACGTCTGTTCTCCAAAACCTAGCTGGGTGTGGACCTCCTTTAGACCAATCAACCCAAGTCAAGCTCCTGTTTGAATTCCCTTCCGAAAATTTCATGCTCACTAAGGTTGGCAAATAATGCTCGTCCGCATAGCATGAGCCTGTGCAATATTTTTGGAAAATTGGGAAGTACTTCTTATCCGACACAACTTCAATGGCAAGCTCTCGGTCCATTTCGAACCATTGCGAACCTTTCCTCCATTGCTGTAGTGTAATTTCCGGGAACATGTGGAAGTTGTACCGTCCACGCCCGACGGGGCTTGGTTCGTCGTAGGACATGACGTAGTTCTTGGTAGCGTTCATGAGGTAGGAGTAGATAGTGGAGAAGTTGTATAAGGGTATGCATGCTTCTGATAGAAGAACAAAGCGTTGGTTTGAGATGTCAAGAAGTGCATTGGCTAGTAGCCGTCTCTCCGCCTCTATCATGTTCACCTTTCCCCATCCAACTGCCTGCATTATTATTTGAAAACAGGATGACATGAGCATTATAGATTTGTTTAAGGCACCAAACATAATAGACATGGACTACCTACCTCACTCTCTGTTAATTTGTTCAATTTCCGAAACCCTAACTTCAAAAACAACTACCATGTTTTAAGGGGTAGTGAATTTGATTCTTGTTTTAACACCTTCGCCCGTTAGATTTTTAATTTCAAAACAAATATTGAGATGACAAATTACGATTCATTTTGGATAGATTTGAAAATTTAAAATTTGAGGTTACTAGTATAGAAGAGGTAAATGTTCACTTTGAAATCCAAAACTTGGATTTAAAGAAATGGGGTGACTTCAAATTTGATGAAACTGGTTAAGCAAATGAGAATTATGACTAGTGAAGAACTAAGACAAAGTATCGAACCCTATAAAAAAGACCGAGTAGCATGTTCATTTATTTTTGGCAGAGACTAAAGGACTAGGGACCATTTGGGTGTTGATGAGTTGGGTTACAAGAAAAGCTATTTAAAGCCTGGAGCCACATGGAATGGGTCTGGGACAGTGGCTTTGATCAATAATGCACAAGTGGTTTCGCCAAATTTGGAGTGCCTAAATTTGGTTCTTCACCTTGCTCATACTCTACAATTATATTGTATTTTATTCTTTTTCCAATTAATAGGGACAGAGAAAATTAATTGGTTCTGATTGGTGAACCAACCACATCCTATCAAATCTTTAATCTTTTTTTTTTTGGTTATAGACAAAATAAAATATCTAAATGCACTGTGCTTTTCAATATGAAATTTTACTTTAAAAAATAAAAAGAAAATGTCAATCACTTTTTTAGCCCTCGTTCTCCTTAATCACCAACGTGTCGCTATCACCTACCAATGTTACTAATTATTGATTCACATAGTGATTTACTCACATGAATATCACGTGTACAAAATGATTATTTAATTATTTTTAACAGTTCCTTTCAATATCTTTTTGGTGTGAGGGTTAGTGAACTATGAAGAAAATGATAGTTTCTCTTTCGACAATGACATATATATATAGATATATAAATATCGCACTCTTAAAAACATATCCAATTTTCTAATGAAATGTGGACGTCATTGAAGCAACTAGATATGAGCGTGGGGATTGACATGGACAGACAAGTAACTTGTGTGAGAGACTAATTGTAGCGCCTAAGATAATATACTATTTTTAGTGTTGCGTTTAATATATATTTCTTTATAAACTTAATATATTTTTTTAAGAAAGCGACCATAATTATATCTCAAAAGACATTTTCTTTTTTTTCTTGCATCCAATAATTGCTTCTAAAGATGAGATTGTTTATGCATATACAAACACATATGCCATTACTCTAGATTATGCATGGTAACAGTGAGACGTTGTATTCTAGATGGCTAATTTTGGAGATTTTTAAGACCTAAATAAGTACTTAAGTAGGTACTTTGTCCAAATAGGGCATGCATTTTATTGTCGGCCATCAATAACCATTACACGTAATTCAGTAGGTAACCCATGGCCCAGTAACCCTCTCCTTTAATGATGCTAAACAGAACATATTAGAAATTGAATCCACAACCTCAGATTCTCCGTATGATTGGCCGCTTAGCTCTCTTCCATTGTGTTACTCCATTGGTGTTATGAATATCTTAATTGTTAATAAACAAGTTCTACAAAGGTTTTTACCAAAAAAAAGTTCTACAAAGGTGAAAATGGGTTGGATCATATGCAAACATATAAAACCACTGACACATAACCTTATACCCAAATTTTATTAAACTAATGTGACCTAGTACTCAAATACCATGTTAAATTACTAGAGTTTCCAACAAGTTTAACCTCCACCAACTTTGTCATATACAATCTAATATTACTAGCTCCCACAGTTATAGACAAACATGATTCGTAGTAAAATAAAAAATAAAAAATAAGAAGCATAAACAAAGCAAATAAAAGGCAAACATGAAGCAAAATTGACAATGAAACTAACCTTGCTAGGAACTCTTCTGCCATGGAAAGCAGGACTTTCAGGTAGTGATCCATTGTAAGAAGGGTTGGAATGCACGTAAATGGAGTACAAACCTTCATGTCCTTTGAAGAACTTTTCCCACAAGGGTGCCATGAAGACAGGTCCTCTTGTCAAGAACATGAAGGCAACTTTCGGAACTCGATCGAACGGATACGAATTAACCTTTGGAGCCATTGAAGCTCTCCAAAGAAGTTCCTCATCGTTCATGTCATGCATTAAGCTCGGTGGCTTCACGAACTCTTCCAATCCGATTCGGGTTTCGTTTGGTTTTACAACTTCTTCTACATTTGGCATTAGCATTTGGGAACCAGAGGATGGTGATGATGAAGAAGTTGATAATGAAAATTGGGTAAATTGGAAATTTAATGAGAAGCTTTTCAGATAGAAACTAAGTATGATTCCCACAGTTATCCCACAGCCAAAGAGAAGGAAGTAGGTGAGGAAATTGAGAAGCTGTAATTGGAAATTGAAGAGTTTTGAAAGTAAGTTCATCGGGTTTTGGTTTTGACTCTTCATTTTTTCCTTTTCTTCTTAGAATTTTCAAGAAAGAGAAAAAAATATTCCTATAGTTTTCTATGAAGAAAACAGATCAAAAAAATAAGATGTTAATCCAGTTGAAAATTTTGCAAACTCAAAAGCTGGGTGTTTCAGAAAAATTTCTTGGGATTTGGATATTTATATAATATATTTGTTTGATAAGAACAAAGCCAAAAGATAAACTTCTCAAATTGAAGCTTCTGGTGATGAACTTTGTCTTGTAATTACAAGCTCTACATATGAATCTTTTTGTCAGAAAGAAAAGAATAAAAATCAACGAGTTCTGAAATACCATGAACTAACCAGAAGCTTTGTACTCATGCAGGAACTTATGCACAACAAATATTGAACAAGATTGGTGAATTTAACAGAGGAGAGAGAGAGAGGGAGGGGGGAGAGAGAGAGATGGCTGAGATGAATACTGGGTTTTCCTTAAATTTGTCTTTAAACCCACAAACACTCTGAGGAAGGCGTTCTCTTATATACTCTGTTTTTTCAAACATCTATATTACATAGCAGTTTCTTTTTTAAAACGAAAAAATAAGTAACAGTTTTTTTTATTATTATTTATTTTATTTTATTTTTGGCAATTAAATTAACCAGTTGAGACCCTATTTTCACATCTCTTTCTGCTAATTCCAGAAGCTGTTCTCATGAAAAAGACTTGCCAATTGAAACAACAGACAAAATTGACATTATAATTATAAAAAAGAAAAATATATCTTTAATAAAAATAAATAAATAAATAAAAAGAAAAAAGATTGGATATAGCAATAAAGGGTTTCCTTTAGGAAAAAGGAAAGAGAAAAAAGAAAATGAAAGAAAGGTATAAGCCAACTTTAATGTCTTGTAGTGAAGTTGCCGTCTCTTTTACTGTTACACATGTAATTTATAAACGAGACGTTATGTTGGACTTTGAAATTTATGATCCTAATAAGTTTAGAAGACGTAATTATTAATAACATTCATAGACGTAGAAGAAAAAAACAAACAAAAAACGTATAGAGTGCTTCCATGTGGGTTACAAAGTTTCCAGACCAACCATTCAAATACTCTTGTGTTTAAAAGGTCCAGATACTTGGGAGCCCAAAAGGGTGTTTGTTGAAATTCCTTTGGTGGAAAATTTACTTAAAAAGGTCTCAAGCAACTTTCAATCTCCCATGCATCCAATAACAATCTTTCTTGTGGGAACAAAACACTATAACTTTTTTGTACTTTCATCCCCATGAGATAATGAACTGGGTGACAATTTAAAAAAAATAGTTGTTGTAAAATGTTTAATTTTATAGACAATACTATTTATCATCGCTGATGATCAAAAAGTCCGATGACTTGAATAAATTTTATTAGTATTGACTATTTTAGTTAAATAAAAAAAATTCCTTAATCACCAAATGCATGTGAATAAATGGTCAGTCCGGTAGTGATTACTAATAATAACAAATAGCATTAATCTTTACTTATACTTTTTTAATAGACTTTATGACTATCTCATAAAGAGCCCACAGTTTTCTCCACAACAACCCAAGTTCCCAAAAATAAATTAAATTAATTTTTTTTAAAAAAAAATAGAGTAGCTAGGTGCTCTTCCTCCGGTTCTGAATTACCCCAAAAGATAATCTTGAAGGGCAGCTTATATAGAGTATAGTTATATAATACACAAAATAAAAAGCCGCCAAAAGATAATAATAATAAATTACCTTTAAAACTAGTCCCTTCTGGTGGCTTTGGTGTATATTCCAGGCATACCTATAGAGTTGAAAAACAAAACAATTTGTTATTTCTTATTACGTGTTCGAGTCAATTCATGGTTGCTAAAAGAATCATCCATCATGGAAAGGTGGTTGTTAGGAGACCCAGTCAAAGTAATGCACCATCCCTGTCTTTGACGTGCGCAAATGGCCTATTAACTCCGCTGTTAGCTCCGCCCAATTTTTTGCTTTTTATTTTATGATTTTAAACAGTTTTCAATATTATTTATACGTGATGATTTTGCAAAGTCAAGAGAAAATGTTTATGCTTTTTGATTGACTTGTTTTCTAATACACATAGAAAACGAAAAAAGAAACGCGCTTAAAAATCAAACCAGTCATGATAATTTTGGCCCCTTCTTGATGTATTATTCTTTGTAAAACACTACAAAATTAACCATCTTTGAATGCCATTAAGTTGGTATTTGTCTTCTCCTATTGTTCATTTGACAATTCTTTCACTTGAAAAGACCAATGCGACCATAAAAATGAACATGTGCTATTCTTCTACATGTGTTAAACCAAGCAATTCCGGAGCCACTTTTAGCAAAGGCTCTAGTGTGCTTGAATGGAATTTCCTTGCAAAAATGAAGCAAATCGAACTCATTCCATCATTATAAGTACAATTGAACCCGTTCTTTATTCGATCGATAAAAGCTTCCGATACATCTTTTCTTACAAACAATGCAGGATGCGAGCCACCTCTAGACCAATCAACCCAAGTAATGCTCCTATTGCAGGTCATGTTAGTGGAAATTTTGTTCACTAGAGTTGCCAAGTAGTGCTCATCCATGTAACATGGAGGCCTGCAATGTTCCTTAAAGGTAGGGTAGTATATATCGTCGGATACTATTTCTACAGCGAGCTTTCGGTGAACTTCGAACCACTGAGAGCCCTTGCGCCAATCGGACAATGACACCGCCGGCCACATTCTTTTGTTGTACCGGCCACGGCCAACGTTTGTAGGGTCATCAAAGGAGCTGAGGAAGCTTTGTTTGGAGTTGACAAGGTAGTTGTAGACTGTAGTGAAGTTGAATAGAGGGATGCAAGTTTCAGATAACAATACAAATCTCTCATTTGAGAAATCCAGCAGAGCATTTGCTAGTAGCCGTCTCTCTGCGTCAACCATTGTAGTCTTTCCCCATTCAACTGGCTGCAAACGTATACCAAATTAACCGAAAAAATGTTGTGTATTTCAATCATGAATTTCACGACTGGGGTTGGATTGAAAGGCTCAGATTAACCAAGATGAGAATGTTACAGTTCTGAGTCCTGACCTTGCTTGGTATCCTACGCTTGTAAAACACTGAGGATTTGGGGGGCTCGTAGGTGAATTCCGGTGATGCATGGAGATAGATTGAGTAAAGGCCTTCATTTCCATTGAAGAACCTCTCCCAAAGTGGTGCCAGTGGCAGTCTTCCCCTAGTTAAGAACATGAATGCAATCTTCGGAGTTCGGTTATAGGGACATTTTAGGACTTGTGGCACCATCGAAGCTCTCCACAATAGCTCCTTATCGCTCATGGAATGCCATAGCTCCTCAGGAGCTTTCCAATCTTTCGACACTGCTTTTCGATTTGAGAAATTAAATGGTGGAAAATTACAGGACGAGAGAAAATCGTCTTGAAAATGTGGTGAATATGCAAAGGAGGAGTACTCTGAGATTAGGAACTTCTTTATGTTATCATGAAGGAACAAACCTAAAATGACAACAAAAAAGATCATCCACAAAGAGAGTATGATGGTGGTGGTGAAGTGAAAATGACCTACATTTACTTCTCTTCTAAGGCCTACTGAGATATCTTTTACAAAACCAGTGATTTTACACGGCTTCATCTCTCTGTTTATTCTCTCACGAACTCTCTGAAAATTTATGGTTTGCAATAATGGGGCAAAAAGGACTTGCATAAAGCCGTGGACGGAGAAAAAGGAACATAGTTGAGGAATAGATTTATAGAGGCCTAAGACGGTTTTGATTTGAGGCCAAGAGCACATGAGAAGTGCTCCATAAGGTGCGCAATTTCCAAAGCCAGAAAACGTTATGGTGGGTTGGAAAATAGAACCATGGAGGGATCACAAGTTTATGAACAATGAAGAGCATGAATGTCATGTTTTGCGTTTAAGAAACAGACATGGATGTTCAAGCTCTGGAGGTGGTAATTTTAAGAGATACAACCCCCATTGGAATGAAAAGCATGAATAATTAAGATTAGCAACAAAAACTGATCATTATTGGTACTTGTTAATCATAACTGATCAAGCCAATTATATTTTATCACCCTAAAATATTATTTGCTTTTCACTTTACTAAAATTACTCTAATTCTCACATTTCCTACTCTATGTTATGTTAATATGTTTCAATAAAAAATAAAAGAAAGCAAACAATAACCCTGCTATGAATGACAAAAGTTTCTTGTTCTTGTGCTTGATTTGGTTATTTATTAGGCTTCCAAGTACATACCACAATATTAAGAAAATAGTCAAATCTTATTTCACATTCAAATATCCCTGTGTACTTAAATTATTTTGAGCTCATGATCTTTCCGTTACATATTATTAGCATGAAATTCACAACTATAGCCACTGTCAGAAATCTAATAACTTTCTAGCAAATTTCGTCTGGTAAATAATATATAGAAGGATATAGATTTACTCAAACCTGCCTTATTCTGACATTAAGCTTGTCTTTAACAGAGTACAACACAGCAAAGCCAGCCACAGCTCCAGCAATAAGTAATTTGGTTCCCCTTAGCTTGCGACAGTATAATTCAAAACTACTAGTAAGGTATGCCCAAATCCATCGGGATAAGAAATTCAGCCTACACGTTTTCTCGAACTTCTGGATCTTAAAATCCTACATATATCATTGAAGCAAGCAGTAATCATCCTTACTAAAAAGAATAATCATTGTAGTATGATTTAACAGAGCACATAAAGAGCTAAATATTTTAGAGAGCAATGCAATTTCTAGGGGGAAAAAAACAATGAAAGCTGTCCAACCTAAAATTAGGAAGTTGCTAATTGGTGAATGGACAGGAGGGACTTGTAGCTTTCCTCAGTTTGGCCCAAATTTACCCACCTTGTCAGCGAATGTAACCAAACTGCTTTTGAAAGTTTCTAAAGAGAAACCCTGCACACTCCCAGAGTAATAGTTGGAACAGTATGAAATACATCACTTATTTTTCATCCTTGAAGAAAATCATGCAATAATTTAACCATGGATTTCTAAGAAACTAATACAATATTTATACAACTAACAATATATCTTATGGTATAAAGTTTATTCCATGTCACAAATTAATCTAGTGCAAAGGCAAAAGATATGCAG
The DNA here is from genome assembly GCA_007844105.2 of Rhamnella rubrinervis. Lineage (NCBI taxonomy): Eukaryota > Viridiplantae > Streptophyta > Magnoliopsida > Rosales > Rhamnaceae > Rhamnella > Rhamnella rubrinervis. Next base: position 7,229,469 of record CM017577.2, read on the forward strand.
GCCCTCATTAGAAAATTGGAAGACACTTTATCTCATATAAGAGTTACAAAAGCAGTACCCACTGCAAGACTTTGTTATATTCATATTGTAACAGCAACGAAACACTCATTATTTTCCATCTGACCTAAGTATGGCAATGGTCTATACATTTATGTGACTTAACTACAACTGAGATTTATCATGTCCATTTCGTGGGCACACCCATGCAAGACCAGTAAATATAATGAGTAATAAATATATACATAAATATAATGAATAATACATATATACACACATGTGTGTCTATAAGCACAAGGAAACATTTTTTTACCTACTGCCACCCACCTTAGCCTTTGTCTGATCTATCTAATTTTCATATTTGCCACAGTATTTTAAACTGTTCAATAACATTATATTTTTTGTGTGAATGGTTCAAACTAATTTATTTTTTCACCTACTATCACTTACCTTAGCCTTTAACATAATTAGAAAAAATAAATAAATACATCTGAACAACTGAAAGTATACTGTGTTTATGAGTCACGCAATTTGCAATTTCAGGGGTATTGTCGCAATTTCATAGTTTCAGGGGCAATTTGCAACTTCGTGCATAATTCAGGGGGTATTAACGACAAAAACCCTTTTTCAAATAAAAGGGTATGTGAATGATAAAACAGCTTTTATAAGCCATTTGTAATAGTAAAATAACGCGCGCGTGTGTATGTTTGTGTGTGTGTGTGTGTGTGTGTAAACGGGCTTGTTTATAAAGACACATGGGATGGATTTCAATATTGCATTTCCAACTTCTTTTTCTTTTCTTTTCTTTCTTTTTTTTTTCCCCCTTTCGAACATATGAATAACTCAGTAGCCCAATTATCATCTTAAGAAAAGGGCCTAATTCTACACAACTGGATTGAGAACTCTACGAAAAAATCAAAGTCACTATATTTCATCCAAAATAGAAAATACTGCTTCTCATCATGATAGAACACCACCACTGTAACTGCCTAAGTAGATCCATAACTAAGTTTAAAAATCGATATTTATGACTTGGAGTTCACCACATAAACAGCCATTAGAATTTTTCACCACAAAATAAATAATTTTACTTCCTAATCCTACATGTAAATTTTCAGAGGAGAAGCTACAAAATCTTATCCTAAGTTATCCATATATCTTTTGCTCCTCAGGGGGTTTAGATCTTGTTCCCCAAAAACTTAACGGATGCATTGTAAAAAGCATATTGATGAAGATCTGAGCAACTCTAATGTATTTACATTCTTAATGGCTACACATAATTGATTCTATGTTCAGTAAACTGAATGAGTTTCCCACCCTTCCAAGTTGAGCAAGTGATGTAAAACCCACATATGAACTAAATCGACATAAACTAGCTTAAGTACTGTCAAAAATGGTAATTACTGAACTCAACCATTATGTGTCTCCATGGACAGCGAAGATGGCAATAACCTCTAGAGAATACCCCCGGGTCCTGGGTTTGAACCAGATCTGTGACTATTGACCCCCCTCCTCTCTATATATATATATATATATATATATATATATATATATATATATGTGGAAATATGCATGCTTGGTGCAAAACTACGTCATATAATCTTCAATATGTTACCTCTGGTAACTTATGTTGCTGTGCAAGATGTTCCACATGAAGCCTAACATTTGATGACGCATGAATCCAAAGGCAACGATCAACCTCAGCATATACATTTGCAACTATGTCAAACAAAGTTTCTGCTCCATTTTCTATTGCTTTCAAGATGGAAGTTTCTCTATTTCTTCGATTCCTGAAAATTAGAGACAACTGCATTAGGATTCAACTGTTCATTATCATACTACATCAGTAGGATTCATGATGGAAGTATATCAACTTAGCTGGCAAAAATAAACTAAGCTTTTGGACCAAAATAATAATAGTATAATGCCTTTAAGCCACAGAAAAACATGATCTAAAACAATGCAAAGTAGCCATGACGAGGAATGCAAAATCAGATTAAAAAGACAGAGAACATGAAAAATGAAAACGGTGCTTGACAAAGTCCAAGGAGTCATTTTTACTTAGATCTGTGGTAGGTTAATCTTTCACAGACAATTTAGCAAAGGGTGGGAAGCTAGCACTGTGAGGAGAAGTGAGAGAAAGAGAAAATGAATTCCATTTCATACTTGAGATATCCACAAAGCATGTTCTTTGGCCACAGATTAACTCTTCCATGCATGGGGATCAAAGCATGTGGAGAAAGCTCCATAAAGTTGTAAGTTGATTTGAAGTACTCCTGCATAGATGTTAGAGTTATGACGAAAGCAAAGGCTAGTTTGGGACAGGTGTAACTTTAGACTTAATTTATAGGTCTACTGATATATGAAATTGTAATGAGCCACACAAGACAAGATAATAAATTATTTATATAAGCACAAAACAATGGTACATTAAATGTTCCTTGATTGAGAGATTAGAGCGATGACAACCATAAATAGGATCTACTTACTGTCATATTTCCACCAGAAGCAATGTCTAAAACAGCACTCCCTTGACTGAAACAAACCCAAATTATGTTAGCAGAGAAACTTGTGGAGACAAAATTGTCAGCTTCATCCTTAACAAAATCTTACCCCACACAATGATCACCGACAATCAGTGAGTGAGTACTGACATGAAGCAATGCCAAATGTCCATCTGTATGGCCCTGAATTACAAAGAATTGCTTAAATCAAGAGACAACAATGTACAAGGAGGTTTGATCTAAAATATATTTCAGGGTTCAGATGAAGAAAAAAAATAGTTAATTCAAAACCCATATAACATGGGATTGATTACTCCTCATAGTTCATTACATGGAACTCACATGAATTAAAATCCAGGACCTGCTGTCAAATTGAGGAAAAATGGAAGGCCAAAAGTATAGTTAACCTAAAAATACTTAAAACAAATAAAAAATTAAACTTACAAACTTTGTCCCCCTAGTTCTCAATTTCAAACTGGTATTTTGATTTCAGGTTTAATAAAATTGTATAATATGGCCTGTGAAGATTAGATTCAATTTCCTACAGGTAAATAATGTTTTGTATATATGTATATAAGGATTGCCTCGTTTGATTAACCTCTAGAATAGTCTAATTTTTGGAGATATATGAACAAAATTTTCAATATTATATTATTGAGTGTATCAAGCATTGCAATTCTTTATATCACTAATATTGAAAATATTAACATCTTTTGATAAATAAGAAAATTTCAAAGGCCAGATTTCATTCACCATGTATCATTAAAATGTTGTTACACAAATAACACAAGATTTGAAATCAATTTACCACATGACCCGCACATATATACTGTTGTGAAAATCGTCAATCTCTGTCTTCTATTGTTGTAAATTGTAATCAATTTCTAATTTGAAACCTTGTTTAAAAAAAATTTAAAAATAAAAAGAGTGCACGCTATGAAATCAGGGACAAAATAGAGGCTAAAGTGTAGTTAACCCTAGTTAACACTTTTGATAAATAACTAGATTAGGATTTCATGAAGTATAGACAATTCACTTTTCATGCCTCATAAAATTATTAGACTTCTGCAGAAATGGAAAATTACATAGATAGAGAGAAGAAGCTATACTGGAGCAAAAATGACACTCAATCTTTGACCACCTATGCAAATGTCTTCGCTGCCAGAAACTGGGGTATAACCAAGAGACCAGTCACCTGTCATCATAAAGTATAGGATTATGAAAGATATATGACTTGAAATTGACCTGATACTCAAAATGCTGTATATCGAGTAGCAAACCATTGTCTGTCTAGATGTGATGAAAATAAAAAATAAAGTCAAAGTCAAAGTTAGTTATATAATTTCAATAAAATAAGAACACAATATTATATACAAGTAACTAACCAGAACAATGCACGTTAAAGTACTAATAAATGACAGAATAATTATTTAATAGGTTATACAAGTCAACCTTTTTAGCATGATTATTAAATATGAGTGTTAGGGTTGAGATTCTTGATACAAGTATGAAATGAGATAGGTTAAGGTTGATATAATCTGACACAATTAATAAATGGGTTGATGCTTCCACAAATCATCACCCCTAACAGCACTAGCATATCTTTGAGGAACTTAAGGATGAAACATGTTATAAGCTCCACAAAGAGTATTTTATCCAATTTTAAGATTTCACTTTGAAAGCTATTACAGTTTTGTGGATATTCCAACTGAACAATAAAGCTACAGTTACAAAGAAGTTTCCCAACTTTATTTCAGAACCGATGTAACAAGCGATGTGGCAATGTGTTATTGGCTTCTATTTAGGGTTCACTTTCCTATTATTATGCTATATTAATTCGTCAATCAATGATGTAATGCCACATCATTTTCCACATCAGTTGGGAAACTTCTTTGTGCCTGTAGCATTACTCTCCAACTGAATAGCATTTTAGGTTGAAATTTATCAAATTCACAATACAAGGCAACAACTATGGATATTGAGGGCCAGGACATAGAATCTTTACTTTTTCTTACAAACTTAGCTTCACGTTTGACATTACTTAACAACGATGACATTAATATAATAATCAGAACTTCATGACCTCAAATGAAGGAGCCAATAGAAGACAATATATATTAAGATTTTTGAACAATAAGGATATAAAACCACAGCATGTGTACTTTATACACCAAAAAAAACAAAACAAAACAATGAGGAAAATAGAAAGGTACTGGAAAAAAGAGCTAAATAATTAAATGATAGTTGATACAATCCATAATAACCACATCTCAATCACTTACCACAAAAACTTATTACATTATGTCAACAATCAAACTAAAGCATTGAGATCATAACCTTTTCCAATACGACGCATGGTATTTTCATGTGCTAACAAAGTAGCATCAGGATTGCATTGTTGAACAGCTGATAGACCTGAAGAATATTTTAAAAGGATTAAAATAACTATGATCAGAATTCCATATTAGAACTTCTGAATGCAAATATATGAAAGAAAATAAGCTGCTTAAGGATATTAATCTTTGTGAGATGCTAGAATTTACAAAATTTGTATGGGTTGAAAGTGGATGTGGAAGTGGTTAAAGGAAAGCGTATTTCTTCAGTTACATATCAGTGCTTATATGTCTAACAATATACAGGTTTCCGTTACCATAATTTTCATATATCTTGATTACTTTGCTTTTGGCATTTGGATTAGATGCTACATAGACCAAAAAAAATATTAGTAGCTCACCCACCAAATGGCCAAAATTATTTCACCTACAAGGTTTAAAATTACAAACCTCACAAAAGTACTTATCCTAGAAATAGCACCTAATAGAGTGAACCAAACAATTTGTGATGCCTAGCCACAATATCGGTATTCATAATAAAATTTATCAGAAGCTTTATCTCCTTTTCCAATGAAAACTATTGATTACATCATTCTCAAAGAAAGGCAATATCTTAGATCATATTACCTACAATTGCTCGACAGAGTAGAAGCAGAAGCACCAAGAACAGAGATACAAAAAAATAAAAGAAAACATACATGATCCTGTCACTTTCATGTTATTAAATAAAAGGGACTGTTGAAAGAAACACCTCTGAAAAAAATTATTGAAAGAAACACATCTGAAACACAAAAAGAAAACCCTATTGTCTCAACATTAAAAATTTGTAGTTGAATGTTGAAGGATCCTCTCATTCTCTGATTCATTGATTTTCTCACTTGAATATATTTTAGAATTGTAACTTATATAATCTTTAGCTCTCATCGCAGGCTCTTATTGATGTTTGGCATCATATATCAGACATAAGCCTTATTGTTTAACTGTGTATTAGCAGCACTACAATGCCTATACAAAAACATATGCGAGCCACATGTATTATATCCTGCAAGTGGCTAGTTGTCACTCTCTTTCCAATAGTTTGTAGCTAAGAACAGTTCCATCTGTTATTCATTTTATATGCCACTTTGTAATTTAACCTTGTTCCAAAGACCACAACCATCATGACAACATATCTCTAATGTTATAGATTAAATAACATCAATGTTATGCAAGTCCAGAGAGAAGTGCAAGTACTAACCATGTAAAAGCAAATATCAAAAAGACTTAACATATACGAACTTGCATTCCTCAATATCTCATGGTTAAGCTATATTTTCTTATTCCCATGTGCTCAATTGTTAAATCATGTCCAGTAAGAGAGAGACAAAGAAGGGCCTCTTCCTTGCCTTCTTAAATTATGCAATGCCTTGAACAGCACACATTCCTTCTTTCATTTTTAGCATCTAGGAAACTATTAAGACCCAAACTAGTAGCCAGTTCTAAAATTTTTGCGATTGAAAAGATGGACCCAAATCTCTAATCACTTTTTTTTTTTAGTTACCTTCAATCCAAAAAATTTAAGCAGTAATGAAGCAACGACTTAATGTGGACACTCCTTGCCACACTCAATTTTTAATTAATTGCAAATATTAAATCTCTGGTCAGCTATGTTTCTTGACAAAGCTTACCATCTACATGATCATGGTGGTGATGAGTAACAAAGATGACTAACTTTTTTGGCAATGCACCAATAATATTCTTGAGCTGACAAGATAAACAATAAATGTCAGTGTAATTCAAAGAGCACATGTCATAAACAAATATAATGAGTGCATTATCTGTACTGAGTAAAGGGACATTTTGAAGAACCAATTTTCCCAAAAGACCACACTATTAGAAATTATATCTGGTAGGATACACAAATTCAACCCATTATTTTACAGTTGAAACCAAATTGCAACCAGATGGCAGACTCGCAAAAACCAACAAAAATTGTTAAGAAGTTCAATAAAAAAATCCAACAAATATTGCCTTCAGTCGAAATCCTTACAGCTCCCATATCAAACTTACAGATCATACCTCTTCATGGAATTCAGAGCAACATCCTGGATCCACTATCAATGCATCCCCACGAGTAACAAAGTTAATATTCTCAGAATAATCTGAGATATTATCAGGTGCAAATATAACCAAGTTTGTAGTATTAAAAGGTTTTGCTGTTCTACTTCGCATAGGTACAAGGGTAACACCAGGCGGATACTCCTGAGAGTGAGAATAGATATTTACTGTGAAAATATTAACATGTTATCTGAATTACAAGCAAAGGAGGATCTATACTACAAACACATACATCCATATCCATAGCTTGTGCATAATGTTTTAACGTGCTAAAAATAACCAGACAATGAAATGAAGGTCGCAACAAGATTAGAGTTTTGATGTAGAAATGAAACTTAGGAAGCAATTTCATGGAATTAGAAAGAAGAAAAAATCTAATAAATCTTGACAAACAAATTTTATACACAATAATCCTATAATTTAAGATGTAGTTGCAATGTTTAAAAAATGGTTCCAATCATTGCAAACCTTGCACTAGATCCTGATTTCCATGGAGGATTGATTTACCATCATATGGGTATGAAACAATTTCACACTGCAACCTGTTTTCGAAAAGGCGTCTTTTTTTGGTAAATTTCATTACTTTTCTCGTGAATTTTCCCATAATCATCCTTAACAGCCCATTGAATGAAACTTCAGTAAAACCTTCATTTTCTTATGTCGTGAATGAAATCCTTAAACAAGCACTTCTTATCACTGAAGTTGCTAAAAATGCAGCAGTGACTATAGCCCATGTGCGCATTAATTTTAATGACAAAATCAAAAAGAATAAAGCAAACTAAGCCAACGTAACATGTGTTGAACCATATGGTGGCAATAATGAGGCTACATAAACAACAAGAATAATTGATTTTACCCTTATACTTCCAATATTATCTTAAACAATAGAGAAATAAATGACTTTAGAAACTCCTTTAGTTTGAGTTTCCATACAACTCCAGCTACATCAATCCTTGCATCTTCTTGGAGTCTATATGTTTCATCTTAGAAATCACAACAAAGCAAAAGACAGCTAACCTGGTATGTTAGGCTGCTCATGGCTTTCCGCTCTCTAGATTGCAAAGAGTCATTTAGAAGACCAACAACTACCAAAGGCCCTACTCGTTCATTACTTGGTTTCACTTCAAGAAGCCAGTTTAGACAACTTTGTACAGACATCCACTTGACTGACTCTGAATCCACATTTAACTTTAATATTAGTCTCACATTCTGAAATCCAAAATAAAATATATATTTCGATATTTTAAAAAATGTCTAACTAAGATTATTTCATTTCCATACCAAGTAAAGAAGTAACCTTCATATGAAGGTCAATATTTGATCTTAACTTGACACAGAGTTGCCTAACTCTTAACTTAAGTCGAATAATATACCAATTTGTTCAAAATAACGATCATCTATCACATGCAAAGTTACTCTGCAATAGCCCTTGGCCACATTTATATGTTTCCATCAGATTCTCATGTCAATGGAAACTACTATAATCCAAACAAAAACGTCTAGAAAAATTTTTGAAATTGAAAAATGAGTAGAACACATTACGAATAAAGATAGGTTCATATCCAACATTTCATACACTAGCACACAAATGCAAAAGTAAGTAACAAGGGCACGAGTAAACCTTGCGAATTTTGATTCCCAGCTCCCAAATTGCCCGTAATGAACACTGTCTGAACAGGAGGCCCCGGTCCAAACTCCGGCTCCTCCACATAATTCCAGAACCTCCACTCTCCCTCGTCAGCTGCCCCAAAACCCACATGTCCCAAAATCTATAAACCCAACCAAAAATTATAAAAAATGAAAACTTTATAACAATGCCATACATTTTAAGTCACAAAAACACATTAAAAAAATACGCCGTAAAATTCACAAGTACCTTGTCGAGAGCCGAGTCGACATCGAATTTTCTCAAATCAATCTTCCCCGAGAACGATTCCGAACCTTCAACTGCAATTCGAGGCTGGAAAACACCTTGTATACGATTCAACTGCGTGGAGGGCAAGTCCCAGAGATCGGAATCGACGTAGGAATCGTACTCGTCGTCACCGAACTTTGGCGGCCGCGTTTGTTTGAGAAGGAGAAACTCGGCGTCGTTTTGAGGGTTCTTGAGGATCAAACAGAGATTGTGAATGGCCATTATAGGAATTGGAATGGCAGGGATTGAGAGGTCCTACAGAGCAGAGAAATGGAGAAGAGTAGTAACAGGTAGAGTTGGAGGATTTTGGTTTCACTGCAGAAACTCACCAAAATGCTCACAATTAAGACCGTTGACCGTTTTAGAAGTAGAAGCAGGTGTCTTTTAAAAAAAAAATTAAAAAGGGAAATAAATTTTTGTAAATGCCCAAAAAAAAAAAGAAGAGTGAAAATTGATTTAAATAAGTTATTCAAAAAATAAAAAAATAAAAATAAAGATGATAAGTGGTAGTTAATGGCTTCTAACCTCTTAAGAATTTGGATTTTTTTTGTTTTTTTGCATTTTGTTTTTTTTTATTGTTAATAAATAAAGGATTAATCAATTATGCATCATAAATAGTTTCTAATATTTTTAATCAAATTGATAGTTTTTTATTTTCTAATATTTTTAATCAAATCGATAGTTTTTGTTTTTCATTTTACTAATTTATTTATTAAAAAAAAACACTCTATAACAAGTATTATTGACGTTTTAATAAGCACAGGAGCTTTTTGTATAACCAAAAAATAAAAAGGATATAATTACCAAAAAAAATAAAAAGGATATAAGCTCGGCGACTATAAAATATATAGTATTTTTTTTTTTGTGATAAACTATATAATATATTTTTTTTATGAATATAAACTATATAACATACGGTCACACTTTGATCTTGAAATTTTTTATTGAGTTTGATTGCTAAACTTAAATAATTAGTGCACTATTCGTCCTTAAACTACAGCTAAAAATTCGAAAGACCGCACCAATTACTGAAGTTATCCCCAAAAAAAAAAAAAAACCCAACAAATAAATTGGTTTTTTGAGTTTTGGATCCTGCAGCATAATGAAATGGGCAGGCCCAAAATGCATTCCCCAATTCCTATCTTCTTCTATGAACAAACCCCAATTCCACCTTTTATTTTTTTTTTGGTTTTGGGCTTATGAAAATAGATACAAAACCTTGTGCGTCCAGCTCCTGGGGCCCTTTTCTTTCTTTTTTTTCTTTGGGTTGCGTAGATGGATTCGATCATTACTAGAGAAAAACAGTGGCAAAAGGTTGTCCCTTCATGGACATGTATAGACTTTTTAGGGTGGCAAATTGAGACAATAACTAATCATGACCTTATACTACTGAAATTAAAAATGAAAAAGGTTAATTAACAATTAATCAAAATGATAGCTCATAATAATTAACTATTAATCATAATGATAACTTGTAATAAGTAACTATTAATCAAAATGATAATGATAACTTAGCATGCCCTATATTGAAGTTTCCAAAATTCCACTATATTACCCAATTTGGAATTCAGTCTCCTTACTTCTCAACACTCTTTTACAGTTAAGAGTTTTAATACATATACATTATGTTAATGTAGTTGATAAATTAATAGGACCTACGTACATAAATAGGTTAAACTCAATACATGCAACTTATCCAATAAGAGCATTGACACAAAAAATAATATTTGTATCTAAAATATTCATAACAAGCTACCATTAGTATTATTGAATCCCATGCTAAAATCAGCTACAAGTTGATTTAATGGCTATAAAGTGGAAGTCCATGTAAAGCCAATACTGCATAGACAAAATTGATGGATTGAAAGCAAGCAAAAGTAGTGAGGAAAAGTAGGTGTATATATATATAGATAGGACTAAGCTGGTGCTCTAATTCTTGTGGCATGATGGTAATCGAAAATATGTTAATGCCGCACATGCATTCCAAATTTTGGCACCCCATTAGGCCTGCAATGACCCATTTTATTTTTGGCCCCGGGTTTGTGCACTGTCTAGTGCTCATGCATATATCTTTGAGTAGTGCCATTTGCTTTTTGCAAGGGCAAATTAATTATCCTGAACTTTAATGTGTTTGATACTTGGCCTTTTGTTTTTTCAATTTTCACACTTTGAATCATGATTTTTTTTTTCTCTTTTTATCACTTGCCCAAATTAATAATTTTCATCCAATAAGCCAAACGGAATATGTTTCTTATATGACCCATCAACAAGGGCATTCAAGGAATAAAAATTAGACATTTGAGGAACATTCCATATGAATTTTGGATGGAAGTTTGGGCAAAGCCACCAAAAAAAAAATGATAGTTCACAGTGCAAATTGTTGAATTTAAAAGTTTAGGAGGCAAATTATTAAACACAAAAAGTCAAAAGGTAAATAAATTTAACCTTTTTTGTAATTTGAAGTTTTTTCTCCTCCCAGAGACTAGACAAAATGATAATATGTATTAATGATCTTGCACGCTGTATTAATTATATTGCATGCATAACCAAGCTCTCTAATTAGGCAACTCATATATATATATATATATATATATATATATATATATATATATATATATATATATATATTCTTCACTAGTTCCATTTATAAAATTTTAGTGATTTTATTCTCCAATGCATATCAAAGAAAAAAGGGAGTTTTATATATAGTAAATAAGCATAACACAATCATTTTAAATATGTTTATTAGGTTTAATAAGCATATGTGCTTCTATATATATATATATATATATATATATATATATATGTACATATATATTATGTATACATATAGGAAGTTGGTATCCAATAATTAAAGTACGGAATAAAGTCTAGTAAAAGAAAAAGTAAATAAAGGGATCTATTAGTATGTTTCTTCCTAATTATAATATAGAATCTTCCTAATTATTAATATAGAAATATAAAGAATTTTCACGGTTCTTGCTCCTTTTTTTTTGGTGATGCACTGCGGAGATAGTGATCATTTGGAATTGCGCACTACTCTAGATAGAGCAGACTGGTTTTTTCTGGGAGACCAAACAGAGAAGTGAAAGTCCTCCAAAAGGTCAAAGTATTTATATTTGGCTTTTCACACAAGCCAACAGCAACTTATATAGATTAGCTTCTTCTTCTTTTTTTTTACTAGTAGTGGATGCCCATTGGAGGCTTTTACATTGGGGTTGAGAAAATTTGATTACTAGTACTATATATTAGAGTGATTGGGAATACCCTAGTTAGTTGATTAATTAATCTTCACCATAATCTAATTTAAGAATCCAGGAAATTAATTAAGCATTTGGATATGCAATTCTGCATACTAATAAGCTCACCGACTTATCTTAATTTTCTCCTTATTATTTTAAATAATTTTATCATGCATGCCCACTAAATGATCAATTTGGTTCAACTTTATTACTTTTTTTTGTTTATTTGATTATTCATGGATTCAAAGCTTCAAGTTACACTTGTCCAGAGGATATATAAAATTAAAGTCTCTGCACACAAAATCCAATTCCAGATTGCAGGAGTGCGTGGAGGGCCATCCATGAAATTTGGTTTTATGGATATTATTAAATTAAAGAAGAAAGTGTGCCAAACATAAGCATTACACGCTCAACTATAATTTATTAAATCTCATTTTTGGACTTGAATTCAGCCACCGACTCACCCACCTTTTTTGTTTTTTTGGGTAGAAAAGCTTACGCTGCATAGAGCGTGTGTATAGCTGTGTACCAAACTATTAGTGGGGATTGGACATATAATCTGTTTGTTTAATTCGGCTAATATTTATGTTTGTGTGTGTGTTTGGGTGGGTGTGGATGTGGGTGTGGGTGTGTTTTGACTAATCATTTCAATCAATAAAGAACATGGTGTTGCCATTTCTAGGAGCTCAAGCTTTTGAAGTGAAAAGATAAAGATCAAAATGCAGGCATAAAATGCATATTAACACATACAAATTAAACAGATAGGCATATATATATGTGTGTGTATATGTATTAGTAATGGTTTGATTTAATACCTATTATGTGTTTTACTAGGGCAGTGTTATTTATAATTTCTTTCTGAAATATGTGAAGTACAGTAGAATTTAAGACCCATCCGGTAATGTTTTGCAAAAGTGTTTTTAGAGATTTTATTTGTAAAATAAAAATAATAAATTATATTTTGTATCTTTTAAATTTGGGTTGGTGTCTTGTAAAATATTTTGTAAAAATAATTTTTTAGTTATCACAAATTTATTTTTAGATCGTATCCAATATTTTTACAAAACTATTCCTAAGAAATAGCAACCGCACATATTTTATGAGTTAATAATATTAGTGCATGCTCTTAGGCAAATTAGAATATAAAGAAAGAATTTACCCCAAAAAAAAATAAAAAAAATATATATATATATATAAAGAAAGAAACCCTAACCTAAACCTAAACCTAAGGTGTATGGAATCATCAGCAGACACGTTTTTTGAGCTGATTGGCTGCAGCTCAGCCTAAATTCATAATTTATCATATTATTAATTAATTATGTTTAATGATTCTAATACACTGGTATAGACCAAAAACAGTCATCTAAGAATAAAATTAGAAGAATATTATAGTTCTCAGAGGTTGATATTATATATGTTGTATTGAAAATTAAGCTATACCCATGAGAAATTCTTCTTTTTTCTTTTTCTTTTTTCTTTTTTTTTTAATTTCATCAATTCAACAAATGAGGCCGCCAAAGTAGAAGTCTCACTGGAGATTTGAAAATTGATAAATAAAATAAATGAACAATAAAGTAATTGATCTCATACTCATTGTCATTTAGTTCGGGGAAATTTACAGGACTCTTCTTTTTTCATTCTAAAGTGTTGTGCATGTTTTTCTTTTCTTTTATTTATTTATTATTTTGGACAAAGTAAGTGCATGCGATGCTGTGTTAATTTGGATATCAAACAGAAATTAATTATTACTAAGACATATATATATATATATAAATGTGCATTTACTTAGCTCAAAAAAAATTTAAACACTCGAAGAAAAAAAATTATGTTAATTAAGTTCTAAATAAAATTATATATATATGCCTAACAATTTAATATGCATATCTAGAAGACAAATAAAAACTAATACATTTATCTATGTAATACAAACTGCCTCAGAAGAAATTAGATTTGAAGGATTACGTATAGATCTGATTTTGTTAAGTCGTTGAAGTACATAAGCGTATCAAGCAAACGTTATCATGTCTCTCACCAACCCATGCAATGACAAATATGCAAACGCTATGGGATTAATTGTTGACTTTGGACTACTTCAATATATATTATACACACACTGGCTAATATATTCCATACAATGTATATGTTTTAGCCAGAGAAATTCAATATATATATATATATATATATATAATACACTTCTACAATACCATATGACATAATGATCATAACCCATTTGTTAAAAAATCTTATTACTTATATAATCTGATTAATATAATTGAAACCTCCTGCGAGAAGAATCAATTTTCTGACAAGTGAGATTGTTAATCGAGCCCTCTTTAAAGCAATATATAGTGGTAATGAAGACATGGGCAAAAATACAAGAATTATAGGCAATATATAATTAAAGACGTGTGTTTGTAGATATGTATGGATTAGTTGCATATTTATATCTATATATGTGTGCTGGACAGTCACCATCAGTTGGATGCATGTATATAACATATATATACATACATGTATGAGAGAGAATCATAATTTCATATAATTTTTTAAACATGATTAATTAAAGATAATAAATTAATATTTTCTTTAATCTATTGCCAAAACTATATATGATAATAGTATGGCCTAATATACGGATAGTCAATGGCAAAGACCAGTGAAAATTATGGAATCCACACAATTGGCTTTATTACTAATTTAATTACAGAATGTGAACGTAGCCAGAAAACATCAAACACTTTCTATTAAAATAATAATCAATTATAGATATCATAGCATCTCCGGCATATGCTAAAACTCTATGTTAATATTAAATTTTAATATTGGTAGCTCGTTAATTTTTGCACTCCAGTAGAAATATTAAAAAATATATTATAATTTGACACTTCATTTTTATATCAAATATAACATTAAAAATAACACTATCATTTCTAAAAAATTATACAAAGTGGGGTTGCCTATTTTTAAAAGAAAAACGTACATTTAATTTTGAAATTGATATTCGTGTACATATTAAAGAATATATTAAATTTTAATATTGTATTTGAGATGATATGCTATGCTAAAATTGAAAAATAATAATATTCTTTTAGCATTTTCAGATCACGATGCTTTCATGTTTATCTTTGTCATCAATTAGTAGTTAGTGGGAAAAGTAAAGGCAAAAATCAAAGTGGATGCATGGTGAGTAAATATTACCAATTTTGGGAACCCATTAATTTGACCTACATATATATCTTCTGCTTCCCTCACACTGCTCCAAATTAAGTGGCATCTTACTAGATTGTTCAACATATATCCAATGCTTATCTGCATGCACTCAGAAAGAAAAACAAAAGACCTTTTTGTGTGCTTGGCTTGAATTTTGAAAATGCTCTATTATGGATCATGATCTTGTCGTCTGGGAATAGACAATCACTGATACAAAATTATCTATGGTTTTGGACCAAGCTCAGTTTAAGCATGGTACAGTCATGAAACCATTTGACATTTGTGATATCCATGGCAATGATTTTTGTCCCAAAAGTGCTGGTCAAACGACATTAATTTGTTGGGCAATAATACTAACCAGTACCCTATTTAAATTGACTATGTCAAGATCTTTAATTGCTTCCATTTAGCATTCGGTATCTATATTATATTTTAGAGTTTAATATACTTCAGTATTCTTAGAGTTTTCTGTGCTAGATGTAAGTTTTATTTGCCCAAAAAAATAATAATTTTGATTAGGACTCTCTTAAATTTTTTCTTTCAATTAGGGCTCTATAATTTTCAAAATTTTCAATTTAATTAAATTAAGGCATCTTGTCAAATTTCTTACTAAAGCATAACTAAATTGTTCAAATAATAGAATGAGAAGGAGTATTATTGTTGTTCACCAAAGAATTTGGAAGAGTTTCATGTCATATACTTGCGTTAATAATTTGGATTGTTCAGTTATTTTCTTTATTAATAATTTGGAAAATTTTGGAGAGGAGTTGTAATTGAATCAAATTGAAAATTATAGAGTTATAATTGAAAAAAAAAAATTAAAAGAGCCCTAATCAAAATTTGGTCAAACTATATATACTCTTTCTTTTCTTTTCTTTTTTAAATGTCAAACTATGTATACTAAATTGTATTAGACTCTATGTTTTAATATTTTATCAATTAATAATGTATTGTCACGTTATTAGTTGATAAATAAAGTAATAAGTGGGTTGATAGTCTAATGGAAATAAAGACATTATATCTCTCACAAATAACCAAATTAGTTGAAGTTAAGCACAGGCTGCAAACAAGGTCATCTTTTTTGCTCAAAAAAAACAAACAAGGTCATCTTTACTTTTCATATGTGGTTTATGTGATTGAGGTTTTTATTATTCCATCACAAAATTGAAAGCTTAACTGAATTTCCTTAATCATTGAACAGTGTGTGTATATATTATTTAGCTATAAATTAAAACTATTGGATCAAGAAATAGAAAATTTTAAAGAAAAAATGACTACTGGTCCAGAATCTTCTGGGGAAGCCATGAGGTAGTTGATATGAATTTGAATTGATAATCTTTTCATAAAATATGAAAGTTGCCCAAATGATTCTTCTCTGGTCGATTAGAAAAACATTTATTTTATCTGTACGTGCAAAATGTGGTGGAGGTTGAACAAATAATTTAGAAAAGAATGTGGCTGAGGTCCCTAATTATTTTCTTAATATATATATAATTAATAACGTAGTTATTCTTAATAATTAATTCTAACTATATACGTGCTTCCTTCCTATTGGGTGCAAGCTTAATTAATTAATTCTTTTACAAATTTTCTATCATAATCAAAATGATTCGAATCCTTGTTCCATAGACAAAGAAAAGCCAGCTTTCAGATTCATTGAACCATAAGCATGCCCTACATACTTTCTTTATATATATATTGTAGAAATTTCATAACTAAGAAAAGTTTATTTTAGGGTTCTTTCTTTATTGTAGTTAATTATGCTATAAAAAAATTTTACTAACTAATTGAAGCTAATCTAATTTACTCTATTATGTTCCACTGAAAAAAATCCTAATGGGCATTTCCCATGCTTTATTCGATTAGCTTTCCAGTCATTATTAATTATTATTCTTAGGCCGGTTTCAAACCTTTGATATAATTAATATTATTTGTCCTTCTTATTTTTCATAATATTATTCAAAATAGTTTGGATAATTATGAGATAAGCCATGTAATTATTGTCCCCTGTTGATATTCAACTTTGGAATATATATATATATATAATTGGTCGGATGAAGAGGTTGCCTAGTCAAATCATTATTATGTATAAGTATAATATATTGTTTTATTATGTATTATTAATAAAAAGAATATATGATAAATATCACTTTTACGTTTTTGTTTAAATTTTCTCTAGAAGGAATTTTATAGGATTTTGAACATTAATCTCTCCTACAAAAAGCAAAACAATAAGCATAAAGCATCCCATTTCGGAGTACTAGCAGTAATTGATCATGATTAAGGTGTAATTGCGACTGTACATTAGTATTACTTGGCAAATTTACCCACATGGATTTTTATTTTTTTTTTGTTGAGGTTATAATTACGTAAATCCGACTACACTTGCAAAGTCTTGTACTTTATATTATTGGAGAAATTGATCATTTTTTTGGGAAATTGATATGTCACATTGTGATGTTAAGGTATATATATATATATATATATATATATATATACACAATGCATATATAGGATATTCATGGTCCCAAATTAATAGGAATTTTAACATTTTCTTAGGACATTTAGACCCCATTTGGCATTTTAAGAGTATATTTACATTGAATTAGGGAAAAAATTATATAAAAAAAATAACAGGAAAGAGATAATAATATTTATAATAATTATTATTTAAATGATAATTTATTGAAAATAAAATGAAATAAAAGCAAAAAAATCAATTGATGCAGTTTATGTTATTTACAAAAATATTTTTGTGATAAAGTCAATATATTTTCTCATACAAAATTAATAAGGATAATTTTGAAACATTAAAAAATTTTGTTAAATCATTTTAATTTCCCACATTTTCTTCTCACTTTTCGGTGGAAATGAACTAAAATTTAGGCGACAATAATTTCTTCTTTTCCACTAATTTTTAACAATCTGAATAAGTTAATCTAATATTTTCCTTCTTCTTCCCTCCTATTCTATTAAGGAGGATGCTAAGGATTTTAAATTTTAAAAATTTCAAATGCATACTAAATGACATAGCAATGTCATGTCATTAAATTAAAAAAATTTCAAATGTGTATATATAAATATATATATATATAGAGAGAGAATTGCTCTAATGCACGACGTCGCTCATATATATTAAGCGACAGATAATGTGGTATATATTTTTAATATTTATTTATTTACTTGGGCCCATATGTAATTTTTAAAAGTTTCTTAAAAAATATCTGACATCTATCGCTTAATATATATGAACGACGTCGTGCATAAGAGCATTTCTATATATATATATATATGAAAAATTTTAAAATTCCTTTACCATAAGAATTTCAATGGGATAATTTGGTATATCTTTGTCAAATAAACTCACCAAAAAAAAGGGATAATTCAACTAATCTTTATATGCATAAATTCAGTTTACACTTATTGTCAAAATAAAATTAAAAAAAAAAAGAAGCTAAAACTCAAACCTAATTATGGTCTTTTTAAATCCCACTCAAAATTAAATAAAACAAAAAGAAAAATTGAAGATGTTTCAAAAAAAAAATAATAATAATTTAGGGAGTTAGGTGAGCGCCTGCTCCTACTTGGTGGGAGAAATAAGACTTGAACACATCGGACTAGTGACAGCACGCGATAGTCACGTGCCTTCCAATAGTTGGGCACATCCTGGACGCATGTCTCACGTGCTCTCACCATGCCCTCACAAATTCAGACTATTGAATTCCTCTTATACCCTCCAAGTCCAACTTACAGACCAAAAGTCAATGTTTTTTTCTCTTTTCAATTTTCATTTTATTCACGGACCTCCTTTTCATTTTATAAAGTCAACTTCGTTTCTTGCCCAAAAAAATAAGATATTCTTAATTTCGTACTCAAAAGGGTGGTCAAAACTTAATTATTAAAAATAATTAGTTGTATAAAAAAATCATCTTTCAATTTGTGTTAAATTTGAACGATTTGAGAGTTTTATAATTATTTTATTATTTTGCCAATTTTAAATTCATAAATTTGAATTAAAAAAAATTAAGAAACTCAAATCTATGATCTAAAAGTTGTGATTGAATTTATGACGTTAAAACTCCCAAATTATCTATCCTCATATTTTATAAATAATCACCTCAGCTGTATAATTTATATATTATAAATTATAAATTATAATCACGTGAAATATTATTAAATACATAAAAATAAATATATAATATATTTTTTATTAGGTTAGTGTCAATTAACAAATTCTATCCCTAGAATATAAGAGTTTAGTGAACCAAAAAAACAACTCAATATATATATATATCCATAATGAATTTTTTATTGATCAATGATGAATTTAGATTCTGAATTAGCATCTCCTTTGGCGGCAAAAAAATAAGAAGAAATAGATGCTATTCCATGAGTGCTACTTGTCAACACCCATAGAAGTGAATCATCATATTTGAAAAGAAGGCAGCTTTTCACTTTCATGCCTACTACACATTTTACACTTGCTCTGCCTCTCAGTGGGTGGCCTCCAACAAAAAGGATAAGGACATGTTTTACATATTCCCAACCACAATTATATATATATATATATATATATATATATATATATATATATATATATATCTTCTTTTAATTTTGGATTAATAGTTTTGTAAGTCCTTGAATTATATATAGATTTATATTTTAGTTTCTAAAATGTATTTTTTTTAGTTTTTATTCTTAAACTACACTATAAGTAACATTTCAATTATTTTTTCAGTATTTTGTCAATTTGTTAATCGTCTATGAAAAAATAATGTATTAATACAAGTTGCATTTTACACATTTAAATTATACTAACCACTCAAAATTCATCAACAAACTTATAGATGGGTCGTGCTTTATTTATTTATTTTTTGTTAGGTTGAAAAATGACAAGTTAGAGTATGTTTATTTGCTAAAATTGGACTGTATGCTGTCATGCTGAATTATTAAACAAAATTATATGATGTAACTCAATCCGCATGTCAATATCAACTTAACAATTATAAAATTAGTGGTACAAACTAAGTCACTAAGATGACACATCATTTTTATGCAAGGTACTGCTAAAGTTACATCAATTATATTTTTATATAAATCTTATATGTTTCTGGTAATAATATAAATCTTATGTTTGATTTCATATAATATATGATATGTTATTTTAGTGTTTCGTTGGGACTGATTGATATTTGATATATAATGTTTAGGACATGAATAATGAATATAAAATAAATTTATTCCATTTAAATACAAATAGAAGATTAATATTAAAGAAATAGAATATTATGATGTAAAAAATGTTATTACATATAAGATCAAAGTTTTACAAGCTCTAAATTTATTCTATAAAAGTGTTTTTAACTAATAAAAGTTAACTAGCAAAAAATTTTACTAATCCGAAATTCATTGCATTTTAGTATTTTGCAATTAGCAACGTTCTCTTTATCTATTTTTATTTTATTTCTTTTTTTTTCTGCAGATTAATTTTTTTCTACTATTGGTTGATCATGAATTTGTAAGCAGTGTATAATTACTAAAAGGTCCCTGCTGCAGTCAATCTCATTTTCTCCGTCGAATGTCCACCTGGACTCCTCAAATTTATCCATTAAGAAGTGGAAGCATACGTGGACAGCGCGACAAACGAGTCAGTCCAAAAGCACCGTGTTGGCGGCTTACCTCCCACGTGCTTGCACGCGTCACTTTGCTTTTAATGCTCGGAGCTATATCGTATAGCTGGACCACGAATTTTCCTTAAATTTATTTTTCCATTTTTTTAACGCACTTTCCGTATTCGGCTATTATTTTGATTTTTAGGGTTAATGCACTTTCCGTATTCGGCTATTATTTTTATTTTTAAGAGTTGTTTGGTAATACAGTTGTTTTTTATTTTTTTAAATTATATATAATTTGATTAATTTAGAGATTGATTAAGTTTTGTTAAATGTTAATTATATTAAAAATATTTATTTTTAAAGTGTTTTTATTTTTTATTTTAAATTTTTATTTAATTAAGTAATCTAATTAATATTTAATAAACTTTAATAAGCTATTAAACTAACTAAATTATATATAGTTTAAACGGAAAAAATTAAAAAAAAAAAAAACTGTTGTATTATCAAATACAACCTTAGCATAATGATTCCTTAATTATTATGATCATTTATTAAATTTTTTTTTCCCATGAATCATTGTAGCAATTGGAGGCATGGTGAGTGCAATGTTAACTACACTTAACTGTAGGAGGCAAACATTCATCATTCATTTTATGAGTAGGAGACTGTGAGTTCAATCACTTTCAATTATATTTGAATTTGGGAATGACTCCATGTGCCATACATTATGAGGAGCTAGACTAAATATTAATACAAGAGTGGTTGTTGTTTGAGATTTTGATTGTTTATAGAGATCCATTAATAATAACTTTTGAGTTCTAATATATTCTATGAGTCTATAAAAAAATTATATCCTTTAAGAGATAGTTAAGTGGTATTATCCAATATTTTTTTATAAGAAATTTTGGTTCGAATAGTCCATTAAATTTCAATAGCATTGTCCACTATTAGAGAAAATCTAAATTCGAGTAACTCAATTATATATATATATATATATAAGTCTATAAAGAAATTATGTTTTTTTTTTTAATTTAATTTTATTATATATGAATGTGACTTCAAAAAAACCATGTGTGATACATAATTGAACTCATTTTGTCAGTATAATAATGGTTTTATTTAAATGGGTAAAAATTTAGAAACATACATAAGTGTGACATAGATTATCCCAAATATATATATTATATATATATATATATATATTAAAAAATAAATAATATGAGTGTTTTCTTTTTCTAGAAAATAAAAATTTGGATGGTATGGATCCACTATTATTTAAATATTATATTGTTTATATACTGTAAAATATTTTAATAATTATATAACCTTAAAGACTTAAAGCAAAATTTTAAATTTATTTGTCCTTTTTTTTTTTAATAAATTGGGAAGCCTTTTTAAACCTATTTCTCCTTTGAAGTAGAGAATGGGCGAGGAATTGAGGATGGGGCAAAGATAGTGGGGATGGTTGTCCCATTGTCATTCCTAGGACATATATTTTACAAACACAAATAAATTTTCTTTTAAAAATCAGAAGCACAACTAGAAATGTATATGTTTTGATAGTACTAGACATTAAATAGTTGTTATTATTCAATGGAAGTAAATATGTCTCTTAATGATAACAAAGTTACAAAGATTCTAAGGTTGAATCATTCACCTCCAACATAAAAGAAAAAAAAGAAAAGAAAAGAAGAAGAAGTTAAATAATGTATTTTAAATAAAAAAAATTTAGATTTTATGATTATAGTGGGGGCAATTGCCCTCATCCTTGGGATTTTTGGACTCAATCCCTTAGTGTTCTCCACTATTATGCTATTAAGCTGAAAGGGTGTTATTCATCAAAAAAAAAGAAGAAGCTGAAAGGGTGTTATTGTAATGTACTCATTCTTAAATTTAAGAATGCTAATTCTATTTATTTCCTATAATTTCTCAAATTTTTAATTCCCAAAAAAGGTGTGCAGTCCCAAGTTTTAAATAAAAAATAATAAAATATTTTTAAAACAGTAAAATAAGAAAACGACCAAGACTAACCAGAAAAAAAAGAAAAAGAAAAAAAAGGAGAAAAGATTATCGCTTGTTTACGTGGTATTTAATTATTGGTTGTTAAAGAAATTTTTATTTAAAAATTTAATTCGAGAAAATGAAATATAAAATTTTCGCGCGGGTTCTGGTGACAAACATCGTTATTACAAAAAAAAAAAAAAAAAAAGAAAAGAAAAAGAAAAAAACTATTAGACGGTAGTTTGGTACAACGTGGCGGGTGACCGACACGTGGCAACGATTAAATGCCCTTCTCTTTTATCTATCGCATTGAAACTTTTCTCGTGCTTTTGCCCGCTCCGTTTTCTCATTTGTAGAGAGGGAAAACCAGCAGAGGAGAGGGAGAGAGAAAATACCACTACAAAAAAGATTTTGCCTTTGTGCGAGAGACTGAGAAAGGATAGAGAGGAGACAGGAAAATCTTAGCAAACCAGAAATGCTTAGGGTTTTGGAAATCTGAATCCGCAATCACATTCCCAAATTCCCTCTTTGTTTCTTCCTTTTTTTTTTCCCTTTACTTTTGGCTTCGTATATAATGGCGACGCCATTTCCAGGCGGTGGTGGAGGCGTGGCTGTAATGGCTGGTACTGTGAACCCTCTCGATCCAACGCCGTCCAAGACCTGCTTGAAGAACTCCCCTGTCAAATCCCCAATCCTCATCTTCTTGCTGTTCCACAAAGCTATCCGCTCCGAGCTCGATGGCCTTCACCGTGCCGCTGTGGCCTTCGCAACCGATGAAGAAAGTAGTGCTGATATCAAGCCCTTGTTGGATCGTTACCACTTTCTTCGTGCAATTTATAAGCATCATTGTAATGCAGAAGATGAGGTTGTGAGCTTCGTATTAATTGTATTTGGATAATTTTGGAATTTGGTTGCTATTTCTTTGTTATTTTCGTTTATCATGTTGTTTAGAGTATAAAATTGTTTTGATTTAGGTGCGAATGTTATTCGAGCTTGCTTTTTTTTCCCCCCCTTCAATATTGATTCTATGCATAAATTCTCTATCAGATTGCCCCTCTCTTTTTTTTTTTTTTTTCTTCTTTTTTAGATGTTTAGCTACTATATAGTCTGTATTTGATTAGTTTTTGGGCCATACAATTCGAAGTTTTGTTGGTTTAATCTTCTTTGATAACGAAAAATGGCTTTTGTCGATGAAAGTTGGCGGTTGCTCGATTACTTCGGGTTTGCTATTTGTCTCAATTTTGAGCAGCTTGCATATGGGCTGCGGGATCCATGCCTAACTCTAGTATAGGGTAGCGTCTATATTACGTTATAGTGGGGTTATAGATTAAAGCAATGATTTATGTTTCCTTGAGTTTCAATTTACTGGATTCTTAAGTAATCCGTAATCAGGAGTAGCCCTGCTGTATAATTTCTCCATGGCTTCTCTGGTGGTTTTGATGGAGGCTATCATCCAACACGTGCCTGAAATTTATAGTTGCAGCGCTCAGGTTTTATACTTTCTCATACCATTGGAATTGGGAAGCATCTTTTGAAACTACCAGATATGGTATTGTTGATTCATAAACATGGACCATTCTTCTTGATAGACAACCTTGATGGCCTTAGAACCATTATGCTGTGCCTTTAGGAAAATGCGTGTATAGAGCATGAATGTTGAGGCATTCCTTACTGTTTATAAATGACGCTTTTATTATTAACTGTAAACAATGATGGTCGGACAGGTTCCCTTGGCATAATTTTAAAATCTTCAAGTTTTTTGTAACCTGTTCTATTGTTTTCAAGAGCATGTTATGGTCACTAGTGTCATGCATAGTATCGCCATTTGCTATGCAAATGTTTAATTATGGTTCCTTTGGCATTGTCAGTATGTGAATGCAAATCAGACCAAATGTATAGACGTAGTAACATTTTGTAGTTCCAAAATTGTAGGTCATCTTTCCAGCTCTAGATATACGCGTGAAGAATGTGGCTCTAACATATTCCCTTGAACATGAGGGAGAAAGTCTTCTATTCAATCAGTTATTTGAGTTGCTCAACTCGAATTTGCAAAATGAGGAAAGCTATCGAAGAGAATTAGCCTCTTGTACAGGAGCCCTTCAGACCTCAATTAGCCAGCATATGTCAAAGGAAGAGGAACAGGTAGTCATTTGATGCATTCATGCATTGTTATATTTTACTATTATCATATTCTCCAGAATTTAATTGTAATGGATCTGATGTATCTTTCCAACTATAAGCAAAGTTCTGGACTTGCTAATTGATATGCTACTCATTCTTCATAATAACTGAACCCTATGTTGCTATGGTTCTATGCTTTTCTTCTGGCACGCTAGTAATCTTGTTTTATCATTCAACTATTAGTTAAGCTAAGTTTTGAGCACTTCATTCTTGAAGGGGCACCTTGTGCACTCTAGCCTTGAAGAATTCTCCTGGTTTTTCCATAATGCAAGGATTTCTCAAAATTAAGTCTTCTCTTTTTACCCTTTTATTTCCGCTTCTTCTTCTTCTTCTCTTTTTTTTTTGCCCCTTTTTGTCTCCCCGAGAAACTTGAAAAGGTTCAGTGGGAAATAAAATAAGAAAATATACAATGTTGAACTGTTGGTTAGGCATTAGGATCCTTTCAAGATTAGTTTACAGATAAATGCTTTTATTCTACAAAAGATATACTGAATGTATATTGATTGTTTGTCACTTGCCATGCTACTTCTATTATATATATATATATGTATATATATTAAAATATCGATATCTAACTTCTTTGGTTTGACATATTTGTCTGAATTGTCAAAAATTCAAATAGAGTTCAGTATGCTGAATTGATAGTCTTTGACTTTGGCAGGTCTTTCCCTTGCTTATTGAGAAGTTTTCGTATGAAGAGCAAGCATCCCTTGTCTGGCAGTTTCTGTGCAGCATTCCTGTTAATTTGTTGGCAGAATTTCTGCCATGGCTTTCTTCCTCTATTTCGTCTGATGAACATCAGGATATGCACAGGTGCTTGTCCAAGGTCATTCCAGAAGAGAAGCTTCTACAGCAGGTAATGACTCCTTTTGGTGGCATTTTCTGATGGTTATTTAGAAAAGAGGGTTGATCTTGTCTTCTATCATATGAAGGTCATATTTGCCTGGGTAGAAGGGATAAAAGTGTCTGATACACATATAACTTCCAAAGATGGTTCTAAGGTCCCATGTCAGGATTCTGGGCCTAGCACCTTAATCAGTCAGATAGAGAAGGGACACTGCACATGCCAATCTTCCAAGACTAATAAAAGGAAACATATGGAGCAGAATTGTGATCTCACTAATTCCATTGTTTCAAGTCCTATAGATGAGATATTACTTTGGCATAATGCTATGAAAAGAGAATTTAATGATATAGCTGTGGCAGCCAGGAAGATAGAACTTTCTGGAGATTTTTCTGATTTGTCTGCATTCGACAAGAGGCTGCAATTCATTGCAGAAGTCTGCATCTTTCACAGGTGTGGTTTCAGTCTTGTTTTTGTTTGCTTTTTTCCCTAATGAGTGTAAAATCCTCCTAGTGCAATGAGTTCTTTGTATCATTGGTTAATATAAACTTCTCATGAACAAGAACAATTAGTAACAGGAAATCAGCCTTCTGAATTATGGCTTAATGCTATGCACAAAATGATTTGCTGCCTCGTGTGTATCTTTTGAATCAGAATTTGGTTTCAACCTTTGAAAGTTGAATGCAAGGTGTGGGCAGAAAAAATAATTTTCTTCAAGCATATGACAGAAAAGTATCCTTGTGGTCTATGGCTTAGTATCTAAGGAATTTCAAACATTTCAGATTTTTCCTTGTGGTCTATGGTTTCCTTTTTTCCTTCCTGATTTCTGCAAAATTGACCTTTTCGTATGGACAAGTTGCAACTTCTGTTAGTTGTAAAGAGAAGTGTATTAAAGGTTTACATCATTTATTTGTTGCATTTCTTATTAGTTCCTATATTTATGGATTTTTTTTTGGGGGTCTTTCTGATTGCAGCATTGCTGAGGATGAAGTTATATTTCCTGCTGTAGATACAGAAATCTCTTTTGCCCATGAGCATGCAGAAGAAAAGATTCAGTTTGACAGGCTTAGGTGCCTCATAGAAAGCATCCAAAGTGCAGGAGCCAACTCATCATCTTCTGAATTTTGTATGAAATTGTGCTCTCATGCTGATCAGATAATGGATAGCATACTTAAGCACTTCCGGAATGAGGAAATTCAGGTTTGTGGTCTCCTTCAACATCAATAGAACAAGAATCTCAGTTAGCCAAAAAGGGAAATTAGGTTAGGAGAACACTTGGAAGATTGAAAGAGTCAAGGTTCCATCAAAGCATGAGATGCTTCAAAGGATTTTTTGAGCTTGTATATAGTATAATAGTGATTGATAAATGGTTGATTGCATAAAATTATCCTTTTAAGGTTTTACGGGGTAATAATAAATAATAAATTATTTGTTCCAAATCATTTTATAAATAGCAAAGTAATAGAAATAGGTATCTTCTTAGGGCATGTATGAAGAAATGAACCATACTCATTGTTTGTACATGATACAGTACTAGTTAAGAATCTAGAGGCATCTGGTGAGAAAAACCATCACCATGCTAAAATTTGTATCTAAATTTATGTTATTGGATATTATATAATCAATGATGAAACTGTAGGGATTTCCTAATTAAATAACTTTCAGGCTTCAAGCTGATCATACACCATATGGAATTAAGTGTGGGGAATGGTGAAATGATGGACAAGGTTGAAGAATTTGAAATTTTGGTTTGCAGATTTCAAATTATTTAGTTTGGCATTTCATATTAATCTTTGCTCAAAATTGCAATCAATATTCTTGGGCATGATTCCCGTTATCCACTGCTGTTGATATAGTCTTCCCTTAACCTGTAATTCTGTTGAACAATGTGATGATTTTCGAAAAAAAAGTAACAAGAATGTAAAACACTTTGTTATTAACATTACAATTGGAAATACATGATAAAGAATCTTCCTCAAAAGCGATTTTGTTTGTGAATTGGATTGACAGGTTCTTCCACTTGTTCGAGAGCATTTTAGCCCCAAAAGACAGCGAGAACTTCTGTATAACAGCTTATGTGTGATGCCATTGAAATTGATTGAGTGCGTGCTGCCGTGGTTTGTGGGATCACTTAGTGAAGAAGAAGCAAGTTCTTTCCTTCAAAATATGTATATGGCAGGTTCAGTATCAAATCTCACCTGATTATTATTATTATGTCTATCAAGAAATGGTGTATTCTACATGCTATGTTATCATTTGTTTTTCATTTAGTCTATTTCTGACTTTCAAGGATTATCTTTGCAGCTCCAGCATCAGATTCTGCACTAGTTACACTTTTATCTGGTTGGGCATGCAAAGGTCGTAATGCAAATGTTTGTTTGTCTTCAAGTATAACCGGTTGTTGCCCACTGAATGGAACCGCAGGAGATGTTAGCCAACCTATCTCTGTGCGCTCCACTATGTGTTCTACTGGGGGGAAACCATTTTGTGTTCAATCCGATAAAGAAGTTGCCAATGGAAGGCCAGTCAAGCGTGGAAATTCAGTGTCATTAAAAAAGAGTGTGGCTTGCCCCCCTATGGAAACTGTAAATACCCTTAAATCATCTTGTAGTAACCAGTCCTGCCATGTCCCTGGGCTAGGAGTGAATGGCAATAATTTAGGAGTGAGTTCTCTCACTGCAGCAAAACCTCTGCGATCCTTGTCTTTTAGTCCTTCTGCTCCTTCCCTGAACTCCAGTCTTTTTAACTGGGGAACAGACATAAGCTCTTCCGAAAATGGATGTGCTGTGCGACCCATTGATAATATATTTAAATTTCATAAAGCCATCCGCAAAGACTTGGAGTATTTGGATGTTGAATCTGGAAAGCTTAATGGTTATAATGAGACTTTTCTTAGGCAGTTTATTGGTAGATTTCGTTTGTTATGGGGTTTATATAGAGCTCACAGTAATGCAGAGGATGAAATTGTTTTTCCAGAACTAGAATCTAAAGAGACTCTTCATAATGTTAGCCACTCTTACATGCTGGACCACAAGCAGGAAGAAAAACTATTTGAGGATATTTCTTCTGTGCTTACTGAGCTTACGCAACTTAATGAACGAATGAATGATACAAATATGTCGATTGATCAAAATGATGCTTTAAGAAAGTACAACGAGCTTGCTACAAAGCTTCAGGGCATGTGCAAATCCATTAGAGTAACATTGGATCAACATGTTTATCGTGAAGAACTTGAATTATGGCCATTATTTGATAAACATTTTTCTGTGGAAGAACAAGACAAAATTGTTGGTAAAATTATTGGTACAACAGGTGCTGAGGTTCTCCAATCAATGTTGCCATGGGTAACTTCTGCTCTTTCTCAGGAAGAGCAAAATAAAATGATGGACACATGGAAGCAGGCTACCAAAAACACCATGTTCAGTGAGTGGCTTAGTGAATGGTGGGATGGAGCTGCTGCATCATCTTCACATAATGAAACGTCAGAAAGTTGCACTTCAGCAGGTTTGGATGATTTTATTAGTGCTTTCCAGTTCTAATTTTCTGCGTTTAAATTGTTTTTTATTTGAAGATGCATTTTCTTTACTTAGTGAGACTCGTGACAAAATATCCAGAAGATTTCACATTTTATAGACCAGCTGTCATGTGAACTTCAAATTTACACTGCAGGGACTGGTGGTTATGACAACTTAGAGAACGTTGATCACACTTTTAAGCCAGGATGGAAAGACATTTTTAGGATGAATCAAAATGAGCTAGAATCAGAAATAAGAAAAGTTTCTCGAGATTCAACTCTTGATCCAAGAAGAAAAGATTACCTTATTCAAAATTTGATCACCAGGTAATTTTCATTCATACCTTATCATTTTTGTTGACTTTGCAATTTACTGGTTCTGATGAATAAATTGGTCTTGCTAGTCGCTGGATTGCATCTCAGCAGAAGTCACCTCAAGGAACTACAGGTGAAAGTTCAGAGGGTGAAGATGTCCTAGGATGCTCTCCTTCATTTCGTGATCCAGAGAACCAAGTTTTTGGGTGTGAGCATTACAAGAGAAATTGCAAACTGCGTGCAGCATGCTGTGGCAAGCTATTTACATGCAGGTTCTGCCATGATAAAGTCAGCGACCATTTAATGGATCGGTAACTGTATAATATAATGTATCTTTTTATGTGTAACAACTTGCTTAATTCTGGATGGATGGTTTTACTTATTTGATATATTTGCAGGAAGGCTACAGCTGAAATGATGTGTATGAAGTGCCTGAATATTCAGCCAGTTGGACCTGTCTGCAGAACGCCTTCCTGTGGTGAACTCTCAATGGCAAAATACTATTGTAATATTTGCAAATTTTTTGATGATGAAAGGTAGACACTGCTAACCCATTTTTGTTAATTAATTTCTTTGTTAGTTAGCTTGATATAAATAGTGGGATCCAATTCCTATCAGTTTAAGATTTTGGGATTAATATTAACTCTAAGGCTTACAAAGACAAAAAATATAAACATTTAAACATAACTCAATTTTACATCATTTTGTTACTGTGACGCAGTGTAATAGCAAAATTTCCTGAAAAAGGTTGGCAGTGGACATGAAAATTGATATTTGATGTAACAGCCTGAAGAGTAGAGACTAATTGCAAAGATTCGTTAAAAGTCTATCAAGTTGAAACGTTCATAACTTAATTGCATCAATAAATAGTTGATAAAAATGCTATAATTAAATGCTTGAACACAAAACCTTATAGATAACTGGGCTCTGATACTATGTTAAGTTACCATCATTTCTAAAAGTTTAAGCTCATAGGAAATGAACCCAACTGTCTCTGCCAATCTAACACAATAGATAGTTTAACAGTGTTCGTGGGATAAGCTGAATGGTTTGATACAGCTTTTGTTTATCTCAGTTGTGTTTAATCTATTGAAACTTTTGTTGGGTAGCATCTATTCAAGTAGTTTACTCACTGCTTCTGCTTCATCTTCTTTCTCTTTTATCAGGACAGTTTATCATTGCCCTTTCTGCAACTTATGTCGTGTTGGACAAGGACTTGGTATTGACTTTTTTCACTGTATGACTTGCAATTGTTGCTTGGGGACAATGTTGGCCGACCACAAGTGCCGTGAGAAAGGCCTAGAAATAAATTGTCCAATCTGCTGTGATTTTTTGTTCACTTCAAGTGCTACTGTGAGAGGTCTTCCTTGTGGCCATTACATGCATTCAGATTGCTTCAGGGTTGGTTATCTATTGGTTTCTTTGTGCTGGTTTTGGTGTTCATGTTTATTCTATTTTTCTTTTTGTTATTTTCTGAAAGTGTTTTTGAGGAATTCCATGTATGAAGTTTTACCATTCTATACATCGTTTCAGGCATACACTTGCAGTCACTACATCTGCCCAATCTGTAGCAAATCTATGGGAGATATGGCGGTATGATATTTCTCTTTCTTATAAGTAGATTAGGTGTCTTATAATTTTATTATTATTCATTTATTGCAATGTTCTTGTAATTAATAAATTAGGTTTAATTAATCCATCGATGAGGCTTCCTGCACCATCTTAAATTAATATGACCAGATTTAACTTCGTCTCTTTAGTAGTAGTTATCCACAGGACTAGACTAGTGTAAGGGGCTGTTGTGCCCTGGGCCTTGAAATTTGTTGTGATAATTGTATTTTATTAGGATTTTCAAATAATTTAATAGATTACTCGTATTATGTAAAAGTCATATTTAGTTGATTCATAACAAATATTAACTAATATGTATATATAGATATATTCTACATTTGGAAAATTTATAGTATTGATTGAAGAGTATTTTATTTAAAAGAAAGACAGGCTCCAATTCGTAACTTGGAGATGATATTTGCTGAGAATATAATATTTGTTTTAATAAGCTCTTACTTATGTTAATATTGGTTACTTCATTATTATATGAAATATATAAGTTTAACAAGTATATCTATTTAATTGTTTCAATTTCTGCTTCAAAGGTATTCTCAATACGGATATGCAAATTCTTAGTCAGCATTTTGGTTCATTGTATGATTAACAACTGCTCTTGAACTCTTCTTGCTGGTTATAAAAAAAAGGGTTTCTTCTTGATTCTTTTCAAGGTCTACTTCGGAATGCTCGACGCACTGCTGGCTTCCGAGGAGCTTCCAGAAGAATACAGAGATATCTGTCAGGTATACTTTTTGAACATTTTTTCTCTCAATGCTCTGTGCCCTAAATGTATGTCAACAAGAAAAAAAAGAAAAAGAAAAAGTGACTGAGATTTGGATATGTTCCAGGACATACTGTGCAATGACTGTGATAAGAAAGGGAGAGCACCCTTCCACTGGCTGTACCATAAATGTAGCCATTGTGGATCATACAACACCAAAGTAATCAAAGTTGATTCATCTTCCCACTGCTCAACAACATCAAACCAGTAAGGAAAACTGGACTTGGTAGGGTTTATTTGGTTAGATGCAATTCAAATAGCAGCGGCACGTAGACGCATGGGTTGTCTACTTGCATGTTATTACCGTTTGTCGATCCAATTTTCCCCAATTTTCAGCAGTGCACGCCCGCCTAAACTTGTCATCATCTCAGAGTTTTGAGGGTTGGTGATCTTTTTACTTCATGGATTTCAGATATTCTTCACATCAATAGGGAAAATGGTAGCGTTTTTTGGACATGAGGTGGGCAATTCTTCATGTGCTGTCTATATAACTCATTGCCTTCTTGTATCCCGTTACCGGGCAAGGCGACTAAAAAAACTATATAATGTTTAATTATATCTTTTATATTTATTTCTTTTGAAAATAAAATTATATATAATATATATATATATATATATATATATATATATATATATTACAAAATTATGTCAAATTTGTAAAAGAATTTCTAACTTATGAGAGTCAAATAATACCAATTTAAAGAAAAGTGAGCTAATTTTGAGTGTCTAAAACACCACTGACGTCTATACTATCTTCAATTTACCAAATGTTTTCATGAATAATTAAAAGTACAATAATTAATTTGTAATTCTTAAGGTTATTATCTATAAATCAACGAGTCTTAACTTCTTTTTTCTTTTAAAAAATTTAATGGACGACCGAGACAAGAAAAATGTTTGTTTCAAATGATAACATACAAAAGATTATTCTTCATTCTAAAGTTTTTATGAATATCTTTTCAATAATCAATTAATATTTAGCTTTATATGATTATTAATTATAATCTCCGTTGGAATGCGATTGTAAGTACATGATTGAGATGTAACAAACTCTTTTTCTTTTTTTAATTGGTAAAATGAACAACATAGGAAACTTAGAGTATTACCTAAAAAAAAAAATTATTTTACTTTACAGCTTATCAAATTTATTTTTCACACGAACATAAAATTTATTCTCTACGAAATCCAATTACTAATTAAAAAAATGCTAAAAAATGAGTGATAATAGGAAAATAGAAGAGATTAACTACAACGCACCCACACCCACATATATAAAGTAAAAGAAAATAAAACATTCTTTGAAGGGAAATAGCATGTTATAGTCCAATTATTTATAAATAAATAATTTCAAAACAATTAAATCTTTAATAACTTCCATTCACTCTTTATCTCTCTTCTTCTTCTTTTTTTTTCCAAATAGAATACACTCTTTTATTAATTTAATTGAATACTTAAAATGATTTTTCTGGACCCAACAAAAAAATGAAAAATGATTGAGAATATGAAATGTGAAAGTGGGACATAGAAAAAATTTAGCTAAAAATTCATGATACATTTTTTTTCTCCCTCTTTTATTTTTATTGTTATTATTGATTATTATAACAAAAGGACTAAATTCTGTTAGCTGAAATTACGTAATCTCAGGAAAAAATTGGACTTGGAATTTGGAAATAAATAGAAAACCAAGAAAATTAGGGAAAAAAAAAATAAAAAATAAAAACCCCAAGAAAGAAACAAAAGCCTAAAGCAAAGCGCTTTGGTTTTGGTCTGAGAGCGTATAATATTATTTTCTTCAGCAGCTAAAAAAAAAAAATTCAAAAACCCTAGCTCTCTCTCTTTTTTTGTTCTTCGTGTAATTCAGGCCTTGATTGGATTAGATCGTAGATTTTTCAAGGCCTTGACTTTGTTCATTGTAGGCATCAATATTGCTTTTTTCTTGGAATCCCGATTAGAGAGAAAGGGAAAAAAGAAGAAGAAGGTTTAGAGCGATCCAATAAATGCTTTGAATTCCGCGTCATTTTGGTGGAAAACATTGCAATTTCGATTTGATATTGTTTGGTTTTAGAGTTTCCATGATTAGGGCGATTGGGTTGATTAAGAAGAAATTACAGTTTTAGAGGGAGAGAGAGAGAGAGTACAAGCAAGATAGAGAGATGGGCTTGGGTTCGAAAATGGAGGGGCCTTCGGCCCCGGCATTGAGGCGAGACCCGTATGAGGTATTATGCGTATCAAGGGATTCAACTGATCAGGAAATTAAAACTGCTTATAGGAAACTTGCTCTCAAGTAAGTCATCTCAAATTCACCATTTTTATACGAAAGACAAACTATCTTTTTGTTGTTAAGAAAAGAGAAAATATATATATATATATATATTTATGAATGTTGTCTTTGTTTTGAACCGATGGGTATTGTTGATTTTGCTTGAATTTGAATGGTTTTTAACTTTTTGCTTATGATTGCGATGTGTGCCATGAATTTTCATTCGTTGTTGATTCTATCTCAATGTGGTAAGTGTTGCAAGAGTTCATGTGACGCTTGTTGGAAATGGATTTCGGGCGATCTAATATACATGCCTTCTAATTTTTTAACATCTCAATTGTTTGTTTGTGTTTTTCTTTTCTATTTTTTTGCAAGAGAAGCTGCCTTTACTAAGGTAATTGCTTCATGAATTGTTAATTGGTTTATAGTTTCGTTTCTAGTAAGATGACATTTCGTTTTGTCCTGGTTGATTTCTGTGTTTTATCCCATTAGTGTACTCTTCATATTCACAATACTATCAGGATATCTAGTTGTTCCCTAGGAAATGAACTACCTTTTCTATTATCTATGTATTATATGCGGCTTTTGCACGGGTGGCAGATCTCTGTGCAACAAAACTATTAAATTTGAAAAAGCAATTTGTTGGAAGCATGAGTTTTGCCGTAGCTCTATTTGTGTAAATGGAATGCTATTCTTGCTACTCTCTTTCTATTTTGGATGTTCTCATCTGATTGTGGGGAGCTTGTATAATCACAAGAAGGTCCAGGCTTTGGGGTTTCTTTTTTGGTTTTTCTGCATTGTTGTGGACTTCACAATTATAACTAAAATAGTTAGTGATCTTATTCATTAGGTAAAGCAAAAAAATTTACCAACGAACTAATCAGGTTTTTCACTCAGTGGTATGCCATCTGTCTGCAATTTGTTACTAGGAGAAACTTCAGTAACCCTCTTTTTTCATCCCTTAATGTAGATTCTGGACTTTGCTTTTCCCCCATAAGTATAAGTTTTGGTCCTCTTTTAAAACAATGAATGATTTTGAGCTGATTTATGGATTTGAAAGTGCTATGTTGGTTATAATGGCATCATGAATTTTTATGAATAACAAAATCCTCCAATGTTTTTCTTTTAGTATATGTAAGAAAACCTATGATTGGTAATTGTATATAAATATGTCTTTAAAATGCTTTCTTGTTTCTCTGTTGTTCATGTAGCTAATTTTGTCAATTAGTGTTCTGAGCAGCTAACTCATTATAATGATTTACTTAAATCTCTTATATACAATGTGGTTTTAAACTAAATATGGACAGGTATCATCCAGACAAGAATGCCAGCAACCCTGAAGCTTCAGAACTTTTCAAGGAGGTTGCATATTCCTATAGCATCTTGTCTGATCCAGAGAAGAGAAGACAGTATGACAGTGCAGGTTTTGAGGTGCTTTTCTCACTTCCTTTTTTCATTCTAAAGTTTGTTATGTTAATTCAATTGGGGTGTATTTATGCAAGTTATTTGTGCGAAATGTGAGATCTTGTAGGAAGAAATATATAATTTTTCAAAATACCATTTTTTTCCACCTGAAGTTTCCTTAGTTGATTTGGTGTTTTTTTTTTCTTTTTTTAATTATTATTATTATTATTTTTGTTGTTGATCTGATGGCCATATTATACGTTGTTATTTACATTAAAATAACACTAATATCAAGTTTTGAACTATCGATGTATATAGAGTGTTTAAAGTGTAAAACATAGATCTCGAAATCTGTTGCTATTTTGGGTTAGAAAATTGTTTAACTGAAAGTGTGTATTGGTAAATGTTTTAGAACTAATATGAAGCATTGATACTCACATTTCTCTACCAAGGATCATATGCAAAATCGGTTCCCTTGAAGTATGGCACTAGCCTTGGGCTTTGGAGGTGAAAGCAAAATCTTATCCTGGAGAAAATAATTGGAAGGAATCTAACTTGGGGGATGGTAATTGGCATTGATTAATAAAAGAATACAATTTGACTTTAAGTGGGCTTGACTGAAGACATCCTGTGGAAAATTTAAAGCTGTAATGATTTTTATGCTGCTCAAGGAATTTGCAATTGTGTATTTGTGTGTAGTGGATGCATGTTGAACAATATGAGATTCAGATCCATGGTTATCGTGTAAAAGACAATGTTACTGGGTGGATAAATATGTTAGAGATAGGGAGTGTGATGCCCTCATACTTTACACTGGATTTGAGTGCTCGTTGATTAAAAAGATTTAAGTAGTTTTATCTGTATTTGAATTGTCTTCACTAGTGTTGACATAAATATAAATTACCATCATGAAATATGTCAAGTGAGATTCACCTTTATGTTTACTGCTGTGGAGAACATAGATGTTCAAAAGCAGATGACAGTTTAAATTATATTATTTTTTTGAAGAACTTATTGTTTAAGATCCTTCTCTGATGAGAAGCTTAGACTGCGACGTCGATAAACCATTCTGCACACACTTTGTTACGTAGCCACAACATACATAAAAAGAAGATAAATCAACATCAATTCTGGAAAGGAAAAAAAAAAAAACTATTTCTTCTTTGTTATGACATGCGTTAGTTGATGCTTCTTGGAACTTGATGATTTTTAGGGTCTGCTTGGCAAAGCTTTTCTAGGTAGAGCTTTTATGAATAGATCTTTTGTGAGTAGAGCTATTAGGAGGAGAGCTTTTATTTAATAGTTGTCAAGTGTTTGGATGAAAATAAGGATTTTGACTTTTAGGGGTAGAATTGTAATTTTCTTATAAAAATATGTGGATATTATTGGAAAGTAACATATTTGTTAAAAGGTAATTTGGGCCCCCTTGCAACCACGTCTTGGGCTTATTGGGAGAAGCTGAAATTTTGATCTTCTCTGAAAAGAGGAAAAATAGCTTTTTTAATACCAAAAAAGCTCGTCTGTTTCATCCAAACACCAACAATTTATCTTAGGAGAGCCTTTTTTTTTTTTTTTTTTTTTAATCTCCAGTAAAGCTTTTGGAGCAGAAAAGAAGCCCAACCAAATGGGCAGCTAATATCCTTTGCTTTCAACCTCATCAAATTTGTACGTCATTTGTTTGAATAAGTTTATCTGACAATACATCAGTGCAGGCAGTTCAATCATCAACTTCATTTCTTTCCCTTAAGTTTGTTATCATAGAAAAAGGATTTCTTTTTAAAGTTAAATTAGATTCTAATGTTTTTTAAGAATTTATAATGACATTCAGGCTCTTGATGCTGAAGGCATGGACATGGAAATTGATTTATCAAATCTCGGAACAGTCAATACAATGTTTGCAGCTTTATTCAGGTGATATATTGGTTCGTAAATGAAGCGGTTTTGGTGTCATTAAGTGTTTTCAACCTTTCATTGTGTTCATCTATAGCAAGCTGGGGGTTCCAATCAAGACTACAATATCTGCTAATGTTCTCGAAGAAGCTCTGAATGGAACAGTTACAGTTAGACCGCTTCCTATTGGAACATCAGTTAGTGGAAAGGTGCTTGTCATTTGTGTTGTCATGGAGTATAATTCTTTTTGGTGCATTTCTTCACGTAATTTTGTTTTTGCTGCAGGTGGATAAACAAAATGCTCATTTTTTTGGCGTAACAATCAATGAGCAACAGGCTGAGTCTGGTATCGTAGTGAGAGTCACTTCAACAGCACAAAGCAAATTCAAGGTATGTATATTTCATGTTTTTGACTGAAAGTTTTTTATATACTATGTTTGATGACTGTGAAGCATCTCTGTCTGTCTGTCTGTGTCTTTCTCTCTGTCTCTGTCTCTATCTGTGTTTGTCTCTCTGAGCATCTACTTTTCTTTAATTTAATGATCTGATATTAAATTTGTAATCAAATCGTTTTGATTCCAGTTACTTTATTTCGAGCAAGATGTCAATGGCGGTTATGGTTTGGCCCTACAGGTACCATATCTTATTCTCTGGTGTTTTTCTGTTCCAGTTTCTGTATTTTAGCTACTACCATGTGCTTATGGTTTAAGCCTTCTGAAAGCTGTCATGTGCGATTGAAATTTTTCGTAGTATAGATTAAGAAGAAATAACACCCCTCCTCCCATCCATGTAGCAACTGTAGTCAACTGTATGAAATGGACATGCTGACTATAATATAATTGGTAGTATTAAAATATTTTATTAACACTCCCATAATATTACAACTTTGGCTATTAGGTCCAATTTTTAAAGCTCTAGCCTCTAGGCATCTGTAATTTTTCTCAAACAAATACCATTGTGAAATTATTATATTGAATATTACCTGTGGGTAAAAATCGTAACCAATCTGTCAATATGATAATAATGCTCAACTATTCAGTTGTGATATATCTTCAATATGATTTGTATAAACTGATCCCCTGGGTATTTGTAATCAACTTTTTTTTTTCTTTTTTTTTTTTCTTTTGTCATTTAGAGTTTTGTTGTGTGGTGGTACTAAAGACATAATTTGGCAGTTCATGCACATGGTATGGGGTTTAAAGTAGGGTTATCATTCCATACGTAGATTTTAGATATTTTCATGTCTAGTATCCAGTGTCAGTATGAAAAATCACTCTTTACCAATAAGCTCTTGAGTAAATCTTTTACTATGTTGTAACTTTCAATCCCATGCTCATTATTTGATGAGAAAGATATTGGATTTGACATGCTTGTGGAGTGGTGAATGGATTTCATTTAAGTTAGTTATTTAAGCATTCTTAGGTTATTGATTCCGATAGTAGGTCCACTACATCTTTACAGTCAAACCTCTAATCTTGAATACTTTCTCACCTTTGTCTTCTACATGGTGTTCAACTATCGTTATTGATAACTAACAATTTGAAAGGTTGTCATATAAAACCAGTAGTCAAGCTAGAAATTATAGTAACAGGATGAGATGGTGAGTTGGACCAAGCCAAGAAAAAAAATAAGAATATTAGATGTTCATTCAAGATGGAAAATAAAATTTGTGGCAGAACCCAGGTTGTTTAAAGTAGCTAACGTGAGTTGAGCATGCATTCTTCTGGACTCCTCAAATCTCTATGTTGTGTTGGTTTTGCTTTACTTGATTAGGTCAAGCATTTAAGTTTGCTTGCCAGTGAGGTTCACTTTGTTACTCATATTTGAACGTGTAAGTTCTTTTACTCTTTCTGAATTTTTTTTCAAAGTTTGGTCTGTAATTTAATCACTAAGATGTGTCTAGAAATGGTGGTTGTTTTCGCTGTGATTAAATCACCATAATACCAAAAATTATGATTTGAAAAAGATAAAAGGGTAATTGAAGATGTAATTTGGGATACTCTATGAACTATGCTGCTAAATTGGTCATGGAGGCTTTTTATTAATGTTCAAGAGAATTGGCTGCTTATCATTCACCGAAATATGATATTTGGCATGTAGTAAGCATGAGATGGACATGGAACTTGATAGTGGGATTGTGGTATGGAGGAAGGAAGGAGGGCAGGGATTTTCTTAGTCTCCTTGATGGTTTATTGTGAAGATCTACTATGTAACAGTAGTAAAGTGAATAATTTAGTAAACTTTCTATTGGAAGCTGATAGCCTAAATTGGCATTGAAATCATTTTGAAAAAAAATTTCTGAAACGCAATGGCGTGAAAGCAATCTTAAAATTGTTATATATTTTTGAAAGGGCTTGCAACTTTAAGGATTAAAAGCCTAACAAACACTGTTGCTAGCCCTGTAATATTTTTCTTGCTTTTATGATAAATACAAATCTAATTACTGTTTGGCGTTGCATGTGGGTCCTCAACAACTTAAGGTATTGAGAAATTAGGCGCATCTCTGTATATCAAGTCAATACTATGGATGTTATATTTAGGAAAGCTTGAGATGCTAGGAAGTGAGCTTAACTATTTCTAACAAGCTAATATAATAGATAGTTTTAACACTCCTCTCATGTGGGTACACTTAATAATGGGACAAAAATTGGATCTTGCATGTTTTACACTAATTTAACAAGAATTGGGGTTGCTAGGTATAAGACGAATGAGACAACAAAGCTGTAATGCCATGTTAAGTTTTGAATATTCCCAACAGCTTAAGCTGTTAGGAAGTGGGTCCAAAACTATATATTAAGCCAACACAACAGATTATATCTAATAATTTTGAGTTCAAAGTTTCATTAGAATATAATTCAGCAACTCTTTATATTAGTTTAATGTTGCCATGTTAATGAGTTGATGTCTTATGAGCTAATATTGGTGTTTGGTATGCTTCCCTTTTTTTTTCTTTTTTTCACTTCTTTTTCCTAAAATGTAAAACTATTGTCTTATAGTGAAATCTTGTAGATTATTTTAGTTTGATTTTATGATCACATGGTAGTTCTATTTTATCAGTGGCTGATATATTGTTCTAACTCTTGTGAGCATTGGCTCTGAATTTATTGACCATGATTGCAATTTTCTCTTTCCACAGGAAGATAGTGAAAAGACAGGCAAGATGACATCTGCAGGGATGTACTTCCTACATTTTCAAGTATACAGAATGGATTCAACTGTGAATGCGGTATGCTAGTTCCTTAAGAAGCATATGAAGTTTTGGAATTTCCTTATATTTTTAGAGCTAGGAATTGTTTCTGTTTTTAAGTTTTTCCATAATAACTGAAGAATGATGATTTAGATATTTGGTGGTGCAGTTAGCTATGGCCAAAGATCCTGAAGCTGCTTTCTTCAAGAGATTGGAAGGTCTTCAACCTTGTGAGGTCTCAGAACTAAAAGCTGGCACTCATATATTCGCTGTTTATGGTCTGAACTGTTATTTGTTTACTTTTGTTTTTGCTTTCTTTCACTGCTTCCATAATATAACTTGTTAGTGTATTCAACTTACTGAACCCTGAGATTCTTTCAGGAGACAATTTTTTCAAGACTGCTTCCTATACTATTGAGGCACTTTGTGTAAAGACATATGAGGATACAACACACAAGCTTCGAGACATTGAGGCTCAGATTTTAAGAAAGAGAAATGAGCTTCGCCAATTTGAGACAGAGTATCGGAAGGTATTGACCTTGTTTACTAACCATGGATTTCAATAGTTATTTGGCGTTGTTCCTGTAAATAATTGTCCTGTAATACAATGTAGGCATTGGCACGTTTTCAAGAGGTTACCAACAGATACACTGAGGAAAAACAGTCTGTAAGTCTTATATGTATTTATATTTCACCCTCTGAGTGCCCTTTTGCATGGCAACACATCCACATGTTTTCGCTGCACATCCATGGTATGAGTGGTTATCTTAATTGATCATAAAATGTTGGTGATATTAAGCCTTTCACTTTTGGCTGCAAGGAGCTATTTAGTGAAGCATTAATTTTTATAACCATTCTTTCAATGGTTAATGTTTCGTCATGTTGCTTCTTTTACAGAGCACCTGCTTTATTTAATAATAGTTTTCAAAGTCATTTTTCTAGGCTTGATGCTCTTTGTTCTTTTTAACTCAGTGGCCCTCTTTATTATGAATGATCTTACCTCACAAAAGAATCTTCTTTGGCTTATTTGTTCGCCTGAACCTATCATTCTGATTTTTGCTATTCAGGTCGACGACCTGCTGAAACAGCGTGATACTATCCATTCTTCATTCAGTGTCATGCGAAATATTGTTACTAATGGCAGTAGTAGTAATTTAAGTAATGGAAGTAGTAGCAAAATTCCTGGTGAGGATTCAAAAGCTGGGAGTCCTGCAGACGATGGAGGCTCTGACGGAAAGGATAAATCAGCCAAAAAGAAATGGTTCAATCTCAACCTCAAAGGATCAGCAGATAAAAAGTTTGGTTGAAACTTTTTGGGTAACTTTTTTTACTACAGTTGTTTCAATATAAATATCCATCCATACAAATGCCAATCCTTTAGCTCGCTGCCCGCAGAGGCTCGGAATTGTTTTCCTTGTTCAAAATTATTTCTCTTATGGGTTGCTGCAATGTTGTTCAATGTGGTATGTTACTGGTGAAGTTCCGTAAAACATGGCAAAGTTAGAGGGTATGTGTGTCAATATCTTTTCTATTCAAGTTTCTCATTCAGCTCTCAATTCTCAACTACATATTAGCAATATTCAGTTTTTTTTAGC
Organism: Rhamnella rubrinervis; assembly: GCA_007844105.2. NCBI lineage: Eukaryota > Viridiplantae > Streptophyta > Magnoliopsida > Rosales > Rhamnaceae > Rhamnella > Rhamnella rubrinervis. The sequence goes on from CM017577.2 coordinate 7,271,962, forward strand.
TGTAAGAATAGTTTTTCGTTTTGAGCATTCTTCTGGGTTCTGCCATGTCAAAGAATTATATGTTTGTTTACTATCTTGTTCTGAAAAGAAAAAATAATGGCAGAAGTCTAATCAGAAAGATGTGTATCAATATCTTTGTATTTCTAGTTCTTGTTTTGAGTCACATATTGTAGAAGTTCATGCTCCAATGTAATTTACATTATTTTTAAGATGTGATAAGAGATTTATTTTGTTATTTTTATGTTGTCTTATTCTTCACTTAATGGTATATGCCATGTCCCAAGATGATGTATTCTATACATTGGCCAAGAGTAAGAACTTTTAATTTATCAACTAAACAATTTTTATACCCAAAACGAAAATGTTAAAAAATTTAAAACAGATTGGACGCCAGATAAATAAGAGTTGCAAGCAAGACATAAAACCATGATTTGTGCGGCAAACTAATCGTGATTTGGGTTTTTTAAGGTAATGTAAAAGAGTAAATTTTATATGCCGATTATTAATAGTTGAATTGGGAACAATGGCTGTGACAAGTAATTTTTCGAATTAAAGAGAGTGATGTGCTAGTTCTCACTTTAGCACACTGTTATTGGTTAGAAAATTTAGGTTTGAATTGGTTTGGAAATTTAAAGAGTAGGAATTGTTTTATTGTTTACTCAAACATGAAACTTAGAGCCGTGGATTTCTTTTCTTCAAGCAAAAGACATAAATGGAGAGGTAAAAGTCCACCGTTAATCTCTTTCCCAGCAGCTGTTTTGTGAGACTTGTAACCATTGGGATGGCCCATTTTATTAGTGTGCTATAAGTTCTCAAACCACAAATAGATTGCATATGGTGGGTTAGATAGTAAATCTTGCTGATTTTACACGTAATAGTTGATCCAATCAGCCAAAAATTTGTTTAGACTTTAAAGCACAAAACTACAGGAGAAATGGTCCAAAAGCAAAAGGCATTATTTATACATATAAATAATAATAATGAATAAACACCACCAACTCTTGTAATAAAGTAGATCTAACCTCATATACAGTCTGCTCTAATAAATGGGGACTTAAAATTTGATTTGGACTGTTGGACTTCTAATTAATGAAGTAATTTAAGTAGTTGAATCCACAAAATTTGCAACTGGTTTTTTTTTTTCAAGAGGCTTTAGTGTCATATCAAGCTGCTTTGGGATTAGCTAAGTATTATTGAAAAATTATGGGGATGACTTACTGCAAACTTTTCTTGAAGCAATTTTTTTAATCAAAGCAAAGTTTGTCATGATCTGTGTTTAATGTAGAACTGAGGTTCTTAGTTTTTATTAATTGGAACATTTGGGTTTGGGACAGATTGAACTCATTTGGATGTTTCCAAGGGACAAAATTCCTCCAGAATTCAAGGCATATTTGTTTATCCAAGGTTCCTTTGTGTGAGTTTATTAATGTTGTATAGAACATGAAATGCTAAATTTGAACCCCTTATTCTCTTGTAATGAAAGACCAAGTCCCACATGCCTAAATATAAATTTATGCGATCTCTACTATTATATTGCATTTAGGGTTAGATTCCCATGTTCAAACACAGCATAGCTAACTACCTTTTGTTTTAATTAACATGTGGTAGCTAGGATTGTGAGCAATATGAAAACTCCTTTTTGGTCTTTATTATTGCGTTCTTTTCTTCAGGCATCATAGAACATAGATTGAAGAAAATAAATAAATAAATATATATATATATATATAAACCCCAAAAATTAATAAAGGTGGGAAATTAAATATAGACAACGTGGATAGGCTTGGCTGTATATAATCCATGTGGCAATGAGAGTGTGTGTCGCTCACTAGATGGAAGTGATTCTTTAGAATCCAATAAGGGAAATTTTCAATTATATTTTGTGTCAGTGTCATGTGCAGGTGTCTCCAAGCTACATATGTGTTTGGATTTAGATGTTATGTAGCCGTCTAAGTGTCCCTCACTTTATTAGCAAACAAAGCACATTTATTTTGTCTTCATTGACCAAAAGTTCCCCTTATACCACTCACAAACTCATTTCAATTCACGGGTATACTTCTAATTTTATATATGCATTTTAAATTGAACTCAAAAAGCTGTGATGGGTGTTCAATATGTTTTCAAAAAATAATAGTAATAATTCAATTTTCTTATGTAAGTAGTACTAGGCATTCTAGAGACTATAATATAGGCTTTAGCTCCAAGTTGAAATGTTTTAAATTTTTTAATAGTGTATTATTAGTATAAATAATTAAGAGAGAGATAGAGAGAGTCACTTCATCACATGACTTAAAGCTAACTCCACCCAACCTATATGCACCTTTATCATATTATAAAAAGAAGTAGGTAATGTCACTTGGAATACATGGAGGGGCTAATTGAGTCACACCCACATTGTTTGGGAGCTTTGAACATATCCCTAAAAGGGATTTCCAACTTGAAAATTAAGTCTCATTTGGGGGTTGTTTATCTTTTTTTATCCTTTTTGGATCCTTCCAAAGTAAATGGTTGCCAAAAAGAAACAAAAGTTTGATTAGAAAGTTAATGGAGTTCTAATATGATAGGATCATGTCTCTAATATAAATTAAATTTTTTTTTATGTGATTTTCATTGGTTAAGCTACCTTTCATAAGCACAACTTGGTGGGCCAAACTTGTGATTTGGGAGATCTTAAAACGATAATATCGGCATCACTTCAATCAACAACAAAGAAAGATTAAAAAGCATGTATGATTAAGGCCCTCTCTAATTAATTAAAAAGTGTTTTAAAATATTTGGATGGTGGAAAACAATACACAAACAAGAAGCTAAATAAATAAAAAAAAACCATTGTTATGTAAATAAAAAGACAGTTTGGAAGATTAATTAGACTGGACAGTTCTCTCACTCACCACCCCCTACCTACTAGTACTACTTTCTTTCTTCTTCTTTTTTCCTTCAAGATTAAAGAGACTTGCTTATGTAGGGAAAAACCCACGAAAATTAATTCCTATTAAAAAAAAAAAAACACTTGCACATCTAGGTCCCATGATCTCTCTCTCAATGTTAACGTGGGTCCCACCTCAGTTTGTTCATATAGTCAGTGTCCAATCATGGATTCTGTCTCACATGTATAACCCCTTCATCAGTGGAGAAAATTAAACTATTGTTAATGTGTGCGTAGCTATGTGCCACACAACCAAATAAGAGAAAACACTGATGTAAAAATGTTCTTGATCACCCATTTTTCTACTTACCTATCATTCATCTATTTTTTCGTCTTTTTAACTTCTTGAAGTAGTTTCATGATAGGATTAATTCTTAAATACACTTACATAATTTAAGAATTAATTCCTAAACCCTAAAAATATTCATGGGAGGAAGTGAGACAACAGATCTTGAAGTACTACTCTCTGAAAACTTGACACTTCTTCTTTTCTAGCATGCTTCAACTTTTATATAAATATGCATATCAAAGTACAGATGTTTGGCTATGAGTCTCATATCTAGTTAGGTGGTGTTGTTAAAGGAGTGAGTTCAATTTGGGTTTTGCTTACCTAATTCAGCAAGCTATTTTGAGTGTTTTCAATTTAGAAAAGAAAAACCCCACACACCTTAATTTGATACATCCTTGTCTCTTGGTGTCAAATCTTGGTCAGAATTAATTCACTTGTTTGGGTTTTCAATTACTTGATAGTGTCACGTACCAATTCCCTTTACTTTGCTTCAAACTTTTTTCTTTTTTTTTTAATCTTAAAATGTAGTTGCAATTATAATGTAGTTGTACCAATTCCCCTTTCCAAGAGCTCAATTATTTCATTTTGTATATATATATATATATATAAAGTACACAATGTGTATATATATATGTACACAATCCTTTCTCGAACATAAAAAATAAAAATAAATAGATAAAAAAGAGGTGAAGGAGAATAGCTGAGATAGATAATGAGTTTAACATATACAAAATTTCTGAATTTCTTCCTCTCTCCCTCCCCGGGGAAAAGGAGAGAAGAGGAAAAAGAAAAGAAAAGGTCAATATGTATTGGATGGAAGACAATTCACAAAATAGGCGAGCCACGAATTAGTACAAAGTTTTCTTATGGACACCAATGGTCCCAACAACTATTTATGTGAACTCTCTTCAACCTTTATGGACTACACATTTACACGAGAAAGCATGTCACTTCAATGTGCGTGTACATATATATAATTTTTCTTTTCTTTTTTGAGTGAGTGAGACCATCTCTTTGAGTCCATGTAGTGGTGACTGGCGAGTGAAAGTGGCACAGCGCAGCTTAATTTTGGCACTTACTGCTAAAAAGAACCCACCCCCGCAAAACCGTACTCAAAGAGAGCGAAAAAACATTGGATCCACATAATAAAGCAAAAAGGTACTTGTGGTTAGGTCTAGTATTTATAGTACATCATCTATCTCCAAACTACTTAATACAGATCCTAACCTTAATCTTAAAATCTTTTATGCATTATTGTCTCAGGCACCAATCATTCACATCAGGGCTTACAACTAGGGACCCACATAATTAATTACATCACAAGCCACTCCAAACATCTCCAACCTGCTTGATTGTACAATTTGATAAGATGGTGTTATATAAAAATATTATATTTGGTTCAAGAATTAAAACCTAAATGAATGGCTTATTTTCCATGATTAATCGGGGTACTACTAGCTTGACTTTAACCAATATATGTATGTTGTTTATATATGTTATATATGTAAGCTTGCAATGGATAAAAAGTAAGTACATCCCATTTGTTTAATTACCGTGGAAAATCATGATTAATTATGAAATCCAACGGTCGACAAAGAAAATAAATAAATATATATTTATTTAAGATTGCTTTCACTCCAAAGGTGATCCAGATCATGGGGATCAATGAGATTTTTGTTATATGGGAAAATTTGACTAAGTGAAGGGTTTGAATAGAGCACACATGAGAAAGAGGAGACAAGGTGGGTCAGCTTTGGAGTTTTGATGAAGACTTTGGTTAATAGCTTCTTTTTTTAAATAATAATTAAAAATAATAACAATACCATCTCATTCATTATGTGCTCTTTTTTAAGTGGGAGATTACAAAACCTTAGTTAAGCTTTTCTCTCACTTTCTTTCTCTCGTAGTTAGTAAGATTCGGAGAGATCTCACCCAAAAGAAATAAAATGACCAATTATAATTTAATTAATATACATATATAGATTTCAACGTCAATCACGCAAACATCCTAAACAATTATCCATCATCAACACGTAATGGTAGGACCCAAAACTATATAAGATAAAGATATAAACGCCACCACCTGAACATTCAGTCATTGATGATTCATATACATACATATATATATATATATATACATTTATAGCATAGAGCTAGCTTCACATAATAACATATATGTTGACTTTATTAACAAAAACGCCATCATGAAGCTGTGGATGATCTAGTGGGAGAGCAAAGTTTGGAATGTGAAACATGAGTATCTAAAGATAGATTTGAAAGATAAATACGATTGTGATACGTGGGCCATGCATATACATTTATATATATATATATATATAGTAGTGGGATTGACGGTGTTATTATATAGGTCTAGTTTTCTCCATCTCTTTGTTTGGGATCCAGGAATCTATATTTATGAGTGTGTTTGCATGCATGAAAGTTTTGACTTTTAAGAGAAAGAGAGTGAGTGAGAGATGAAAACGGTGGGTGATCATGTCGGCTCCTGAAATTGGGCTACAGAAACAGTGTAATGGATAGAATTAGGGAAATTAAGGGTAGAAATGGAAAAAAAGTAAAATTTATATATATTTAAGGGGGAGAGATAGAGAGAGAGAGTGATAGTTTAATATATAGGCATATTTTTGTAGAGCAGTTGGAGTAGAACTTGAAGATTCACGAGGAAACAGAGATCGATGGAGATGGACTAGTAGTTGTTATATAGGCATTTTCTATGTAGTTTTGGGTCATTGGGTTTCGTTCCATCTCTGAGAGGTTTGTCATTTCAAAAACAAACCTCAAATCACCATTCAAATAATTCTTTAATTTAATGGAATATTTATTCTCAAAACCATGCATGCATGCTAATTTAAGGAAGCCTGGCATGTGCATAGTATATTTATATTATATTATATTATATATATATATATATATATATATACAGCACATGCACACAAGTGTTATCTGTTATGCATGCAGACGCACTGGTTAGAAGGTATGGTCAAGTGATCAATGTTGGAACAGAGCTATCTATACGTACGTATATATTTATACAAGTACATAGTATATAATTAGAAAATTAACAGGAATGTCCGTATTAATAATTAAAATTTAAAAAATATTCACGTACTCAAATGTGGACTGCGGATATTTCTGTCAACTTTGAAGTTGTGAGTATGAGTCGTTTATCTTCTTTTTAATTTTAGAACTCCTTGTCATTGGATTAAAAAGGAGAACAGTTTTGTTAAATGTCATTTTTGTGGTGTTTTGCAAGAAGGATGTCTTCAATCATTGTTAAAAAACCAAGTGGCCCATACATGTATCATCCAGACTTTTCTAACCTAATTCAGCTTACACACTCAGATTGATGCAACTGCATGGAAAATAAGTTTTTTACATTCTTATATATAACAATGTCAGTATGTTTAAGTCAAATCAGTTCCCAATTATTATTTTGTTTAAGTAATCTTATGTTAGAAATTAATATTTTATTCCATATTAAATTTTTTAGGATTTGTATCACCAATGCTCCATAAACCTTTTCCATAGTCATATTTTTTCATAATTTTTTTTTTTTGCTTCATAACCTCTGAATTTTATAATTGTTGGAGCTATAATTCAAATTCTTAACATGGTTGATATGTTAATATTTAATAGTTAGGCAAAGATACTGAGCTGAAAAAAATTAAAATTAAAAATAATTTTTTAAAAATGGCTGGGAACCTCTCTCTCTCTCATTTTTTTAAATTCTGTTAATAAATAATTAAAAATATTTTTTAAGTTTGTTTCATTCACTGCCCTTCCCAAACCGTTGTTAAGACATGACTAGCAAATGAAAAATGAATTTGCCTTTTTTATTTTACTTCCAATTTAGAGTTGATTGACAGATTTAAGTAACAATGATAAATTCTAACTAAAATTAACTTAACATTTGAACTAAATAATTTATAATTGAAGAGAAAATCAAAAACCAAAAATAAAAATATTATCAAACAGGGCTTAATTGTTACGTTTACCAAAAGTTTAAAGTAGATATTGTTCATAAACAAACTTTAAATACCAAATTATTCACACACAAAAAAATAAATAAGTAAAAAAGAGAGAAACTTTAAATATCAAAGTGTTATTATCAACAATTAATTGAGAGGAGAAATTTATATAATTGACATCTTAATATTGATATATATATATATATATATTACTGCAATTGTACCCAAAAAAAAATCAAAGAAATTAATAAAAGCGTCTCGTGGGATTGGCCAAAACTGTTCAATGTTCAATGCTCAATTCATTGAACAAAAAGAAGAAGAAGGAAGGTGATATTAAATTAAACGAAAGAAACACACCAACACAAAAATTAAATAATAATAGTAATAATAAAAGCTGCTCCAATCATGCAATTTGAATTTAAAAAAAAAAAAAATCGCAGCAACACCGTACCATGCTCCCACATCACATGCATCACGTCCTTAAATTTCAACATGCCTCCATTTCCAAACACAATATCGCACACATAATTTCCCTAAAAAAATAAAGACCAAAAAACCAATTTACCAAAATGCACTCACTATCCGCCCCCATCAAGGCCTCCAAACGAAGGGCATTTCAATCAAATCAGACATAAAAATAGACAGACACAAGAGTGAGGATAGGCGGAGAGACAAAGCGCAATCCATTGGGCCCCCGAGTTGTTCTCGGGTCCTGTGTTCCCAAAATGTACACACTCACTCTCTCTCTCTCTCCTCTCCTTGGGATGTCCGCAACCGAAACTCTCTCTCTCTCTTTCTCTTTCTCTCTCTAACATTTCTTCGATTTGGTTTTTGTTTTATTTTATTTGTAGTTCTCTGTATAAATACACACAACACATGCAACAACTCCCTTACGCACCCTCCCATTTTTCTCTGCTTCTCTTTCTGTCTCACTTTCACCTTCACACAGATTCACTCTCTCTCTCTCTCTCTCTCTCTGTCTAACATGGCGGACTTAGATTTCGACTACCAAACCAAACCCACCAATAACACTAGCTCTGCTGCTTCTACTACTACACCCGCCACCCGCTTAAAGCTCTTCGGCTTCAGTGTCCACGAAGACGACGAGCCGGTCCTCCTAGATTCTCCCAAGACTACCCCTTCTGGGTCGCCGGAATCCGGTGGCTATCCGTCAACCGGCGGCGACCGGAAGTACGAGTGCCAGTACTGTTGCAGGGAATTCGCAAACTCTCAAGCACTTGGTGGGCATCAAAACGCGCACAAGAAGGAGAGGCAGCAGCTGAAAAGAGCTCAGCTGCAGGCCAGCCGCAACGCAGCCGTTTCATACGCCAGGAACCCCATAATCTCGGCTTTCGCGCCGCCCCCGCACCTCCTGGCTCCGGCTGGGCCGATGATGGTTCCGCCGCCGGCGTCGGCGAATCCCTCGTGGGTTTACGTCCCACGAGGGGCTCCGCCTTTCCACGTGTCGCATGGGTGTGTGTTTTCATCTGCAGCTGCGGCGGCGGCCAATGGTGGCAGGGGTGCAGGAGGGTTGTCGTATGCTGGCGGTGTAGGGGATTCTTCTGCATTAACGATGATGAGTTCCCAAGTCGTACATCAGAGAAGCCGGGTTCAAACGACGGTTGATGGGCCGTCGTTGAGTAGGTTCTCGAAAGGCGACGGTGGGCCCACTTTTGATGATGCATTGGGCTTGGACTTGCATCTTAGCCTTGCGCCAGCTGCTCCTTGAAATAATGGCTCGATTAGGCTTCAATTGGTAGCTTGGCTTGGCTTGGCTTGAGTAGGGACAAAATTGGAAAATGGTTAGGTGGCTCAGGGCTGGCTGGCTGATTGATGAGCTCTGGCTCAGTTTATATTCAGTTGAGGAAGCTGATCGATGTTTATTTTACTGGTGGGATCTTTTGTACATTTTTTTTAAAAAAATTAATTAATTTATTTTTTTGGAAGAAAGTGATTTTACTAGCTTTCTCAAATTTCTCTCACTATTTTGATAATTTCCCATCAAGCTCTAAATTTATGTATGTAGTAGGTGTACATGTTAATGAGCTATGTAAAATGTGTTTTGTGATAGACACCAATTTTAATTCTAATTTTAAATCAATGAATTTGAGCGTGATTGATTCCCTGGAAAATTCCAAAGTTGTTATTACAAAATGGTAGGAGATTTTCTCACTGAAGAACTCAACCAAGCTTTTAATTGAATGTACTATTTGTCTGAAGTAATTAATTAGTCTTAAATTCTTAATTAAGATCAAACTTAATTTCTATTTCTTTAATCTTCTCTTGCATGCCAATTTTCTTAAAATCCATTCAAAATGTGGTAATGTTGAATGTTTAGGAAAGACAAATTATTATCTATATATACGTAATATATGTATATGTTGGAATTACGCTGGCCAAGGAATGACATAAATATATATATAGTGGGGTTAGGGTATTTAATTAAGTTTTGTTTTGTCCCAAGAAAAAAAAAAGGAACATGTAGACGGCATATATTTATTACTCGCCATTATTTGATATGAATATGTACATCATCTAAATATGAATTAGAGCTTCAATTCTGGATATATCCAACATGGAAGGAATCTGCAAGAAGTTAAAAAAGGCACAGCTAATTTTTTGAAGGTTTTATCATTATCAATTAATGTTTAAATAATCAAAAGCTAGGCAATAAGCCCTTTATATATTTTGTCAATAAAGAACCAAAAAAGTGGTTGCATATTTACAAGTACAGTGTTTCACATTAATTTGAACTATAAAACAAAGTACAATGCAGGCTCATGAGAGTGTATACATATATATATATTAATTTGAACTATAAAACAAAGTACAATGCAGGCTCATGAGAGTGTATATATATATATATATATATATATATATATATATGTATGTATGAAAGATGGACATATATAATTAACTAAATTTTTTTTTTCTGTTTTGCATATATTTTTCAATATCGATCACTCTTGTTTTATCTTAGATATGGGAGTTGTCAGTTGGAAAATAAGTCTCTGGTGTAAGGACAAAATGACATGTTTTGATATAGTAAACAAGTACAATTACAATTAACCCACACCAACTATATACTATAGAATAAAGCACATTGAATAATATATATATATATATATATATATATATATATATATATATATATGCAAGTATTTTCATTTGGCTAGATGATCAAAACTAACTCTAGAAAATTCATTAATTACTCCAATTTGGTTCAGCTAAAACTCTTTTTTTGGTTTTAAGAATTTCTATAAACTATTTTGACATTGTGTTTGCTTAATGGGAAGACAATGTATATATATAAAAATATTAATATCAAAGTACATAAATATATATTTATAAGGAGATGGAAGGTGAGATATCATTTTGCAAATTAAGAGAGTTAGTCTCCAAAGAACTCCAACTAACCCTTTTGATGATTTATTGGGTGCTTTCTTTTCACCTCACATCTTGACTAGAAGAGCTTAGAGTGGTGGGGATGTGGGACCAATCACATGCAAACCAATCTAGCCTCAAAAAAAATTGAAATCAAAAGCGTCTGATTGGATGAGCTGACAAGAGAGAGTTTTTCTCAAGTATAGTAAGTCAAACACCACGATCTTTCATTGTCTCCTATAATTAAGTGAGATTGATATGAGAGGGTCTAATAGGTTGGTTGCTGTCCAAACAGAAACCAAGCTGATAAGGGGGAGATAGAGACTTAAATTGGTTCACAAAAAAAAAATCAAAAAAGAATTTATTATTATTATAAAAACAGCTTTAAACAGATGTAGTTCTTTCAATTTTCTGCAAACTAGCTACAAGAGAGAGAGAGAGAGAAAGGGTCTTTGGCTTGTGGGTACAACAAAGTCTTACGTGTAGGCACGAAAACAAGATAATGCATGCCAAGCAAGCACCCTAATGAATCATTATTCTTATATATATATATATATAAGGTTTTAATTCCCACAAGTCTCAAGAAAATTGATCATATTTTTGGGTCAAAAGGCAGGTGGCACCCCCAAAATGGTACTTTTTTCGGTGCAAAGTTGGCTTACAAACTTAAAAAGTTGTCACATATATTATCTATCTATCTATATGTATTCTATATATGTAACATATAGGGTCGGTTTGTTTTAGGCATGGTCAAGTTATATATGTGATCCATGAGCACCCAATAAAAAGGAGCTAGGATTTGTTTAAATGGCTGGTGGGTAGTGCTCATATCATTGACCTTTCTTTTGGGGCAGGTGGTGGGAATATTGTGGGTAAGATTCTACAAGAAGAAGAATATATATGCTAGAGATTTTAATTTGATTGGATGCTTTAAGGGTTTTATGTTTTCTATTTCTTTCCTTTTATCTCATTTTCTTTCTTTTCTTTCCTTTTGGCATGAAATTTTGATGATTTGGGTTTTGATTTGAGAGGGTGAGAAAAAGATAACAAAAGGGAAAGAGAGAGAGAGAGAGAGAGCGGGGGTTACAAGCATAATCATAGATTTGAAAAACTTGTGCGCTTGGAAAAAAGTTTCACACACTTCCTTAGAGCTTTTTTGACATAAGAGTTGCATACAAACACACTTAACTCTTTAGTGGTTGGTGAGGCCAAAAAAATAAAGAAGTAAAAATAATCATAAACTCATTCCCACAACTTTGCCTATATATTATATTACCTGTGGAATGGGCCCCATTGTTTAAGCTTCATGAATGCCATCAAACTGATATAGACATCCACTCACATCTCTCTTTCTTTCTAATAAACCTGGCTTGTCACAAGTGTGAGAGTCTCACTCCACTGAAGTTAGTCTCTTGATCAATGAAATAATATTAAGCAAAGCCAAAGTGAGAGTCTAACTATCCTTTCATTCCCTTAGTCACCATTATCCAATCAAACTTCAAAATGGGTTTCATTTCCTTGATCACCATGATCCAACCATAATCTAGAAACACTTATATATAATGCACGCCTTCAAATATGACAAATCCAGCAAATTAAGATTATATTATATATAATTAAGAACATATATATTATATATAAATGTATAGCTCCCGCACAACACACTCCAAGTTGATGTTCGGGACCATGTAAACATTGTTCTCAATATGGAAGTCATTTTTCCCCCAATTGCTACGTCCGTTCCACTTGGTTTCAACTTGATTGGCTTGGAAGAAAATGAAAGTTATTAACAATGGCATTCCTCTTATTTAGTTTTGTCTAATCATATATATATGTATATGCATGGGGTGTTCACAACCCTAGCTTGGCTTAGTGGAAGTCAGAAAACTAGTGCCCTTTAGAAAAATATATAAAACATTTAGGATTTAAAATACTTTAGTACTTGAGAGCCTTAATTTTTTTCTTTCAATTAAGTCACTCTAGTTTTCTATTTGATTCGTCTCCTCCAATTCTTTAGATCCTCACAAAAATATATCAGCACTATCCAAATTAGAGAAGAAAAAAGCATAGTGCACTAGTAATGCTACTATGATTAAGTTTTTCAACTTTATTTTTTAAATGATGTGGTGTAACATAAGTAGTTGAAAAATAAATATATAATATGTGAACTTTAAATGAAAGCTATAACTAAATTAATATCAATTGAGAAATAAAGCTGGATACTTCTTTCTATCCCAAACTTCATTTATATTTTTCGTTAGAATTTGAAGAAAGAAACATAATTGATTTAAATTAAAAACTAAAGGGATTCAATTAAAAAAAAATTAAAATGACCCTAAGGGAAATTTGGCTAAATTAGAGAGTGACAGTGTATTGGACGTAATTCATGTCCAATCACAAACTATGGACCAGTACTTTTGTGTGTATGGGTGGGTTTCGCCACCATTGATGTTCAAACAAGACTTGGAATTTGAGAGGTGGGTGGTGTTGTCTTTGAAGCTAATTAACTTACAAAGTAATTATTTTCATCTTTTCTTTTTTCTCCACCCTTCTGGAATTTGATTGGCGGGAAGTAGTTGCTCGTCTGTCTCCTACTTTGTTTATCTTTACTAGACCTCAAAACAATATTTATTATATAGTAATCAAAATAATAGGAACTTAATGAAACCGTATGTAATAAATTAGTAGTTTTTATTCACTATTATTGATCATAGATTATTAATAATAACACTACCACCAAAAGTTAATCCGGGTGTGTAACAAAAGTTTATATGTCATGCATCCAAAAAAATTATTGATTGATTATAAAAATTTTGACACATACTCACCCACATGTATTTAAGAGGTATTCTAACCAGCTAGTCTGCGCATGTATGCACACAGTGCTTGTTTTGTCTTTAATTGATAGGACTGAGATTTATATTTTGTATATATATAAGAACTAATTAATATAATAGATTCTTATGATATTGCGATTAGAAATTAACATTTGGTGTGTGTACATAATGTTTTGAAGAGACATAAGGTGAGATCAATTTGGAGTTTTTTTTTTTTTTTCCAAGAGAAATATTTAATTCCATTTTGGAAATACCTTGAAAGAGTGAGGGAGAAAGAGAAACTGCTTTACTTTGCGAGTTTGAGAGGCATTATTTGATACTAATAGTGATGTGTTATATAGAGTAAGTACATGAGGAAGTGCCTCAATATTTATGCAGAAAAGATTGGCATCTCTTAGTACTATATTATATAATATATGTGTGTATGTAGAATCATGTGGCCCAATGCCAAATAGCAAGAAGCAATGTCCTTGTCGGGTATGCCAACAAATTATAAACTCAAAAAATAATACAAGGCTAAGTTCCACATAGGAGACCTAAGGGTATGTATGAAAGAACTAAAGTGTACTATGTCATACATGTATAGTAGGGTAGGGCTCTCTATCAATGAGTCTTTTTTATATATAGAGGTTTTAAAACTCTCTGAAAACATAAACAAAGAGGTCGACTTTTCAGTTTTTCAATCTTTTTATGGGATTCGGATAGTCCCACAAACAAAACCAAAATCACTTTTCCTTTTCTAGTCATATTCATTGGATTTTGATGCTTCATGACAATCTTCCAAACCTTGTCAATAACCCAAGACATATGATTCCCCAAAGATATGTCACAATTTTTTATTTTTTTATATGGTCCCTACTTCGAGGTGTTTGGTAGCTTGTAGCTAGCAACCCTGTTATCATTTTTCATCTTCAAATTGATTGATCAGGGACTACCAGAGGGTAGTAAACCTTCAAAATATTAATGTAAATTGTGCATTGATTAATTAACTACTTAAATTAATGTGCTCTCAAATCTACCAAGTTTTGGACCTATCATTCCAAGCAGGATGATCTTAGTCAATATGAGCTGTCTCTAACTTAGGAACGTATATATGCTATATATGTAATTTTTGTGCACATGTATCATATATTACTACTTTCAAAGAGTACTAAAAAAGCCATCATGTTTACTTTCGATTTCAAATCTTAATTTATACTTAAATTACTATGTTAATGTTATGAACAATGGTATATTGTGCTAGGAATCGACCATGCAATTAATATAGATTATTGAATTATCATTGTTCCTAAAACTTTTTTTTCTTTTTTTATCAAAATTTGGTTTCAAAAGTTTAAAGGGATGAAAAGTGAATTCAATTGATTATTTATATTATTTTTAACTCAAATGTCTCTGTGATATGACCTTAAGAAAAGAGAATTAATATAAAAAAATCCACACAAAAAGTCTCATGATCTCCAACTATTTGCCCCCAGACCTAGTGTTTCCAAAGTCCATGTTGTTGATCTGTATGGCATCCAAGACAGTGGTACCTATCAAGTGGCCAACTTCTTTTAATATGCGACTTTTTTTGTCTGCATTTTCTGAGAATGTGGATTCAATGTCATGCATGTTTTTTCTTTCCCTTCAAACCAATAACTTTGCCAATATATGTAATGTATGTATTATAAGCCAAAGTTACACAAATATAATATATATGGTACTCGTGGCTGCAGCGTGATTTTGTTTGAGTCTCGAAGCACATACATTTAGAGTTTCATTATGAATTTGGCTAGACACATGTAGAAAGGTACATGGTTCTTTAAGAAGAAAAGACAAATAGAGTAAATAATAAATGTCTATAGTAGTTGCAATACTCAAATTTTATGACCCACATAGTTATACATATATACACACACATATGTATTATAATATACGAGCTCATGTGGTACTTCCCCCAGAAAATTGATACTATTACAATAGTTTGTATGTACGTTTATAATAATAAATTTATAATAAAGAGAAAACCTACCCCAATAGTCTTTTCATAACCAAACCTATGCAAAACTTAATATTGACAGAAGTAGATCATATATAGCTTTTGGCCTTTGGATCCAGGCATAATGGCGTTAAAACCCTTGGAAAGAAATAAGATTATAAAATATGTATTCTATAAGAGAACCATGCTCTCAACTTACATAAAAAAGTTTATGATTGTGGATTCCACTCTAAAATCCATTTATAGACCTTATTTATATGCATTTAAAATTAAATATTTCTTAAAAATTTCTAAACTTCTAGATAGGAGAAATAAAAAGAGTGAAACACCTTTTCCGTATGGATGTATTCATTTTACAGACTTCTGAGGAGGACCTTGAATTTGTGTGTTTTGTATATTAATTCAATTAAAGTCCAAGTGAAAGTCAATTAAGCCTACTGTAGTACTTGTGAGTCAACACAAAAAGTTAGCTGGGAATCAAATTCCAACTTTGAGCCATTAATTTGTTGACCTGGATTAATCAAACACAATATGGATTTAATTAAGCATTGGGTTGTGTAGCTCAATATCATTCAAATATTTTCTTCAAAAAGAGCTTTGTGGACAATTTATGAGATTACTCATTACAAGCTTAATTATGCATGCCTCTAAATACCCTATTTTCAACAATATCCAATCTCTTCTAATTTCTGTCGATGAAAGTTCATTTTTCTCATTTGAATTCAACATGGGCATCATTTATTTTTTCCAGAGATGATTAATTTTGGGATTTTCATTACATATGATGACAGCATGTTCTCCATGACCAAAACGCTTAGGTCAAATATCATCAAGTACACACACACATACACACAATATGGGCTACAAAAGCATGTGATTAACCTTTCATATTTCAAAACCACTTCATTCCCATAAATTATTCAAAACCAAGATCTCCTCCTTTTGTCAAACACAGATATACTATATGGTGGATCATGACCATTTTCTAGCCTAACCAAAGCAAGCCACACATGCTATAGCATTCAGATTTACAACCAATCAATCAAGCCACGAGTCAATTGTGGAAACGGCTTAGGTGGCTAAGACTATCTTGTCCTTAGTACCAGGTCTTTGGGGTTAGGCCAAAGTACTCGAATCAAAGCCATGGATATATAAGCAAGAAGATCACATGAGCATGAGTTGTAAGCTATACTAGGTCTTCAGTGTATGGGACCCAAACCCTTGTCCTCTAAGAACCTCTAGATAAGATTGTTGTGGTTCATGTGGACATTGGAGTCCAGAAATATGACTAATCTGATCAGAACCAACATTTGTACCTTACAAAACACACATGAACCTTTATTTTTGTTCCTGAGTTTCCATCCTCTAATAAGACTGTTCACAACCTCTGTGTAAAAGTCTCATGTGACCCTTTTGGAAGGACAACCTACAGGTTTGGTCCGTTTAAACAAATAAGGCAAAGTCGATCCCATCTATATTAGACTCAAATGGATGTATATATATAGATATAGATATAGACTAAATATCTACAGATTAATAGGCACAGAGAGAGAGAGCTTTTAAATATATATATATATATATATATATATATATGTATAGATATAGATATAGATTTAGGCTAAATATCTATAAACTATTAGACAGAGAGAGAGAGAGAGAGCTCTTTTAACGGAGAAAGAATCAAGAAGTAGTGTGATCTCTTTATGGTCCTAGAATATCTTCAAGTTGGACCTTCATGGGCAAGAAACAGTGTCCCTCTTTAACTGTAATCATAGTCGACACTGGCGGGTACGATGTACCATGAAAAGAAAACTAGGATATCTATCAGTATGGGTTTGAGTGAGTGGGCATGTGTCGTGTCTTAGGCTTTTGTAGGGTGTACTAAGTCCCAATATCTGTTTGTATATAAAGAAAAAACAAAGTGATATCTGTTTGTAGATGAGAAAAAACAAGGTGAAACCCTAGCTAGATGCTTAACATATGTCACCACTACATCCAGGTTTTTTGAGAAATGACAAAAGTTTGGTACTAGTATAAGTGTGAATGCCGTGTTTTACTAGACTGGTACTAGTCAACAAGTCTAGCTTACATGATGTCATGTTGACTTTGTACTAGGGAGGTCTTAGACATAAAAAAAATATATGGCTATGCTCGTAGACTTCAAATTGGACGGTGTATGATTTTTATCACTTTGGACACTCAAAATTGTTCTCATTTTGTAATCTTATAAGCAAATTGAAGCACACAAAAACCTATAGCATATCACTACTGAGATATATATATATATATATATATATATAAACCTAGCATCAAAATAAGTTCGTTCCTATAGTGCCTTCTATTCATGATATTTGGGCTAAATAGATATGTCTCATACCAAATGGAAAAATCCATTAACTGTGATAAAAACCGCCATTGAAGTCATTGGATGTAGAGTTTAGATGTCTCTGTAGATAGGAAATCCTTTCTTCACTACCCATTAATACACACCCCACCCTCTTCCTATGCAAATAGCTTGGGCCTCTTGTAGGCAGACCATTATAATAACCCAACAAACTGTATTGGTTTTCTTTGAAATAAAAATTCAACAGAGGTCATGACCAGCTGTGCGTGACAAGATAATGCTCGATATTTCTAAAATGTATTTCCAAAATATTTTGATTTAACTATTAATAATATTTGGTAATAGATTTTGATTTAACTATTAATAATATTTGGTAATAGTTTTTGTCTAGTTAATAATAGACAGAGATTAAAGAAAGATTGGAAGGAAGTAATTCGTCTCCTCTTTAAGTAACCCTTTCAAGCATTAAAAAAATATTGCCGCAAGATAAGAGTTGGGAGGGGAGTAGTGATCGTGAAGAAATAGAAAATCACCTGTTGTTCTTTAAAAATCAAGATCATTTATGGGCGAAGATATAGCAAAAATTAGTATGTTTAGTCATTGTGTACTTGCTTGTAATTGTCAAGATTGTCACAACTTGTGTACTTGTTTGTAATTGTCAAAATTGTCACAATTTAGATTAATATAATAAAGAAATTGCATGGAAAATATAGCCTATTGAGATAAGTCATTAACAAATATTTTATAAATAAATAAATTTATTTAGCAAATGATGGATAATTTTGTATAATTATTCAGATTTAGTTGGTTTTATTAAATAAGGTATCAACTATTTATAAATTTAATATAATTAAATGAATAGTTTTGAGATAAGTCATTAATAAATATTTTATAAATAAAATAAATTTATTTAACAAACGATGGATAATTTTATATTTGTTACTTAGGTTTGGTTTGGTTTTGTTAAACAAAGTATAACTATTTATAGGTTTACGCTAAGTTAATTCAATGAATGTTTATGATATATAAGTGAAATCAATCCACGTAAATCTTTAAGCATTTTATAATCTTCCCACCAAATGGTTATGATTTATACATGTGAATTAAATGGGTATGATTTATACATGTTGAATTAATATATAATAATAAAGGATGAAACATATAAAAGAAAATTAAAATTTTTTATTCATAGAGAATATTTTGAATAAAAAAAATTCTAGTTATATTTGATCTATATCATTTGATAAACAGGATATATATATATATATATATATATATATTGTTAAATTGGTAATTAATTTTAATGAGTCTTATTTGGCTTGTAACTCGGACATGATTTCTTTATTCAAGATGCCTTGGAATCAAAGGTTGATGAGATTGCATTACTGCAAAAGGAAAGTGAAATACCTATACAAGAATTGCTTGTCCATTGGTGAATCAACTGATGGGGTGTTATCTAATCACTCAGATTCTCCAATTCAGAGGCACAACCAAGCTTTGTCTTTCTAATTATTTTGAAGTCTTAAAAATAAATTCCTTTAAATTCTTAAAAATAAAAATGGTACGAAAGCTTAAGAATGTTATTAATTTTATTTTTCTTTATATAGTTTAAAATAATTATTACATTGTAAAAAATCAAAATTGATTAAAGATCATTACTAAAAGAAATGATTAAATATAACCGTGAACATATGAATTTTACATTTTGTGTAACAAAAAATTTACCTGTTATATATAATAAATAAGAAGTTTTCAAAACATAAATAATAATAATAATAATAATAATCAGAAGAGATTATTTATCGGATAAACAGGTAGAGACATCCAACTAGGTTGGCACGCCTCTTACCTCTGGCAGAAACATCTCAACTAGGTTGGTACCTCTCCAAACTCACAGCAAGCAATAAATTTTATTAAATTAAAAAAAAAGTATACATTAGTTCCAAAAGTTACAACAGATATGAAAACCTGTGATAAATCAACACAAATAAAAATTACAACCGATGTAAGAATCGAAAAGGGAACAACGACCATCGCCGGCCTCATTAAAACCTGAGAAGAGGAAAAACCCCAAATGGAGAAAATCTCAATCCAGAAAAAAGAGTGTTGGATAACGAAAGTACAATCAAGCTACTTGCTAAACCTATAGTTTTCACATCTATTGACATTCCTGTAATGCATAGAAGTACAAGAATCTAAAAGAAATAGCAATTTTCGACAAAGCATCCGCAACTATGTTTCCCTCCCTGAAGATGTGTGAAACCCGGAAATGAATGTTGAAAACATAACAAAGGCAGTTAACCCATCTTGCTTTATACCCACGGACGACGTCTTCTCGACGAATGAGTAAGTTGGCGACGTAAGTAGAATCGCACTCCAGCCATAAGTGATCCCACTCGAAATCTCTAACACACTCAATGGCAGTAATGACACCCAATAGTTCACTTTCAAAGGTATAACACGAGTTCAGAGGGACTACAAAACTGCCTTTAATGAAGCCCCTACTAGTAACAAAATACCCACCGCATCCACCTGGGCCTAGATAGCCATCAGCAACACTGTTGGTATTAACCTTCAACCATCCCATCGGTGGGGGAGGCCAAACCATCAGAATAATCTTTGAAGCCCGAGACACAGTACCTGCAACCCCTAAACTCCTGAAGACTAGAAGATCACCAATAGAGTTGTGCATCGTACCCTTTTGAATAGCATTTGCTTCCCTAGTCGAAGCCCAAATAAAAGCCAGAGGCGCGCTAAGGGAATGAAGACAATACTAAAATGCTCTTGATTCCGAGCAAACCAGATAGCAGAGAGTGCACTCACAATAGCCATAGTCCATAAATTGAAGATCTGGGTGCTTAAGGAAGCCTCCATAGCCTTCTCAAATATAAAAACCACCGAACCCGATGCATCCAAACTGATCCCGAAAGTAGCCCTCAAGCAATCCCAAATGGCAGCAGCGTAGGGGCAAGTAAAAAAAAGAGGAGAAATAGATTCTGAATATTTGCCACAAATTCTACATTTGGAGGATATAAATAAACCCCTCCTAATCAAGATGTCATCGGTAGGAATACTACCTAGGAGAAGACACCAAGTAAATATCGAGCGGGCCAGAGGAATGAAAGTCTTTCATATGTGTCTAACCCATACCGGTGGTGAAGCCATCGTAAATTGTCGAAGATAAATGTCTCGACAGGAAATGGTACCTGAGACTGAGTGAGCCCAAACTCTCTCATCCGGCCTATCCATCACAGTCTCCACATTCTCAATGCACATAGTCAACTGGGAAATGCTGCACAGAAACTCGTCAGAAGGTTCCACACTCCATCGAATCGACCAGGTCACCAACTAAAATGCCCGGATCACATAAATCTCCAAAGTTATGAAGTAACTCAATAATAGGTATCCCCAGCCAATTATCAACCCAGAAACGTACCCTAGAATGAACCCCGATGATCCAAATCGCATCCCTCAAAAGAGTAAGATAGAGCTGTCTCAGAGGAGGCCAAATCGAAGAAGCAACATAATACAAAGGGTTCAGCTTCCCTAAAAAACGAGCCCGAAGAAACCAAAATACAAAGAAATCCTTATTCATCAACTTCCAGGCAAGCTTGTTCAACAAAGCTTTATTAAAAGTGACTAGATTTTTTAGACCTAATCCCCCCTGTTTAGTAGGTTGGCAACAGACAGACCAAGCAACTGAGACAGATTTTTGAACCAATATAGATCCGGTCCATAAGAAGTTCCGAATAGCCCTGTTGAGAGACTTAAGCAATCCCATAGGCCATTTGTATACCATAAAAGTATGAACAAACTTGGAGGTAATAACGAAGTTAATCAAGCACAACCAACCTGCCAGAGAGAGAGTGCGACCTTTCCATACGGCTAACTGCTCCAAAATGCGATCTGCGATAGGGTGAAGAATAGTCTGAGTGGACTTCCTTTAAATAAAGGGACCCCAAGATAAATAAAGGGTAGAGACTCCAAAATCTTGGCCCGAGGCTGATGAGAGACACCAGAACCAAAATATATATGAGATTTATCCAAGTTAACTACCTGACCTGATAAACATCCATAGAGATGTAGGGCAACGAAAGCACCGTTCAAATTCCGATAAGTCTCTTTACAAAACAGAAGCACATCATCGACATATAAAAGATGAGTTGGAGATGAGAAATTCCTCGGGAAGGAAATCGGCAGGAGGGAACCCTGAGAAACCATCCGGACAAGAGCTTGCTCAAAAAATCTTTGATAATGCCAAATAACAAGGGAGATAGCGGATCACCTTACCGAACCCCTCGCGAGCAACCAAAGTAACCCTTCGGAACCCCATTAATCAAAACCGAAATCTTCGCTGAGTTAAGAATCGATCTTATCTACAAGCAAAATTTAGTGCAGAAACCAAACCTGTCCAAAACTGTCAGAAGAAAATCCCAACTCATCGAGTCAAAAGCCTTACGGATGTCTATTTTCAAAGCCACATTACCTCCAAAAACTTTACTGTCGAGGTGGTTGACACAGTCTGAAGCAATCGCAATGTCATCCTCCACGTTTCTACCTCGAATGAAACCAAACTGATTATCAGAAACAATTCTGGAAGCAATCCCCGCTAGTCGATCCTCTAAAATCTTTGAAACCACTTTGAAAGGAAGTTTCCCAACATGATAGGACGAAATTTGTCCACTAAGTCCACATCTTGAACTTTCGGAAGAAGCACCATGAAATTAGAATTGAGGCCCGGATGAATGGCTCCCGAGAGGAAAAAAGATCTCACCGCATCTACCACATCAGAATGAATAAAATCCCAGCAAGTCTAAAAAATGAACCTGGAAAGCCATCAGGGACTAGGGCGCTAGTCGGGTCCAAGTTGAACACTGCCTGTTTAACCTCCTCAGAATCGGGCAAACCGGTTAAGAGTAAGTTATCATCTGCAATTACTAAACTCAGAATGATCCCATCTAAACTGAAGAAGTTCGTATCAAGAGTCTTATCGGCCTAAAATAAAGATCTATAGTAATGCATGATATGACTCCTAATGGTGGTCTCATCTGAAACATTAACCCCTTGAATCGACAACGAAGACAAAGGGCGCTGAGATTTGCGAACCCGAAGAAGTGAATGAAAGAATTTTGAGTTACGATCACCATCCCTCAACCATTTGACATGACACTAATCCCAAGCTTAGTTTTTTTGAAAAGCAGAGCTTCATCAAGCGAGACCTGAGTAGCAGCCTCCTCAGCTAATCTCTCCTTAGTGAAATCTTTCGTTCCAATAATGTTCTGCACTGAAAGAATTTTTCTCGAGCCAAAGTAATTTTCTCATGAATATCACCGAAGACATCCATGTTTCAACCCCAAAGAGCATACTTTACCTTTTTCAATTTAGCAATAACCCGATGGAAACAACTATCTAGAACCTCCAAATAAGAATCAGAGCAAAAATACCTGTCCAATTTGCTTTGAACATACCCACGGATCCCACGCCAACCCCAAGTGAAAAAAGCTCTGTGAGTATCAATAGGTAACAAACCTACAGCTTCCACCGTGACCTGAAAGTCAGTACAAGAAGAGTGGATAAAGGGACCACCACCTAACCTCTCGTGTGCACCCAAAATAGCATTAAAGTCTCCAATAATAGCCCACGGATGATCAATAAAACCAGTCGAATTACACAAAACTGTCCAAAGATTTTTCCGACGTTCTGGAAAAATACTTTCATACACAAAAGAAAGCACCTACCGACCTCCGACCCTCGGAATATCCACATAAATAATTTGCTCCTCATTGAGTAAAATCCTAGCATCCTCCAAAGAACGAGAAGTAAAGACCCACATGGTGGGCAGAACAACTGAGCTATTAGCAAAAATAAAATTCATATTTAATGAAGACCAAAAAGAGTGTGGAATCGTATCAAAGGCGACCATAGGCTCCACTAAGCATAATAGAGTAAGGTTATGGCAACGATAAAAATCATATAAGACTCTCTAAGTATTTGGGTTACCGAAACCCTTACAGTTTCAATAAAGAATATTCATTGATTACCGTACTTAGTGGCCCGAGTCGTAGGCTTGATCGGTCCTGCGGTTGGTTGTTCCTGACGCCTTTTAGCCTGTTCTAATTTTGTTAGTCTTTCAGGCTTTCTTTTAACTGTGGTCCACGCATTTTGATCCTTGATTTCATATACCGAATGTTCCAAGGCTACTAGATCAAGGTTTTGTTGAGCCGCGTCAAGAGCCGTAACTGGGTCATAGAGTACCATGGTTGTATCCATATTGATATGACCCCCAGATATGGACCCATCTTGATCTAGAACCTGCATGCCTGAAATATCATGTAAAAGTTTGCCTTCCTGAACTGGTAGCTCATCATCTAAGTCATCAAATGAGTCATTCAAAGTTGCGACCGTATCCGAACGATGAACCATTCCTTTATCTAAAGGAACTGTTTGGACACTCTTTCCCTTAGTATTGTCCTGAGCTGCATGATCAAACTTTGAATCTGAAATCACTATCCCAGTATCAACCATTGTCGAAGGAGGAACCTGAACTGAATCCGTCTGAGGTGCAGAGTTCGGAGGCTTAGGTCTATATATCTGAGTAACCTATTTTGTTTACCCTGACCCTTTTCTGAGGACTTCGCCACTTTGGGAGCCCGGTTGGGCACTGTATTACATCTGCCCACTGAATGACCAATACTATGACAGTTGCTGCAAAATTCCGAAAATCTTTCATAATCTAATTGAACTTCAATGCATGAGTCCTCGGTTTCCAATAATAGAGTTTCGGGGATAAAACCTGTCAAATCCACATCTATAAGAGCCCGAGCGAAGTGTCCAAAATTACCTGATCAGGTTGCGCTATCAATTTTCAAAGGGACCTCAATTCCTCTTGCAAGATCAAATATAATCTGTGGATGTCAATATTTCCAACTCATATTGTAAATTCTCACCCAAATCTAAGCATGCGTGGTTTTTTGCATCGCCGGATTGAAGTTCTTAACCCAAGCTTGTAAACGGACAATCCCCGATTTCAAATTTAGCAATCCATAAGACCACACTTTCTGACGGTCCTCCATGGAGAATAAAAGAACCTGAAAATATCTCCGCCCTAATGAAATTAACTTCCATTTTTCCAATTTCCATATATTTTGAAGTTTCAACTTCCATCATATTTCCATGGTTTATCTCCTTTAGGGAGAACAACTCAAGCAATCAAAGAGAATTGACACAAATTGATACGTTCTTTATAAGCGTTGTCGTTAATGCGGATTGACACAAAATTCCCTTTCCTAGTTGGTACATTTTGATTGATGATTATCACCGTATTGACACCACCACTAACAACAGATGCAAAAGATAGTTGTTTGTTATTCTCTTGCATAGGTACTGACTTGTTTAGAGTGCCTTGCATAGGCACAGGCTCCTTTGAAGCATCTTGCCCTGCCTCAGTTGGAGTATGCAGCAATACTGCATTGCCACGATTAGCAATTTGAGCAATGCCTCCTGCAATATTATCTAACCCATCCAAGCATTTCCAATCCAGAATAAATTTTGCCATAACTCAAAAAGCCATAACAGATTTCACCAAATTATACACACATAATTTTCCCAGAATTAAAAAGGAGTTTTCACCACACCAAACACAACCAGATTCGAAGAAGATACAAAGCCGATTACCAGTGTATTTTAGTCATATCACATCAGAGTTGGAAGGAATTTTCAAAGTACAAGATGACCAACCCACAACAATCAACTCCTCCAAGATGATCAACCCCTTTAGAGAACTTGAGAAATTCCACAACAGAACAACTACCAGCCCACTCACTCAAACCCGAACAAGAAAGCTCCACACATCGAGCAACTCCCCGTGGCTGAAATATATGCAGCTCGAGCTCTACACACGGACATCGATGATCTCCAACCAAGCAAAGTCGCGAACCAGTTGATTTTAAAGGCCCACGACACCACCCACGATCCACTCTTTAAGAACTCGTGAAGTTGGAGACCTTGGCAGACGATCGTAGATCATGATCCAACCCCAGAAGATAGCAAGTCTTGCACCAGCGCACGCAAGATCGACGGCCCAAGCCAACTCACCAAATGTTAGGCAACTTCAGCTAATTGCGAATCGTGGGCTCACTGCGAACTGGTCCACTGCTCACCTCACGGATCAGCAGCTTCAAATGCCAACTCTCTGTCTCTTCCTCCAGATCGTCGCGATTCCAGCTTGAACAACGAGCGATGATGGCGATCCACCTCAACTGAGAATGAACTTGTTGAAGACGACGCCACCCGAAGACGGAATCGCCTCTCTCTAGAATCATAAATAATAATAATAATAATAATAATAATAATAATAATAATAATAATAATAATAATAATAATAATAATAATAGAAAAAGTATTTAGAATAGAATTTGGTTGAAAAAGTATTTAGAATAAAATTTGGTTGGGCCCTTATTTCAGTGTAATAATAATAATAGAAGAAAAAGTGTTTAGAATAAAATTTGGTTGGGCCCTTGTTTCAGTGGGGGCCCTAGGCAAGGCCTTTTAGCCGGTCCTGATTCCCATCTAGACTCAATTAAAACCCAGCGATTATGAGCTTCCAAAAATGAATCCACTTGGGTAATGCAAAACCATGCTTACAACTGCCATATTTTGAATGTGTACAATCTAATATTTGCATGTTGGACTCGGATGGAGTGTTGGGATGTGTATATTCGTGTCCTAAGTGTCGGCTTTTTTGTTTTTCAACAAACATACCCTTAAAACAGTATAAATTTGTACTAATAAGGTTAATTGTATAAGCATCCAATTGACTACCTCTGTGCCTCTTGTATACCTATAATTTTGCATAAAAGAAGTTTGCATTTCCGGTGAAACCTCGGTACAACAAACGGAGCAAAACAAGCAGAAATTAATTGATGAGTTTAGATTCCTTTGACTGCATTATATAACTAAGGGTTATAAACCCTAATTCCTTTGCTGTATTGTATAAAACATGTTGGAATTTGCTTCACAAGTTTAGATGAAGGTTTTCAAACCAAAGAATGTTTCAACAGGTACAAGGATGTCCACAATCATGTTGAAACACAAGGTTCCTTTTGTTGTCATTCAACTGGTGCCACTGGCCGTTCTGGTTCTACAGGGACACAAGGTCTCCATAATGTTTCTTTCCCGACATCCATGAGTGCAATGCCCTTAGTCGTCAATTCAGCTCTGATCTGATCACTCCTAGCGAAATCTTTGTTATTCCTAGCCACTGTTCTTTCTTCAATCAAATGCAGCACATCATCTTCGACCAACCCAGCTCTTATAAGTGCCCTTTCTTTCAACTGTTGTAAAACCTGTCCAGCACAGATCAACCTTCAATTTGATGAACTTAATAATAAGCTTCGAACTAACACAAAACGGGCCATGGAAACTGTATCACCTCAGAATACGTATGAGAGGACAGCAAACCCAGAACATTCAGAACTTCTTTAACTTCTTTATTCAACTCAACAAGGGATTGAATTGTTGATAATTGTGCTTGCTTTTGCTGCTTCTTCTGGAAAATGTTAAATTTTGTTATTCCAGACAAAAACACCAGTAGAGAGAATAAAAGAGAACATCCAATTATTACCTTCAGAGTGTTCAAAGAACTGTTTATTAACTTCAAGGCGTCTTGAAAAGCACCAGTCAATATATGTGAAGTGTTCAAATCATCAGACATTTTAGTCTCAAACTCAGTACGTAGCTTACTGATGCATTCTTGGGCAGCTGGGGTAATTTTTACAGTTTTGCCCTTTTGTTCTGTGCCTTCCTTCACATTCCCTTCTTGAAATGGGGATAGAGCATCCTCACAATCTTGTAGAGTCTAACAATTGAAAAAATCAGACCATAATATACTAGACTCGAAAAAAATGGATCCATTCTGTGCATGAGTGCACACACATGTCTAGTCTTCCATGTGTACATCAAGTAGGGAAAATAAAGCAAAGAAACCATGCACCAACAGAAATCCCTAGGAATCTTTTAACAAATAGAATTTACCTTCCAAAAACATCAGCATTTCCCCACAACAGTCAGTTTATATTTTACAGCCAACACATTATTCACGTAAATGACATTTCACATTAATGACATATAAACAATATGTATATAGAGTAGATGATCTTTAAAACTTGATGAAAACTTGAGTACCATACCTAGTAATTAGGTACATATTCAATTAGGGATATTACCTCACCAGCTGCTACAAAATTGTAGGCTACATAAGGCAAAGGACATTCTACATATCAATATGGTCCCAAATTGTCAGTGTAGGTGTAAAAGTATGAGACATATTTCTATGATATAACAATATAGCTGGTAGCCAGGCAAGTCTATACAGGAATAAGACAGTTGAACTTGCGATCCATCTAGAGGAAATTTGATAAAACATAGAGAGCAAGATCGCAACAACACCTTTGTTGCCAGTGATACTGCCATTAATAGCAATTATATTTTCTGAGAAAGTAAGAAAATAACTACAGGGCATTTGTAACAGCATAAGGACCTCAGGAAATGAACCAGGAATACTTACTATTTAAGCATAATGTATCTACTAGTTACTAAGTTAAACACCAATATGCAGATCAGCTCCAGCTAGAGGAGGTACTGCAATCAATCCTAAATGGGATTCTACAAACAGTTTGGCCTAGCACCCAATTAAATGAAATACTAAAATTATAAAAATAAATTAATTAATTAATTAATTAAAGTATTTATTCCAGGAAAGAAAATGTCTTAGGGATCAGTAACTTAACAGATGCATGCCTGTTGACTTTACCTATTGACTTTGTAAGGACTCAGCGAGCAAACTTTGAAACCATCAAAAATTATTCAGATTGTAGAAAAGCTTCAAACCTGATATATGTAATATATAGCATCAGATGACATCTCCAGTTGTGAAACTGTGTAATTGAGAGGCGACCGATAGTGTGCACTCAACACAAAATGTCTCAAAGCCAATGGATGGTATCTTTTAATAATCTGCAAGAAAAAGTAAAAACACACTAATTGCAATTCGCAACAATGCAGAAGTTCTTAAAATTAAAATCATCAAGCCAAGCAATCCAAATTTTACCTCTCGAATTGTGAAAAAGTTACCCAATGACTTTGACATTTTCTCATTGTTATTAGTAACATGTCCGTTGTGCATCCAGTAACTCACATTGCTCTCCTGGCATGCAGCACAGCTCTGGGCAATCTCGTTTTCATGATGAGGAAAAATTAAGTCAATTCCACCACCATGAATATCAAACTTGAAGGATAGATAATGTGCACTCATGGCACTGCACTCAATATGCCACCCAGGTCTTCCAGGGCCCCAGGGGCTCTCCCAACTTGGCTCACCAGGCTTTGCAGCCTGCAAAAGTTGAAGAATATGAGATACTGAAGGCTACTACAAACCAATATTAAAAAATTAGGTAACTTTCATAGCCTCTAGACCTTCCACAAGGCAAAGTCAGCTAGATTCCGCTTTCTTGGGTCAGGCTCAACTCGCTCACCAGCTCTAATTTTTTCCAAATCTTGTCCAGATAATTGGCAATAATTTGGGAATTTATCAACTCCAAAGAATACATCTCCATCAACCGCATATGCATAGTCATTTTTAATGATCTGCAAAGTTGAAAAATCATTCAAAATTTGTGAAAAAGGCACTGCTGAAAAAAAAATGGAAAAGAAAAGAAAAAGTAGTATTTTAAACACATATCATGACTCCCATTATAATTCTAGACTAGAACTAATTAATGTTCCTACAAGAAACATTAACCTCTATGTAAAGCAAGCTGCAAGAACATATTCAAGGGTTACAACCAAAAAAAAAATGTCAATAGTTTTACAAATATTTGCCACTGTCTTCAGCTCAATGTTTCTCATCATAAAATTTCCTAGTCTATGTCCTTGCTAATATCAAAACAAAGATGGCTCCCCCATTTCTTGGCAATTGTTTTTAATGTTAAATGGTAATTTATATTTTATGTACTTCAAAGAGGACTAAGAAAAATGAGATGCACCTGGACCTCGCCAGTTTCTACAAGCACACATGAACATATAACACAGAGAGAGAGAGAGAGAGAGAGAGAGAGAGAGAGAGAGAGAGAACCTGAGCTATCATGTCCTTGATCTGCTCCATGTGTTCAGACACACGTGGCTGGTGTGTTGGAAGGAGGCACTGAAGAGCAGCCATGTCATCAAGATATTCTTGGCAAAACCGATCACTTAAACTTAGTGGATCTTCCCCAAGCTCATTTGCCCGACGAATAATCTGCAGAGGTCCAAACATGGTCATCTAAACAAAAAACCAACAGCCTGAGCATGCCCCAAACATCCTTATCAACTCTAAAAAATTATATTTTCTGAAAGGATGCTGCAAACCAGAGGTATAAAATACAAGAGCTCCTCAAGAAAAAGAAAAGGGAAAAAAAGAAAACACACATACAGCACTATGATTTGGAAAAGGTAAGGAATAATAAGGTAACCAAAAATCTAAATAAAGTCAGAAAAGCGAGAGGTAGCAATAATGATAACAAGATGTACAAGCAAGAGAATGCTCCATCTCTTTTAATAGTTTTGCTATATATCACCATCTGCAGGAACCAAACTGCACAAAGGTGCAGCTTTTCTAGCTTTTCATCTCTCCTGCTACACGACAAGGTGGAAAATCTCACGTTTTACTTTCATCCTATCCTCTCTATTCATCCTTCTTAACAAAACACAATGAAAGGATCCAAATGAATGGAAATGCAGCAAATACAACTTACTGACTCCATACTAAGCCCAATCAACAAAATTTTGTTGCATCAGTTACCAAAATAATGGGTAAATTTCAAAATTGCCCTCTGTATTTTGATGATTTTGCAAAATTACCAACCTATTTTGGAAAATTGCACTATAGCCCCCCTCATGTTTCATTTTTGTTTCAATTTAACCGACTTAAACTAAAAGTGACTGTAAAATTCAACCAAATTACCCTTATTTAATAAAATGCATATTAGTTTAAAAATAAGAAAAAATTCCAACTTAAAAGGTGCATTTGACAATGTTGTTTCATTGCAAAAAAAATCTCATAAAGTCTTGGATGTAAACATAAGAGGGTTAAAAGCGTCATTTTTGAAAAAGTATATAGGTTGACTAACATAGGTGGTTAAATTGAAACAAAAATGAAACGTATAGTGCAATTTTCCAAAATAGTGGTAAATCTACAAAAACATCAAAAGACATGGTTTTCCAAAATTTACCCAATTATCATTAAACTCCAAAATCCTGCCTCTGCTATAGTTCACAGATTCAAGGTTTGTCAACTTCATATGTTTCTATGATTCCTGTAGTCCAGTTCTTAATTTCCAGCATCCCAAATTTTTACCTAATCAAACAACCTGTTAATAAAAGCACAAATACACTACCTCACCAACTATAGCTCATAACTAGCTCACTAGAAACCAACAAGAGTCATAATCTAAAAGTTATCCCATGCTTGTAAACACCCAAAATGTCCTCACACGTGTATATGCCTATTAACAAATGACTGGGCAAGACCGTAAGATAAAATAACTACTTCAAATACAAATATTTTTGAAAATACTAGTGTCAATGTATCATGACATTATAATATTTTTACATAAATGTAGAACAATTAGAAAATGAAAACGTTGTTCATAATACACCTGATTTTATTCAGAAAAAGGAAGACCGAAAAGTAAAGCTCGTGAAGTTTAACAAAACCATTCAACGCTAAAGCATAATTGTTCGATACATTACTCTTCCAATTGGAGAGTAACAAAATATTTATGGTAAACCATTATCAGTGAGTCCTATGATGCCCAGCTGTTCAATAATGATAATGACAGAAAATCCGTACAAGCTTCGGCCAAAAGTCTAAAACAGGAAGCCAAAAACCAATGTCCAACTGAATCAGGAAAAGAAAATGGATTTAACTTTTCACCTTGTCATCAACATCAGTGAAATTCCGCACATACGTGACATCATATCCCAAGTGCTGCAAGTATCTGCAGAGTTTCAAAACGAGTCAAGCGTAATCAGTTTTTTTCCATTTTTTCCGTTTCTTTATTTGCATTTCAACTCAAATATTTTGTTACTCTAAAATGTGCCTCACAGCAAAGATAGAAAACAAAATTGCAAATTTATAAAACAGTATCTTTAATGAATTTTCTGAAAACAGATAATAATGAGATTTACAACTCCTCATCTATAAATCGTTCTGAAAACTATGCAGCGCCCAATATGCCCAATATGAGCTTGAGTGGAAAATGAGGTGACTTACAATTGACAAGGACAATATGCTACCGAATCTAATTTTTACTACCCATTAACGCAAACATACTGAATCATATTAAAATGCTATTTTAAATCCATTCCTATCAAAATTCATTTGAAATAATAATAATAATAACTCGAATTTGATCAAACAAAATATAATTTTAAAAAAGAAAAATTTGACGACGCACAAACTAAATTGATCAAATTGACAATGTGTAACCTGTAGAGGACGTCAAAATTGACAGCAGCTCGAGCATGGCCGAGATGACTGAGATCATAGGCAGTGACGCCACAGACATACATGCCGACCTTGCCCGGCACCTTCGGGCTGAAGATCTCCTTCTGTCTAGTCATTGAATTATAAACCTTAATATCCTCCGTCTTCGCCATTCTCGGAGAAGAAGCACCACTTGCCCGCTTAAATTCTCCCTCTGTGAAACTTCAGCAAATCTGATTCAGAAAAACCCTAACCCTAATTCACTAAGGCCGTTAAATCGAAAGCATACATGGAAGAGAATAAGGAAAGTAATCGTATACGTGCAGTCCCATTTTAGCTCGCCAGTGAAACTGTAATTACTAATAAATAACACGAGTAACAGGGCAAAACCCTAACACTCTTTCCCTCGCAAATTTACCAAATTATCCTTTTAACCGTACCCTTTTTCTTTTCAAAAGATTTTTTAGGACCAGAAACAAATCTTTTTACAAAAGAAAAATGATTGTATATGTGGTTTTGATATTTGGGTTGTGCTTAATGTGTTTGCTTTGTAGCTATAATTTATTTATTTATTTTGTTAAAAAAAGCACTGAGAGCTAGTTTGTAATTATTTTTTTCTTAATAAAAAGTATTTTTTTATTGAAAAAAATAATTTAAAATATATTTGATCAAAAAATTATAAAGTACTTTTTTAATTAAAAAAAAAGTATTTTAAATGTTTTTTTATAAGCACCCGTGCTTCTTTAAAAAAGTATTTAAATAAAAAGCGATTGTGAAAAAAATACTATTTACATAAGCAGTTTCAAATGGGCCATTAATATGGGGCTCATAATTCTATTAGGAGATAAACTATATTGCTACTCTAAATTTATAAATTTATAAGAGTTTAAAGGGGTAAGCTCACTCATTTAGAGTTTAATAAGGTTGAATATACACGGGGATTTATTAACACTCAAACTGCAACTTTTATAAGCGAATGTAAAACTCAATCGGTTTGTTTACCGCTAAATTACATCCTCAGATGCAGCTACAATTTAATTACTATTCAATGAAAAAAATTACATATGCATGAAACACACAGCAAAAATCAAGATCCCATAGAAATAAAATATATCAACTAATTTAGTTAGTTAACCATCTTACCTTGTAGACGAACAGAAACTCTATATGGGTTTCTCCTCAATTAATTTAAGAGTTAATATCGTATACACTCGTGAGGTTTGGTGTAATGTTAAATAAACCCCCCAAGTTTCAAATAAATTCAAGCACACCTTTGATGTTAGTTTTTAATGGTGGAAGGGTATAAATATAATCGTACATGAAAAATTGTGATTAGATATTAATAAATGTCTGAATAATTATTTATATTGTAGTCTTAAATTTTTTTAATGAATATTAGAGTTTATATAATATAATATTTAATTTATTGACTATAGTAAATTAATTCCCAAATATATTTTTTTGGTAAATCAAACTTGCAATTCACCAAAAAAAAAACATTTATCAAACAACAAAACGCACAAAAAGCGTCCATCCACGCAGGATTAAAAAAAGTAAACGCACAGATTCCCAAATATATTGATGCATATATACATATTCTTCCAGATGTTTTCTAAAATTCTTAAGATATTAAAATTATTTATGATTTTTTGATTAATAGCTAGAATTGGTCAATAATATTTTTTTTAATTATTGACATTTACTTATTTTTATATAGATTTGGGATAATTATATCATATTCTTTATAATATTCATTAAGGCTACAATATAAACGATAAAAATGAAGTTATAATAATTTACACATTTATTAATATCTAATTAAAAATTTCATGTGTAACATTTGTACCCTTTTCACATTAGACTTAACCGCTATTTACCCAAAAAAAAAACATTAGACTTAACCGCAGTGGGTGTAATTGAATTTTTATTTTTATTTTTATTTTTTTTTTTGAAATGTGGGAGATTGTACGATAGCAATTTGAGTGCAACTGAAAGACTTTTTTTTTTTGGTAATTAGTGCATCTGAAAGACTTGTATAATATCTAAGCTATAATTACAGACTCACTTAGTGCATCTGAAAGACTTGTATAATATTTAACCTATAATCTCCATGCTCACAAGTGATGAATTCATCAAAAAAAAAAATGCTCGCAAGTGATGAGAACATCTGTCTCATTGGATGTTTTAACATTGAAATAAAAAAAATAAAAATGTTAAAAATGAAAATTAATTAGACATTAAAAAAAAAAAAAAAAAAAAACCTTAACACTGCCTCTCCTCTCCGCAACGACAAATTCAACATGAACGACAACCAAACAAAATTGCAAAAATTACCTCCACAATCCCAAAAAAAATATATAGTGGAGAGCAAAATAATTGTTAAAAAATCCAGAAAAAAAAAGGAAGAAGAAGAAGAAGAAGTAAAAACATAACTGAAACTTAAACAATGAATTTGATAAATCTTGATCACCATTTCCACGATTATCCGTGGATAATCTATAGTGATTCCTGCCTCTGCATTCTTATTTCTTCATAAAACCTCTCAATGAACCTCTCAGCTCGTAAATCAATTGAATCATCTTCATCACCATCCTCCCAATCCAACGGCCCCAATAAAGCTCCACCTTGTTTGCCATCTACTATGGCAGCAGGCAAGGCTTCCATGGAGTAATCTCCATGTTCTCCTTCTCCTCCATCTCTCAAGCTACGTCCCAAACACCTGCAAAGATAAAACAAAGAGTAAACGCTTCGAAACCCTCCGTACCTGAGCGGTTTTGGCGGCCGCCGCGGGTACTGTATAAGAGGACTATTAGAAGGAAAGAACTGGTACTCTCCAAGAAACCCATAATTGTAATGCTTCAAAAGCTCGAACTTCTTCATCTTTTGTGATTTTTTAAACAAAATGAGTTTTGGGATTATGGGTTTTCTCATTTTGGCAATGACAATGGAGACTTTGAGCACTAGCTTTGAGGAAACCTTGTGAAAAGTGGGCAACCTCTGCTTTCTGGCCATTTTTTGGTTGAAGAAGAAAGGTCAAAAGGCTATTACCTAATTTGAAAGGGTTTGTTTGTTTGGTTGGTGAGCCATGAGTTCATGATCCGAAGCATTTTTAAGCGTAGCAAAAAGGTTAATTGAAATCTGGGGATGAAAAGCAGCAGTAGCAGTAGTGGTGGGGAGCCAAGCTGTAAAAGGATGACAATGGTCGGTTGCATTTTGGACTTATTATTATAAAGGGAAGTATAGAGAAGCTAGCCGTTGCACAATTCTTATATTTGAAAGTTTGAATCTTTTCCACCCTTTTCAACTTTTAATCAACTTTTTCAAGGCCATCCAGCTTTCTGTAAAACCATTTTTGTGAATTCCATGGCTAATCTGAGCACAAAGGTGATTTTTCAAAGGATCTAATTAACCTAGGATTCATTAGAAATAGGACAGGCAGCCAAAGCACTGTTTCTCATATAAAGGTAAGGCTCAAGTGACAATTGATCATTGGTTATTAATTGATTTTTTGTTTTAAAATTCTAATATAAGAAAATTAATCTTACATAAGTCAATTAAATCACCTACGTTGGCACATGTTCTATTGGTGTTAAACACCAATAGTGACCATGAATATTTTTCTAAAGGAAGATAACAAGGTGATAAAAGGATTACTTTTTAATTTTTTATCATTTAAATACATTTTAAATTATAAATATATTTTAATTTATCATTTAAATTACGCCAATTTGTGGGCAACTTAATTTGTATGTAATATAGTTTAAGCAGTTGTCTAGGTCAGAATCACCAAAAAAGTTGTCTAGGTTTGAAAAATTTTAAACTTTTAGTCGGATTCTTAATTAGAATTTTTTATTCATATTATTTGAGCAGCCAGATAAATTATAAAGTCTAATCTAAGTAAATTTATATTATTTAAGCGGAATAAATTATAAAATCTAATTTAAATGAACTATGTAAAAATTATTAGTCTGAAAATATAACATCCTTACCAAGATTTGCACATAGATACTCTATATTAAAAAAATAATAAAAGACCTTTTAAATTTTATTTTATTATTTATTTGTATATGTAATTTTAAAATTTCATATGAACTCCACAAAAATATATAAGAAATAAAAAAAAATTAATAAGAAGCGCTTTTTGCAAATTTGGTTTACAATTTTCAAAATTGAGTGATAAGTACATGTAAATTGTAAAGTTCATAGAATTAAATTTAAAAAATTAAGATGTTATTTACCCTAATTTAAAACAATACAACATATAAGTATTTTTTATTTTTTTTGGTCTTAACTTATAAGTCAGTCATAAGGCGTAACATATATATTAAATAATATAATTAATACCTTGTTTTGTCTCAAAGCGTACATACATACAAATATACCAAATGGAATTGGGTAGGTGGTGTACTTTTCTTTCTTTCTACACATTCTTAATTTCTCTTCTCACTTTCTTAGTTATTTCCAGCCATAAGATGCTTTAATCCTTTCTTGAAGGAATTGGCCTCCACATAACCTAACAATTAAAATAAATAAATCCTACCATAATTTTCCTAATTGATATTAAATTGAAATTTAATAAATTTAAACACAAATTCTGAGTGAACTATTGCTACGTGAATTATCTTTCAAAAATTTGGTAAACTTCAAATTAACGCCTCTATTTTAGACTATTTGCAGATTTACCACATTAATTTTGAAAATTACAATTGGCTTGGACACCCCTGAATTATACAGTTTTTGCACTCTGATATTTTATTATTATTATTTTGGGTTAAGCCCCCCTGAAGTGGACCTCTTCTATTTCCCTGTATTGTCCGAACATAAATTGCACGTGAATGACATGCGGACTAAAATAGAAGGGTACTGATGGTCATTTTAAGGGACTCGGTGCAACCTAAAACAGTTTTGGGGTGGGGCGCTAATGCCCAAATTAAAAAAGAAAAAAAATTGTCTTAAATAAATATATATTTTTTAAATTAGTTCAATTACTAAATAAAATAGAGAAGTAATTTTTTAAATAAAAATTGCATAAAGTATTATTAAGAAAATCAAATAAATACAATAAACATATGAAAAACATTTTAAAAAATTATTTTTTGAAAAAGTATATATATATTTTAAAAATCTTAAAGCTATTTTTTTTTTGCAATGTAATACAAATAAATAAAAAACTCTATATATATTGAAAATTTTGAAACAAAATTTTCTTATGGAAAAAATTAAACTTAAAGTGTTCACAAATAATATATAAAGGAACATTAAAAAGAATGATTTGTTGGCGATAATAAATTTCAAAATAATCAATACAGATTTTTTAAAAAATCCGAAACAAATTTTTTTCCCCAAAACATGAAAATAAATAAAAAGGTAGTCTATTTAATTTTCAAATAAACAATGAGGTTCGTTAAAATAAAACAAAAGAATATCATTTTTTTTTCCTTTTTAGGGACGCAATTAAAGAACACATAAATATTTCTAAAATTTTAGTGACAAATTTGACATTTCATAAATTAAGGTAATACAAGCTTCAATCAATTATTTAATTAGTTTTATTTACCAAAAAAATTTATCTAATTAATTTAATTTGGTCATCCAATTTACACACCTACTCTTGATTGCGATTAGTTCCACCAATTTACTATCAACATTATAGAAATTTTATTATAAAAATTTTAAATGTTGTGACTATATAAAGCTGTTGGACATTTTACTGTATTGGCCCAGGAGACACAAATTTCACATAATTTTTAATATACCGCCTAAATTATTTTTGAAACAATTCATCCCTCACTACGGTATAATGTCAAATTGTTATCTTCTCTTCTTCTTTTTTTATATTATAATTTCACTAGATTAACTTACTAACATTAAAATAATAACCCATATAAGATAATCCCTGTCTAAATTTAAACTTTATATAAAAAAAGATTAAAAGAGAATGAGAAAATTTGAAACTCAGATCACCTATCCTCTTTATATTTTATATTAAAATTTAATATTTTAATTTTTTTCTTTTATTATTTATTTAAATATTATGTCAAATTTTAATCTGGAGGAATAAATAAGGGGATAGATGGCATGGATTTCAAACATTGTTATCATTTTATTATTTATTAATGTTGCTAAAAAAAATTATGATTTAGAGTCTAAAAATTGTATATCGTATGCATAGCTTAAATAGTGCCACAAAGAAAACCATTTAAAATTGAATTTTTGTATGGACGAAAATGGGGCGTTAAATCTACGGCTACAAGAAGAGATCAAACAATGAGCACCAAATCGAACGGCAATGAGTGACCAAGTCCATAAACTCAAAAACGACGTATCACCCGGGAAAACCCAACGGTGCGCACTGCGCAGAAATCAACCAGCAGCGCATTTTAGCAACAACCCAAGAGGCCGAGTCCCAAAGGCCGAAGGACTTCATATAAAACCAGAACGTTAACTTTCATTTATTTACCCTCACACATGAAAAATAAAAAACTTGGTGTTCCGGCGATTTGTGAGAGAAGAAAAAAGACCTCTCTCTCTCTCACATCCTCTCCCATTAGGTTTCAGAGAGATTTTTCCTAGAAAATTTAGAGACTTTCCGAGAAAATAAGAAGAAATAGCTCTGATCTGAGAGAGAAGTTTCTTCAATTGGTCGCAGTTCTTCTGTGGCGCGGTTTTTTGTTTTTTCCTGATAAATGGTGTGTGTTGGAGAGGAAGAGAGAGTATCGAAGTCCATGGCGATGGGTAGAGAAAGATCGAGAGCTCTCCACAATTTCGATTTGCCGTGTTTGAAGTGGGGGAACCAGAGACTCCTCAGGTGCATGAAAGAGAATTCCGCTGGCGGCGCTTTCGACGGAGAGGCCGATCATCAGCAATCTGTGGCTTTCAGATTCGAGAGAACTCCGGTCAGTCAGCGGAGACGAGTGTTCGAGCCGGAGAGGCGGGGGTTTCGGGTTCCGATGCCGAGAACCGAGAGCGGTGAGGAAGAAGAAGGGATCGAAGCGGTGAGAGAGAAGCTCATGTCCGATCTCAAAACGGCGGCAAATAAGTTGAAAGACGCGATTTTGAAGGAGGAGGCTGTGGTGGCTGAGGGTGATGATGCTGACAATGACGCCGAGCCAGTGGAGGTATTGCCGGCGCCGGCGCCGGCGATCGCCTTGGATTTGAGACCTTGGAATCTGAGGACGAGGCGGGTCGCTTGTAAGTCTTCGAACGGAGGTGGAGTTAAGGGGTTGAGAATTGAGGAGCGGAAACCCAACAACTCGCCTTTGAGAAGTGAGGGCAACAGCGGCGGCAAGTCGCCGAGGCCGGTGAGGGGTCTACCAGAAAATAAGGAGAGGCCAAAGTTTAGAGTGGCGCTTACGAGGAAGGAGATCGATGAAGATTTCATGGAGATTTTGGGTCACAGACCGCCTCGCAGACCCAAGAAGCGCCCAAGGATGGTTCAGAAGCAATTGGATGTAAGTCTATGATCGGAAACCCTATCTTTCTTCTTCATAGTTCCCTTTTGTGCTTTTGTTGAAAATTCATAATTTTGATTTTTTGTATAATTTTTGCAGTATCTGTTACCTGGGTTGTGGTTGACGGAGGTTACATCTGATTTGTACAAAGTTCCTGAATTCCCTGAAAATTGCAAGGTATAGATTGATCACCATATTCATTGTTAACTTCAATCTTTCTTGGTTTGTGAGAAAATCCAGGGGAAGTTGGAAAGGAATAAGAATTTAGGCTTTCAAAGTTATTAATGGTTAAAAAATTCAGTCTTTTCTTCAATTTTCCTAGTTTTTCTTGCGAACCAAACAGCCCTTCATTGCCATCAGTTGCTTTCTTGGTTAGGAATTTTCTGATAACTTGATCTGCTTTCCTTGTTTTGCCATACGTTTCCTTTTCCTTGCCACCGTTTAAGCTTACAAACCTTGTTCACATTTATTTGTTTATTTATCTATTTATTTTTGTGTGCAGAGGTAGCAATGCGTGCAAGTTCTGGGCTCTAATTCAAAGTCTTCTATTTTTTCTCTGACTGTGGTAACTTTATGGTGTACTTGCATACATCTCGGTAGCATATGGGCATTTCATGACATTGTTGAATCCCCTTAGTAGACTTGTGGTATAGGATCAGTTGCTTTTGCAAAATTTTTATTCAATTATAATTCCTTTTTCTTTCTTCTTTTTTTTTTTTCCTTTCCTTTCTAGCTTGATAAATAACTCTGGTGTAAAAGATTGATGGGTTATATTATTGATGGAAGGGATTAATTTTTTTTCTTCTTATAATAAGCTCTGCTTTGTTAATAAAATCTACCCAATTTGAATCCCAGATTCTTTCTTTGTGTTGTAGCTACTATAAGATGAGCCTCAAACAATTGTATTTGATGGATTTGGAGTCTATCATGCTACATTACAACATATTCTTTGTTTGGTTAGTGAGATTCTTTTAAAATTAGTGAGATGCTTTAGCTCTCTATGTTCTACAACTTTGCTAATCTGTCTTTTTGCATTAATCGTTGAAGTTTTAGGCTTTGAGTCTCTTCCTGGCCGGTTAAAGCAAATGTAAATTACAAGTTTAATTAAGTGGACAGAAACAATCACGTGCGTGTCACGTGAGATCTTCACAGGGGTATTTACTGGAAATAAAAAATTGAAATTACCCTATCCTCCTCCTTTCTCCTTCACCTTGGCGGAATCTATGGGTGAAAAAATATATATATACAATTAGGGGCTTTGATGAAGCAAAACCAAAATCTCAATCGAAACACAAAACCATCGCTGCCACCGTGAAATCAAAATCGAAATCAAAATTTGGGGATTAGGGGTTTGATGAAGCAAAACCAAAATCCTAGTCCAAAAACAAAAATCATCATTGCCACTGTGAAATCAAAATTAAAATCACCACCACCACCATGAAATCAAAATCATCACTGCCACCATAGAAATCAAAATCAAAATCTAGGAAGGCAAAGGCCCACAAAGCCACATCTTCTTCAACCTCAACAAAACCACCAAGCTTTCAGCCTTCAAAACCCGTTGCCACCATGTACCTCAGACGCTGCACCTCTCAATCCCAGGCACTTAGGAAGGAACTCACGAACTATCCACGACGCTGGCGACTACAAATCACGAACTAATTGCAATCCAGACTTAGATATTTTTTCTGTGATGGAAGAGAGAGGTCGTGACTAGTTTTTTATTCAAATTTTAGAGCTTTAGGCAGCTTTTTTTTAATTCCAATGAATACCCCTTTGAAGGTCTCACGTCACACACACGTGATTGTTTACGTCCCTTAATTAAATAGCCGTTACAAATAGATAGTCCGATAAATTAACCAAATTAGAAGTCAGAGGGCAGAGTATAAATTTCGTGATAGTTTAAGGGGAGTTATGTGTAATTTACTAAAAACAAATCCCATAGAATTTCTCATTTTAAATATAAAATAATTTTTATATTATTCTTTTTTCGAAAAAATTATATACTTTATATAACAAGTAACAAAAATTTTAGGTTAATCTTCAATCAATTTCTAGTTTGGTATTCTAATCTATTTTAATTTTCTAATTAAGGAAAATTATGTAACTGTCAGTTTGTACGTATCATTGTTACTATAATGACAGCCTTTTAAAAAAAAAAAAAAAAACCTAAAAATATTATCGATGTGAAATATGAAAAAAGGAAGAATTAAAATATACTAACGGCGTGAAATGAGAGATGAGAAAAAGATTAAAATGCCGTCAACTATAGAGATTCCGACATGAGCCCACATAACTCAGAGCCACGGCCCATCGTTCAAAATACTCGGCGTGCTAAATTCAATTCACCGTCCTGTTTTGACATCCTTGCCCAGCCGCTCCCACGCCCAACCATGTCCTAATATCCCTTGCCCCCCACAGTCGGGACTATAGCTACACTGCTATTTTTACTATTTGGTGCCAAATATCGGTATAAATAAATATAATTTTAAATTAGAAGAATAGGTTAATTATAAGATTTTCAGAGCCCAATAATTTGTTTGTTTTTATTTTTTTTTATCTTGACTTACGTATAATTTATTTAGCTTAAATATTAATTAAAATTGTTAATATTAGTTAAATTAAAGTATAAATAGTATTTTTTATTTATATTTTCCCTCTTTTCTCTGTTATATTTATAACAAAATAAAAAAAACTAATAAATTTTAATAAATCTTAATTAATTATTAAAAAATAAAACAATTAAAAACTCAAAGGTGTCTTGTTGTACAAATGAATAATACTATTGTATAATGAGGCAATATTTATTTTCTACAATTTTTTCCTTTTTTTAAGTATCAACAAAAATGAAATTTATGTTAAACATATGTTTTTAATACACCAAGTATGTAGCTTTGGAGACTACCGCTTACCATGTTACGTCCTTGACTACTTCTTGTGGGGTGTATGCTTTGACATCTCCAACTTGGAGCCTAATGTTGACTTCGAAGTTGACCTGGAATACGCGTGGGTCATGGACTTAGGTTTCTTCTTAGTGGTTGCCTTACTGGGGTTTCCAGCTTCTTTCCAAACGTTCTGGACCACACAACCATTATAGGTCTGGCTTAGCCCAGTCCTAGGTTCTACTACCTCTGGCACCTCCCACCTTTTATTGTAAACCTTTGACCAAAATTATTATGGATCTGACTCGCTACATATTACATGTTAATTTTAATTATTTTAATTATTTTAATTTTTTTGGGATATTCACACCGATGTTCTACTGATTTGTGATTTTTTTTTGGTAGAAAAATATGGACCTCAATATGAGAATTATTAGTCCATAATTCTGTTAGGAGATAGGATCTTATTCTTTGAACTTCTACTGTAGTAGTTTAAAAAGCCTCCATCCTTCACTTCACGGCGTTTTGCGTGAGTATACAGACCTTGATAGAGATTTGCCAAGACTCGAGCTGTAACTTTCATAAGCGAATGTGAGGGTTGGAACTACCACACCACACTATTGATTTGTGATTTGCTACTTACAAATCATTATAAATTAATTCATGATAGTTTAATTAGATGGTAAGATTATATTTTTTATTATATTTAAATTTAATTAGGTGTGTGATATTTTAGATAGATCAAGATCTTATAAAAAAATTACTACTTAAATCTTTATTTTTGATATTTTGGTATCTAAATTATCATTTTTATTGCACTAACACTGCCTTTTTTTATTTTATTATTATTTTTTATTTAAAACAAAGTTGACGACGATTATTGTGAACAAAATGTGTTCAATCTCGAACTTATATATTGAAACTTTAGAGAGATGATGTTTTTTTATTTTTGGTAAATTTTAGAGAGATGATGTTGATTTACCATTGTTATCAGAAAGCTTATAGCTGATAGAAAATAAATTCAGTTGGTTATTATTATTATTATTTTTATTTCAATTATTTTAAGGGTTTACAAATTCTATGGGATGAGCTGACTAAGTATCCGTTACTATTTGAACCAATACAAACCAAAAATGTCGCTATGAGTTTAGGTTGTAAAATTTTGGTTTCTAGATTGTAACATTAAAATTAAAATATATACAAACTAAAACTCTAAAAGTTAATCATAAAAAAAACTATGTTTACAAATATATAAGACTTAGGTAATAAATAAAAAGCTAAAAATGTATTTAAGATTATTTACATTTTGGGTGGTGGGTATTTTATTTAAACCCCAAAAAAAAAATGATTTGTTTGATTGGATTAGTGCTGCCCAAATGAACAGGTTTGATTTGGTTTAATTTTTCCCCACTCCTTGACCATTTAAATAGATGACAGTGTGAAAAGAATAATTAATATGTCATGAAGTTTTCTTATAAATTAAAGACAATATGACCTTCAATTTAATGGTTTACAAATATGAAAAAGCACAGCAGCCTTGCAAGGTGTGGTACTAACTAGATTTTTGTAAAAGATTAGTGCCAGAAATCTACATATATATTCACTGTTTCAGCTCTCTCAATCGCCAAAATTGAGAGAGAAAAAAAAAAAAAAACCACTTGTTTTGTGGCTTTAAATTGGAAATTCGATTTGAGAAAAAATGTTCAGAATTTTAATGGTGCTTTTGCATCTCTGTTCTCTCTCAGGTCTCTATCATCT
Organism: Rhamnella rubrinervis; assembly: GCA_007844105.2. Classification (NCBI taxonomy): domain Eukaryota; kingdom Viridiplantae; phylum Streptophyta; class Magnoliopsida; order Rosales; family Rhamnaceae; genus Rhamnella; species Rhamnella rubrinervis. The sequence continues at coordinate 7,316,315 of CM017577.2, forward strand.
CTGGTTGAAGCTATTGGAGAGACAATCACTGCTACTTCAGACTGTAATTTTATGACAGTTTTTGCACTATTGGAGAGACAAACACTGCTACTTCAGGCTGTAATTTAATGACAGTTTTTGCACATTGGACCTTTTTTCTTTTTTTATCTTCCTCACACAACCTTATAAATGTTCTTTTACTAGTTTCAAACATGCCAAATTGAACATCATATAGGCTAGATTCATATAAAACAACAATAATTAAAAAGAGAAGAAAAAAAAAAAAGGTTTAGTGACACAATAATCCATGCACTTAAGAGTCTAACAACAATTTAATTCTTAAATTTTCAATTAAGAAATCAACTTTTTGAACCTTAAAAAATAGAAAAAATTTTTTGAAGAAAAAATAGAAAAAGGTTAGTCATCCAGTTGTGAATACTATTTAATAAATGATTGGAGTTGTTTGTCACAAATTTTTATATAATAATATTTGAGTGGTGAATGCAAATTGTTTGAGAAGCATAAAATGTGAACTAGCCATTTGGTTAAAAACTTTGGTCATGCCAATAAAAGATTTGGATGCCAAACATCACATATTTAATTATTCATTTGGTACCGCCTTTTATCAGACATTTAAAAATACTCTTCTATATTACATTCTTTATATATTTCAGAATCAGCTTTGACTACAGACGGGAATAGATAATCTCCTAATTCGAGGGTTTTAAAAAATATTTATTATTATATATATTTATTAAATATAATTATAAATAGTGAAATAAAAATTAAAAATCAAATTTTTGTTAAATAAAGTATTTATAAAAGTGTGGCCCATGTTATTATTTATTTTTTCTCTTTCTACCGAATTTATTTTTCCAACTTTAATCATTTTTATTTTTTTAAATTTTATTGTTATTTTTGTTTCCCTTTTCTAATAGTTTTTTTTTCTCTTTTATTGCTATTTAATTTTCCTATGCATATTTACTTTTCGTGTTTAATTTATTATTAAAAAAATTCTAATATATATATTACCATGTTGTTTCACAATTTTTATATATTTGTAATAATCATAACTTTTATTTATTTGATTAAAATAATGTGTTCTCTATATATTATATCTTTATTTTTATTTCCTCCAAAAGGATCTTCATGTAATTTTGGTGGTTTTATTATTTTTTAAATAAGTTTTTCAATTAACCATAAAATTATAGTTTAAAGATGATAAAACTTTATAGAAAAAAATGACTAAAAATAAATTTTTAGGTTTACTCCACTGGAAAATAAATTTTAAAATACATAGATTATAATAATATAATTGTTGCTTTTTATAAAAATAAAATAAATAAATACTAGATTTAATTTATACATAGATTATAATAGTATAATTATATTTATACATAAATTATAATAGTATAATTGTTGCTTTTTATGAAAAGATAAATACTAGATTTAATTTATACATTTGAAAGTTTTAGAATCATATTTTTTATAATTTTGAATATTTTTATTTAATATAAATTATTATTATAATTTCTATGTAATTTAAAAAATATATATATTTATAAGCCTCCTAATTGAAATTGCCCTAAGGCCAGCCCTGATACATGACAAGAGACATTTTTAATTATAGAAAAAGTCATTATCTGTAATTAATGTATTTAATTATATATAATAAAATCATTTTTGATTCTACCCTTCTATAATATAGAATGTATGAGCAATGTAAATAGAAAATATATATATATAAACAAAGAATTACCAATATAAAAAAGTTCAAATGATCCAAATCTCTCTCCCAATGTAAGCAGCAATCATAAAAAGGTAGAGGTAGGTACAAAATTGAAGCTGAAGTTTCATAAACTCATCCATGAGGGCAACTACTGCACCTTAAGTTCAGGCTCATTATTATTTTTTCTTGGAAACCTTCTAAAATCTCATATATTTTAAGGAAAAATCTCATTAAAATATATTACATTACAATGCTTTAATTCTTTCCAATAACCAATGAGTCATGGCTTGGAATTTCTCATGGGCATGTCAATCGACCAAACTTTTATAAACAATATATTAAAACTTAAGAGCATACTTATTCAAGCTTAAATTAAACCAAGCTTGACCAATGTCAAAAAAGTTGGTCAAATTTCAATTAGATGGGCCATGTTATGTGGGTTTGCAATGGGTAATACAGACAACTTATCTAACCGAGGATCAGATTAGCAAGCTAAAGATGAGGGGGACCTTTTAAATCATTGATTTATTTTATTTTTCTTAAAAACCAATCTTTTTAAGCTACTGTTTTGTCCTACTATTCCAAAATAAAAACAAAAAGAAATACATTGAAGACCACCGTATTAAGGCCTGAATAGATTATATAAATATATATATATATATATATATATATATATATAATTTTGATCGGTTGCATAATGTATATGTGACAAAATATTAAACAGGAATAAAAAAGGCAATGCATTATTTATAATTGATTATTTTATATGTTTTCATTGAGCCCGCATGAAATGATCAATTCTGTCTCTACCTTATGCACCATATTCCTATCAACATTATGAGCTAGATCATGTTGGTGCATATATACAGACATAGTAGAAAAGAAAAGGACCAAAAACAAAACCTCCAATCAATCTTCAAAAGAAGAAGACGATTAGAATCACATTCATATTTACTGTAGAAAATAAAATCATAGCAAGCTAGAGAGAGCCAAAAAAGAAGGATTACCTCGTTTATTTGTCTCCCAAGCCAGTAACACATTGATTTTCATGCACATTTTTACTATTTCTCACTTTGAATTTTTCAACCTCCTTTAGAATAACAACCAAAAGGTACCCAATATTCCTCTTTATTTTTTTTATACATTGGATCTCATATATTTCTAAATTCAAATCTATATATATATATATATATAAAATTAATTATACAACAGATCCTGATCACATGCTTAGTTCATTGTACAAAAATAATAGACAGCTGAATCCATCTGTACTTTGAAGATCCATTCAGTCATTAAAAAGAAAAAATGAACCCAAAAAAAGAAAAAAAAAATCATTTCTTCTTCTTTTTACCACTACAAAACAGAGAACCAAACCCAAAAAAACTGATAGTAACTTTGGAAATGTATGGTGGTGGGAGATTCAGAACAGGATTAATTCTAACCCCATTGCCATAAGATCCATTCCTCCTCAACGGCGACGTTTTCTGCGTCGTCGTCGAGTAGTAATTACTCGAACAAGACGATGATCTTCTACTCGAAACAGATGGTTGTCTCTGCAAATTACTTGGTCTCTGTGACATTTCTTTTGGAATTGATGTAGTAGCTTGCTTTGCATTTGGAGCTGAACCTGTTGAGTTACTTCTCGAGAGGAAATGTAACGATTTAATTAAGCTCTTACCGCGGCCGGTATCGAAGTTGAGACTGCTACTTCTTCTGAACTGCCAGAATGATTTTGTAGTTGTAGGCTTTTGTTGATGATCGTCATCTTCTTCCTCACCATCAAAACTTGTTGACAGCAATTCCTTCAACCTGATCTTCTTCTTCTCTGTGTGAATCCCAGCAGTACTTGAGTGGTGAACAGGATCGGGCTGAGAATGCTGCTGATGGGTTTCTTTAGATACAATCAGATCGTTCTTGATTTGGCTTGGAAGAATTCTGCCATTGGAGAAGAGCTCATCTGCTGAGGACAATTCCAGTGTGAGACTATCATTGACAATGCAGAAGTTGAAATCTGAATTTGAATCTAACAGAGATGAGTCCAATCTGTGCTCTGCTTCTGTTGGTACTGGGTTTTTGTGGTTCAGATCATGAGAGAATGAGATTCTTGGACTGAACACAGGGCTTGAAATCTCTGAGCACATATCAATGGCCATGCTTTAGCAATGTTTTCTGAAATACCCAAGTCTCAAAATCTTCTTCCAAAACCAAACCCTCTCTGGTTTTGGTTTCGAAATTCAAAGAAAGCCAAAAATGGTGCTCTGCATATGTTAACAGATTTGGAGTCAAAAGGAAAAGAAAAAAAAGAGAGTAGGAAATATTTGAATTACATGTGGGAATAAGTAAGTCAGAAATAGCAGCTTTGGCTTTTACATTTTGTCTGAGCTTTGAGCATATATAGACACACACATACAAAAATATGTTTCTGATAAAATTTACAGCATTTGAAGGATCTCAATTATGGAGACTGAAACACAGAGAGACAATTGAACCGTTTATGTGGTATAATCAGAAAAAGAAAAGAGGGAAAGAAAGAAAGAAAAAAAAAGAGAGAATGAAAGTGGTTGAATTTAAGCACCGAAAGGCTACCAAAGGATCTCTCTTTGTAGTGTAGGGGGAGGTTTCCAATGAAACTTTTACTTTAATGGAACCCAAAAAAAAAAAAACCCAAGACTGAAAGTGAGTGACTGTGAACCTTTGCCTCTCAATGAATTTTAAGTGATTTATTTTAAGAAAAGAATAAAATAGAGATTCTAAAATTTTTATTCTTATTTTTATTAATTTTTGAACAAAGGACATTGGTCAGGCATGGATCTAATTTGACAATAAAATAAGAAAGGTATTATTAGATTACAAATAGTGAAAATTTTGGCATTAGATCTAAAAAGGGTCAGCCAAGGATTTTATCATAGGAGGAAGATAGTTTCAAAGCTTTTTTTCCAATCCAGAGAGTATAAAATAATTCAGTGTAAGGTGTTGGGGGTTGTTGTCTAACCGGTTGACAGGGAATTGACGATTGATAAGCCAAACAATTATGTGTCACGCTATGTAGGGTCCATTTTTTTTGTGGATTTGAGACTTGGCTCAAATTATGTAATTTTGTATAGGGTATTATTGCTTGTGTTACTAGGTGTCATTTTAACCTCATTTTCAAAGTAGTACTAACTTCTTCTTTTTAAATTGCTTTAACTAGGCCAACAGACAAAAGAGGAAAGAGTTTTCTAAACTTTGAAATTTGCCATTTCTCAAACCAAATTGGTGTGGGGAAAGGATTATAAGACCAAAAGATGTTTGGTTGTTTTATGTAGTATTGACTCATACTTGACTAACCTATCATAAGAATAACAATAAGACTTATAATTGTTATCCTAAAAATTTTATATATAAATTGAGAGTATTTGATTTGAGCATTTCCTAACATTTTCTTAATCTTTTATCATGTGTCAAATTAAATATTAATAGTTTAAATTATGATATAATATATATTAATGGTTTTTTTACATTCTAAAACTTTATTTGAAGAAAGTGAATCCTACATGATTAATACCTATTAATTCTTTATATGCGCCTACCTGAAATCAATCAGAATTATTAATATTTAATTTATCATATGTCAAAAAATTATGAAAAAGATTAAAAAGTGCTTAGATCAGGAGAGAATCCTAATTCGTATTTGAGATATTGAATCAAGATGAAGGGAAAACCTAGAGGCATTAACAATGATAGTGACTTTCAATAGCCACTCCTTATTAAACTAAATGAGAGTATTAACAAAACTAAAACATACTCATAGTGTTATAGATCATCTATAAATTTAATAGATAACCGAGTGTCAAGTATTATTATCATTCAAAAAACTATTCTAAACTTAAAGCTCAAAGAAATAGAATGAACAATACGACTTAAAACAAATACTAATAGAGCGCATGGAAGAAATATAATTATGGTGATATATAAGGAGATATGTGCATTCAAATAGGTGATTTGAATCCATAATCATTTTTCTTTTAAGATTATAACATATGTGTGGTACACATCCATTCACTTTAAGGATAACAAGGTTAATTTGACACTTTTTTTTTAAAATTTTTTATTGGGTTAATCTAGCTAGTAATCAAATTGAGTAATTGATCAAAATTGTATTTTGGGATGTTGGGAATGTGGATAAGAGTGTGATGAACAAATAGGTACATGATAGTAGGAATGGAGGATGGTCCACATACATATACATATAGGGGCAGAGAGGCAGAGACCCACAGCTGAGTGTCAGTGTCTGACATAGTCCTTTTGCTAAGCTTGTTCATTCCTCGTCCCACCCCTTCACATGTTATATGTTTCACTAAATCACATATTGCCTTGCTATGACTTGTTTGGCATCTCCCATTAAGACAATGACTCGGTGCTTGTCGATGAGCTTGCTGCCATTTTCCACCATATTTTTACTCTTGTTTCAAGACAAGATAGCCAAAAAAGGTTTTTTTTTTTGGGGAGCTGAATATTATTGAAAAACAATTTCAAAAAAAAAAAAGAGAGTTGGAGGTTTTTTTTTTTACAAAGATTATGGGCAACTCTGTTCTTATCCGTACCAATATTCCAAGCAAAACAACAAATTAAGATGACATTTGGTATGCTTGATATATAAGGATGAGATGAAAAAGTATATAATAGGAGATGAGAATAATAATATTCTATATTTGATGTTGATGGAATTAAAAATAAAATTATACATTTTGTATTTGATACACATAAAAATAAAATAGGATAAAAAATATAATATTTTAAAATTTAATTTGTATAAGAATTTTTAAAATATATATTTATATATTATTATTTTTTTCCTATTTTCCTTCTTATCCCATGATGGGGCGTGAGATATGGGGATAAGGGAGAAGGTGGGATGTGGGAGGATATGGGGAAATCCGAAAAATAAAATGTCATATTGCTTTTTGCAAACCAAACATTAAGAGGAGATATCCTTTCCTATCTCCCTCCCTTGTCTGGCGTGCCAAAACACACCTTAAGTATTATCGGCCTCAATTAGGTCTGATTTGTATATTTTTTTTTTGTTCTATTTATAGTTTCTGATCTCTATAATACATTTGATCCTTTGAGATGGAGGTAGGAATCTTCTTAATCGATTGTCATTGATACACACCTTAAGTATTATCGGCCTTCATTAGGTCTGATTTGTATATTTTTGTTCTATTTATTTTCTACATTCCTCTAGTGCTGTTTTTAGATTCTCTTTCATGTAGGAAAGAAAAAATCAATTATATCTGATTTAAATTTTTGTTATTATTAAGGTATATTCAAACTTTTGAAAAGTAGAGGATATATTAAAAATTTAATTTTAAATTTTATAAAATTATAAAATTAAAACACTAAAAAAATTTTATTTATTAATAAAATTCTAAACTAATAAAATTTATACTGAGATCTTTTTTTTTCCTGATAAAAAAAATTAGAATGCCAAAACACAAAACTTGTATATTTATTTTATTTTGTGAAATATGCTGCAAGTGGGTTGATGAACGCTTCCAAATAATGTGTTTCCTTTTCTCTCCTAAAACTAGCACACAATGGATGTCACGTCACTAATAATCCACAAGTCTAATCACACTTTTTAAAGCTAAAACATTCATTTGTACAGGTAGGCCTATTTTCTTCTCTTTTTTTTTTTTTTTGGTAAGAAGGTAGGCCTATTTTCTAGTCGCTATTACAAAGAACAATTGAATTGGTATGATTATCCACAAGGTGAAAACTAGTTTGTTTTTTTCCGTTTAATAAGTCTTTTTCATTTTATTTTTTGTGTCTACTTGATTATGATTTTAAAAAGACTATTAGAAGAGCTTTAAGAAAAAAAAAAGAAACAAACAAAGAAGAAGAATTAACATGTGTTTGACAAAAACAAAATTTTAAGTGTTTATGTTGATTAATGAAATTTATAAAAGGAGCCATTTAATTCTTAATGAAAATTTAAAATTACTAAAAATAACATTATTTATTTTAAAAAACTCTTCTTTTTTTTTTTTAACGGTTTGTTACTATCTTATTAACATTTGGTAAAATTTACCACTTTTTTTTTTTTCTTTTGTTGGACTTGAGAGTAGGAGACTCAAACTTGATCATTGAAATATTAACTTTGCCACTGGGCCATGGGATAACAAAATTTATCCCATTGTTCAGTGCAAATTATAATAAATTTATACTTACATCAAGTTAATTATTACATTGAATAAGGGCTAAAAGTGTCATTTTGTTAAAAAAAGTCATGATTTGACAACAAAACAGCTAAATTGAAAAAATGTAAAATATGAGGGACTAGATTGCTATTTATCAATATAGAGTGACTAACATGCAAAAAATGTAAAATATATTAGCTGTTTTAAATTTACCCTTGATTTAAAAAAAAAAAACTTATAATCATTTTTAAAGACATTTTTATCTCAATGAAATAAACTATCGTATTTAATTTTTGTCTGAATAGAGAAAAATTTCATATCCTAAAGTGGAATTAAAATTAAAATTAAGGACCTTAATTGAAAATTTCAAAATACAGGACCCACATTGATACCAAAAACAAAGTGGAGAATCCTTAATTAAGGGGGCTGAAATTGAGGACAACGAGAGGACCAGATGGTGTAGTTAATAGTCAATAGACATTTGCAAAGCCCAGAAAATAAAAAAAGAAAAATTGTGAATAAATATTTAGAATGAGCTGTCGCCGTAGGGTTTTTTGATGCCATATCACGTTCCAGACTTATTTGAATTTTTTTTTTTCTTATACTTATTATTTTAACAAATTTTTGAATGAAAAATTAAATATACCCTTAATAAATTTCGTCGCTAATTCATTATTGACAAGTAAATTCGTCGCTAAATTCATCTCTGACGAAGTGGTTTGTCGCTAATGACAAAGTGATTCGCCGCTAATGAAGTGGTTCGTCGCTAATGACGAAGTGCTTTGTCAAGTTGTTCGTCGCTGAAAGTATTTCATCGCTAATGACGAAGTACTTCGTCGCTAATGATGAAGTGCTTCGTCGAAGTGACTTTTAGCGGCGAATTTATTAATAACAAAGTAACTTTTAGCGATGAAATAAATTTTAGCAACGAATTTATTAGATTTTTTCTTTTGAAAACTTTGTTAAAATTTTTAATTTTTATACTCTTTCATATATATTAAAGCTTATTATGATTTTTTTTATCCCAATCTATATTTTTTCATATAACTATTTAAAAATTTCAAATATATAGCTAAAAAATATTTTGACGAATTATAAAAAAATGCTAAAAAAATAATTCATCATCTAAGGGTATTATTGTAATTTTAAAATATAATAATTATTTTTTAAAAAATAAGTTAAAAAAATTCAAATGATAATGGGTCTAGATATGACCTCAAAAAACCCATTTATATATTTAAACTAAAATTTTGTGGGGGGAGCATAGCATCTTCAACACAGTATTAAAAGTGGATGAGAATTTTAAATTTTAATATTGATATATATATATATATATATATATTTTAACATTCCAATAAAAATATTATAATTATGCCAAATTATAACTTCGTCATTTATTATGTCAAATTTAATATTAAAAATAATAAATTTGATACAAAAAATAATATTTTCATTATTAAAGAAGAATACAGAATGGGGCCCCCATTTTTTATACAAATTAAATTAAATTCCACACAAAAAATGATATTACTATTCTCAGAGAAGTCTGCATGTTTTTTTAATATGTATTAAATTTTGGCATTGTTAATATCTTTTATATTGCTATTCTTAGAGAAGTTGCAAAGTGAAGTGACCTACATTTTTTTTTTTTTAAATATGTATTAAATTTTGGCATCATCTATTAAAATAGGTATGCTAAATTTTAATATTGGTATGTCAATTTTGTATTAAAGATGATATGTTAATGTTAAAATTTGAGATTAACAATATCATTATAATATTTTCTAAACAAAATACATTTAACAAATAAATACCACATCTTAAAAAATACAATTAAAAAAAGAAAAGAAAAGAAAAGAAAAAAATGAAGAATGAAGCCCACCTCGAAGATCCAAAATGTCAACCCAACGGGCTATTTGTAGCTTTTGGGTGAAGCCCAAGTTTTCTCAGGTGGATCGAGGGTTGACCGGTCCTGTCCAAAAAAAAAAAAAATCTTTTATTAATTAATTAGTTTTTAATTAGATAGAAAAATACCAGAATATGAGATCAGCTCCCTGAAAAAATCCACAGAATCTCTTGACGCGGTTACTACTAGTAGGGTGTCCACTACCCAAATTCCAATTGCATATTTGCATTCTCTGTTAGCGTGGCGTTCCAGGTTTTTGCTAGGGTTTTTCCATCGTCGCTGACCGTCAATCTCAAGCGGGCGGCCTTCTGCTTGTAGCCGCTAGTTCCCTTTGCCGTTGACGGGATGCCGGGGAAGGACGAGACCTCCGATAAGGAGAAGAACTTGGAGCTCTTCTTGAGTATTGGATTGGATGAGCGAACTGCCAAAAACACTATCGCCAACAACAAGGTTACTGCCAATCTCCTCGCCGTCATTCACGAGGTACCGTCCTGGTGAACTGCTCAGTTTCCATTTGTTTGGTTGCCGAGAAAATTGAAGGAATTGGAAATGAAGTCTAATACTTTTTGTTTCTTGAGGTCAATCTAAATATGGCTCCCTGTTTTCTCGGGAAAAAATTCTCAATTTAATATTTATACAGGTCCCTACATCCAAATGGAGCGTATTTTATTGTTATTAATTTCCATTATAAGTATTATTTTGAGATTTTACCTTTTGTATGCATGCATTTCTGTTCCAGAATCATGTGGGCTTTTTATTTTATTTTATTTTTTATATGTTCTTATACTATTTTAGTAATTTCAGGCTGCGGTCACTGATGGATGCAACCGAACTGTTGGAAATCTCCTTTACACGGTAATACATTTATAAACGCTTGTCAGTAATTCTAATGGAAATATTAACGCTTGTCTGTAATTATCTGTAAAATTTCACTTTGGGAACTCAGCTCTCTCTTATCTTTAGTAAATTCTGATCTTGCTGATAATAAAAACTCTGATTTTGTTGGCTTACTTACCTACTTTAATTCTCTTATTCATAATCTGCACCTGATGCCATGTTCTGGCAGGTTGCTACGAAGTACCCAGCTAATGCCCTTGTGCATCGGCCAAAGTTGGTGGAATATATTGTTTCATCAAAGGTTGGTACCTCCGCTTTTTAATTCCAAGTAGACATTTCTTGTTAATTTGTAATTCTTAGCAAAGGTGAGGTCGTTTGATATATTTCACCTAATAGCTAAAGTTTGCTCCTAGTTTATATAAGAAGTGCAAGAATTGAGTATGTGACATTGAAATGGAATTGTTTTTCATGTGATGAAGATGTTGGATGTACCATCATTCTTAGATTGTTGGTTCTTGCAGATTAAAACTTCAGCTCAGTTAGAAGCTGCGTTTTCATTCTTTTCAACTACGGGCCCAGAAAATTTTAAGTTGAATGAATTTGAAGAAGCATGTGGTGTTGGTATGAGACTTACTCTTGCTTATTAGAATTGTTTATTCAGAAAAGTTGAATGCTTGATGATTCTTTTTCACCTGGAATTTAATGCATGCAAAGTGCGACTTATAGTTAAATGTTATTTGTTCATTCTGCTGATAGTTGATTTCATTTTAATTTGTAGTCGGTTTTCCATCTTCCTTTTAAATGTTGTAGATGTCAAAACCTAACTGATTTTCAAGCAGGTGTTGAGGTTTCAGCGGAAGAAATTGAACAAACTGTTAAGAAGGTTTTTGAAGAGAATAAGGAAGTAATTTTGGAGCAGCGTTATCGAACAAATGGTTAGTATTATTATTATTATCATTTATTTTAGATTTGCATGTACTGTATAAATATACATTATTGTCCTTGTTTTGTTGTATACTTTATTGTGTTATGAGATAATGGAGTCCTATGGAAGAGGAAAATAAATAATTCATGTTCCAATTCAAGTTTTCTGTAATAAGTTTGGGTCATTGTTTACTGTTTTCTAAACATGTTTCTTGAATTTTACCCAAAAAAAACATGGTTCTTGAAAAATCATTATGGGTTTTGACTTTTAAGGAAGAATAAGTCTCATGATTATTATTTTTGGCTTGCAAACTCATTTTGGATATAAAAGTGATTACACTTGGAAAATCTGTGCCCTTGTCAAAGTTAATGCATTAAGTGTTTGCATTTGTTGTTATTTTTTCTTTCTCGCATGTGTAGTTTAGCTAAGCCACACAAAAGGTTTGTTGAATGTGTGGGAGCTTTAAGTGAAGGTGTTAGTCTGCTTGTGCATGCTTGCTTGTCTGTCCAATCTTTTTATGTCTTATAGCTCACAATACCTTCTGTTTAATACTACTGCAATTTCAAACTAAGCTGCTTTGTTTTAGTGGGTGATTTATTTGCACATGTTCGGAAGAAACATCCATGGGCTGATCCAAAAATTGTGAAGGTGATCATCTTTAATTTGTTTGTACATATCTTTGATTAAGTTACTTTTCTCTTAACATTTTTTTGATTGCCATTTCTTTTCTGTGTCAGCAACTCATCGATGCAAAATTATTTGAATTACTCGGTGAAAGGACTGCAGCAGATAATGAAAAGGTTCCTAAAAAGAAGAAAGAGAAGCCTGCAAAAGTTGAGGTTAGCATATTCATGGTTTCTTTCTTTCACTCGCCTGAGACCTTATGAGATACAACTAATAACTTCCCCTTATATTTATATGAATGCAAATGTATTTATTTATTTATATAAAATTCTATCTATCTACTCATGTAGGAAAAACCTGTTGCTACCCCAGAACAGCCACCTGAAGATATTAATCCATTTGTGATCTTCCCGCAACCTGAGGAAAACTTTAAGGTATACAAGTGCTCTTTTATTATTTGTTGTATATACTATATTATTACCTAAGGTACATCATCATCATCCTGTAATACACCTTTGAACTGGTTCTATAGTCAATTTAAGTGGGGGCTTTGTGGGGGGTGTGGGGGGGTGGGGGGGCAATGTTCTAGGCTCTTGGCAGTTCACCATCAATAAAACTTAAAACACTATTACAGACATGAGTAGGTGTCAGGAATCAGTCTATAATGCATTCTTCATATTTAATTTATTTCTCTTGCTAATTTCAGGTGCATACTGAAGTGTTTTATAGTGATGGTTCAATCCTGAGATGTTGCAATAAGAAGGAGCTGCTTGAGAAACACTTAAAGTTAACTGGAGGGAAAGTTTTAACCCGTTTCCCTCCTGAACCAAATGGATATCTACATATTGGCCATGCTAAGGTATATTATATATATATATTTTTTATGTTTTAAGTTAAGATTTTGCTTTGAAGTGGTTGTATGTGTTCCTCATCATATTACTGTTATTTTTTGATCAGGCAATGTTTATTGACTTTGGCCTGGCAAAAGATAGAGGTGGAGGATGCTACCTCAGGTGAGAATTTATGTTTTCACATTGTGATTCAGTGATTTTGCCACAACTTCATAATTACATGGCATAAGACTTGCATCTCCTGATATTAAAGTGCTGTAACATATGCCAGAAATTGACCCTTTGCATAATATCTGAAAATAAAGGAGCTTGTTCCATTGCATACAAAATGCGGATAATAGTACTTTTGTAACTTCATGGTTGGGAAGCATTTTAAGAATTAAGATAACTTGTTTAGAGACCATAGTTTTCATTTAATAGTCATTGCGGAAGTTTACAATGTTCTAAGTTTCCAATTGATCTTTATACTTAAAGATAGAGATCTCCAGTTGAAATTGATTTTATGTTTTGATTGCCAATCTAAGAAGTGCTTCAAGCTTACTAGCTCGAAGACCATAATTTTCATCTAATGATTGTTGCCAGAGTTTACAATGCTCCTTCTTTGTTTTCATATTGATCTAAGTTGACAGTGTTCCTTTTTTGTTTTCATATTGATCATTGTCAATAAAAAAAGAAAGGATCTGTAGATGACATTAATTTTCTTTTCTGATAGCAAATCTGTTGCATTATTAGGTATGATGATACAAACCCACAAGCTGAAAAGAAAGAATATATTGATCATATTGAAGAGATTGTCAAGTGGATGGGTTGGGAGCCATTTAAGGTATAGCCATTGGTCTACATCAATGATATATCCCTTGTTGTGTATACATTTTTGCTGCATTAATGTCTGTTGGATGCGTTTCAGATCACTTATACAAGTGATTACTTTCAAGATTTGTATGATTTAGCAGTGGAGCTCATAAGAAGGGGCCATGCATATGTTGATCATCAGGTATTTGTTAAATCGCTTCATAAAAACATTGTTGTGTGGAGAATGGAGATTTTAGGAATTAAACTTATGTCCTTCCATCTCCCACTTCTAGCATGGGGTGCTTCTTTTTGCAACTATTTATTTCATCCAACCACCAATCTTAAGTCCCTTTTTTTATAATCTTTGACACTAGCTCATTGCGTTGCCTGATATTATCAAGTTGAGGAGTTATTTATTCATTTTCTCTCGAATATATACTTATAAGAATTCTGAATAATCAATGGTGATTAAATTCCACGATATTACTACTGTTACGTTGTATTATTGGTTAATAATAAGCATTGGTTTCAGGATATTATCCACCTATGAGCATATATTTCTTCCTAGTCACACTAATTGTATTGTGGAAAAAAAGTGGGTGTTTATCCAGGAATAGCAGTTTACTTGGCATTTATCATATTTACCCTGCTTGCATGTGTTTGAGGGATGCTTACTTTTTTTAAAATTGGTTTTAGACACCTGACGAGATAAAGGAGTATAGGGAAAAGAAGATGAACAGTCCTTGGAGAGACCGGCCAATTGCAGAATCATTACAGCTTTTTGAGGAAATGAAACAGGGTATCATTGAGGAAGGAAAAGCAACACTTAGGATGAAGCAAGACATGCAGAGTGACAATTTTAACATGTATGATCTTATTGCGTACCGAATCAAGGCAAGTTTTCACCTATAAATGTATCCATTGACTGTAATTTATGAGCATTTTCTCATATATTATTAAGCTGTGACTTTTGTACATACAGTTTACACCTCATCCGCATGCCGGAGACAAGTGGTGTATCTATCCAAGTTATGATTATGCTCACTGCATTGTGGATTCTCTTGAAAATGTCACACATTCGGTATGTTTGCTGCGTTTGATTGTTATTCTTTCAAAATGCATCTAAGTTGAACAAATACATGATTTCCATAGGTTGCTAAGTCGAGTAACGAACCTATATTTTCCTTTTAATCCTACAAGTAGTATTTAAAGCATCTCATTGCAGCATTTCCAATAAACTTTTTGGATAAGTTAGATTTTTAATTTTACAGAGGCAATTTTTAAAAGAACACTTAATTTGAAATAGAGAATTTGCTTTTTTAAAAAACTTTAACTATGAATATATAAAAATATTTCATTTAATTTTGCGCAATAGTCTTCCATTTTGTTCTGCACAATACCCATAATAATGGAATGAAATATTCTTTGTTATGAAAATTTGTCAAAAGTCCTTTCTAAAGAGAAGACACGTTCTAAACTAGAGATCCTATTGGAGATGCTCTTTGGTGTATGTCTGAAATGATGAAACATATTGCATACTAAGCTATGCTAATATCAAGCTATTGTTTGATATTAGTGGTTCCACAAATGCTGAATTGTTTAACTTGGTATCCTTTTTTCCACACTTGTGATAATCATGAAATATCTCTTCTACTAGTAATGGATGACTTGGTTTTAACTAGAAGGTTTTGACTTGAAAAAGCTCTCTGAAAGATTTAGAAAAATTCTGGAGTTGGGAACTTCTTCCTTTTGCTTTCTCAAGAATTTTGAGATGGCTTCATGTTCTATTGTGGTTGGTGAGGTTAACTAAGGAGATCTTGTTAAAACTTGATGTCTGGGAGGGTACTAGGTAAGGGAACAATTATATATGGATATGGTACTGCTAACAAATTTGGGTAGATCTTTTAGAGGTAAAAAATGTATGAATTGATGAATTCATGCTCTGTATGATATTTCTACATGTCAGCATTACATAGGTTCTCACTAACAGAAAAAGAGGGAGAAGAAAAGGGGGGGGTGGTGGCAGGGAAAGAAAGAAAAGAACAGAAAAAGTGTAAGATCTTTCACCTATTACCCTCATTTAATGTGTCATGTTCTTTTAGATTTTAAGTGGGAATGTAAGAAGAATCTGTTCAAGTATAAATAAAATGTGACAAGTTTAGCATCCTCCTAAGATTTGTTGGTTAGTGAGGAAGGAGGCATTGGTTTATTGTAATTAGAATTTTATTCTTGGAATAGGTACAGACAGTATCCTTAAAATGGATATGTGGAATACCATTAAAAGATTCAATAAAGTTTGTGTGGCTCAGTGATTTTGTAAACCGCATAGCTGGTTTAGCTTTTGATTATAATTCTTCTGAATATATCGACGGTCGGTCAATATTCTTCAGTTAGTCACTGAACTTCTGCCTTTATTTTAAAGAGCTAGATTCTCTTGAATATTAATCTGTTGGCTTGTCTGCAGCCAAGTACTGAACAGCTCATGTTCAGAAATTATAAATGTACATGGTCTAGTTTTGGAATGATTAGAGATCTTTACGGCGTTTTTCTTTTCTTGCTCGATCCTGTTGAAACAAGTTTTAATTTTTAGTTTTATATCATTGTAGCCTGGCATCCTATAATTATGTGATATATAAGAACTCAGCATTTTAGCTTTCCCCTCCTCACCCCCACCGCAACCCCACCCCCCACCCCCCCAACCCAAAAAAAAAAGAAATTCATGTCTCTCATCTCCAACTCCCTGTATACGTATACATATGCTTATTATTTTTTATTTGGTTATGGTTAAGATTTGGATTGTACATGCTTTCCCTAGAGCTTTAGTTTTGTGAAGTCTGTTGGATCTCTTAGTCGACTCATCTACTTTTCATGTAGTTGTGTACACTTGAATTTGAGACACGGAGAGCTTCATACTACTGGTTGCTGGATTCCTTGGGCCTTTACGAACCTCATGTATGGGAATACTCACGGTTGAATATTAGTAACACTGTTATGTCAAAGCGTAAGGTGAATCTATCAATTGTGTAGTATATCTTTAATTGTGTATGGAAAGTTATCCTGAGCTATATATGAATTATTCCCACTTACTGTAAATGGTATGTTGCAGTTAAATCGTCTAGTGACAGAAAAATGGGTTGATGGTTGGGATGACCCACGCCTCATGACACTAGCTGGTTTACGACGTAGGGGTGTTACTTCAACTGCAATCAATTCTTTTGTCAGGGGAATTGGAATCACTAGAAGGTTGAGTACAATGTTTAGGGTGTTACAAAAATATCAGGTCTTATGTCTACATTTTGTGGTCTAATGTTTCACATTTTTCTCATTCCTCGTGCTACAGTGACTGTAGTTTGATACATGTGAGTCGTCTTGAGTATCACATAAGGGAAGAACTAAACAAAACAGCCATTCGCACAATGGTCGTGCTACATCCACTCAAGGTGTGTGTTTTGTTCATGTTGTTTCTGGGGATAAAATTCTCTCTTTATATGACTGATTATTTCTGTGTTGTAAGGTTGTCATTACCAACCTAGAAGCTGGTACTGTAATGGATCTTGATGCTAGGAAATGGCCGGATGCCCAAACTGATGATGCCTCTGCTACCTACAAGGTAATCTTGGTTTATATAACTAAAGTTTTGCTTACATATTTGATGAAATAATACTGATACATGAAATGTGGAATTCAAGACTGCATTTTAGACTACTTATTATTGGATCTTTTGCGTTGTTTCTTCCAGAGGGATCAATTAATACCCTTGACAAGGATCATTTTATTCTTATTATGAACTTATTAAAATAACACTAATGATTTTTTGTAGCTAAATGAAAATTCACCTAATCTGTTAGTGCTGAACTTCCTTTTCTTGCTTTCTCCTTAGGTTCCCTTTTCCAATGTTGTTTACATTGAACATTCTGATTTTCGGTTGAAAGATTCAAAAGACTATTATGGGCTTGCTCCTGGTAAATCTGTCCTGCTCAGGTACGTGTACACATACAAGTTTTTGTTTTGCATATAAACTTAAGCGGGTATGAACTCTATACTGAAATTCTTCTTTACAAATACAGATATGCATTCCCTATTAAGTGCACAGATGTTATCCTAGCTGATGATAAGGAAACTGTTCTTGAAATCCGGGCAGAGTATGATCCTGACAAGAAGACAAAGCCGAAGGTCTCCTTTTGTTATTGCAAATTTTCTATTTGAAGGTGCGTGTGAGTGAGTGATTATTATTATTTTTAATTTTGCAGGGGGTACTCCATTGGGTTGCGGAACCTTCATTAGGGATTGATCCACTGAAGGTGGAAGTTAGGCTATTCGACAAACTGTTTCTTTCTGAGGTCATAAGTTTTTTATTTCTAAGGCTTCTCTCTCTCTCACTCTCTCCATCCTAGAAACTGTTATTAAATCAAATATTCAATTTAATTTTTTGCATCAGAATCCTGCTGAACTTGACGACTGGCTGGCTGATCTTAACCCACAATCAAAAGTGGTGATACCCAATGCTTGTGCTGTACCCTTACTTCGAGATGCAGTTTTGGGTGATAAATTTCAGTTTGAACGGCTAGGTATATTCTTGAATCTCTTGTTGTGATCACTATCTTTGATTCTTCAATGACTTCTAAACAAAATATATACATAGGCGCACATTGCATGACATAAGTGGTATCATGCATCAAGTTATTTCGATTATACCTATCATAAATATGTTGTCATATGTTTATGAGAAGAAAACTCAATGTCGGTTTCTTTCTTGGAAGACTGACAGGGATGCATTTTTTGAAATTGATATTTTTCTTCAGAAATTTCTAACCAATAATTGCTACCCTTCTTCTCCATCTTTTTATTTCCCCTCCATTTGAATGTTAAAAAATTCCTAAATGATGAAGTCATCGTTTTGGAATCCATGTAAGATGATCAACTTTTAGTTTGTAGATTCCAAAAATTTAGGAGGAGATTGTACTTAAAAGGACAGTGAACTAGTTAAATTGAGGGATTAAGGATAGGTTGTCCTTGAAATATTATAATTTTCTCCATCCATATTGAAGTGGCTGGACTTAATCTGAGGTTTTATTTGTTTATTTGTTCATTATTCTTTTCAGACATGGTTGGCACCATTTGTTTATTGTACTGTGGTTGATCATGTTTCTTAACTAATTGTATTTTTATTTTGCATTTTGAGGTTATTTTGTGGTTGACAAAGATTCCACTCCTGAAAAGTTGGTCTTTAATCGGACGGTCACTCTGCGGGATAGTTACAATAAGAGTGGGAAATAGGTTCATGCCGCACACACAAAAAAAGAAAGTGTAATGGAATGAAAGAAAGGCAACGTAGGTTTTGTGCATGAAATGTTCAACCAATTATATGTTGTGGTTACATAGATACATCGATACTCGTTCGGTACATAGAATGTGTATGAAAATACCATTTTAATATTTTAGCTAAATAATGTGATTACAAACGTTGTTCTGGTTCAGAATTATGTTCTGGTTTTATCGTCTCCACATTTGCTCTTAATGTGATAACAAAAAGGGCTGCTAAGGCCTTTGCCTAGGGCTCCATGAAAAGGCCCCACATTTAGTTTGTCCAAAAAAAAAAAAACTTATATATATATATATATATATAACTAATTAATCATGGTTATGTTTAATCGTTTCTTCTAATTGTGATCTTTAGTCAAATTTCAATTCGATTTATAATGTAATAATTATGTTACCATTATAAGATAAACTAACAGCATCAGTATCATTTTGTATATAAGAATTTAAAATGCGTGAAAGAAATGATTCAAATCAATTAGTTCTATAAATTAAATTATAATATTTACCTATTTAATAATAAGATATAAATATTTATTTGTCGAGTTACGTTATAAAGATAAACAAAACCACAACATTCTTAAGCACTTTTTTCATTTTGTCTAGAATAATTTTGAAAGTGTTGAGGAAGCTGTTCAATTCGTTAAAAATAAAAATTTATTTAATTCAAATTATAATATTATCAATTTAACAACAGTATAGAAATATTTGTTTGTTATGTTTATCAACTTATAGAGTATCACACGTGTTGTCATGTTTTTGGTTCCATTTAAAGTTTACTAATCTTATATATATTAAAATTTGTCAATCAATCCAGTAATATCACGTCATGATTGAGAAATAAATCATGATAAACAAAGTTGAAAAATATCTTTGTTCCTGTAACATTGCTCTAGTTATTTATTGCTCAGAGCATTTCCAATGCATATACACCTAGTTTCTGCCACAGCAAATGCTAATTTCGCTGTCTATTGACTTAAGAAGTTGTCAGTGTCTATGAGTTATAATATATAGATAGAATAATGCGTAGCAATTCAAGCAGATTCTTAGTTGTTAGCCAACACCCTTTGCTTACGTTGAAATTTAAAAGTAAAGGGGGGAAAACAACAAAAGAGTGGTGGCTATGACAGAGGCCAAGTACGTAGTGCTTTCACTTCATTGGACTCATTTTCACTTAATTTTTTTTCTCATTCCTATATCTGTGTTACATTACGAGTCATGGAATTGTAGATGAAGTCTGCCTTAGAATAATAGGGTGGCTTAGGAGAGAACCAATTAAAGAAGCCAAGAACTCTTTGCCAACTAAGAAGCAAAAAAATGGCCAGCGCACCCTGCGAGAGTTTAGTCTCTTCACGCTTACTTGTGAAAGTGAAAGACATTGATTTGATTGAGGGGTTTCAAAGGATAAGTCTTTCTTCAATATATTCTATTTAACTTATCATGGTTTTCCTAAGCTTTTTACCATTTTTTTGTGCTATATGATTATTTTTTTTAAACATATGCTTTTCTTCTTTGGTTTTTGTAGTTTCACATTGAAAAAAGCTTTTAGACAATCATTTTGTCACATGCTTGTGGGTATCATTTTTATTTATTATTATTATTATTATTATTTTCCAAAAGATAACTATCCCATCTGACAACTGGGATACTACTTCTAATATATATATATATATTATTGGAGACATTCAAAGAATTAGATACTTATGTACACTAGGAGAGAGGGAGGAGGAGAAGATACCTTTGGAATATACTGTGTGTGTATATATATATATATCTAGCATATATATATATATATATATATATATATATATATATATACACCTAGCTCACACACACGCTTGAAGAGTCATTTGTATGACTTGGATGATCTTAATCATTCATTTTGATGATTTAATCATGGGTTAAGTGCGTTTTTTAGTACCCCATTCATTTAACATTTTCTCTCTCCTTAATTTCTCCTAAGAAAACATTCCAGCAGTTTCCCCACCCGTGGGATTTCTGTTGTTTATTTAAGCAAAACAAAATGTTCTGAGAGAAAGTTAACAAATATTTGAAGGGTTTTTCTTGTGGTCGTGCGTTTCTCCAGTTGCATCAGCTAGCAACTAGAATCTAGACGTCACTTCGATAATTAATTGTAATATAATACAGTTATTTAACATAATTTATGAAACATATCACATTATTTGTATTCATTGTGATATAGGCAACATGCAGTGGAATGACAGGGAGAGTTTTATGCCCCCATTTCTTTTCGAATATGAAATCCTACAATGCTGTGTAGGGTTCTAGTCTATATGCGAGTCATATCAAAGTAGTACCTTTTTATCTTTATGAAGAAAATGAAAGAATATATAATTTTTTTTGTATTTAAAAAAAATAGAGGAGGAAATGGCATGCAGTGGCGGTGACGTTTTAAGATTTCATATTTTTTTCGAATAGATATTAATTAGGAGAATTATTGGAAATATTTAATTAACACAAATTTTGATAAAATGTAAGTTTTGGTATTACAGATAGAATGATTTAGCCACATTAACATTACTGCTACACTTGATACGTGTCATAGAAGCCTAAAGCACACACACACACACACACAAAAAGTGTCATAGGAGTCATGAAAATATATGGTTCATACAATTTCAATATTTATGTTAGGGTAAATTAATCAATCAAATGTAATAAAATTTGAGAGTGGTGAAGGTTTAAGTGCAAACATGGTGGTCTCCCCTATAAAAATGTAAACCAAAGAGCGTTGAACAATAAATAGGTATATATTTTTAAATTTGGAGATGGGGGAATTCAAATCCGAAACTATTGCTCGGGCTGTCCACATTTGGTGAATTAAGGAGGCAGTTAGATCCATCAATAGTGCAGTTTTAGGTACATATGCAGAACATATTCCTGAAGAAATCAGAACATAAGGTACATTCCATATGTTAAAAGTAAAAGAATTGACTGAGGTGTGAGGCATTTACCATTCCAAAATCCATATGGGAAAATAAGATTTATTTTCTCGACGATAATCAGAGTTGAAACATATATATATATATATATATATATATAACTCACATCAGATTTTATTTATTATTATTATTATTATTATTATTATTATTATGTTTAAGCCATACTCTCAGATCTAATTAACGCTTTTAATAATATGATTCTTTTGGCATTTAGGAGCCACCAATTCTTCACTAACAACTTCCTTTTTTATTATTATTATTTTTTATGATGAAGCTATATATGCTATTTCGATATCAATTTACTAGAAAACTTTTCCTCAAAGAAGAAAATAAATAAATTAAGAAAAAACTTAGTCTTTCTCGTTGTCTTTAATTGGTTTGTTCATAACCATGTTTTCAAACTGGCTAGTGAGATTCATCTATATTATCAACAAGGTCTTTGTCTTTTTGTGACAGAAGAAATGAAAAACGATAATGTTATAATTCTTAATTTCCATACAATTTCCTCGAGTATAGCCGTGACTCATACTCAATATTGTAGTCCACTTTCAAGCATTTATACTTCTAATCCAAATTAATATTCTCACGAATTTACTTTATATAGAAATATATGTATGGCTAATTTTACCGGACATTATTATATACACCATAAAAACCCAAGGAATCAATATCAAAAGAGAATAACTAGATTACCTTATTAATTCAAGTTAAATATGATTTTCACATTATATGACCCTATTAACTGACTTATTTTCTTGAATAATGATTCCGAGTTCGAATTCATCCATCTCAAATAAAAATAGAAGAAAAAAAATCTTAAAATTACAAAAGAAAAAAAAAATTGTACTTTGTAAGTTCTATTAGAATTAATTTGTTTTAAGTTACCAAAAAAAAAAAAGAATTAATTTGTTTTAAGCTACTATTCCTTGATTTCTAAGTACACACAAGATTTAGAAATACCTTGGCCTATCACTTTCATCCTCTTCCCTGCTACAAAACTCATTTCTCTTCCCATAGAGAACATGTAATTATATACACACTGAATGTATCTTTAAATTAAATGAGACTCTTCCTCTTATCCAATCAAGTTGTCACTTCCTCTCCATCATCTCGTTGAAATTTAACAAGAAAATGCACCCTTACTATGATATACTATGATTCAAACTGAAAATGCAGTGAAATGTTGTCAATTCAAGATCAAAATTAAGAAACATACAATTATATATATATAGTTTCCAAAACATTTACATAATTTTCCAAATACAGAACCTTTCACTAATTCCCCACTGAAAAACCTGTATAAATTCAAATTTATCGAAATGGAAAAAAAAATAGTTATATATATATGGATCAGTATGATCATGATCAAATGGGTGCAGTCTCTCTTAATAACAAGATCACCCAACTCGATCTTCTTTCTTTTCATGATCAAATGGATGGAGCCTCTCTTAATAACAAGATCACCCAACTCGCTCTTCTTTCTTTTACATTTCTTCCATGTTCCATAGAGTATCTGCCATGTTATCCAACACCCAATCACTTTCCGCCATTTGGGCATCAATCTGTGAAATGTCAAAAACGCCACCTCCTGAATTTGGCTCCACTAGGCCAAGACCACCCTCCATGCCATCATAGCTGCCAGTACTGCTGATTCCAGCAAAACGGCTGTCTTCTAGAATCAGATTGTTGTAAGCCAGTTTTCCTTGTTGTCCATTATGATCAGGACTTGTAATAATTGGGTACTGCTGTGAGATTTGTGGGATGTGGGAGATAATAGAATCTGAAGGCAAAACAAAAGGGTTTGTGACAGAACTCAAATACCCATTTGGATTATTTGAGCTTTGAATCAATTTGCTTGGCAGAGGATATGAATTAGAAGATGGCAGAGAATCAAGAGCTAAAGAGGAATTCTGGGTATACATAGAAGAAGAAGAAGAAGTGGATGAAGAAGTTTGTTCCATTTTTTGAAGCAATCTGGGCATCCAAAAATACCTCACAGCATCAAGAAAAGTCTTACTATTAGATTCAATGTTAAGTTGGCGAGCCTGCTTTTGAACCCTTGTCCTCCAGTAATTCTTGATCTCATTGTCTGTTCTTCCTGGTAGTTGTTGTGCAATTTTTGACCATCTAAACAATTTAAAAAAATTATAAAAAAGAATCGGAAAAAAAAATGATGGAAAAAGCTGAAAAATTGTGCCAAAAATTGTAACAAGAGCAGAAAGAAATGACCTGTTTCCCCACTTCGAGTGAAGTTCAAGGATTAAGAGCTGCTCTTGTGGAGTGAGGTTTCCACGCTTAATGTCAGGCTTCAAGTAGTTCAACCATCTCAATCTGCAGCTTTTCCCAGTCCTCTTCAATCCTGAAAAGTTGAATTCAATTTTGTATATGTATATACATGTATATATATGTGTATGTATATGTATGTAAAAAGAAAGAAAGGTACCTGCACATTTGGCTAACATATTCCAATGGCCTTCACCATGACTAGCAATGTAATGTATAAGCAAAGTGTCTTCTTCAAGAGTCCATGGTCCTCTTCTTAGCTCAATTTCTTCTTCATTAGGATTATTCAAAACCCTCTTTCTAATACTAGGCATAGCTCACTCTGTTTTTAAGCTCTGTGTATTTCTGAGAAAGCAAGAAGCAAGAAAGAGATAAGAGAGAGAGAGTCTTGTAAAATGGTACTTTTTTTTTTCCTGTGAGTTTCAGAAAGAGCAGTGAAAGTGAAACCACAGGAAGGAAAATATTTATAGAGCTCAATAAGGATGGAAATTGCGCTAGGTTTTTTCTTTTAAGGAGTACCCAATTGGAGTTTGTCGACATGATCTTTTGTCTTTATACTATAACTCATCCAATGGAATTTTCTAAGATGTAGGTAGGTTGTGTACTGTTGAATAGGACATGAATTTAGCCTTTGCACGTGTGCAAACAGCCAGAAGAGTAGTGAAGCTACTTTACTCTTGTCATCCATTAAACACATGTATAATAATGACCACAGAGAAGACTTAAAATTGGATCATTCAAAATAACTTCCCTTCACAATCAATCAAGAAGTGAGTTTTATTCACAAGAAGGAATAATAATAATAATAATCAAGAAATGAAGGAAATCATAGGCCCATGATGATCTCCTTCATAGAAAGTTGATTTGCTCTACCAAATATTGCTAGGATACCCTGGTTCAATTCATCCAAAAAAAAAAATATATAAAATAAAATAAACATATGCATTTACTGTTTTGTTTTTGTCTAATAATGCCCTATGTAACCGTTGCTCAAAGTATTTTACTGTGCAGGAGATCAATTCTACTCATTCATATATCTAAAATGGATTTACAATAAACTACATTGTTCATTCTTTCTTTGGATTTTTTTTTCTTCTTTTGAGGCATGATTTTATCTTTACATCTCCACCAAGTGATTACAATTCATTTAGAATACTTAAACCCCTTTATTTTAGTGCAAAATTGTAAATGCTCCTTTATCTAATTTTTATTCACTTTTTCATCCAGATTATAAACAAAATAAAAAAAATTGTTTATTTGGCAAAGTATATTTTTATGCAATGTTGCATAGATTAGGAAAAAGGGATTAAAAAGAAAGGAAGTGAGATAAGTCATGGGTCTTGAACAATGAAATGTGGGCGCTTATTCTAAGGGAATGATTCCATCCATTTTTCTCTGAGCTTCTGAATTTTCCATGCAAGAAACGTGATTGACTAGACAAAAATATTCTTGCTGCAAAGTAATTAATTTAAACAACTAAACGTGGAATTTTAAGGTAAGCGTGTTCTTGTAGTTTCATTAATGTGATATGTGACAATTTTATTTGAAATTAATTTTATAGATATTATATATGCTTGTTCCAAGCTCCGTAACAGTTCTTTTTTTTTCCCACCTGTTTCTCCCAAATTCTTCATAGATTAAGTCAAATTAAAGACTCGAACGGGTTCAAAACTCAACAACATAATTAAAAATTGGTGGATCTTAGAAATGAAAGATTTTTAAATTTGTTAGAGCAGCTAAATTTGACTGAAGGAGTACTGTGTTTGCTTTTTTATTTCGTATGCCATTATAGGAATCCAAAACTTACAAGTTACACAAAACTTGGGAAAATGACCGTATTGATAGTGATAGACACCGTTTTACCCACTAAAATCTACCCAATTCCAAGCGTAATCAAAATTTGATGAGAAAATTGTACATTTATAAAGCTCTCAATGAGAGGAATTGTGTTGGGGGCCTAGTATCGCTTAAAGCTATGAAATATAAGTAAAGACACATGTTTCAGTAGTGTGAAGAAGAGCTTCCAATCCCATCAAAATGATAGACATAATTTCTATATTTAGTCTGTTGGGTCTATCATGGAGATAAAGATACTTTTGTCATCTTCTTATCTATTTTTTTTAATGTAAAAAAAAAGAAGAAAAAACTTAGTATTGTGTGCTCTCATGTGACTTTGCCTATACAAAGCATAAGTAAAAAAAAAAAATCTGATTCAGTGGCATGAATCCCTGCAATAATTGTGACTATAAAGATGACATGAACATGAACATTAATTTTTTTTAAAAAATATATATAAAAACGAGAGCACGCGTGTTTATGTGGTGGGGAACTACCCACGGACTTATAAATTTTGGTCCTCCAAGTAAAAGAAACGGATAGCAATAACGACAATGACGGCGACGTAACTAAACATTGAATGGAAAGTCCCACAATAAACGACAAAAAAATATTGTTTGTTTTTTAGGTTCAAAGTTTTGGTAGGCCACCAAGTGCGCCATCATAACATGAAACTTACATATTGTGACATAAATATATGGTAGATTATAATTATCATTGTAACGTCAAGGGTGAAAATTCACACAACCTGTGTCGAGTAATATTGCTTTACGTGTGCCACAAATATTTTGTAGTTTGGTTTATAAGGAAGTCACTGTTCTTTAATTAACATTTTCCCTTTTGATAATAAAACAAAGGAGGCGGAGTCAATTTAGAAATCTATTAGCAATTAACGTTTTTGTTATTTGGTTTTTATAATTTTTAAAATTTTAAATAGCAGGATCATATTCTTAATAGTTCATCCTTTACCTGTAATTTAATGAGTTGAGTGTAACATCGTAAAAATTCACACAACTTGTGTCGAGTAACATTGCTTTACGTGTGCCACAAATACTTTGTAGTTTGGTTTATAAGGAAGTTATTGTTCTTTTATTAACATTTTCTCTTTTGATAGTAAAATAAAGGACGCCGCAGTGGGAGTTATTTTAGAAATCTGTAAGCAATTAACGCTTTTTGTTATTTGATTTTTATAATTTTTCCGAAATCCTAAATAGCAGGTTTATATTTTAAATAATTCCTCTCTATTTATATTTTAACAAGCTGAGTATATTTGAGATATAAATAGGGCTTATTAAGATTCAAATTTATAATTTTGAATTTATAGGGTGATAAGAATAATAATTTTTTTCTATTAAACCACACTCTAAAATATATATTGTTCTTTGATTAACATGGCTGCAGTAGTAGTTTAGAAACTCACATATTTTAAAGCTCTGAAGCACTTGATTTGGTTTGTAGATTTGACTCACAACTTGAAGAATTACTAATAAGTATTGGTTTTTCAGCTTTTTTTCTGTTATTAATTTTTTACTTCTTAATTATTTCACATGTTATTCCCCTTGAAGGATTACAAAGTCAGTGACTTGAATGTTACGCCTAATGCAGAATATAATGCAATTACTGTGACAACTATTCTTTAATTATAATGTTTGAAGCTGGGAATTAATTAAAAATTTGATGTACGTATATATGGTTTGGTTCCTAAGAACTTTTCCTATGCTACATTAATTATTGGCATTTTTTTGAGGGATGATATCCTCGTTTCCAAACTCCAAATTTCATATTTCATGTACTTCTTAGTATTAAATTTTTTGTACAACCCAGTTTGTTGACTGTAGAACTGACCCATTTTGTCCCAATGCCCACATGAATTATAAAAAATAAAATTTTCTTAACAATTTCTCATTTCTAAAAATTTTCGGAAAAAGGGAGTTTTAGTACATGACCAAATAAAGGTTTAATGGTTTTACCAAAAAATAAAAAAAAATAAAGGTTTAATGGTGGAGTCGCATGCTGAACTGAAGCAACATGAAGCACAACCCGGACTCACACATTATGGAGGCAGGCGGCACAAGCTATACTTGGTGTAGGAAGTACCATTTAGTGTTGTGGAGCTCAGTGAAAATACCAAAACATAAATAAGTGATATAAATACATAAATATATCCAATTTGGATATCAATTGGTCCTTATAAGTGCCTTCTATTTTCAACAATATTTCACATAGTTTAATGGCTCATATATAGCTTTTTATTTTATTTTATTATAATTTCATTTATCGCCATAATTTTTGAGTGTTGGAAGGAGAGCATTTAACAAATGGACACAAAATATATATGGTTTAAGCAGCTTGATGTAACAACAATGATTTCAGTATATATTATCCTTATAGGTGTTATTTTCAACCCTAATAACAAAATATAAACCTTTTGTTTTGGTTTAATTTACTTTACTACTTCTAATTCCTGGATTTCTCTAGTTTTTAATTGGGATCTTCTACTTTCAATTTCATTGCAATTTATTTGGTCCGATGTTGCCAACGAAGATGGATCAATGAAGCCCCACGTGTGACCACGTGAAAGTTGATTTGGAACATTCTCCTATTTTTAATTTGTAAATTATTTATTCTTTTTAAATTGTTGTTGTTCTTCCATATTATTTAGGCTACACCATTCGTATATGCTGCCGAGCAAAACCATGCAAGTCAGGGATTTTATAATTGAACAATTATTTATACGGTTAAAATTAGTAAAATAACTAATTATTTTTCAGCCATAATAAAAATATATTTTTAACCTATATATTTATTTTCATATCCTTTATTAATTTTAAACTGCTATTCACTATCATTATCTCCTTCCATTTATTATTATAATTCAATTTTATTTATTTCAACTTTTGGTATAACCTATATAATCTCTTATATTATAAAACTTTAAATTGCAAAACTTTTTTCTAACTATTCACTAAATTCTTGTCTCAAACTCCTATTCTTAGATTAAATTCATCTTCCATAGAATAAGGTATGTATATTAAAATTTTGTATACTTATTTATTTATTTATTTACTGTCAGATGATTGATCAAAAGTCAAGATCGGATCTGATCGTCGGATGGTTGGATCATCATTTAATAGTTGGATCTGACCCCACAATTAACGATGGTCACATTAATTGTCATACATGACCGTTGTTAAAATTTATTTTAATTAAAATATGATATGATCTAGCCATGTAATTAACAACGATCATATATTACTGTCGTATATAATCGTCCTTAAAATATATTTTAATTAAAATATGATTAGATCCGACCCTAAAATTAATGATGGTCATATATGGTTATCGTTAAAATTTATTTTAATTTTAAAAAAAAATCCATTAGATTGCCGGATAAGATATTTATTTTATTTTTTATTTAATTAAAAAATAAATTAAATATATTTAATTTATATTTATTAAATATATTTTTTTATATCAATCTATATTTGTATATATTAATATTTCTTTTTTCAATTTAACTATTAATTATTTTATTATTACAGATAAAAAAAATTAAAACTTACAAATTAAAGAAATTATTTTACATGAATATATATGTTTATTAATATTCAATTCAATTTAAACTGTATTAATTAATTAATATATTTATTAAATAAAAAACTAAAAAAGGATTTGATTGTCATATTAAAAAGCATTAGGAGCTGATTAGATTAGTCGAATGTATAAATACATGTGTATATTAGGTCGGATGAAGTAAAGGAAAGTGAAAACAACTTCACATATAATAATAAGGTTGGATTCACAAAGTGAAAAAAATTCAAATAACGTCAGATGAAGCAAAAAACATATAAAATAAGTTGACAATTAAAAAAAATAAAGATAGAAAAATAAATACACATGTCAAAAAAAGTATGCTTTTACTGAGAATTAAAAAAATAATTAATTATTTTATTAATTTTAACTGTTCAAATACTTGTAGGCTATGAAACCCATACAAAACATGAAAGGATTGACTGTCCAAACAGCCAGTTGAGATATGATTAATAGTTGGACCATGGGCTAAAAGCCCATTTTATTTTGCTTTTTTAGATGGGAAAGTCATTATTCTTAAAGAAACAAAACAAAAAAAAAAGGGCAAAACAATGGCTTAAAATAATAAGAAAAAGAGAGAACAAGTGGAGAAAAAAACTCTTTGAAATTTGAATTTCATTTAATAAAACTTCATGTAGAAAAGGCAATATCAATGATTAAATTTAATTCTTTTGGAAAAGATATATATATAGATGATATATTATATATGAGGGGGTGCTGGGTGACAAGTCCACCAATTCTTCTTTATTTTATTTTATTTTTTTCCATTATATATATATAAAAATGCTATAAACTTCAACATGGGAATGTTATAAAATCTATTTGTGAATTTTTAAATTAATTTTTTTTTTTTTAAATATATTTTTGTCATCTAATATATTTTTGAGGTTTATAGCATTTCATTATATATATAGAAATTATGTATTTTTATAACTAATTTAAAAGGGAAAATGGTGTGACTCCAACGACTTTAAAGGTGTAGATGTGGATGTGGGTGTGAGTGTGAGGGTCATTATATTTGCACACATATAAAATCTACTTTAGATTTGTGTCTACTTTTACTTATAATCCATTTCCATATAATATCTATTCTAGGCTTTAGCTACGTACTAATTAATATTAGGTATTCAATGATTAGGATTTTATATAATTATCCATACTTTGATTTTTTTTTAAAATTTTTTTTGACATATCTCCTATATTTGATTTTTTCTATTATAATTTTTGAAAGAGTAAGAACTAATCTAGCAATTTAATGCTCTAAGTTTTTACATTAGTTTTAGTGCAATGCTATAGGCATAAACTAGCTTGGCAACTTTATTTATCAATTGACCATTGTCAATTTTATTTATCAACTGAGGTGATAATTGATATGGTAAAATATTATGAGTTAACAATTTAATATACCTTAGCTAATAAAAGATAAATAAATTCTTAATATATAATCATATCATATACTAGTCACTTGATAAATGAAGTTAGTAAAACCTTATTGGTAAACTTGGCACTATTGTTAGTTTTAACTAAAAGTAGAAGCAAATTTGGACGATCTTTAAGAATCTGCGGGGGATTCAGTTTAAAAGTCAAGGTTATGGGCAGGTGTGCTAATGGACCAATCAACAACAAACAGTCAAGGTGGACCCACACCCACTATTTACACAAATTAGCTAATTAGCAAAATCTTTTTGGAGGTAATTTGACCTCATTTGAGAATTATGATGAAGATTATTGAAAAGGCTTAGGAATTATATATAAATATAATTAACTGGAGGAGATTCCATAAAGTTGTAATTCTTATGTAAATGCTACTTGATTTGAATAGCACCTCATTGAATTGAGCATGAGATAAATTAATATATGATTAATTATATGTTTGCAGAAAAAACTGTTACTTTGAAATTTTTTTAATTTCAAAAATCATCAAAATTCTTAATCGAGTACACCTCTTAGCGATTATTTGGGATATATATTTCTTCTACAATTTCGTTTACTAATTCTCACGAATCTTTTTCACTTTCCTTCTGCTGGGAAATATCAATCCAATTTGATGCATACACTGTAAGTGGTAAATTCAGTGACAAAATTAAATTTTGTCCCATAATCATTTTACTCTTACAAAAGTTAATTTTTGTCATTTAAAGCTAAAAAGTTGACACTAGAACTATTTTTAGCCATAAATTTTTAAGATTTGTGGTTTTAACTTTTGTGATAAAGGTATAGTCACAATTCGGCCATATACAATTTTGTGGTTATTCATTTATGATAAATTTTAGATTCGAATTATTACAAAAAAAAAAAAATAGTGAGAAACCTCAATATTTTCACAAATGAGTGGGCATAAAATTCTATGGCTAAAATTGATTTTAGTGATAAGATTTTGTAGCTTAAAGTGAAAAAAAAAAATTTGTGATAACAAAGTGGTTTCTGTGACAAAATTTGAATTTGTCACTGCATTATTTATTATTATTATTTGTAGTATTATTATTATTTGTAGATGCTTTGGCTGGAAATTTTGGTCCCTTCATCTCTTGTAATTTGTTGAAAAAAATGCTTTTCTTGAGTTGCCTGCTTGATGATGGCTAGTATATTTGTTTTTAGGTAAACAAATGAAGTGTGTCAGTAAAGTAGTTTGATTCTTTATCTATTAGAGAAAATTTTCAAAACAACAAACAATATTAATAGGGATGCCGATATAACCCTCCGACGCTCAAATTAGTAAATAACCCATATTATTATATAAATGAGGTTAAAATATAGATTTAAGTGAAAAGGACGTGGGAGAGGTAAGACTTAAGGCTATAAGAAGTGTTTCTAGGCATGCATGCACATTATCCTCACAAAGAAACTTAGTTTCAACTCTCAGACCCTAGAGAATGTTACTTCCTAAGAAGCTTCGAGTTTAAAAGGAGGAGAAGCAATAAAAAATCAAGGAGTTAGTGGCCAAAAGTCCCCTCCATATCCATTCATATATCTTAAATATGCCTTTAGGAGCTTTTGAATGAGCGACATGTGTATGGTATTTAATAGTGGAGATGTTGTCATCTGTGTGATAAGGCTTGAATTGACATTGATTTCGCTGTCGACTTGGCTGGGCTTTGTTGATAGTCCAATTGATAGGGTAGGCTGCTAGCCTATGGGAGGGAGGCCATATAAGTGTCTCAGAAGCCTTTTCAGAAGTAGTTGTTGGCATTGTTGACTGTATAAGCTGGACTGCCGAGCACACAACGAAGTTGATGAGAATTTTTCTTTTTTGGGTGCCTTTGGTGCAGAGGAGTTTTTGCAGCCGTTTCGCCACCTTTCATTTGAGGAAAGATTCATCCTCTCTGGCAGACCAAGGTTACTTTAGCATTTAATACTGCTGTAGAGTGGTAAGTGAATATATTAAATACTTTGTCTGGCGGTAGAAAACAACTTTGGATGCCCAATCTTTGTACCCTTAACAGTAGAGATAATGTAAAGGTGATTTCTTAATAATCATTTCTTAAATTCGATTCATGGAGGCATAATTGCCAATTCAGTCACTCCTATGTTGAATTAATTAAGGGATTGAGGCTTCTAATTAACCACAAAATATATTAGCCACTTGAACTATCCTATGAAGGATTGCTTTGAATTTATTTTAGGCCATGACATTGTTTTCCCACAGCCGCACAAAGGTATTGTCATTTTCTTATTTCTTTTATTTCTCCTTTTATCTTTTTGATAATCGAAATTTGAAAGGATCTGATCATCCATATACATACAGCTGGCTATTTGTGTGATTAAAATTTGATTAATTCTATCTAACACACTATTTAGCTATACCGAGTTTCTGTTAATTGTTATCATATTTGGAGTGCATGTCTTTCTCAAGAAAAAATTCATAATTAATTGCTAATTAATTTGGCTTTCTCTTGGATTTAATTCAAGAAAAAATATTAAGGATGACAACATATATAACCTCAGCTTCACACATTAGCATCTAATTACACATAAAATCATTACAAGTATTTAGTTAGCTTTTGACAAATTATTAAACAATTTTTTTTTCTCTCTCTTATTGCCTAAATTAATCAATTTGTGTTCTAAATGTAATGCAGGGCCTAACCACACATGGGTAATCATCAAAACTAACCCATTAATTAATTGTGTACTTTTATGTCAAACACAGTTTGGATTAGGATGGTGACAGTAGTAGCAGTCTAATTTATTTTCCAATCTTATGGTTCACATAGATTGTGGGCAAAGTTAATATAGTAGCAAATAGCTAAACCATGACAACCATGAGGTTCCAATCAATAAGATAATTTGGCATAGAATTAATTTACACCGCATATCCCTCAAAATCAGGCGTCTAATTAATTATTGAAGTTTGAAAAATGCGTCCATGATCAATATATTGCAGGGTGGAGCAGAACCAAAGTTTCATTATGGTGAAGATTGGCCTAATAAATGGTGTGGTTCTAATTTTATTTGCTATTCGAAGTTTTATCACAGAGACTATGTCACAAAGGCAAGCAGGCCATGCATGGTATTTTATGTGGTTTCTTTTGACTTTTTGGTATTTATACAGCTGGGGTTTTGAGGTGGTTAATTTGGGCTGTCAATGTGTTTGGGTATGGGCTGTAATATTTATGAATTTGGTTTATGGATTGGCAAAAAAAAATTGAAACTCCACATTTAGAAAAAGCTAGTTATGTGAATCTCTCTTTTGAGAACTAACTTGAATTATGAGCAAATCTATTAAGGTTATCTTTTCATTTGTATTAATGGTCGAAAAATTTGATTATTTAAAATAGTTTAAAAAAAGGAAAGAAAAACCTATGATATATAAAGCTAGTTTCATATGAAGAAATGGATGTTCTCCAAACCCATTCAATGCAGCAAAAATGCAAAATTAAGCAATTGTGAACCAAAATATCGCTTCAGCTTTGACCATACAGAAGTAACTGAATTCACAAATTAAAACAACGATTCCAAAAATTGATCATATTAGAAATTGATCCATGTCATATTCAAAAATATGTTTCAGGCAAGTATTTAGGTATACTCTTCATATTCTTCTTCACCATCTTGTGGTACAATCTAACTGTATCTACTAGCAAAAGAAAAAAGCAGGTAAATTAATTATAGTACAATACAAAGTCAATTTATAACTGAAATCAGATGAATTATTTTAATTAATTAAAACTTTAAATTAAAAAAAACTATACATTGGCCTCTCTTTTCTCTATTATTTAAATGTGAATGTGATGAGGTTGGTAATAAAACTCAGTTTCTAATTGCTTTGAATTCACCAAAAGGCCTTCCAAAACCCTAAAAAAAATTCTTAAACTTTAGAGGTTCAAATTAGTATGGAACTCATAGAAAACCTTAGCACATTGGAAAATGTGAACTCCAACAATCCTGATCATCATGACCATATCATGGTTTTCTCCGGCGATGGCTTTTCTGATCAACAGCAACAACAAGTTCAGCACCATAATCATCACCTTCTTCCTATGAACTTCACTGACAATATTCAAAGCTTTTCCCATTCTGATAATCATGAAGACCCAAGAACTG
Organism: Rhamnella rubrinervis; assembly: GCA_007844105.2. Lineage (NCBI taxonomy): Eukaryota > Viridiplantae > Streptophyta > Magnoliopsida > Rosales > Rhamnaceae > Rhamnella > Rhamnella rubrinervis. The sequence continues at coordinate 7,351,673 of CM017577.2, forward strand.
TCCTCCTTGATCATTCCATGCTTCTCAGTTCTGATCAGTCCGGTAGCCCAATCAAGAAAGAAAAGGTGATGAATGTTATTTTCTAATTTTTATTAAGTCGTTTATTTCTTGAATTGGTTGGATATAAATAAATATGCTTTCTATATAAAATATATAGAAATGGTTACCTGAGCTTGTTTTCTTTATTTCTGTGTTAATATTTTGGTACTTGGCAGCGGTTAGGAGGAAGAAAGAGGAAGGTAAACAATGAGAAAGTTGTGGAGAAACCAAAAGAAGTTATTCATGTAAGAGCAAAGAGAGGCCAAGCTACTGATAGTCACAGTTTAGCAGAAAGGGTATATTTCAATGTTATTTAATTAATTTAATTATAATATTGATATTTAAAACATATATTTTGATATCAAATCATTACCCCAAAAAAAGAAAAAAAAAAAGCGTATAGAGTGTAATTTTTCAGAGAAAATATGAAAGTAATTTTAAATATCATTTTTTTTTCATATATTATGTCAAATTATCATTTATTATGACTAACTTATGCTTAAAAAACTAGGCAAGGAGAGAGAAAATAAACGAGAGGTTAAGATGCCTACAAAACCTGGTTCCAGGATGCTATAAGGTACGTAATTATCAGCACTAATCTACTGTATTGTTTTTACTTCTTTTTTTTCAATTCCAAGCTTTTTGGTACAACTCATGGTGATTAAATTAATAATTTTTTTTCCTTTTTGAATTATTTTTCAGACAATGGGAATGGCAGTGATGCTGGATGTGGTTATCAGTTATGTTCAATCTCTCCAGAGTCAAATTGAGGTAATTATTAATTAGTCATTAATAAACAGAAAAAACTGTGACTTTCTCATGCACACACACACACACACACACATATATATATATATATAGTTTTAAGTTTTGATATTTTTAATTTATTTTTCCCTTTTGTATATTCTAGTTCCTATCTATGAAGCTCTCTGCTGCAAGCATGTTCTATGACTTCAATTCACCAAATATGGATGCCTTGGAAACCGTGCCGGTACGCCATTTTACGTGCTTTATTTTTGTCACAACATGTACATATATATTTATATTTAATAATGCTATATATAGATATATATATATATATATATATATATAAGCAATGTTCATCAATAATACTAATATGGTTCAGGGGACAAATATTGCATATGAGGAGGAGCAAGAGATGGAGAAGATGGCGATGATGAGAGAAGGGTATGGAGGGCTTTCATATTTGCATTCATGAGCATTGCCTCTTTGACTTCAATCGCTTCGCAACCATTTATATCTGAGTTTACTAATTAATTAATTTGTGTAACAAATAAAAACTAGTTAATTATAATCTTAATAATAATTAAATGCATATACTGAGTGCTTGTTTTGACTTATTTTACCAACAAGATCTACGAGAGACGATTACATGTCTTGTGAATAGGACATAACTTTGAATCTAATTAATCAGAACCCTATTTTTTGACCGACACTTCTAGATGATTCATATACATGGAACACACACACACACACATATATATATATATATCTGTGCCAAAAAGTAATATTTATATCAAATCCTTCCTTTTTAATGTATAATTAAGATTTATAAGAATCCCTTACGTAATACATGCAATAATATGAACAAAGTATCTTGTATAATTCATAGATCTACATGGATAGTATATATATATATATAAATGTTATAAACCCCAACACAATGATATGAATAGGATTCTGAAATGTTAGCCTGCAAAAGATATGGTGATGAATGATTTTTTGTGCTTGTACAGTATATAAACGTACAAACGCAATGTACTAGGATACTCTACTAATTTGGTATGTATATACGTGGACTATATTACATCTAATATATATAGAGAATGACACCCTAAAAAAATATGGAACCACTAAAAACTGAGAGGGAACGATCACAAAGTCATAATCCCTTGGGTTGCCTAATTACCCTTTTGAAAAACAAAGAGGATTAATTAATGTAAGCTTTTCAAGTCTAAATTAAATAGATTGTCAGTAATGGTACAAATATATTTTTCAACTGTGATGTGATATTAATTTTTTAATTTATAAAATAATATATAATAATAATGGATGCAAGTATTAAATTGTCATATATAATACCACATTATCACTTAAAAAACTTTTTTGTATCTCTCATTATATTGAATAGATTATTATTAACTTACAATGCAAGAGAATTTGTATATGCTTACAAGACAAATACAAAAGATAATATAACAATCAATATATGATCTATTATTTACGTCTATTATTTGGTAGTCTATAAGGAAAAAGTGAGATTTGTATATAAGACAATGAGTTTCCTGTCCATAAGCATTAAACACCATCGGTGAGAATTAGCATTTTTCTGTGAGTAGCTCAACACTAATTGAAAGAATTTAATTGGAAGTAAACCTTTTTTCTTAATTAAAAGTAATAATCAATTAGGATATATTAGCCAGGGAAAATGCATGTGTATGCATTTTAGACTATTCATGTCTGTCTTTCAAAATTTAATATAAAAGAATACAAAAGTGAGAGGGAAAATGAAATATTTGTATTAAATGAGTCTAATATTAGCAGTCACTAATTTGTTGGGCATTATAAATCCAAAAATATCTGAGTGTAGTTTGGTGCAATATTTGAATAATTATGATTTTGGACGTTTTTTTTTGGTAAAATGATTTTGGACGTTATTGATGAATGTATAGAAGAGGATTTTGAAGGGGCTGGGGTGGGTCAATATGTATGCACAGAATGGGCAGGTTCAGCGACCCTATAATTAAGTTGAGGTGGGAGAAATTAGGTGAAGCTTATTTATAGTCTAATTGTCTCAAAGTGGTTGGAGGAGAAATTTGAGAGGGTGTTTGGCACGCTGTATTACCCCTCCGCACTGTATTTACTTCAACACAGTCCCATGTTTGGCTTGGCCAGCACCCGTATTAATTTAACATTAGGCTCATTTTGTGGATTTGATCAAACTATGTAAAACTAATACATACACCATCAAGCACTTGGGGTGTGGCCTAGTAGAAAAAAAAAATCGACCGTTCTATTACATTCGCTTGTGAAGGTTGTGGTTCGAGTTTCGTTATTATCTCATGTGTATTCAGTTTTACTTGTAGCGCCAGATGGAGGGGAATCTATTAGAGGTTGAACCAGCACTCTAAATTCTTACAGAGTTGTAAAGTTAGAGCAATAAGAAGACTTTACCTACTAATAAAATTCTAAACTGATAAGATCCATATCGAAACTCTTTTTTATTCATAAAAAAAAATACATACACCATCAAACAAATATATTATAAAAAATAAAATTGGACATTATTAACGTTATGATGCATAGTGCTTGAATATAATCAACAAATGCACGTGTGCCCAATGGAAAAATAGAATAAAATATTGTAAATTACTGTATTACATTGTTTTTTTTTTTTTTTTGGGTCTCTATTTAATAGTTTTATGCAGGAGAATTAATTTCCCTGAAGAATATATATTAAAGTTTATTTATTTTCTTATATCTTAAAGTCAATGGATTGCTATGAGCCCAAATAGTGATACATAAGGCCCATTTTCTGAATATTGGAGTCCATGCCCATCTCCCAAGTTCGTAATTTCCCCCTTCTCATCAGCTTCGTGATTAACTAGGTTGGTTTTGGTTTGGGCTGGGGTCGATCTAATTACACAAGCAAAGGAGCTATATACACTCCTTTTTTTCGTTTTTTTTGAGCTATATAAAATCTTTTTTTTTAAGTTCTTAAAATTCATAAAGCTGAATATTGAGTCCATTATCTCCCAAGTTCGTAACAGCTTCGTGATTAACTATCGTTCTAATTAGCTATATACACTTTTTTTTTTTTTTAAAGTTCTTAAAATTCATAAAGGACCTTTCTCACTTCTTCCTAAAATTAAAATCTTAACCTTTCTTTCTCTCCCCTCCATTACCGGCTTACTTTTTCTTCTTCTATTCGTCATCTTCTTTTTTAAAAATAATGAAATAATGAGAAACTTTTAAATAAATGCATGGGATAATTCGGTGGGTATTGACGATTTTTCTTCTTCTTTTAAATTTTATTTTAATTTTTAAAAAATTATAATAAAATAAATAATAAGAAAACATTAAAAAGAATGTATATGGTTAACCAGAGGCCGGAGCCGAACAAATATAAATTGTTTAGTTATGTGAATATTATTAAATTTATATAAATAAGTAGGTACTGGGTGGATATACAATTCCTTTGGCAGTGCAAATACAACCTGTTTGGATAGTTGAGCGTTGTATTTCACATTGAAAAAAAAACTCATATTTTTAATAATAAAAAAAAAATTAATTCCAAAAAACAGAGAGTCGAGAAAGAACATAGTACAACAATTGCTTTGTATGGGATTTAACGCCAATTGTGTCCAAAGCAGGCAATCCAAATTTCCCAAGATCTCCAACTTCTTCGTCTTCGCTGCGATAGAGATGTTACAGGCATTATCAGCTGCCAACCCTTCACCCGCCTCGATTCCCGCCAAACGTGTCAAGCCCACCTGGCACCATCTACGCCGTTCATCAGTATCTTTCCCGGCGACTGGGTCCTGGACTTTCATGCCGACTCGTCTCCTGTCATTCCCTACTGTGAGGAGCTTCAGTGTACCAGCATTTGATTTCCAAGGTGGCAAAGGGTATATTTTATTCAATTAATCATGTTTGTCTGAGTGGAAGTTCTATCTTTTGGGTTTTCAGTCGCATTCTGTAAATTGAATTCATGATTTTTGGTTAAATTGGTTAATGGGTTTCGTGGGATTATTCATAATTCTTTCCAGTTTATGCTTAATGATTGTAACCCACTTTTCCTCTAAAAATAGATGAAACTGGTTTCTTTTGCTTTTGGTTACATTATTGTGTTTGTGTATGTCTCTGTGAACTCTCTGCTATAAAATTAAAGTTTGTTTCTTCCAGCGTATTTTCTTTGTAATTTTTCTTTTTCTGTGTTGGGGAGGTCTCATTTCTGGTTTTGGAAAGCACCCTCATTTGTTATTAAACTATTTTTTGCTTCTACTTCTAATTTAAGAAACCTCTTGGTTTCTGTGTATGAAATTGTAGCTTAGAGATTACATGTATTTAGTCATAAGGACTTGATATTAATAAAACTAAAATAAGAGTAGTAGTATTGAACCCTTCTCCGTTTTGGACATTGCAGAATGAGCTGGTTCCATGATGTTGAGCTCAAAGTCCGAGATTACGAACTTGATCAGTATGGTGTTGTGAACAATGCTGTTTATGCAAGTTATTGCCAACATGGTGAGAGACCATTTTTTTAGTACGTAATTTTTTTTTCCGTTATTTGATTGACCATATCATGCTCAAAAAGGCATTTTCTGTATCACTTAACTTCAATACAGCTACTTGCATGCTTATACCCATTCATGCTGATAATTTGGTTGGTTGCTTCACTGAGCAGTTTTTTAAAAGGACAATTTGCTGGATGTGAACCTTTGGGATTTATTTTTTCTTCTAATGGGCCTCAATTCATAGGTTTGATAGGTAATTCACAGATGTCATTTCGTCATTAGATTTGAATATTATTTCAACATAAACAGTTGGTGGCTTTTCATCTGTTATCTTCCCCACTCTCTATTTGCATGCTTACTCACCCTACCCCCCTCATTATGTGCTTATTCTTCTGGCTTGCTGATCATAAAAGAAGGTGAATGTATGATTTGTCATGTAATGGTTCCATTGTGTTATGAATGGCACTGAAATGAGATTTTGCATGCTTTATAGCATTTAGAAGAATGTACATCCATAACTTTTAGAATTGTTTTGAATACAATACTTACAATTAGTCAATGACCACCTTTGCGTCAATATATTAATCAGGTCGTCATGAACTTTTAGAAAGATTTGGTATCAGAGCTGATGAAGTTGCTCGTACTGGGCAGGCATTAGCTTTGTCAGAATTGTCAATCAAGTTCCTTGCTCCTTTAAGAGTAAGTCTCCTTAATATTTACATTTGTATCTCATTAGCCTTTTATTGTACATAAACATATATAGTTTTTGGACATGTGAACATATAAAAATATACATGTCTTTGCCCAGTATTGGTGACTCAGTAAATTAATGCTACTGCACAAATTTGATTTTCCATTAAGTTTTATTTATCCTCAGCTGACTCTAAAGCAACTGACTTGTGCGTACTTGCCTCCGTAAAGAATAACTTTTAATATCCAAGATGCTTTTGAATTTCATTTCTATTTTGAAGCACTTTATACGACCTGCTAAACAACAATATCAAAGTAATTCCTTAGGAAAAGCCGGTAGAAGTTGTTCTTTTAATGTGTGAAGCTTAAAAGAGTTTCGAAATACATTTTCAATTCTATGATTCTCGCAGAAAACAATGTATATTAGACACTCCTGTGGGTTGTAGTATTCCATAGTATGCCAACAATTTCTGGTTATCTGATTTGTCTAATTTGCCTTATAATTGTTCTTATCTGTTATTCCTTGTGCGCAAAAAGAGCGGAGACAAGTTTGTTGTAAAGGTGAGGGTCTCTGGCTCCTCAGCTGCCCGCCTTTTCTTTGAGCATTTAATTTTCAAGCTGCCAAATCAAGAGGTCTGTAATTTGTTATTCCTGCATTTTTCAATTTCATTTAAAAGCCATGTTTTGATACTCTATAAATTTGATTATGTTTTTTTTACAGCCTGTATTGGAGGCAAAGGCCACTGCAGTTTGGCTCGATAAAAACTATCGTCCTGTCCGCATTCCGCCTGAGATTAGGTCTAAATTTGTTCAATTTCTTCGCCATGAGGAATCTAACTAGTTTTCCTGCAAGATGAACTCGGAGGAATAGATTTCCTTGTTAATATGCCTCTGTGTGGGATACAAAAAGAACAATATTCCTGCCACATATTGTATTGACAAAGAAAAATGTCATTTTTGTGAGGGGATTGATTTATTAGATTTACACTTGTCCAGTCCTTTATGTTCATCAGATGCAAAAAATGAAACTGTTTCATTCATTTATTGGAGAAAATGAGAGTCTCTTGAGTTTTGTTCTTGTGAACTTTTCCAATTCTTGGCTGTTTGCCTACTCAGAAAGCATCCATTTTTATATTTTTATCCAAGGGATTAAACTAACTGCTAAAGCCAAAACGTAACTAAACTGAGATTTGCCACTTTGTTTTTTTTGGTTGGTAAAGAAAATAAATTTAACTTGGAGAGGATTTACCAGCACTACAAGAAATACTAATTGCTTTATTTTGTCACAGATTATTTTTTGTCACTTAAGCTAAAAGATTTTGCCACTACAATTATTTTTAGTCACAACTTTTAAGGTTAGTGGCTATGGCTTTTGTGTCGGAGGTACAGTGATAACTTAGCCATAAATGATTTTGTGGGTATCATGAGAGAAGCCTCTTTCGAGCTTGTTATAATTATTCTGTAAATATACAGACAATCACACACAAAAAACACTAAATTTATATGATTCGGTAAAAACGTTCCACCTATATCCACGGAAGCTCCAGCAACTGAAATTAAATTCAATAGAGCTAAAGATAATTTTAGTGACAAAATTATTTAACTTAAATGACAAAATTTAAAACTTCCTGTGACAGTTTACTATTTTTGTGGCTATATCTAGTATTGTTAGTAGTACAGAAAGTGAAGTGAAGCCGCCTTCAAAATATGCCCAGAATTACCACAATCACGTCCAACATCAGTATCAGTACCGCCACCACCATTGTTGTAGTATTCATTTACTGCTGAAGAAGTAAATAATTTAGCCGCACATGATGACGAACCAAGGATCACATCAACACAGCAACCAAAAGGGCCCATGATCTATTTCTCCTTTTATTATTAATCTGTTTATCTAAAAATATGATGATAAGCACATGTGTCTGAGAAGTGGCTTGTTAAAAGTTGGAAACGACGCCGTCTGTCAGGTTACGTGTAGATCTCGGAACCAGTGTGGTCGTGTGGGGGCGTCAGATAGACTCAGTGCTCTATTTTATATAATTTATATACGCGTCAAAACTGAAGCCTCACGAAAGGCAAATGGTAATAAGCATCGACTGATAGACAGAGTCACAAAGAGAGAGAGAGAGTGTAGAAGCTGGTAGAGATGGAGGGTGCAGGCATGGTTGATCAGGAGCAGAAGAAGAAGGTGATGGTGGCCATTGATGAGAGCGAATGTAGTCACTACGCCCTCCAGTGGGCCCTCCAACATCTTGCCCCCACAATCCTTGATTCCCAACTTATCATCTTCACAGTCCAGCCCTTCGTCAATCTGGGTCTCACTGTGGCTGCCTCTTTTGGCAGTACTCGTACGCTCTCTCTCTCTCTCTATATATATATATGTGTGTATTTGTTTTATATGTCTATGGAAAACTGGGTTCTACTCTTGGGGTTCTATCTCAAATTGATTATAGCTTGTCTGAATTGTGTTTCAGTACTTATTTGTTGAAATTTTTACATTCAACAAGAGTGGCTTTTTTAAAATTGTTAAAATCCAAAAGTGGTGTGCCTGCGTATTTAAAATTAATTGTTGAGTTGGAATTTAATTTGCCAATTCTGTTACGTGTGTACAGCTCCTGAATTGATAGCATCTCTGCAAGAAAACCAGAAAAAGGCTGCATTGGCTTTGTTGGAGAAAGCTAAGGACATCTGCGCCAAACATGGAGTATATATTCCTTACCACACTCATTCTTTCCTCTAGAAAATTTTCTGATTGCCCTAAATTATAAATTTTTGGGATAATTTCATCTACACACCTGAGGTTTAGCCCCAGTGTAAGTAGACCCTCAGGTTTCAAACAATTCAAATACACCCCTGTTTTATTTGTGAATGACTTAAATACCCGTAAGTCATATAAAATACGCATTTAGCATTTTGACTTTTTAAACCTAACAATATTTGGAATAAACGAATTAATAAAATTATGAAATGAAAAAATTTATTATTTTTACTTGGTTAATTGTTTAAACCTCATGGGGCATAGATGAAATTATCCCTAAATTTTTTCTGTTGATTTACATGGTTGTCTAAGAGAAATGTAAGCATATAACAAAATAAAAACAGAAAATGGGAAGCAATTACTCACAGTGATATTGAAACTTCATTGCAAATGTTTCTTTTCTTTCTATATTTATTTTGTTCCCTAAACTGTTGAGCTACAATTATTTTCCTCTGATTTCTGAAGCAATGCATTTCTTCCATGCCTATAGTTACGGCATGACATATGCTTCGTATCTCCCGTCGAAAAAACTTCTATAGATGCAGTAGTTGGCTGGCCATTTTCCCAATTCATGTAGTACCACAGCATGTTCAAACATGATTTTTCTAATAAAGAAACTGTCTTGACTGTTATGATACTGGGTCAGAAAGCAATTTATTTAACTAAAGTTGTTTAAATATGAATCCTGGTGATATATATAACTCAGAGTAAATCCATCTCATTTTATACAAAAGGGTAAAATAGCTTTCATTGCTACAGGTTGAGGCAAAGACAATTACAGAATTTGGGGAGCCTAGAGAGGCAATATGTGGAGCTGTGGAAAAGCTTGACATCCAGTTACTAGTGTTGGGCAGTCATAGTCGTGGAGTAATAGAAAGGTACGTAATGATTTATGGATGACACGTTTAGCATCTTGTTAAGAGTTGATGAACCTTTATCATGTGTTTATGTGGTCCTTTATTATATAAGTTGGTTGAGAATTATTTGCTCATATACAATTGATTGGTTTTGACAGTTCATGCTATTCTGTATAAGTTGTTTTACGATATAAGTACTTGGGAGTCGGATTGCATTGTGCTATAATAAGTTGATCAGAAATTCCTTCCACCAAGTTGAGGCTTTTTATACTTACAGTTTATTTGTTGGTATGGATTATATTTCTCCAACCATTGGTATCAGATGGTCTAAATTTTTTTTATAATATATGTTTCCTGTAAAGTTGGAGCATGATTACGTTACATATTTGTTTAAGTAATGGCAAGTTTTGAAGAGAACAAGTTGTAACTTGAAAATCGTTTGTGTACTACATGAAGGGCTCTAAACTCATGTAGCAATGTCTAAAAAGTGCGTATGTAATGAAAAATGCCACATTATTATAAAATAATAATAATAAAAGAAGAAGAAGAAGAAGAAGAAAAAAAATGCCACATTATATTTGTCTGCCTGCACTTATAAATGTTAAACTTAAGGATATTTTTATATGCTGTTTCTTAATTTTACCCCTTAGATATGAAATTCTAGCTCCATTAATAAGCATGATGAAGCATGTTCTGTTTCGCTTTAGGAACTAGGTTAGAATTAGATGGTAAAATGTGGGATGGTACACCCCTTAATTTTAGCAAGGGGACTACCTCTCTGCTACATTACTTGGCACTCAAACTTGCAAAATCAAGAAAAGAGGTAAAGAGGCCACTTCTATGCAAATTCTTTACTCTCCATGTGTTGTTGTTCATATTAATCTGAGTGCCTTAGCTTTGCACTGAAATGTGTGTTGGAATCTTATACAAGTTTTTATGGAACAGGGCCTTTCTGGGAAGTGTCAGCAATTATTGTGTACACCATGCCAAGTGCCCTGTTCTGGTAGTGAGGAAAAAAGCTTGATCAATTCGTTATCTTACTCTACGAAGCTAGATGTTTAGTCCCCAGTTTGGAAATGTGCATGTGATTGTTCATATTACCAACTTACTTTATACGTAAGTAAACAAAAATGTCATGTTTCATGTTTCATATGTCGTTTGGGATTGTATTATACAAAGGGTCTTTTAAGTATAAGCATGTACTTTATGTGGTTATGAAATAAAAAGGAGATGATGCTTTCATCAGTTCAATCCCAATTCTGTTGGGTCTTCAAATATCCTCATTGTTCATCACAATTTAAAATTTTTAACATGACTTTAAATGGTCCCTTATTTGCATCACTAGCTTCTTACATTGTTTTGTAGTATAGTATCCGTTTCGCTTTCTTACTCGTGTCGCAGTTTTTATTGGCATGAAACTAGAATATTCCTATGTTTAAGAATTAACAAATATTCAAGTCACTGGTGAGGAAACATTTTAAGGTTGTTTGTTATGTTTGATAAAATAGAATACAGGTCATGGTACAATTGATATTATATATCCAACAAATCAGTGCTAACAAAAATCATATCAAATGCGTTTCAATTTGGTAGGTTTTTTTTTGGTAAATTTGAGTATATCCCTGTATTTTTTAAAAATAATTTTCATGTACTCGTATTAGGAACTAATTAGAGTCATGGGTATAATAATTTATTATCAGATCCTGATGAACCATTTGCAAAGGACAAATTTATTTGTGTCTGTAAGTTTTATTGTATTTGGAACAAAGAAAGAAAAAAAACAAAGTATATTTGGGAAATTAAAAATTACTCAATTAATTTTCAACATTGTCAATTTTTCCTGCATTTTCTTATAGACAATTTGCCCCATACACTTTGATATAATCTCTGCTATTGGTCATAATTTGAGGCCTCCAAGAAGGCTTGTACACTGGAGCCCACTAAAAGAGATCAAGTCTTGTGCCCATCACCTTGTAGCCCGCTTGGCTGGTCCAAAAGTAAGTGAAAAATGCCGAGTAATTTTCATCTGGATAAGAAATTTAATGCCTTTATTTTCAATTCTACAAAGATATTTAATGCAACGTAAAGCTTTGGTCAGCCAGACCTAAGAATCTTTCCTTAGACAGAGAAGACATGCTAGTTGTACAGGAGCTCCCCACACTAAAGAAACATGGGAAGGGAAAGACTCCCCCAAACTCCTCAAGTGAAGACACCAATCACCATATCTAAAAAGGCATTGGAAATATCCATGTGGCACCCATTCATACACTAGCAATCTGCTCTGTCAGCTAGATTGACAATGACAGAAGAGTCGACTCAAGCCTTACTCTAGCTAGGATATAGGTGGCAGCATCTTCTTTATTAGTCTTCCTACATATATCACTCATTCAATAATTTTCAATGACCTACTTAAGATGTAGGTAAAGAGGTGAACAAGACTTTTGACCATTTTTACTCTTCCACTCTCTACTATTCCTCTTGGCCCTGAGTTGGTTCATGTCTTAGGAAGTCACCTCCACTTTTTTTTTTTGGTGAATAAGTTACCTCCACTTTGGTATGATAACAGAGAGCAAACCTCCAATGAGAAGAGTGTGATCATGTACTAGTGGTCTTGAGTCTTGTTCCACTCGCACCATTCCCATAAAACTTATAGTTGATCTTGGTTGCATCATAATATAAGTGATATGCTAACTTGGGGGTTGAAGGGCACACGCCAGCATGAATACCGGCGTCCCAACTAACGTTGTTTATTATTTTGAAGGTCTAATCAAACAAACAGAGTCTCAAGCAACTAAACTGACGCTTTCTTTCTGTTTGTCTGTCTACCTGGAGATAGATATAGCGGCCACCATCATTGCAGGCAATCCATCATAGATAGATTTTCATTCCCTCATAAGAGAGATTTAGGAACAAGAAATCCACCCGAAAACAATCTCAAAATTGTCTTTCCTTTAAAATTTTCGTATTAGAATTTGACGAAATTGACCAATTAACATTCAAACTAATTTCTTACATGTCAAAGTTAAAACTTTTTGGAACAAAATTGTAAAATAACTGGATAAAAAAAATGTGCCGTCCTTCCATTTTTACTCATTTTGATCCAATTTTTTTTTAATTTTAATATTTGACATATTTATTTAAGTAAGCTATCATTTTGTAATTTGTATAGTAATTGGTCACTTTCGTAAATTACAAACAAAAATATTTGTGTAGGGGGCAATTTTATATTAGGTTTGCACCAATGTCCATAAACTTTACTTAATGTAGCATTTTATCTCTTGAATTTTTTTTGGCACAAACCCATGAACTTCAAAATTGTTACAACAATGGTTCAGATTCTTAATATCTTAACAAATTACTGTTGGAAAGCATTTGCTTGGAACATATAAGGGTAGTGAGTGGAAAAAAGGATTAAAAAAAAAGGGAAAATAAAATTCCATATTTTTAACCTCACTTTCTATATTCTTTTTATTAATGCAACATCAAATGATTTTGTTTAGAGAGAGAGGCTACTTTTCTAATAGAAAAATTTTAATCTTAAAAAATTTCAATTTTTTTTTCCACTCACTACTTTTCTAAATTGTTAAATATTAACGTGTTAAGAAATTTGAATTGCTGCACCGGATTTGAAATTCTATGGAGTTTTGATGCTAATAAAATTAAAAAAAAAATTATTGAGATAAAATGCAACTTCAAAGAAAATTTAAAAGGTAATATTTCCTAAATTTGACGTATTTGTCGTTGAAGTCATGTTAGGATAAGAAGATATGGCAAAAGATCTTTGAAAATGAGGGCTTAAACAATGAATTAATTTGTCAATAAATAACTAAGATGCGAATAGTTCACTTGGACATAATTATAGAGTAGGAGTTTTTTTTTCTGTTAAACATCTGATTTTTCTTTGTGGACATGTATTGGATATTAGACATTTTGTACATAATAATTTTTAAAAGTTTGAAAAGAAAAACAACTAATCAATGTTTCCTAAGTGAGAGAATAATATATCCATTTTTAATCATGTACAGCTACATTTTTAACTTTAATAAAATATCGTGTGGGGTTGTGCTTGATGTAGACTTTAGAGGCTGAAAATTTCAAAGATATTTAGCGTAGTGGTAAAAAGTTACTCTTTTCTAATCAAAGATTCGAGTTTGATTTGCCTCACCCAATATATACAGATAGGTAATATGATGCACAGCATTATTCACATTATAAAGTATAATGCATTCGTGGTAAAATATTAAACAAAAGTAAAAAATTAATGTAGGTATATATAATTGAATATTTCGCATCAATTTTACTATGTCCGTGTGAATTAGCTGATTGCGACTTAAATTTTTCTTCGTAATGCGAGTAATATTATACATCAAATCATTTATATTTATTTTTCAAAGAAGTAAAATAAAATTATATTATTTTTACCTTCAGGATACTGTTTAAGACTGTCAGAAACCTGAGCAAATTTAACTGAAGCCGGAAACAAGATCTTCTTATTAATGTAAAACCCTGTGCATCCATTAATGTTAGAAGAAAGTGACAAGTCATTTCCATGCAGAAGTTTATTATTATTATCATGTCCAATGTCGCTATTATATACTGTTGAGATGTAGGAACAAATAGACCAATAATTTTTTTATTTCTTTGTAAGAAAGCAATAATTGCCTTAGAGTGTACACAACTATAACTTGTCTAATCTAAAGCGGCAACCTGAATTCTCAGGTCGACCTCTATAAATAAACAGCCAATAAAAATAATAATAATAATTATCGTCAGAAAGCTGAATTAGTTTATTATCAAAAAAAAAATGGTTCAAATGGAGAAGGAAAAAGAAGGGTGCGAGAGAAAGAAAGTGATGGTGGCAATAGATGAGAGGAAGAGCAGCTACCATGCACTGATTTGGGTGCTTGAAAATCTTCAAGAACTTATCTCAACGTCGTCGTCGAATCCGAATCCGAATCCGCTTGTGTTGTTTGCCACTCAGCCTTTTACTAATCATGTAGTTTCCGATGGATCAGCAGGTCTTGCTGGCATATACTGCCCTATATTACCCAGTTATGTGCTTCTCATTTTCTTCTTCCTTGAAAACCTTTAAAATTACTCACTTGTTCATCTTTTCATTAATTTCATTTTTTTTTCTTTGATGGAATTTTATGGTGAAGGGAATCATAGCGGTTTGTGTCATTTTGGCACTTAATTAAATCAATTATTTCAAGTTGGAATTTAACAATGTCTCAGTTTCGTTTGTTTTGTGTATTCAGCTTCTGAATTGATTGCATCAATCCAAGAAAACAACAAAAGGTTTGCATTGGCCTTGTTGGAGAAAGCAAAGCACATATGCGCCAAGCATGGGGTATTCCTTTTCCACACATTCTTTAATTTGCTCAGGAATTAAATTTTTGAATACTAAATATAAATTTTTCCTTCTTTTATGTAATTGCTTGAGTAAATCTGAGCTATATAATAAAATCAAATGATAAGAGTAAAACTACTTAGATTTTTGCACAATGAAAATGCTAAAGAACCCAAAATTTTAATTTCCCAAATTTAATTTGAAGTCAAAAAGTACTATTTAAGTTCAGAAGTAAGTTTGAATTTGGAATAATCCGTTCCATTACTACTAGTGTGTTATATTATATAGTTATATATATATATATATATATTTGCTACAGGTTGAGACAGAGACAATTACAAGAGCTGGAGATCCTAGAGAGACAATATGTGAAGCTGTGGACGAGCTTAACATCCAACTACTAGTGTTAGGTCGCCATAGTCCTGGAGTCATAGAAAGGTCTGTGCTATCTACCCTTCTTATCAATTCACAATGTTTCAAATATGGCTCATATTTCTTGGAGTTGGTTTTCGCATGCTGACTTTTTTCATGCGTGTGATATAATTAACTATAATAAATTGATATGATATACCAGATCAACCAACAATTTAATAATATATATCTATTTATTGTCTTTATTTGTTGGTGATGGTTCCAACTACCATACTAATATATATATATATATATATTCAGATTGTATGCTTAGAAGCAAGGGTTAAGGATGCATTTTCTTAATTTGCCCCCCCAGATGCTCAAAATTAACACTAGAACCAACAATAATAATTAATTACATACCAAGACATATTTTAAAACGAAAAAAGAAAGGAAAAAAAAAGCAACTGACGAACTAAAGCATGTTTTGTGTGGGCCTTAGGACTTAGGATTATTCAGTGTCCAAGTTCGAGTATGTCACACTCAAAGCGCTTAGTGGTGCTAATAAACTAGGTGCCTTTTGTGTAAGTGTGGGAGTACTAGTCTGCTTTTTCTTTTCTTTTTTTTCTTTTTTTTGTTGAACACATAAAGTATGCTCAGTATGTAAAGTATGGGTCCAATGCTCTCCCTGACAGGTAACTAGCACTAATTAACATGTTCAATCTTATGCTAAGTAAAATATTTCTCTACGCTTCCAAGTGTATTTAATTATTATTAGAGGCTCAGCTAATTTGTTTTTATGGAACAGGATCTTTCATGGAAGCTTCAGCGATTACTGTGTTCATCATGCTAAGTGCCCTGTCCTGGTTGTGAGGAAATGACAAAGAGGAAGCATATAAATCAGAGAGAAAGAAACTTTATTTTGATATTTTGAGTGTGATTAATTTACAATACTATGACGCCCTTCTTATATTCAGAACCTTGAAGATTCAATCAATGAATAAATAAATAAATTAGACAAGAGAAATTATGATGTTAAGATGGTCAATAATAATTGTACATGGATTCCTTAGTTTTATTTTAGTCTAAAACTGTTTTTAATAAGAAATTTGAATCATAAATTAATAATGACATTATATATGTCAAATTGATCCATCCATTAGATTTTTTTTTTTTGACTAACTTAAACAACTAATTATTTAATGGATATATAGTATGTGTGTTTAAATAAAAAATTATTATTGAAAGAATATTTCGAACACTACGCGCTATCTATTCGAATGTTAGTTAATCGATAATTTCATAGTTTCATCAAACTCTTATGAGTAAAAATTGCTTCTTCTTTTTTTTTTTCCTTTTTTTTTTTAAAAAATAATAATAGCATTCCTGAATTTGATAATGACATTTGCAATTTTGTTCAACAAGATACAAGAAGATGACTATCCGTTAAAAAGTAGAAGATTCTAAATTTGGTTTGGACTTAACCTAATGCCCCCCCTTTTTTCAACGCAAAGAAAATCAAAATCTTGGAATTGAAATATTTCAAAAAACTGGCAATTAAATTAAACTAGGTAAAGGACACACAGGCCATTAGGTCACTACGACCCCTTTAATTAGTTATCGCATGGAATTCGGTGGGCATCTTTCGTGGGCAAGATAGAAGCAGCCAATAACTTTTTCATTTTTCAACATGGGCCGGTGGTAATAATGGCTGAAAGGTCAAGAAAGTTTCAGATAATTACTACAATCCATAATTAACCGTAGTTAAGCACTATTTGGCAAGTCGGTGATATTGTAGTTACAAAACTGTAATCCATAATTAACCATACTAGTGGATTTTACTACTGGACCATTACTAAAATTTTCCAAAATGCTTTTTTGATTTCCTACTTGTCTGTCTTGCTGAATATAGTATCAGCTACATATCAAACTCCAACAGCTATGTTACGTCACTTACGTATAGCTTCTAAATTGATCCTAAATACACCAAGGTTTTTCTTTTCTTTCTTTCTTTCTTCTTCCCTTTTTTTTTTTTTCTTTTTTTTTTTCTTCTTCTTTTTGTTTTTTCACTCTCTTTATTTCACATTTTTTAACTTACACTTTTTGAATCTATATGCCAAACGAATTGCATTGCATTATTGTTGACAAATTTTCGTTAAAGCTTTCGATTTTGGGTTTAACATCAACTACCACCTATTTTTATACAAAGTGTTATATGTTTGAAATTACTTTAAAGAATGATTGATGTTAATGTTTTCATATATAATAGTATTTTTCGGAGATTGTGTATGCTTCATTTTAAAATTTTAAAAATTATAGTAGCTTATTAAAATAAATTAAACATACCCCACCGTGTGTCATGAAAAGCCTTTTTTTATTAGTGGAAAAAAGACATATTTACGCACTATATATATTAATAAGCCATTATATATAAACAAATCCAGGCTCCAATATTACCACTCATGATACAAACAGTATTACACTTTATTTTATGGATATTTAGGTCATTTACTGATAATTGTCTTGTAGCTTAGAGAAAAATTAAGTTGTAAGGAATATAATGGTGCAAAATGATATATATATATATATATATATATATATTTTATTCACAAAAAAAAATGATATATTTTTTTCTTGCTAAAATAACTGTAGATGAAATTAACTATTATATACAATCTAATTAGTAATAGAGTAACTATTTTGTGTGGGTTTTTTAAGTCACCTGAGAAAGCTGAATTTTCTAGCACCGGTCGTTCCTCTGGAAAATGGAGAAAGAAAAAGAAGGGAAGTGCAAGAGAAAGAAAGTGATGGTGGCAATAGATGAGAGTGAGAGTAGCTACTACGCACTGATTTGGGTGCTTGAAAATCTCAAAGAATCGATCTCTACGTCTCCGCTGGTCATCTTTGCAACACAGCCTCTTCTTAATAGTAACCATTTTCTAGTTTCTGCTGGATCGCTGAGCTTTGCTACAATCTACTGCCCTCTATCGCCCAGTTACGTACTTTTTAATTTCTTCTTTGTCTTCGGCTCCTTCTCTTTTCTTTTCTCTTTACTTTTCCTCTACCTCTTTCATGTACATCTAGAGCTCCAAGAAATTAAACACCCACTTTCAGTTATATATATATATATATATATATATATATATATTTATTATGTTATTGAATGCTGACGATTTCATGGTTGAGGGAAGGGACGGGAAAATTCTTGTTTTTTTTTTTGGGTTAGGCATACACAAAAGTTAATGTCAGATTTTGTTGTTATTTTTCCTTTCTATTTAATTACTTGTTTTCAGGGAAACGAATAAAACTAAGAAAGTGAAATTGTTTGAAGCTTTTAATTTTGAAATGGGTTAATTAGATAGTCTTGAACCGGTTGTTAATTTATGAGAGAAATTAAATTAAATTCTTTTTTTATGTGATTTCTTTCTTCAATATATATATTTTGTTTTGTATTTTTGTCTCTTTCTCTTTGTCCAACGGATATACAAACTGCAGGAGTGTTTGATAGAAAGAAAAAATTGCAATGTTATTAAGAAGTTGCAATGCCATGTCTGCAATATGTACAGCTACAGCTTTGATGAAACGCAAGGAGGAAATAAATAAGAAAGTTTCTGTGGGACTGCTGGAAAAAGCCAGGAGCATATGTGCTAGTCGTGGGGTATGAAATTAATTAAATCTGTATCTTTAATTTTTTATTAATTATTTTTTTAGGATTTAATGTTTATTTTTTTAATAAGCATACAAATTTTGGTGAGTTGGTATTGGCTATTGATCTTATATTCTTCTGTCTAATAATTATCTCTGCCACTACTTTCACGTCTTTCTGTGAGTTTTTGTTTTGTGACTAACTAGCCTTTATGCTTTTTACTACTCTCTATTTTATTAAATATGGTCGCTTTATATGTTCTTTTTGGCTTTTTAGACTCAAGTTTATACCATATCTATACAAATGAACTGAAAAAAAAAATTCGAGTGAAAATTATATATAATAAATACTTTCTGTTTGTTACTTTTTATATATATATAATTTTAAAAATCTCTATCAATCCACCCTTATTTTATTTAAAAAAATGATAAAAAAAATATCCTGTGTTATATGTAAATTTACATTCAAATTTTACATTGAGATTTCACGGTAATTTTCTCAAAATTTATAACTTAAAATACATCCACAAGGCACAAGCTTTGTTCTATCAAGTACCAAAACTCCATTAAAAAAGTAATATATATACGTGAATTTTCTAACAAGGGATATCTCATTTAGTTAAATAAAACATTGTTCATGCGATATATTTTGAAGGTTACATATAAGTATTAAAGTTGTATCATAAGCACAATTCGGTCTGATATTAACATAGAAGAATTTTATTAGCATTAATCACTTTTTTCAGAAGAATTTTAAAATAAAAATTTCTGCAACTTTCATCATGGGGCCTACGAGTGTTTATGTGATAATATTTAAAACATATCACATAAACAATTTCTTATTTAACTAAATCTTTAATCGCTCACTTGAGACACACCTCTCTCTATATATGTTTATTTTTATATATTTATATATTTGTTTGTCATGAAAAGGTGGCTGTGGAAACATTTACAAAAGCTGGAGATCCAAAGGAGATGATATGTAATATAGTTGAAAACTACAAAATCAATCTGCTTGTTATCGGTGAATCTACGTGTGGAGCCCTTAGCAGGTAGTTTAGTTAGTGGTTGCCTTTTGCATATGATATTATTCCTTAATTTCTTCTACTTAATCATTAGGAAATTTTTCTTTTTTCTTCAAAAAATGAAAATAAATTTTTTTTATTCATATATGTGTTTTTTTTAAATAAAAAAAAAACATATACATATAGATATATGTATTTTTTGAGTCTTTTTTAAGTCTAGTGTAAATTTTTTGTTTTTCTCATTTTCTTCTCCTCTTTCCCCCTCTATCTCTATCTGATAAATCTAAAAAAAAAATAAATACTACAAATAAATCACAGACAAATTTGATTTTTGTGTTTTATTTTTTTCTTTAACATCCTACATTTTAAATATATATATATATATATATATATTTGTAGATAAGACTAGTTGACAACAATAAAATAAATAAATATATATATATTTTTGAATTACTCTTGAAAGCATTAAAAAATGCTTGATATTGTTTCGAGTTGTGAATTATTACAAATATCCTAAATTATATTATCTTTGTGGACCCCAGGATTTTGCCGGGAAATTTGAACAGTCACTGCTTGAGGAATGCCAAGTGTCCTGTTCTCGTTGTGAAAAAACCACCAGGGAAAAAAACAGTAGACAAATATGTTTAATAAATTATATATATCTTATATGCATGCAACGCATGGTGGTATTCGTGAAAATATCTTCCATTAAAATGGTTGACGAATTTCAAGTTGTAAATTATATAATCCTAATTCCTAATCAAAATAATACTATAATATGTTTCTATGCGTGTTCATCTCCATGTCTTATTTATTATTATTATTATTATTATTTTAACTTGCAATTTATCATTTTTCATTAATTTTGGGCCCCAAAAAATGTACGATGTCCCAAAAAATAAAATTAAATAAAAATAATTGGAGGCTTTAACCAATTTAACTTACGTAACAGGGTGGTGTTTTTGGCTAGCCGTTATGACTCCAACAACCATCCTGGTCCATCCAGCTAATTTTGCCCAACTGCCATTCATTTGATCAAATCCACAACAAAACAAAAGGAGCAGGAGCTTCATAACTGGATTTCACAGCTCTTTTTCTAATTTAATATTATTATTATATTTTTGAATTTTAGTTCCTTCATTTTTTTTATTTTTATTTTTATTTTTTTGAGGTTTGTTATAGCTTTACAGTGCAACAATGGGTGAAGCAACAACGACAGCAAGAGCAGCAGAGAAGAAGGTGATGGTGGCCATTGATGAAAGTGAATACAATCGCTATGCTCTCATTTGGGTGCTTGAGAATCTCAAGGACTCCATAACCAAATCTCCACCTCTTCTTATCTTTATGGCTCAGCTTCTTGCCAATAACACTTACACTTTCTCTGCTTCTCTTGGCTCTGCTCGCCTCTGCTGCCCTGTTTCTTCCAGTTGAGTTCGTTTTTTCAGTCTAGGTAAATGTATATATACGTACGTGTATGTACGTACGTGTGTATGTATTGGGATATTGGAGTTATAGTATTAAGCTTCAAACTCTATGATTGAACAGCTTCAGAATTCTTCAACACTGTCCAAGAGAATCATAAGAAGCTTACTTTGGCTTTTCTGGAGAAGGCTAAGTATATATGTGCCACTCATGGGATATTATATAATTTCCACTTCCTTATTATTCAACACAAAGTCTTGCTTATTTCACTTGGATGTTCCAAAATTCAATCCAAAATCCTTGTGTGTGTGTGTGTGTATACATATATTATTTGTCATTTCGAGGACAGTGCATAAATGTTAGACAACCTAAGCAGCACTCTCTATGTGCAAGATTGAGCTTAATATATATATATATGTATATATATTCCACAGGTAATTGCAGAGACAGTTACAGAGGTAGGGGATCCTAAAGCAGCCATAAGTGATGCAGTTCAAAAATACAACATCAAATTGCTTGTTTTAGGCGAGCTCGGAGTTGGAAAACTTCAAAGGTTAATTTCATGTAATCGAGAAAAAAATATTTAAATATAAAAATAAAATAAAATATTTGATCATTTGCAGCTTCACTAGAAAGAACTTGCAGGAGACTGACAGAATATTCATTATCCAATGTGATTTCAAGGTTACGTTTGAAATTTAGAGTTCACCGATGGAAAAAATATATGTATATACATTTCAAAGGTTCTAAGATTACATAAAAACATAAAAGTGTATATGCATTTTAAAGGTTTTCAGTATTTCACAGCATTCTGGTATAGCTTCTGAAAATAGGAATATGCAGTTCATATGTTACTAAATTTAGTTATCTAGGATTGTGCATCGATGCGAATATGCTCGGTGTGCACATTTCTTTGTGAACTTTATCTCTTTTTGATGAAAAAAATGTGTTTTAACTCAGAGCTATACTTGGAAGTGTGAGCAATTACTGTGTCCAGAATGCTGAGTGCCATGTACTTCTTGTGAAGAAACCAAAGTGAAGAATAAAAATGGAATGCAAATGCAATGCCAAGTGCCTGGTTTTTAATTTTTAAATATCATTTGGTCAAAATAAAAATGTCAATAAGTGGAATCATTATGGAATGTAGAAGGTGATAATTAACTGTGTAATGCTGTGCAGTGAATGACGGTAAATAAAAGCTAAATTCTATACATTATAGAATATCTTTGTGAAGAGAATAATAAGAACTATGTTTTTTATTAGATAAATAGATTAAGACTGAGTTCGCATATCTGAGATAATAGTGCTAAACAGAGAGCTATTAATTTTAAAGAATGAATTTCTAAGATTTGAAACTCACAAACTGGTGTATCCCAATTCACTCCAATATGTTTACGTCTCCAGCATGTTCTCTTAATTCCTATTTGATTGGAGCAGAATAGACATTCTGTCAACTGAAAATACGGTTGAGAGTGGCTGCTAATCGAACTCCACCTTGAGCCAATCGCAGATTGACTATTGGTAAACGAGAGAGGAAATAATCATCTGCAAATTAATTATCATAAATTTGGTATCCTTAGGAGTGGATAGGCACATATTGCTAAACAATTTAGGAAGCACTGGTTGTTTACCTTCCAGTGTAGAATTCTCAGTAACATTCTTATATGCCCAGTTACAAGCTGCTTTTATACCTTCAGAAGCATATCTACAAAAGGGTGCTCAAAATCATCAAAATGTAAAACAAATAGATCGCTCACATAATGGAAAATCCTTTTCTTTTCTTTGTTTGGGTGCCAGAGCCATTGGAAGATAAAATTGAGTTTAGTTCTCAAAAAGTGACATTGACTCTAAACAGCAGTGGAAAAAATGGAGACCATGAGATATAGGTTTGATATGAAATAGGATTATATTTCATTTAGAAAAACATAAAACAAAATACAATGATTATCTATTCCTACAGCTTCTAAACAGAAGGTGTTCAACATACATGTCTGGGCATGCTTTCTTATTCGCACTGCATCCCTCCCATCCTTTAACTTGATCTGCCCATTCAGTCTTACCTCAAAAAAATATCAAACCACAAATAAAGTGTTAGGGTGGATAAATCACAGCGAATATGCACAGGTGCCAAAGTCTATTATCAGTTGAAACAAAGAGGAGATTAAGGACATTACCGAAATATTCTTTTGAATTGCGTCAACCAGTTTTTCCACATTAGTATTGTAGAATCTCTCTTCTGCCGTCTCAATTATGTTGCTGTCCCAGACCTGGAAGCATCATTTTTAAGAAAACTGTAGTAAAGATAAACCAAGGCAGAAAAAGTTAGCAATTAGACTCACATGGTGTAGATTTTGTTTCCTCGTGTACCAGTGAACATCAATCTCATTTCCTCCCCTGTCTGTGGTGAAACCCACATGTAGAGGCTGCAAAAGACACATATCTTTCATGTCGGAAGACACAAAAGCACATCCAATCATGCTACTGCTACATATATATAATGGACCTCGAATAGTACCTGGTGGATGTCTCCTATAAAATGTGAGAGGAATAGAAGAGCTTCCGTGAGGTTATCTAATGGTCATGATCCATAGCAGCAAAAACAACAAAATTTGACCAGCCAAGTTTCACAAAACAGCAAGGCATTTCAAGAGCAGAACATTAATCACAGCACTTATAGATAAAAGATGAAAAGTGGAAACTATAAAGGGGAAAGAGAGGATAAAGAAGAATTTTGTGCAAGGATGGATTTACATTCAGCCTGAGAAGAAGCGCTATTATAAGTGAGAAGCTGGGCAGTGTAATTGTTTATTGCCCCTGCAACACACCTTCCCTTCAAACCATCTTCATCCTTGCAGTCCCCTGAAAGATTGTCATTCAGGCTTAGTTCTACATTGTTTTCTTACCTTTTCTAAAGGTAATTCATCTAAGGATACACTTTTTAAGTGGATTAAATTTTCAAGTTCCTAGAATGAGACAGTATGACTGAATTATCCATCTGGTACTGGTACTAGATTATGTTAAGTGTCGATCATCATGCCTCTTAAGAAATAAACATTACCTGTACAAGTAAACAAAACCTATTGAAAAGCAACAGTTTTCACTTAAATGGGATCTTGAAATCTACACAATGGGGGTCAATTTTTGTTGATCAGAATTATTCCTCTAGTTGTAAGATTAAACAATTATTCTTCAATTAAAAGAAAAAAAAATCTAAAGCGAAGACTATGCTATTAAAATGTAAAAAACCAAAAATGTACAGGAAATGCCATATTAAGTAAATTTACTTACTTTCGTACTGATAAGTGCAAAGGTTATCAGGAGTGTCAATGAAGTGAAGGGCAGATGACCAGTGATATCGAAACTTCACGTGGTCTGCCCATATACACACACTCCCCAAGTCATTTTCTGCATATTTCGGCAGCAAGTGCTCCACAGCATCCGCTGCCGCTTTGCTTAGCCGAGACTGTTTCCACAACAAAGAACCACACGTTATATCAAAGATTTTCAGCGGAGAGAGAAAAAAAAAATGAAGAAAATACTCACTTGGGCAATTCGACAAATAGTTAGATGACCTTCAGCTCCCCAGCCATGAACACTTGGAAACAGAAGCAGCAGCACGGACGAAATAAATATTAGGACCCTGCAACTCTTCATCTCTTTCCCTCTCTCTAAAATCTGATGGGTTTTCTCTGCTTTTTAAACACAATTAAGTTGCTATATATATATATATATATATATATATATATTTTTTTTCTTTTTCTGGGAAAATGCATATCTATTGGCTGGAGTGAAATGAATCTAGCATACAGTTTTCATGACTGTAGCATTTACCATAAATAAATCATTCCCATATTTATTTATTTAATATGCATATCATTTTTCGACCATGACAAATTTGAAGTTGGCAACAACGAAATGGTGGCTCTTGTGGAACTCTCTCCGTTCGGACCTGAGACACAACATGGGACGAAAATGACCTTTTGCAGCTCTTAATGAAGACTAAATTTGTGGGTGTGGTTTGGTAATTTAAGCAGGAAGGCATAGTTGTGATGCAGAGGTACGTGGTGGGAAAGGGAGGTCATAAATGAGAGAGATTTTGAAAGCTGGAAAGCCTAAAATGGTGGTGTCCATACGTGCTTGTAACGTTACTGCTAGAAGTAGCGTTTGGAAGAAAAGAAAAGTACCAAAACGGCAAGGAATCCAATTATATAACGGTCGGATTCTGTTTGTTAACAAATATGGAAAATTAATCTATCTTTAATTTCCTAATTGTTTTATTCTCCATAAATTCAGTAACAAATTTTCTTAATTTGCATAATTTGAAATTATTATTTTGTGTTAGCCTAATAATGAAATTTCTTTGAGTAATATATTAACATGTGTAATCCCACCTCAATAGGAATTCAAAATTTTTTTTCTTTACAAATTTCTAAATTAGAAAGGAGGATAATTGACTCGAATTCTGTGAGGGGGCATACCACTAAATCAACCTCATTAATAAGAATTTAAAGTTGAGAAACTTTATTGTATATTTAGTTTTATTGAATTTCTTTTAGTGAATATATATTTTATTTGATTCTTTTACTAATTTGATACGCCTAAAAGCATAAAAATAAAATAAAAGTAAAAGTAAATTAATTTTAAATAAATAGCAGGTAAAAAATAGTTAAAAATAATAAAATAATTATAAAGCATAATAAGTATGGTATACCTTGTCTTACAAAACATTTTCTTTTTTATTCTATTTTATACAGCATTTTTTTTTAACTCTTTTATTTGAGATAAACATGGGTGCTTATTTTATTTCATGTCACGCTTAGATGACTGAAACAACCATTGAACTAGTTGTCCATCCACGCATCCAATAATAATAATAATAATAATAATAATAATAATAATAATAATAAATATTAAAAGAGTAATTGGATTAAGTATTTGGTCTAAGTTCCACGTTTCTTTTAAATGATTTTTAAATCATAACTAATAAAAATATAATTTTGTTAGAGTACGGTAAAGTTTTCTATTGTCTTAGCTTGTAAATAATTACCTATTGAGAAGTGTAAGGTAATAATCTTAATAACAAATTATAACACTAAAAAGAAAATTACACAGCACAACCAAGTTGTTCACAAATCAACTCGTCAACAATAAACAAAGGCAGATTAATAAAAGAGAATTCATTAAACTAAGAGTATATTTTGCAATGGCAGATTAATAAAAGAGAATTCATTAAACTAAGAGTATATTTTGCAATCAAATCCGCAATTGAGTTTGTGTCTCTGCGACACCAATCAATTGTCCAGCTGCAATTAGAGAACCTGTTGCGAATGGGGACATACTGTGTGATATGGGATGCCTATGCCTTAGTAGTAGTATAGGAATGATATCCAAGTGAGATATGTAACGACCTTTAGCATGCAATTCTTCACTGTGTGTCAGTCCAAAAGTGTTGAAAGCATCTTCTGGACCAAAAGTCTCTGCTCTTGGTTGGCCTTCATTAGCCAAGTGATCAAGTTGATCCAGTTTTGGTGTACAAATGCCCTACGCAACAGCGGCACCTCAAAGCCACACGCAACAGCAAAGGATAAAATTTTTCGTCACTTGTATGATTTGATTTTTGATAATTTATACCGTCTTTGTTTGTTGGAAATTATGTATAACCAATAAAATTGATAAGTATATATATATATATATATACAATAAAAGCATATTAAATAATTTATATTGTAATATAAATTGTGCAGAACAATATTACTTAGCGACAAAATACATTTCCACCTGTGATTTTCTAAAAGAATAAAAGACCAAAGCATGTATATTGACATCGTGTTGTTCAAACTTGAGGAGGAACCCCTAAAATCAATTCATGGAAAAGCTAGACTAACGTGTTCCGATTTCATCCAAATAGTTGGTTGGTAAGACTGGCTTGGAATTTAATAAATTATCATATGTGGTGCTCAATGATGAAGGTATTGGGAAATTTCTTTTTTAATTATCTTTTCCACCACGTAAAAGGGTTGTTAAGATTATTAATCAATTTTTGTTTGAATTTTGGCTTTTTTCAAAAAAATTTTAATTTGGGAGGAATTTATAATAACACGTTTATTTTGAATACAAATTCTAACGTTAATTACTAGAGATCTTTCTTATAATGTGGATTGTATGAACCATATGTTAATGGCTCAAAATGCAAATCACATTTACCTCCAAAAAAAAAATCATTTTTCCTCACAAATTAAAGGGCGTCAAAGTATACAACTACACATATTTCAATAAAATATACAATTACACATTGGGTTGCTTATTCAAGTTAGAATTTTCTATTTTGTTGTGCTTTTACATACACACGTAAACCCAATTGGTTAAGATACAAATTAATTAGCCTTAAATTTGAATGTATGCATGCTTCCTCTAGCTATATAAATACGTTGACTTCTATATATATATCCTTTAGTCACATGGTAATTTTCTACATTTTAAATTATTAGGGTTTTTTTTTATCGATAATTATTACATTTGTTAACCTCTTTTGGATCTCTAAAAAAAATAAGTAAATAAATTTTTAGACATGTTTTGGACCGGGTCAGTTGTTTTGAAGCCTCAATGCATGGTCAACGGTCATAGTATTTTAATCTACCAAAAAAAACGGTCATAGTATTTAAAAAAAGCAAGCATATTAGTCAAAGAAAAAAAAAAAGTGTCTATTCTAGATTTTTGACTAAAAGAGCAACATATTAATGTTCCTTAGAAAAAAGGCATTTAATAAAGGAAATCAAGCATACAACATTGCATCGAGAAAAGGTTGAAACAAAGCTTTAAAAGGAGCAGTAGTTTTCCTTTTCAACTCGTTATTAACTTATTATTATTATTATTATTATTATTATTATTATTATTATTATTATTATTTTATTTTACATTTGTCTCTCTTATATAAGCAAGCGGCAAAATCTGTTCAAGTATTTTTTTAATAGCTCTCAGATTTTACTGTAAAAGAGAAAGTGGTAAAAGGACATTTTAATTGTGCCGTATATAGTTTTGGTAAGATAAAATAATTCTTTAAAAAATTGTAAGATAAAAAGAAAAGAAAATAATAGATGGCATAATATATATAGCTTAATCTTCAAGGAAGTCAATGTATAAGGGTTTGTTTAGAAGGGATTACAAAATGCTTTGAGACGCTTTCAAGAGATTAAAAACACTTTTCATGATGTTTATTGGTAAAAAAAACAAGTATAAAAGCGAATTTTAAAGTTTTTTTTTTTGAGAATCACCAATTAAGTGATTAAAAAATAGTAATCTCCGTGAAAGCACTTTTATGAGAAAAATACTTTTTAAGAATCACTCTTCGACACACTGTGTCTCATTACGTTATAAAAATAATCTATTTATGTTATGTTTATTGTTGTTTTATCCAAACATCATAATAATAATAATAATAATAATAATAATAATAATAATAATAATAATAATAGAATATGATATGGTACATTATCAACCTCTAAATTAATATATAAGATGATATTAGCAACAAAACTTTATATTTGTATGTATATATATATATATGTTGTGGTAGAATTTGTTGGGTTTGTAGTTTTAAATAGCCTGATTGGAATTTAACTCTTTGTCCTACAAATAAAATCATCTTGTGGTTTTGAAGCCCATAATAAACCTTTACTCTTTGAATTTGAAAGAAATTCCCATTTGTATCACATTCTTTATTGGCAAACCAAAATCGGAGAAAATTAATTTGTTTTGAGATTTTGTTCTTTTGTTTTATTGAAATTTTGTTCTTTTATTTTATTAGTTTGTATTTGGTGTGTGTGAGTGCTTTGAGATGTAATTGAGATTTGAGTTTTGTGAGTTTTTCAACTTTTGTAATCTCCTTTGATTCGCCTATGGATGTAGGTCAAATTCTTTCGGCCGAACTATATAAATATTTAGTAGCATATTATTTATTTATTTTATTTGTTTTATTTTTCTCCAAATTCATTATTAGTTATTATATACCTTTCGTGATGGAATCTCAAGATTCTAATAGATTTTTGGTTGTAACCTTAACATTAAAGCTCAGTTGAGAGAAGTTTTGGTGAATAAAGAAGGATTTGCTTTGGTTTACTTTGGTGAATACAAAGAGGATTTGCTGATTATTGGGAGTGAAATCTCTCCATTCTTTTTTCGAATTCCTGTAAACTCCACCTAACAAAGTGGTTAGAAGGGCTCACCAGAGGAAATCTAGTAAACACCCTCCAATGTTAAAGTTATTTAGGTCATTCTTAGTACTTTTTAGGAATTCACCAAAAAAAATAAAAGTTTAAGAGGAAAAAAGAGATGAAGTAAGAAGAAGATGGGAGGAGGAGGTACTTTTTTAACCCACTTGTTTGCTTTCTCTATCCTAGTTCTTTTTACCCCTTTTTTCATTACATTCAAATTCTTTAAATCTTTGCCAGATATCTCATCCAATGACGCTCAATTCATTTTTTTTTTTAAAATATTATGATTTTTCATACTATGTGAGTGTAACACCTCATTAACCTTTTTCATGCTAAGAATTCGTCATAAGATATGTTTTTGTCCCTTTTTATAGTTGGCTTTCATGCTAAGAATTCGTGCTGATCTTGTATGGGGTTTAGGATGGAATTATCCCTAACAAAATATTTTCATATATAACTCTTTTTTTAATCTAATTTAATTTGTAGTTATTCTTTTTATTCTTCTCTTTTTTTTGATAATTAGTTGGTATTTATTCAATATGCCAATATGGATAAATAATTACTAACATGGCAAGTAGACAACAATATTATAGAAAAGAGATTAATGATCTTTTTTCTTTTTAATGGAATAAAATAGAAGGGATTTAATGTTTTCTAGACAACATCTATTTGTTGGGAATAAATCTAGTAACATTAAGCCACTAATTAATTAAATTGAGTGACTATGATCACAACTAGCTACTTTTGGACTAGTATGAGCAATAAGGTCACCCCAAACCTTATTGCCTAAAAAGAAAAGCTCACAAAAAAAAAAAAAAAAGGGTCCTTTATTTAATTTGGATTATTCAAACAAATTTGCCTAATAAATAGAATTTATAGCATGATATTTTGATATTTCTACAACAAAAAAGACAACTATATCATTGACCTCTGGTATTAATTTATCCCCAAAACGTTTTTTTCCCCTCTAAAATCAATTTACCATTTACTTATGGCGTATGTCTAACTAGTCGTCTTTTCCTTAGATTTTTTTTAACTATAATTTGATGAAATTGACTGACTAATTACATTCAAATATATAGTATATGTAACAATGCATGTTTCAATCGTGAATTTTTCTAAAATAAATAAATAAAACAACTTGATTATTGTTCATGTTCTCTTTCAATTTTAATGTTTTTATTTTTTTATAAAACACAAATGGATCATAATTCATAACTTAGGTGCATTACCTAATTAGCTACTTTCATTTTATAACAAGACAACGAAATCTTCTTCCACATGGATTGGAACTTAGGTGCATTACCTAATTAGCTACCTTCATTCAATATTAACAAAGACAGCGCGAGCAATCCTTTTGCATTAACATCCACGTTACCTTGCCAGAGCAAAAATAATTAAATAAATATCCACGTTACTTACACTCATCTCTTGGGCCACACCCTAACTTGATTGGTATGATATTTGAGACCATTTTGGTCATATTTATGTACTTGATGTTCTTCGTGCTGTATCATCATAATTTCCTCTTACTTAATAATTTGGTACAACAGAAGAAAGTCGAACAACACATCCCTTAGAAAGTTTGTGATTATGATTATGATTATCTACACAATAAATATAAGAAACTCAATGGGCTATCGATTTTCTATTAAATTAAGCATAATAATGAAATATAAATAGATACTATATAATATACCTCTTAGAGCTAATGACAACCTAAGAGGCCAATTTTTCTAAATATATATAATAATAATAATAATAATAATAATAATAATAATAATAATAATTATTCTTATTATTATTGTTAAGTAATAATGAATCAAGTGTCTCCTCTCCTTGTCTGTTTCACTAATATGTTTACAACAGATCATTAAGTAGCATACAGTCAAGAGTACGTATCCTAATACATAACTACTATACTATTCTAGCGTGTGGAAGTAGACAAGTTGAGGCCATAAAGAAAGCAATTTGGATTCAGAATATAAAACATAAAAACATGGAAGTTTAGTTAATTCCATTACCAAAGTACCTCAGCATAATTTTACACCATTTGGTACCCAAATATTTAATAAAATGAGTTAGTGACTCCACTATACCAAATTTCCCTTGATTAAGCCGTATCAATTATTATAATTAGACAATTTATAATATATATATATATTTTTTGCGAGAAAAGTAGCAGCAATAGTTGATAAGGAAATAACAAAAGGCCAAGTTGATAGGGACCCTAAAAGCTTTTATTTTCGAGCAATCATCTCCGACCAAATACTGAACCAACAGGTGGAACCTACGTTCTGACCTTTTCCCTTGAGATTTATAAATAAACCTCAGACGCCTCATCAATCAATCTGGTCGGTTCGTGGTGGTGCCGTCCGGTTATCACTCATTGATTTTATGTCCAAACCCATCATATAATAAAACACCAATCAAACCCAGCCATACACTTAAATTAATGACTTCAAGTAGAATAAAGCTCCTCCTTTGTCACACTTCGTAAATCTTTACTAATCATGTGGTAATATATTATTATTTTTCTCGTAGAGTACCAATCAAACGTTTTAACGTTACTCGTACAAATTTATAAGCAATAATAAACAGCAATATCCTTTTTTAAGTGAAAAATAAGAACGATATGAGATTTTGAATTTTTTTTTTTCCTTTTTATAGACATAGAATATGAGTTCCAAAAAGATTTGTTTGTGTAATAAGTTTATCAATATTTTATTCAATATTTTTCGTGTTATTTTAGTGGGAAATTATAAATAAATTCACTTCTTCTTTTTTTCTTTTTTTTTTTTCTAAAGATGAAAAGTGTGTCATATTAAATGAGCACTATGTGATCCACACACTAGGCAATTGTTTGTAATAAGAGACCGCCTAAAATTATCAAATTGGACCACCACATGACTTCGAGAGCAGGCCCCACCACAACCAACAACACAGCATCAATAACAATCACAGCAATCATGGCGGTGAAAGTAGTGGGGACCACCAAAAAAAAAAAAAAAAAGAAGCAAAAAGTGTTTGCTGTAGCGACGAGCAAATGAGCTGTGACCTCGTGTCAACATCTCTGCTGCGGAGCCGCCTAATGCTCCGTCCACCACTAGTTTATGCAACCCGGTCCCACAGTACTTGAAAGGTAGAGGATCACGTTCTCTTTCAGAGTTTACCTCTGACTCAGCGTTTATCAAAACGACGGAGACACAGACCCAAACGCAAAAGCACCCAAACCCCTCCAACCGCGTCTTCCTGACTCAGCCGTTCCAATCTCACACTATTTCCAAAATGTTCGCCACCTTTTCAAACGTGGACCGAATATTCTTTGATACCTCCAACCAATCACTATCCTCCACGTCATTATCGTCTATGAAATTTAATTTTTGTTATTATATTTAATAAATAAATATTATTTATTGCCTTTATATGCTCCGCTTCTGTGTCTTTTCCAAGCCTCCTCTTCTGATTCTTCGACAATATTCTTGAGCTCTCTCCGTCTCTCTGTTTCTGTCTACTTTCTCTGTTAAAAAATTTGTAAAGCTAAAAAAGCTTGCTTTCTTTTCGAGGGACAACAATTTTGAGCTCGAAATTCACTGGTCATGGATATTCCGGTGATAAACCGAATCGGAAATTTCGAATCCGGCATAACTTCTCTGCAGAACCCATCATTTGTTTCTCAGATTCTTTCGCTTTCTCAGTTTCCGGTTTCCCAAGCTTACAGCTTTTGGAAATGGGGGGCTTTGATAATCGCCATGGTCGCTTCCTTCGGTACTATAGTGAGCAGAATCAAGCTCTTAATCATGAGACTACGGCATCGTTATTGTAGCTCTGTAGCTTCTGAACCATTTCTCAGAATGCTCGATGACGACGATTTCAGCGACGTTAGCGAGGACGAAGCCGTGGGCGAAGGCGACGACGTTTCGTGGTCTTCGTCGTCTTCCATCTCCGAGTTCGAAGATGACGAGGACGAGAGAACCTCGACTTCCGATGATAGTAACTGGCGTCACGTTGATGAACATTTCTGCGTTAAAGGTTCTGGTCATTACCTCGATGACCAAGGGCAGAATCGTAATTTGAGGAATCGCCGAAGGAAGAGCTTGTCAGAGAACCGATTCTCCTGGTCCGACTTCGCAACCGGCAAGAGCGTCGTGAAGCTGTGGGACAGCTTGGGCTTGGGGTTAGACCACGACGACACTTCCGGAAAGGTCGTATCGATGTACGACATGGAGAGAGAGAAAAAGATGAGCACCGTTTTTGGTGGGAAACTCCAGGCTCCGGCGACTGCCTCCTCATTAGCGTCGGCTATATTGTCTGCGGAGACGAGGTTGTCCGGGACCGTCTCTTTGGGTGTCTGGGACACGCGTGCAGGATGTCGGATTCCGGCGATATTTGCCGAGTGGGGACCACACCTGGGTAAGATCGTCGGAATCGCATCCAATGGCGCCGAGAAGGTTTACTTCAGGGATGACGTCACTGGGGGTTTAACGGTTGGGGATTTGAGGAACGTCAGCTCGCCGTTGAAGAAACTAACGCAGTCTGAGGTGGAAACTACTTGGTGGGACGCCGATGCTGTTATGGTGTCGGACGAGTATTTAGACGAGTCAGACGCTGTGACTCGGTCTGGCTCGGCCGTCACTCGTTGCTGTAGCGCGGTTCGGTCTTATCTCATGTAGTCAAGGTTAAAACAGTAAATTTATGGGGCGAACAATAATTGTAATGTATTTTTAATAAATTGTAAATATAATAAAATTATTCTCAATAATTTATTTATTTTCGTTGTCGTTTCTATTAGTTGGCTTTCTCGATTCGTTGCGTAAAAATTTCAATTAACAAATTTGATTTTGTTTCTTGGATTGCATCCTTGTGTTGTGGAGATAAGGTTGCAACTTTCTTTGTTATCTTGGATTAGAAAAAAAAAAAAAAAATTCCATTTTTTCGTTTGGTCTAAGAAAAAAGATTTATTTTATTTAAACTTTTTTTATTATTATTATTTTATTGTTGTTTTGATGGAGAAGAGATTAACAAATGAGAAGGCCATGCCATTTTCCAAACAAGAAGGAAGTAGTACTCTTTCATCCAAACCAATTTCAGTAATATCATAAATGCCATATGTTAATAATAATATATGTCACGTGTTAAATGCGGTTTTACTGCTGAGATTGACCATTTCAAAGCCCACGTGGCTGAAGTGTGAACGGCAACTCAGGTTGGATGTGTGTGTACGCGAGTTACTGACTCGTAATGAAACGTCTCAAAACTCATATATATATATATATTAGTGAGGTTGTGAACGAGGTTGTTTATATTTTGCAATCATTTTGATTTCTTTAATCTCATTTTCAAATGGGCAACAGCTAGGAAGCATGACCATAATAAATTAATAACTACATCTAATTAACAAGCATGGTTGGTAAGAGACTTTGCGCGTTTCTCGGTTGGTAAGTCATTGTTTTATATGCTTATAAAAATGTATGCATGTTCAGCCAAATATCATTTCAACAGAGTGTCCAATCCATTACCAAAAAAAAAAAAAGAGTGAAAAGAAACAAAGCGTCCAATCCTTCCTTCATCTCGCCTCATCACTTTTTTATAATCTTCCAACAAACTCTAAATTAAGTATTAATAATTCAGACTGTTGTGACATGATATAAATTAATATATATTTTTTTTTATAAAAAAAAATTATTTGGGAAAATTAAACCTTAAATATCTAATACTTCTTAATTTTTTTACG
Source organism: Rhamnella rubrinervis (assembly GCA_007844105.2). Classification (NCBI taxonomy): domain Eukaryota; kingdom Viridiplantae; phylum Streptophyta; class Magnoliopsida; order Rosales; family Rhamnaceae; genus Rhamnella; species Rhamnella rubrinervis. The sequence goes on from CM017577.2 coordinate 7,387,012, forward strand.
AGCCTATCTAAGATTAATATCAACCTTTGATGTTTAATTTTTTACGTGTTGAAAAATATAAAAAAAAGTGCTCAGATCACAAGCAGTGGCGGACCCAAGTTCAGGCTGCAGTCGGGTAAAACCTAAGATATATATATATACACACCCAAATTCATTCCAAGCCTACCCTGTTTTTAATTCACAGATCCGCCACCACTCATCAAAAGGGATCCGAATTCTTCAAGAGATTTGTTTAGCCATTTAGGCTCTTTGTTTGGTTTCAGTTCATCTTGATGCAACATATATATATATATATATATATATATATATATATATATATATATTCTAAATCAATTTCACATTTCAACTAATTTTTGACGAAAGTGAAACCCCATAGAAGCTAATGTCTATAAATTTTCAATTTGGATTCGTGGCTGTAAACCATCTATCCTCTTAATCTAATCTAATGATCAAACTATGGCATTTTAGTTTTCATAGACAGGATCGTGGATAAGAAAATAATTATATAAATATATATATAACATTCACAATAAAATAATAGATAACACCAATGTTCGAAAAAGAATGTCAACTATCATGGATTTTTCCAGCTGTGGTGATCTAGTGTGAAGCTGGTTGCTCCGATACTTTATTTTTTTTCTTTAAAAAATTTTGTATGATTTAAGTTTTCAGAAGCTACCAATGCCGCTCATGTTACGTCACATACGCAGATATAAATAAACAATTAGGTTTTTTCATATTTAAATTGCATTATTGGAATTCATGAATTTTCAGGAAACATTAGTAAACAGTACCTACACATTTGTTTATACAAGTGTGTTTGTGTTGTCACGAAAAATAAATAAAATAAAACATATATTTAAAACAAAGAATAAAACAGGCTTGTAATTGGTGGGCTTGGGCTGAATTTTCGTACTCAAGTGAATCCTTTTAGCTCACTAGCCCAAAAGAATTCAATTTTATTTTTTTATTTTTTTTTAATTTTTTTTTTGGGTAATGAAAGAAGTCACTATTTTACTACTCTGCCAATGATGTAGGAGTAGGAGTAATTTGAAAAACATAAAAGGTCAACTTTCATTATCCAGTGTCTGGTTTTGAAACACTCATTTCTCAGAAATATTTTCTTAAAAAGAAAAATAGAAACTGGATTATATATTTTTCATACTTCATTCCAAAAGTTCAAAGTAATTATAAGACATGTATTGATTTTAATAAAATTATTAAATTCATCATATAAAAGAAAATATTTACATGTTATTTACACTAGGTTAATAACTTAATATAAAGTATAAATTTTTTCTTATTATAAATAATAAACACTACCTTTTATAATAAGTACCATTACTAGTTAGTATTAGCAAATTTTTGAAGTAATAATTATGGATATTTGTGCATATATAATATGAGATGAAAGTCTTTTTACCTTTTTCTTTTTAATCTCAAAACCAATATATATTAATAATTTATTTTATTCCATGAACATTTAGTAATAGTGGTAATTTCAAAGTATAATGAATACAAACATATAGAAGAGGTCAATTCGACTCTTTGTTATTTTGTTTTAAAATTTTATTAAATACCCAACTTATTCAAAATTCTTACCCCATGGTGATATTGTTGGAGGAAACTTTTACATACAAAGAGAAATAAGATATATACTTATGTTATACGTAAGAGATATATTAATGTATGTAATATAATATGTGCGTGTGTGAGGTAATACTCTTGACACACATATATATGTACGCAAGAAACGGTGGGTGGAACTTAGAAATTTAGAATCTCATCAGTTTGATCAAATAGTAATTAGATATGAAACGTTTGCAATATATTAAGGTAATATAATATGTGCATGTGTAAGTGAGGGAATACTCTTCACACACACACATACACATAAGAAATGGTGGTTGGAACTTAGAAATTAAGAAGCTTAGTTTGATAAAATGTAGTATAACTAAATATTAAATGTTTGCGTTTGCTAAATAAATTATATAAGAATGCATTATTAGAAAGAAAGTTGAGTGCTACCTTTAAAAAGTTTAATATTTTTATGAAATAAATTTATTAGCTGTTGCCAGCAAAAAATAACGGATAAATAAATTTAGTTGTTGCACCTAATGAATCTATATGATTAATTAAACTAATGTTTTGGTAATCATTCTTGCTTTGCAAAAGAGTGAAGGAAATGCTAAATCTATTGGGCAAATTCCAAGAAGGTCCAACCTCCATTGGAAAAATGTTGTTTTTACTTAAAAAAACAATTATTAGTTTGTCACAATTGTTAATATATTACCAGTGATAGATATGAAGTATTCATATAATTATGATTTATAGTACTTATACTTGTTATACTGATCTCTGCAGCAAGATCTCCATTCTTCCATTTTTATTTGGAAATTTTCATTTACATTCATAGCTAGCTTTTCACCAAATGGTTCAATATGATTCTGAAGAAACAATTAAACAAAAGCAAAATAAAGAATAAAGACAAAATTTACATGCTTTGGCTGCTAGTGTAGCAACCTAGGGAGAAGATAGGAGATCAATATTGTTATTTTGTGTAGTCTCAAAGGAAAGTAAATCCCACTAATTCCTCTTCTCGGTCAACACTCCTCAAGTTTGTGCGAATTCATTAGAGCCCAACTTGGACAATATCTCATGAAACATGGCAGCAGATATACTCTTTGTAAAAATATCTACTAATTGTTGACCACTACGAACAAAAGGAATGCCAATGACACCGGCCGGCTTGGACATTTTCTATGATAAAATGACAATCGACTTCAATATGTATGTTTTGTATGCTCGTGAAATACTGGATTTGAAGCAATATGAGTAGCTGTTTGGTTGTCACAAAACATTTTAACAGGTTGAGTTGAATGAAAGCCCAAATCATGTGGCAAACTTTTAAGCCAAATAATTTCACAAGTAGCCATAGCTCATACTCAACTTCAGCACTTGACCTTGCAACTATATTCTGTTTTTTACTCTTCTAAATAAGTTACCATGTTGCCTCTAATAAAGGTACAATAGCCAGTTGTAGACTTTCTATCAATTGGACCAACCAGCCCAATCTGCATCCGTCTAGGCTGTAATAGAACAATGACCATTATTGCACATCAAAGTACCCATTTTTGGTGATCTCTTCAAACACTATAAGATTCTATTAGTCATGTGGTTTAACGCTTGGTGCATGCATGAATCAACTCACGAAATGAACTTACTATATCTAGACGAGTGATAGTGAGATAGATAAGTTTGCCAACTAGTCTTTCAGACGGACCAATATCATAAATTAACTCACCATCATTATCTGGTTTACTTCTACTGTCTGAAAAGTATCTACAGGTTTTAGAGGGTTTTTGTATTTTATCAAAAGCCTACTACTATAACACTAACCAAACCACCACTTACTAGTTCTATTTTGTTTGGTTGTCAGGCCCATTTCTTTCTTGTGCTCGTTTGATTCCCCGAATTTTTTGTTATTTTTCATTTTGGGCTCTAAACTAAGAAAACTATCTTATTGCCTCCTAGCTTATTGTTTTTTTCATTTTAGTCAACTCAAACAATTCTTTCTAATGAAGTCGATAAAACTCGACATACACATTGCAAAATAATAAAATAAATCATAATAAATAAGTAACTAAATAGGGTTACATGATATATATATATATATGTTCGAGTGTGAACCACTCGCATTATTAAAAAAAGCCAATTTGAATACGAAACAATGGATAAGAACAACAGCCTATATTTAAAGCAAAAGTTATGTTTAGATTCATTTTTTCTTTATTAGGTTTAATAAAAGAGAACTCCTAGTCACAATAGGGTTAGAATTGATCACCTTGGAGGCTCAATGTGAAGTGAAGGGTAATAAATACAACAATGTATCACGTCACTGTTGTGTATGTGAGTAATATTAACCAGGAGATTAATATATATAGTCCTTTCTAAGTTAGGACGCTTTGAAATTTTAAAATCATGTACTTAATCATGACTTTTGGTTCATATTACTTGGACCAGATATTCGATGAAGTCCAGCCTGAGTGCATAATCCAACAATCTTAATTTAAAACTTGATTATAAAACTTTGAGGTTGTTCTAACCTATGAATTTTTCTATATATATTTGTGTATTTAATGAGTCTCGATCTCTCATTTAGTTACACAAGAGATTGTTATATGACTTGTGGGGCTATCATATCTCCATATACGTTTTTATATTTTAATTAAAAGAATTAATAGTCAAGCATCAAACAGTTCAATACTTGCCCTTATAATTAACTATATATATATATATATATATATATCTTTCAAAATTTCAAATTGAGCTGAAGCGGCATAAAAAAATTAGGTAGGGGACAAATTGATTGTTGGTTAGTTTGAGGGACAAAGTGAAAATGTGAAAATAACCCATAATTAAATATACAGGAACTAGCCTACCTCTGTAAATAAATAACATCAATTCGGTACGTACGTAGTATACTATAAGATATAGAGATGTAAGGATTTCCAAGATCGACCTCAAAAAAAAAAAAACGTGAGCCTTCCTCTTACTAATTAAGAGTCGGATTTTCATCATTCCTCAACACCTTCCTCCTTTCCTTTCACTTCTCCTCTGGACCAAACACTATCAAGTATTCAACGAACTCGCAATCACTTACACGTCCCACTTCCAAGGACAATTTGCGGTGATATCTATAATTTCAATTAGGCCCTATAAAACCTAGAAACTTATCAAATGCGGTATATATACAAGAATTTTCCAATGCACATGAGTGATGAAGTAATATATTTAGCTATTATATACTTTCAAATTACAATCCTGCACGTTGACAAAGCCCAAAAATATCAACAAAGTGATCAGATGAGCTTCAAATCTGACATAGGAAAAGATTAGCAGTGATGACCATATATAACAAGTAAAATAATTTATTGGCAAAGCGAAGAGCTAAATTCCCATATGAGGTTACAGTAGAGCGCATGTCATTGCTATCTTCGTGCTTGTATTGCTTCAGTACACTCTTAAAGCACAAGATGGATAGGTGTGGGAAATTTTTAAGTTTTAGTAACACATATTCCTTTTACTAAAAAATTTACTCACATTTCATTAGCTAACCTGTAGGTATTCACCAAGTTCATTGTTGGTGTCTCAAAATTAAGTAAATAGCTAGCTTCACTGGTTACTAATCTAGTCTTGAGTCAAGCCGATAATCTTTGTTTATTGGGGATAATAAATTAGTTGATGTTTATATGTGTACATAGATTTTTTCTTGGGAAACATATGTGTAGCTTTGAAATCTTAGGAAGTGATTTCAATTGGTTATATGATATTTCATATGTCAGTACTCAACATTCACGCTATAGATATATATCCCATTCATACACTTACCTATATGTATGTACCTTTCTCCAAAGTCATCTGGTTTAAGGTCAAGAGAGTTGACATTTTAAACATGGTATTTAATTTTCAATGACTTATGGTTTAAGTTATAATCATCGACTATGCGTATCAAGACCGATTTTATATATATTTCATCAGCGACAATGACCCTTTCCATATCATTAAATTTGACTTCATTAACTTTCAGTCTCAATTAGCAACACACCAAACCAAGATACAAAAGAAATAAAATGAAAGAAAATTATAGAAAATATATGTCGAAGAAAGATCAACATACCCAAACCAATCAACAAAGATATGTCATTCTTTCTTTTGAATAGCTAAAAGAATTAATTAAATTTCTTACAAAAGAAAAAAAAACATTAACATGTTTTTGTCCTTGCATCAAACGAAGTAAATTAATTAACAGAAGCAAAAGGAAAACCCTACATATATGGACAAAGAGACGCAATGAATAACATTATAAGAAAGTAATAATTAAACTGATCAAATACTACCTCCATTGTAATTCCTCTCTACTACGTACTTCATGATCGTCATCATAATCGTGTTAATACTCTGGTAGTCCTTTCATGAACTCCAAAAATGAGGGTGATAAAGAACTACCCATGTTTGGTGACGGGTATACCGTATCCGGGAATCTATAAACCGACCTAGAAGAGCAGAAGAAATCAGATCCATTGGGTGTAAACAATGGAACATCACCAAAGTATGGATTGGAAAGGTTGAGCATAGAATTATTAGACCCAGCAGCAGCAACACCACCATTATTATTGCTATTTCCAATATCACTATTACCACCACCGTTAATCTCATCCGTCAAAACCGAAGACGACTCGTTATCATTTTCATGACTTAGACCACCCATTAACTTTCTATTTCCGCTCTCCTCCTTATCGAACGATGACGAATCGTCGACGCCATTACTTCCGTCGTCGCAGTCCGGGCGCGAGACACCCGTGAGCTTCTGAACCAGAGCCATGAAATCACGAGCTTGGGTGTGGATGATCTTCGGCGAATGGGTGTAGATGATGACAGGTTGCCGCTGTTGACGCTGCTTGATAGCCGACGCAGGAGCCTGAGCTGGAGCCGTGATGGGGAAGGAAGAAGAGGAAGGTTTGTGAATCAAATGTGAATCTCTGTTGATCTTCAACGGGGAAGGACGTGTGCCGTTGATCACCCTCCTGGCTTGATCTTCATCGTTGAACTTTGCTGGCCTCATGATGATCAATTCGAACGAAGAGGAAGAACACGTACAAATCTTGGATATGAAATCTTAGGTTTACATAGAAATCTTACAGAGGAGAAGGAACAGGAAATATATATATATAGATATAGGTGGGTGTGTTTAGAGGAGTTAAAGAAGAAAACGAAAGCCAGCGATTCTGACCGTTGACATTTTTATAGAGTGGGAATGGTATACAGGGGATAAGGGATCGAAGGGCGATGAAATTTAACGGCGGTTTAACGGAAAAACAAAAAAAAACTAAAAGCTGCTTGACGGTGGGTAGCTTTTCGTTCGTTGTCTTTTACGACGTTAATTTTGTATCGGCGTTTGATAATGACGGCGCCAGCGTACAAGTGACGAGTTTAGTTTTAATTAATTAATTTTGAGTTAATTACTATTTAATTAATTTTGTAAATTAAAATTACATTGATAAGAGTGACCTCCGGATTTTTTTTTTCTTCTTCTAAACTTTAAACTGATGTTTGACTGATAAAATATTCAATTTTCTTTTTAAAACTTTATAAATATCGTTAATCTCTTTGCCAAACTCATTTTATAAGCAAATATATAAAAATTGCTCCTATTTCTGCAATTTATAAGTTTATGTCTTTAAAATGTAATGATATGGGTACAATTAAAAGTTTACCAACTTTATATCCTAACTAATGTGCCAATATATAAGTGATTTGGAAATTAATATAATTTAAAAACTAACTAATGTGCCAATATATAAGTGATTTGGAAATTAGTATAATCTAAAAAGTAAACGCTAAAATGTTAGCCCAATAGCTTACCACAAAAATTAAAAAATGAAATTCGGAAGCTTCTTTGAATCTCTAATTTTTATTTTTTTCCCCCAAAAATACCTAACTTTACTGTTTAAATAATCATTTTAGAAAAACACAATTGTCACCTTAGAAATTTTTAAAGTTAAGTCGACAATTTTGAATATATTTTAAATTGCATTAAAGTTTGACTTTAAGAGTTTAGGTTTCAGATTAGTATAGTTTAAATATTTTTAGTTCAAGAGAGATCCCTATATTTTACATTTTTCAAATATAATTTTGTGTTTTCAAGAGTTAGAGAATTTATTTTATATATATAAAAAAGAGTAAGCCTTCATATTCAAACCTTTTGTACCTAATTTATTAAAATTTTAAAATATAGGTTTAACATTTTTATTGATATACAATTAATTAAGAAGTAGTTGACATTTTACTAATCATGAAAAATACAATAAATTAATCACGAGCCGCTATCCAACGGCTATGATATTGCCACGCAAACCAGCGGGAGTGTGAAATGGAATTTTTATTTAACACGTGGGTAAATTAGGTGATTGGGCAAGTTTTAGGATTGTGATTTCGCAAGTAGGCTGTTAAACATGTCACGGTGTGTGTGCCACTTGTCATCTGACGTCGTCCTAAGCGGAGGTTTTGGTATACTCCGTTTGGTTAGTCAACTCTGTGTAACGGAATTAATCAACCGTTAGATGCACACCACCAAATTTTATTGATGAAATCATATCAACAAATTGAACTATCATGCAGTCAAAATTGCTTAATTCTTAATTGCTTATAACAATATTTTTGAAATGTTTTAAGATTTACATTGATTAAAACTAACTAATTTGGTTATAATTAATAGAGATTTAGGATCTTTAGGTATCACAATGATTTTTGCAGTAACCTGTGGATACACTACAAAATAAATAAATAAAAGTATTAATTTTGTAAAAAGAAAATCAATTTAATTTTGTCACTTAAAATATATCCAGAACTTAATCATTTGCACATATAATATTGTGGCTGCTCATTTGTAACATTTGAGGTTTGTCTTTTGATTTCATGGCTACACTTACTATTTCTTGAACTTATATAGGGAAGAAAAATTATCCATATATATATATATATTCATTTGAACTATCATTTAGTAATTATTTAGAGGTTTAGTCAAATTTACTGCTTCAATGTTAAATTTTTAAGGGATTTTTACCTTCTGAATTATGTATAAAATTGCAAGTTACTTTTAATTAAGAAATACAATATGATTTTAGACGTTGATATATACATTTTATATGAAATATTAAGATAAGTAATAATAGATAAAAAAAAGAAGTTAATTTCAATCATTTATATAAAAAAATATTTATTATATTTATGAGTTGAGGGCTATTTGAAAATTTTATAGAATTAAAAAATATTGTATCAATTTCATAATTTATATAATTTATGCATAAGTAAAGGATATTGGTGCAAAAAAAAAAACCTTAATTTTCAAATTGGAATGATTATTATATTTCAAAAGTGAATATTTTATTTTAGGAATTGAAAGGCTAAAACATGAGAGGAAGAATAGATAATCAAATTGATAAACTAGGAGAGGGAGGATTTTATAGTCACATTCGATGTTAAGCAAATTGGGCTGCTTAAGCCAAATTAAATAAACATTAATAAAATAAATAAATGGCACACTTGTAGCATATGCCCTCCGGTCTTAATTGGAAAGTGCAACTCGAGTGTAGGGAAACTGAAGCCTCCTGCGTATGCCAGTGGGTCACCCAAAAAATTACAAAAAGTCAATATTTAATTTCCTTATCTTTAATTTATAACCTTAATATTTTATAATAATATATAAATGTATGTTATTTTTATATATACATATGTTTGACTGAAATCATGAAAAGTATAAAAGAAATAAGTTTTTGTCAAAAAAAAATATTATGAGGACAAGGACAAAGAACCGCCTGATTTCTACAAGTCTCTTACGTCCTTTCGTTTTTTTGTGTGTTCTCGGTGGTTTCCACTATTAGACTAAACAAACGAACATTTCGGAAGCCCAGTCAAATGCATGCACTATACAAGTATTTAGTTCACGTCCCTTCTTCATGTATACTTTATAAATAACTTCCATATAATTTATTGATTTCAAAACATAATATTGTACGATGTTTTGTAGAAGCATTTTAAAAGAAAGTTTTTATTTTAGCCAAAGAGAGTGTTGCACAGCGGAATAAAGCTCTTTATACCTATTTATGAGAGTTTAAGTTTAAGTTTTGATATAACTCATATAATATCTCAAAAGTACTCAATCTTATTAAGTGTTAAATAGAGGAAAAACTATTAAGAGCATGGATCTGTTATTTTGAAATCCTATAGGGTGTACATACAAAATAATAAATAAGTCATATGGTCTTATGTCTTAGTTACCAAAAAATAAAAAATGACCTTTTATTTATTTTAACGTTTGTGACATGAATTCAAATTTTCTATCTCTTTTTTATGTTCTACCATTTAAAATTTGACACATATCCACTATTTGATACATAAAAAAATTAAATATTAAATATTTATCTAAGTTTTAAATGGGAACAAAGAATAAGATAAATAATCTGAATTTTTATTATAAACTAGTACTTCTTTATTTAATTGGATATAAATGTGTATATGGATTATATGCCATCGTTGCCAATCTTGACAAATGAAGCAAATTAGAGAAATATTCTTTAGATTAATATGCTCTTCATTTATTTTTTCATGCTCCAACCCACATAAAGTTGTCACCGACGTAATTAGTTTATAACAAAGCATTATAATAAACCAAATGATCATCAATTACTTTGACCAAGAATCAATAGGATACTAAACCAATGCACTTTCGCGTACATTATTGTGTAATTAGTTTATTCATTGTTAGCATCTATTGCATAAGCAAATAATTAATAATAATTAAAGCAAAGTTTCCGGATTTTGACTATGGTTTAAAAGGAAAATTTATAAAATTAGGCATACAAGTTTATTTGTTAAATTTTTAATACAGAAGCCGACGTGTGCATGCATGCAGATTGTATTAGATCTTTTGCATTCCATAACATCTTCATCAAAACATACATAGTAGGTTACGTCTCGAGTTTAAATTATGTGAGATAAAAAAATGAAAAAAAAAATGTAAACGGTGTAGTTTTTATAATTTTCTTTTATAATAAATATAAAATGGGCAAAAAAAAAAATCCACAATTTATAATACAGATATGAGATTTGTTTTTCCCTTTTATTGTTATCCAAATTTATCGTTATATTTGTCATGAGCAATATTTTATAAGGCCAAAGAGCGAGGCATTTTCATTGTATCATAAACCTTAAAATATACATAAAATAATGAAAATATGCTAAACAAAATAATAAATTTAAAATAGTTAAATGAATTTTTTCAACACAAATGTACACCTTTAGTTTACAAATAAAATAAATTAATAATGGTTCAAAGTCTAAAATATATGGCCAAGTAAATAATTCCTCTAAATTTTATTTGACCGCATTCTCCTCAAATCATATCTTACATTTAGGTTCGAGATTATTAAATCAATTGTGTAATTCATATTTATATCTTCAAACATGTCACAAATTAAACTATAGTGCTGTACTAGTGGTCAAGGGTCTCATGCGTTCACATTCATGGATACGTAAATAAAATTAAACAGAACAAATATTTTACGTCAAGTACTTGGCAAAGGTGAGAAAATTAATACTACTGTTTCATAGCTACACGTGGGTTGCACCAACTTATTGCCTAAAGCTCTTTCGGTCAAACCAAGAACATACAACAAGTTTAAATACTTGTTTTAGACCTTAATTTCATTCATCCTTTAGTAAAACAAAATTAAATTTTGTCTACGCATGCATTGCATATTTGTCATATCCACAAATATATGAGATTATCCATATATATATATATATATATATATTCTATTTTAGTACCTGGACCAGTTATAATACATAAAGTTGGATTGCTCATTGCTGGGTGGGTAGCTGTTTTCAAGTTTTCAAAGTTGACTGACGGAATAAATCTCTCAGGGTACGATTTTTTTTCAGCTGCTTAATTATGAAAATTTACTTTTATCAAGTTGAGAGTTTTGAACATTACAATATAATTCACTTCCAAAACAAATAGAAAAATATAATAATAATAATGATAAAATAGAAATAAGAGGTTAAGATATACGATATAAGAAAAGTAACTCAGAGCATTTTCAAAGATGAAACACGTTTTTTTTTTTTTTTTTCCTCTTGGCCACTGCAAAGCTTGGATTCAAACGCCATGACTGAAGTTTTGGAAATTTCTTTTTTTAATTAATAATATTACTAGCCCACTGTATAGTTTAGAACCCTAATAAGGTCAAAGGTCAAGCACTGCTGCGTCAATATAAAATTGTCAACTAGCTGCTAGATTCTCTTCCTGGAAGGTTAATCATAACCTCAGACAAAAAAGCTATTAGTTTCTATTTGGTAGTGGACCAAAATTTAATATGCTTTTGAGAGAGAGAAAAAATGACAAGAAAAAAAAAGGTATGCATGCCCATAAGTTGTGAAAGCTCGAATCTTACTATATTTCAATTACATTTTCGATTGCCAAATAAATGTTATACTTGAAAAAAATATATATATTGATTTCAACTATTATAATCAACCTTTTTAGTTCTTCCTTCTCCTTTTTTCTTTTTTTTCGTTGCAAAGGAAAATAACAAAGCAACATTCCAAATAGTTCACATGACTTTGGATTAGGAAATATAAATATGACTATTACTAGGTGGTGAGGGTTTAATTTAAAACTTCAAATAAAATAAAAATAAAATAAAAAAATTCTTATAGATATTAAGAGAGGCCCAAGGACATTGACCCTTAATAGCAAGTGATACCACATGGGCGGCCTCCCTAGTCCCTAGTAGTCATTGCAAATCAGATAACAAAGCCCTAAATAATAGGTCCGACCCAAAAAGAAAAAAAAAATTGGAATATAATGTTTCGTTTAGAATGGAAAAGTTATATCAAATTGTTTTTTTATTCAATATATATATATATATATATATATATATAATTTTACATCATGTTTGTTTTGGACAATTACTACATGAACAATTAGGGAAAACACACACAGAGAAGTAAAAACGAGAAGAGATGAGACAAAGGCATATGAGTTACTTTGAGGTGATGTTTGATAGACTTAAAATACAAAACCCCAAAAAAAAAAAAGAATTTACCATTTATTTGGTATAAAATTTTTTTTTTATAGAGGTATAAAAAACTATTTTGGAATAGTAAATAAAATAATAAAAATTAATTTCAAAGTTCATTAAGAAAATGAGGCCGTAAAACCCTAATATGGAGTTTATGGTATTAACATTGGATTTCGAAAAATAAATGGACTATAACTAAGCTGGGCCAAGTGCATGCGTGGACCTTTTATTTATGAACTAGGTAGAGAGAAAGACCTGGGTTTTGATCTGTTGGGCTAAAATGGATGCTACCCTACTTTTAATATAAGAATTGTTACACAAACAATTATGCCAAACTAATATAAGTACAAAACAAAAGGGATGTTACTATTAATATAATAATCCCCAAATACTTCACATGAATCCAAATGACCTATAATTAACATGAATACTTTTGATCGTGTGCATAATATTGCTAACATTATAATGCATAAAGTGTAGGTAATAAACTATTAGATGTGGGGAAAAAGATGTATTATTCACACTTTTTGTTTTTATTAACCCGTGTGTATTGACCCATTTTACATTATATTATGCACATTAATATTAGCAACATTATGCACTAAATCAGTGAATGCTTAAAATGACCTAACAGGTAGCAGTAAATGATGAAAATCACCATTTTTCAATTGCATTTTTTTTTTAATAATAATAATAATATAGGAGGTTGGCATGCAGATACACATTTACAATGTACTTCTCATTTTGTTTGTTAATTGATCAGAGAGAAACAGAGAGCCTCCTACGAAACTTGAGCCAGTAGATACATAAAAATATAACTTTTATTTTATTTTTCTAGAAATCGGAAATATGGACTGCCCAAACACTGTCTTTGTTAACTACAAGTTGTACATAATGATTAAAAATAAAATAAAACAGCCAATAAAATAGAAGTATTTAGGCTTAGCTTTGAGTTATAGGATCATGCGCAAACCCAGCCGCTCGCACGCGCATGCACTGATCCCTCAGTCGCTGATGACATATATATATATATGTGTGTGTGTGTGTGTGTGTGTGATTAGGAGGTAGCAGAGGTGGTGTTGGTGTTCTTCTTATTGGGTTTTCTGCAGCAAAACCCATCATGCTTCTCTCTACCATTGTTTGATTATTATTATTATTAAAACGGCATTTTGGCACATAAAAATACAATAAAAGCTTTCTTGCTCTGCACATCAAGAACACTTTCACTTCTCGATGCTTTTGTCTCTTTCCACTCTGTTTTTTAAACTAGTTCTTTCCTTGGATCTCCCATTCACTCTTTTTATCATTCCCTTTTTCTGTCATTTCTTGATTTTCTTTGTTTATATATATATATATATATATATATATATATATGAATATAGTATTATGTATAAATTTATTCTTTAGATAAGCAACATTCTTGGGACAGCTTCATTAAAACCAGCATGTCCATATTCAAGCCCTCCTGGTAATGGCTTCGACAGTGGAATGGCACGTGCCAATTTGGGACCCACTTCCCATATTTGATCTTTTATATACTTGTTGTTTTGTTTGTTTTAGGCCATGAGAAGCTGACAAGTTGAATCTTTTAGGGCTTAAACCTGCATGCCTTGTTGCCAAAACTGGTTACCATCTCATCCCTATTTGTGTGCAATTTCCAATTAATTAACCCAGTTTGCAAGCTCTTGTAGTTGTTGGAATTAGCTCACGACAAAAAAGTATTATTAACAACTAAACAACATATATATTTTTGTAAAATATATCCATAAAATTAATCCAAATCCATTTGGTTCAAACATTTTCATTGCTTGAAAATAGAACTTTATCTTAATTAGTACTGGTTGAGCTTGAACATTTTTTTGGAGGTGATCAACATTAATGGTGGCTATCTAGCTACAATTACAGAATGCTTATTATATATTTAGTTAAATTCTTTTTACGTATATATACCATATGTTTTATTTATTTATTACATGAACCATTCCTTTAATTATATGATATTTTTGTTTTATTATGGATTTACTATTCCATCATCATTTATAAAAGTGTTTAAAAATTGGTCAACATGGGGTAATTAGTATATTTTTAAATTTGAAATAAATTGAAAATCTAGTATATGAGGGAATAGATATTACATTATTACAGGATTACCCATAAAAACAACTTTAATTTCCATTACAAAACAATCCTACTTGTTCTGTTGTGGTGGTTTTCTCAATTAATTTTCATGAAGTCTTTGCTAAGCAATTAAGTAACTTAGAAACTATGCATAATCTATGACTACCACAAAACATACTCATTTGTGTAGTAAGAACACCTATATGTTTTTGTTATTCCCAAGTAGTACTAGTTCATTACATGTAGTACATGGTCCCCAAAATGTCCCAATATTATTTAATTTCTGCACGTTTACACACACATGGACACATAGCAACTTGGGCATTAACTATCTCTATACAGTGTACTTGTGTTTGGTGCAAGTGGAATATATAAATTAATTAATTAATCTAAATTTTTCTTGTTCAAATAAAAACTTAACCTATATTTGCTTGTTCCACAAGGTTGAACCTAATAATTGATCACTATGGTTTTAGAATAAATTTGAAGTTTGTCACAAAGTTTTCTTAGTATTCCTAAGTAATAAAATATGCAGAAACATTATAATAAGTTTTGGTTCGTTTATCCTAGCCTCAGTTTTGCTAATTTAAGTACACAAATTGCTTAGAATTTATGACCCACCAGAAAATGTCTCCCAACAATATTGCACTATTGCTGGCAGAACCGACCCATTAGAGACCATGCCTTCACTTGTAATACCCCCCATGCCATTATTACCACAAAAAAAAAAAAAAAATACCCCCATCCCATTGTCAGCCAATTTGCTTTCAATAATAAACAATTTAATTTTGTTTTTCTCTTGCTATAGCTTAGTGCATTGTGTATAGTCTTGGTAGCTAGGCATGTTCTTAGAAGGGAACCTGGAGAATAAATGTATACTATAATTAAATAACTTGCCTTGTTCGTCAGAAAAAAGGAAAAGAAAAAATAAAGAAAAAAAATTAAAACATGCATGCTTGTTGCTCTAAAAGACAATAAAAGCATATATATCATATAATATGAAATGTTCAAGGATATTAGCACCATTAGTTTCTAACTATACCTATAGTTGCATTTGGGTTCCTGATCGAACTTTTTGTTTTTCATTTTTAGCACTTTGGTTCCTATATATACTTTAGAAATTGCTGCACCATTGTTCCTTGAATTTTTTCTTATTTAATTTTTAACAGTTTTTAGGCATACAGTATACTTAATATAATAAAAATAATAATAAAATCAGACAATTTTACAAGAGCTTTGCATATTGTATCACGTGAAATGTATGCCTTAAACCTGCTAAAAATTAGATTGAAAATAATTTGAGAACCAATGACAATTACTAAAATTTAGGCACCAAAGTGAATAAAAAAAAAGAGTTTGAGGACCAAAATGCTATAATGATTATAATTCAGGAACTAACGACACAAATATCCCATTGTTTAGTTACCATTTAACACTCGAGGTTTAGATCTTCTTATAAATGCATAGCAAGTTAATTAATGACACAAATATCCCATTGTTTAATTACCATTTAACGCTAGAGGTTCATATCCTTCTTATAAATATACAGCAAGTCAATTTTTTAGAAGGTACAACTTGAAAGATATGTTTCTTTTCTTGGTCATTGTATAGCATTGAGTGGCCATTGAATTAATCGTCGACGAGTTGTGCCCATTGGATAAGCATATTCCTTGAGGGGGCCAACAAATAGGCAACAACTCCCAATAATCGTGGAAGCTGATTTATCACACCACTCTATATATAAGTTTTTCATTTAAGCGATACTTGTAAGGGGTAAGAGGGAACAACAATCATGAATCTCTTTGAACTCAAAACCTAAGGGCATTTTCAATAAAGATAAGTCAACTAAATTGTTCACTTTTGTACATCGTATTGAACTTGTCACTCTAATGTGGGACTCCATGCTAATTAGAAGGAAAAATGTTGATTGTCATGGTTAAGGTTTAACATCAGCGGGCTCTATGCTGATAGGGATATGTACAAATTTAATTAGTGTAGTTCTAAAGAGTTTAATTTTCCATATTAAAATTTTTAAATAAAAATTAATTAATCATTAATTACTATATAAACAAATAATAAATCATATGTTGATCACCAATAATGAAAAATAACTCATTGTAAAATTTCAAATGTTTAGAGAGAAGATTAATGTTTTCTTTTTCTTTTATTAAAAAAAGAAAAAGGAGTGGAGCAATTGGGCCTTATCAGATGAGCTGGATGACCAGATGTGTAGGTGGGTCCTTATCTACGATTGGGACCCAAAATTCCACCACTTCCCTCTACACATTAGCTTCTCCAGTAGAACAGATAAATCATCATTCATAATTTGGAAAATCAGAAGCCTAAGAAAGAAAAACGTACATATATGCATGCATTTCAATGTGATGGAGCTTTATAATTCAAATGGTTATTTTATTTTCCTTTTGAAAAAATAAGTATTTGTGATTCCCATAAGGAAATAAACATCGTTGGAGGCTTCTGGATAACGACCAAGAAATTGGCTCCAGTCTCATCCTCGGAACCTTGCATCATAATCCCAAAAGTTTCTATATATAATCATCTCATAAGGTTCAGATCCCCTCACCACCATAGCAAAATGGTCCTTTTTTTGTTATCTGTAATTTGGTAATTTGGCATATATCAAATTAATAAGGGATATTACATTTCAATCCGGCCGTTAGTTTAAAACGAATGCTACTATGGGTATCAACCTGTTTTGCCAACTTTTTAAATGATGTGATTTACTTGTTAATGGCTGACAAATTAATAGGATCCAATTCAAAGATGTGGATTCGTTTTAATCCAATATAACACTGTCACATGCATGTGTTATAATTAACGAAAACACACTTATTAAGTACGGATATAGTATAGTTCATAAATGAATTTTGGCATAATTAATATTTTTCATTGTCACTCAAAATTTGTAGAGAATGGTGTAATATTAGAAAAAAATTTTTTCCCATAAGTAATTAAACTTCTATCTCTGACCACCAAATTGACCATTCATAAAATTCAGTTTCTAAAAGCACAGCCTGCAATAAACCCCTACAGCTACAAAGCTGACCAGGTGTCGTCCTCCAAAATCTAATACCTATGCTATAACGTTGATCCTGACAAGAGAGTGAATGAATTACCTTGACCATTTTAAAGAAATGAAAAAAAAGGAAAAGAGAAAAACAGTACCTTTCACTTCTCTGTTCAATGCATACAAAAATATACTAAAGCAATAAGATTTTTGCAAGTTTCCATGAAAATTAGGGTTTTGGATAACACCTTTTAGGACATAGTACACCAATAATACAGTAAAATAGAGATTTTAATCTTTTTTTTTAAATAATACTATTTAATACAACTTGGTTAATTTTATAATTCATTTAGCTCCTGAATATTGATGGGCGTAAATTTTTATAAATTATATCATAGAATACTATTCTTTTCACATAGACAAATTAATTATTTGGGATACATTGTTTCAAGAAAAAATTCCAAATATTTAGTAAATAGAAGAAATTCCAAGTTGATTACTAAAGTATATAGAAGCTCTACTTCTTCATGATAGGAATACAAAACTTTTACCAAACCTCCAACTCCTGCATACATAACAAAATAACAAGACACAGTTTGTATAAACTTTATTTGTTTATTTTCCCATTAGATTAAGTATGGTTTACATAGGCTAAAACTCAATGCAGCTTCAGCTACTACAACAAAGTCAAGCACCCACATTGATAAAGAAGAAGAATATAAAAGTCAAATACATGAAGTATTTAATTATTCCCTTAACTTGTTGTTTCAAATAACATGGTTTTGATAAACCCATGACACTAAAAAAAAAAAAAAGAAACATGAAGATTTTTGTTTCAGATAATTTATCAGTACAAAAATTGCTATAAAATACTATCTAAAAAAAAAAGAAGAGTAAAATATTGAAGCAGCTTTGATGAACAAACAAAATTGCTGCACCCAATGACATATTTATGACACCTTCCTACCTCCAAAAAGAGAACTCAAGTATGATTAAATCACAATGCGGTGTGAGTCTCTGCAAAACCAAAAGGCCTATTTTGTAGCCTACAATGGGTCCTTGGCATATTCTTCAAAAACAAGGTCCTTGACATTGACAACATATAATTTGTATATAATAGAAATAATAATAATAATAATTAAAAACTGAAAAGGAGTGCTCTTCGGTAGTTTTTTTTATGTGTGAAATTGCTTACTAGTTTTACACACACTACAAGAAGTAATTGATATATATATAAAAAAACTTGCAAAATTAGTTTTCTTTCTTGATTTTTCTTTGTATTGATTTCTTTTTTTTTTTGGGTCAGTCCTCTGCATTGCTTACAAATCACCCCCAGTTCGTAGTCAAGCTTCCCCTAATGACTGTATAGCTTAGGAAAAATTAAAAAAAAAACTGAAAAAAAATAATTTTCATGCGGAAAACCTAACCCCAAAATTGTTTAACAAAAAGAAAAAAGAAAAATAAATTAAGGGGAAGAAAATTAGCTGGAAAAAGCTGGAAAATTTTGAACCTACTCATCCCAGAAGCGCTTCACAATCTTCACGCTTGGTTCCACCACCTGCTTTGCCCAGATTTCCGACCACCTCCCCGATGACGTCACCACCGCCCTAAACGCCTCCGTTGCGTCCACTCTCCGTAGGTCCCACCCTCCCCTTCTCAGCCGTAGGATCTTCCCCATCTGTCTCTTCGCCAGCTGACGCGTGTTCTCCTTTATCCCCCTCACTGCTTCTTCGTATGCTTCCGTCCGCAGCGAATCCTTCTCGCTCTCTGTTCCTTCTTCTTCGCAACCCGGTCTGTAACTTTTGAAATACCGGTCAAACTCCGGCACGCCTATCGCTTTTCTCAACCCGGTTCGTTTCGCCGAGTCTTCGCTGGCTTTGTCCGGGTTGTAGAACTCGGCCAACTCTTCGAGCATCCCCGAGTCGAGCATGTCGTCGACTCGGCTCGACAAGTACTCTGACAGAACCATCATCGACACGTCTACCCAGAGGAAGCAACAGTTGTACCTCAGCTCCGACGAGACAGAGACCGACCTGTCGTAGAACACGTCCGAGTTGGGATCGAACCGGTCCACAACCAGCGCATGAATGAACGAGTTCGACCCACCGACCAGCACCGGAAGCTTCCTCCGGGAAGTGATGTCCGACACAATCGCACCCGCCACAGAGCGGAACTCCGACGGCGTCAGCTCGCTGTGAGCCGGGTCGACGTTGCCGAGAAGGTGATGCGGGACGCCGAGACGCTCGTGGAGTGGAATCTTGTTGGTGGTGATGTCTAGGCCTTTGTAGACTTGCATTTTGTCGGAGTTGATGATTTCCATGGACGGAAAACGAGTGGCGAGGTCGATGGAGAGCCTGGACTTTCCGGTTCCGGTGGCACCCATTATGACGAGAAGCTTCTCCTTCCGGCGATGGCGGCGAGTGGTAACGGTGGTGGTGGAGTCCATGCGAATCCACGTGGCTCTGTGGCCAGTGGGCTTGGACGCGGGAAAAAGGGTAAGAGATAAATGGATTTTACAGAGGTTGGAACAAGAAGACGAAAACGAAGCAGAAGGAGGAGGATAATAATGGCAGGAATGAGATTGGAACGGATTAAGTCTCATAGAAATGGAGGGACACAAAGTGGGTACGTTTTGTATTGCTGAGCAGCGCTGATGATGAGCTGCACAGACATATACGGAATATATATATAGATATATGTATATGTATATGTATATGAATGAGCAAGTGAGCAACGAGGAAGACACAGTACGGTAGCTGATAAGCAGGAGTAGCAGGAAATCAGAGAAATATAATGGTCATCAGTACGAACAAAATGGCATTTGCTATTTTGTCAAATTTTGAAACAAGAAGAGAGACAGCGAGAGAGGGCTTCAGTGAAGCATAGGAAGTCTGGTAATTTGGTGGTGAATATGAATGCTCTGCAAAAAGGAATGAGTGAGTAGTACTGGCCGCTGGGCTTTGTTTTTCTGGGTTTTATTTTTGCCTCTCTCTCCTTCTCATGCCAGATATCATTCATTCCCTTCATGCGTACTCTGTAATCTCTGGTTGTGTGTCTATATATATATATGTGTGTGTGTGTGTGTGTGTGTGTGTGTGTGTGGATATATTATATATATATATATATATATATATGTGAAATGAAAACTTCAGTCGGAACCCAAATAATAGAGCGTTTATACGTGGACCGCTGTGTTAATTAAAGTTTTTTTTTTTTTTTAAAGAGAAATACAATTTTCTAGCAAGTATAATAAAATAATGGCTTTTTTTTAAAATATATTTTATATTTCAGTTATCGAATTCATGAAATAAAACATGTCATGAAAATATTGGTCTCTCTCTCTCTCTTCTCTTTTCTTTTCTTTTTTAAATTAAATAATATAATGCAGAGTTTGGAG
The DNA here is from genome assembly GCA_007844105.2 of Rhamnella rubrinervis. Taxonomy (NCBI): domain Eukaryota; kingdom Viridiplantae; phylum Streptophyta; class Magnoliopsida; order Rosales; family Rhamnaceae; genus Rhamnella; species Rhamnella rubrinervis. Next base: position 7,408,199 of record CM017577.2, read on the forward strand.
GTTTTAGGTGGAAATATCAAATTCTTTATAATTTTTGTTTAAAAAAAGAAAAACTCCCAAATGACCAATAAAAAGTTGACGGCGGGGAAAAGAAGGAACTCCAGCGATGATTCATTTAGCAAACCAAAATAATAATAAAAAGGAATACGAAGAATGTCAACCAGAGGGAGCTAAAACAGTTGGTATACGTATGACATTCTCTCCATGTTCAACAATTGTTTTTCTCGCACACTAAAACTCAAAATTTCATTTATATAAATCCATCTTCTACACCCTCTCAATCATTAACGAACCTTTTGGTATTCAAGTCAAAATTATTTTCGACAATAAAATATAAACCAATTAGCTATTTAAAATAAATAAATTATATATACCTACAAACACAACATGTACTACTCTAATTGGCATTATTAAAATTTAATAAAAGTGCTTATGGAGAAGAATAAACTCGTACTGTAAGTTGTTATTCTCTCTTCTCTCTCACATTTATTTATTTTATATGTTTGTCCATATTTATGCAAGATGGTTTAAATAAATAAACATAACTCTTATTCAAGATACAATTGCTTTACATGAGCTTTAAAGTAATTCTTTCACTACCTTGTAAATAAAATGAAACTAATATAAAGTCTTTTAGCTATAGGGTAATCTTTGGAGATAAATTTGAAATAAATTGGGGAAGTGTAATTGGTAGTCACTGTTAATCACTAGAGGTCATTCTTGGTGTCTTTCCAAAAACAGAGACCGTACAAGTGCTCTTCAAGATCTAAGTGTACGTAATATATATACATATATATATATATATATGATAATGAGTACATACATATATTTATATATAAATATGCATATATATATATATATATGTGTGTGTGTGTAGGTAGGTATGAATGTACATTTATATACTTGCTTGCGTATCACTTTGACCCCAGTTGTTTATCCCAAATTAAATTAATAAACTGAATTAGAATGACTTCGCAACTAGACGAATGAAGCAAATTATTACCAATAAAAATATGAGCTGTAATTAAGCTGAGTTATGTTTCTGTTGGCTCCTTTTATGGGATAATAGTTAGTGATAAAGAGTTATCTTTCGTATCCGTATCCGTATTTCTACTACCTGACTCTCCTCGGATAAGCTCGGATGTTTAGATCACTTAGTTATGTAGATTAGCTTATTATAAATATATCATACAAAGCAATTTCAAAGTAAGAACGAGATAATAAAATACATGGTAGTAGAGTCTAAAATCCTAGATGCTTTAGTTCATGTATGTGTTGATGTATTTAGTTTCAAAAATTAATGATATTTAAAAAAATTTCAACTTTTAAAAACTCATAATTTTAATACATTTAAGGTTAGACATAAGATTGTCCATCCAAGTGTTGTCCATCCAAGTGAGCTCCCTCGGCAAGCTTGCAAGGAGCCTCTACCGTTTGATCAAGGGAGCGCACTATTAAGGATAAATAGTATTATATTCATCTTTAAAAAAATTATAAAACTATAAGCCTTATAATACTTTTGAGGACATATATAATATTATTCGTCATTAAAAGTGGGCTCCCTCAGTAGGCTTGCAGAGGGCCTTCGCCGTTTGGCCGAGGGAGCCCACTTTTAAGGATGGATAGTATTTTGCCTGTCTTTAAAAGTATTGAAATTATGGATTTTTAGTTGTCAAAATTGTTTCAGATATCATAATTTTGGAAACCAAATACATCAAAATCATGCATTCCAAATTAAATATATTAAAATAGCTCGAAATTAAAATTAAATACATATACATACACAATACCCACTCAATTTCGAACCCAGATTTACATAAAAATATATATATATTTTTTTCCTTCAAATATCCATTATGACTGTGAATGTGACAGTGACAGAGTAAGGAAGAAGAAGAGAGAGTGAGAGGCAAAATAGATAGCTTGTTTAGATTTTATAAAAAAAAATATAGGTTGATGGATATTTTTTTCAAATAGTATTATTTTGATAGGCATTTTACTCAAAAACCTTTTAAGAATTGTAGTAATTCAACATATAATATGTCGTGTTGGTATATATACACCCACTATACAAAGGGATTTGATTGCTAAGTTTCTCTTTAATAAGCATTATTAGATAGAGATAACAAAGAAAAATGCTTGCATTTATTGCCTTTTTCTCTCTTTTTTCATTGTATAAATTGATCAATTTTACCTTTGCCATGTAAGCATCCAACGGATCAACAGTACTTGCCATGTAAGCATCTCTTATTAAATAAGGGAATTCTCTTCGTATATGGTGAGCAATACATACGTGTTATTTTATTAAAATAAATAAAAATGTAAATTCATACTATTTATTAATTTTTATATATGCATTTCATCGAACACTGCATGAATTAGTTAATTATACCCTTATTATCACTCACTATACATAAGCAAGGTAGTACACCAAAGTATTTCTCATTCTCTCTCTTCATATTAATAATATTGCTAACATTATGATATATATTATAAGAGTACAATCGACTAATCTATATAGTTTGATGAAAAGAGAGAAGTAAAAAACTAAACAAAAAACAAAACTTGTGTTACCATGTTTAATAATTTGGTTATGCACTACAATATTAGCAACATTGTGAACCAAACCAAAATTCTATCTATGTATTTATATAAAGTACTAATAGTGTAATACTCCACATTTTGTCCATTTTGATAGCGACATCTTCATGGGTATTCCTAAACATTTTTATATCAAATTAATATTGTCGGCTCAGTAGCCTCCACTTGAGGGTTTATACACTGTTGATAAGAATAAATACGTATTTGTTCTCATGGGTTGCAAATTAAACTACCGGGAAGCCAACAAATTTTGCCGGCTTTTGGAATCTCTGAGTTGGTTGTCATTTTTCTCTTATACATATTATAATGTTTCTTCTGAGAGTGTGCGTATATGTCACAATTTTTATAAATTAAGCTGGAAAATTGAGTGTTTGGATGGAGGGATTTTGTGAGAAATTAATGTGTTACACATTACATGTAAAAACATTATAAGTTATATGTTAATTTCAACCACAATCAACAGCCAAAAGTACCGCCACCATTTGGTAACCCTTTAGTTTTAGTTTAGTTTAGTTTATTTTATTTTTTAAATTGTGTGTAATTTGATTGGTTTAATTGTAAATGTAAAGCAAAAATGTAAACAAAAACAACAAATTTAAAATCATTTAAAATTATATCTCATTTGATATTTTTATTTTTATTTTTCCTTTACTTTTATAATAAAATGAGAAGAATAACAATTATTAACGAATTCTTTTTAATATTTAAACTAAACAAATTACATAAAAAATTTTAGAAACAAAAAGTTTACTATAAACATAATCAACCCCATCTAAAACTATTATTTGAAGAAATTTACATTAAATACATCGGTTTCATAATCAAAATCAATTCAATTATACTTCATGATCAGCCCCATCTACAACCATTCGGATCAAATCAGATTGGTTGAAAGATAGATCAGTTTATTTCAAATTTGTACAATTAATTTTTTTCTCTACCTCTATAAGCTGCATATACAAGTGGAAGCTAGGGAATCCCCGACACAATAAACCAGTCATCACTTTTCTTGTAAAGAAAGTCACTTACTAGAAACGTCGGTGTGTTTTTCTGCAAAACTAGTGCCATTTCAAAATGTTTGAATATATTGCAAAGACCAAATACAATCTGCATCAAACGATTAGTACGCATGTAGAAAATTCTAATGGGAAATTTAGAAATTTTGATGCAATTCCAAGTTCTACTTTTTTCTTTATCGCCCACAAAGTGCTTATAAGATTTCAGAAGCCAAGGAGAGCTAGCAATTTCAGAATTGAAGAAAAAAAAGAGGGTCGGTTTTAAAGCATTCAAAACTAATCAATATGGTCATGATCATCACACTCCATGAATTCCCTATCTTTGTTAGAAAATTTTGAAACTAAATAATTTGCAATCTAGCATTGAATTCTAAGTCACGTCGGTAACAAGGAAAGCTAGAAAAAGAAAGTTTACAAATACATGCGCAGGAGGAGAGAATTTATGAGTCGGATTTGCAACAAATGCATGCAAATTCTGTAATTGTTATTATTTATTTATTATTGGAGGTTATCATGGAAAATAGTAGCCTTTTTGTTTGATGTTGACTTAAATTATAAATGATCTCAATTGCAATTATCATAGGATTGACCAAAGCATAGCTACAAAGATATATTGCAAAATGGGTGGATCTTAAAGATAGTGACAGTGACCAATGAGAAGCAAAATTTGCAATGTAAGGTAAAAAAAAAATAGATTAATTAAAGACTTTTTTTGGGATTTTTTTTCCTCGGTTTATATCTTTGAACGAATAGCCTTTTGTATGGGCATCCTACTGAAATTATTGCTCTAAATGATTTGGGATATGGGGTCACATTAGATTTGGTGATGAGGCAATTCGTATATCTGATTAGGAATTTGAAAGCATGCTTAGTAGTACTAAACTATTTATTAATTATCTTTTTCCAAATATGCACACGATTATTCTTCAATGGGGTCAAGTCCCTCGTGCTAGGCGTGCTTACTAGAAAATCCATAGAATTTGCGAAAGTTAAAGCTTAAATTACTTCAACTTTTAGAAACTTATGGGGTTGATGAGATCTTAATTAATTAAAGAAGTGCTTACTTTAATTATTTAAATTCTACTGAAAAGGGTTTCTTTCTTATCATTTATCCTTTTCATAGATTCTCAAAGAACCCAAAATTTTATTTGGACCAACTTATAATTTTTATTAGATTGGTGCAAGATACATTGTACATTACCTTTTGAACCGATTCTGAATATATAGAGAGAACCAACAAGTAGTTTATTTTTATTTTATTTTTTCCACGGTTAACAACAATGGCTCATTTAGTGATATGTCTAGTATCCTTCATGGAAGCTAATATTAATTAGGGATGGATAGTAATTTTCGCATGAACATTTCAATAAGAATAAAGGACTAGTCTAGGAAATTAAATATGTAATTATAATTAAATTAAAATACAAAAGGTTGTTTAATTTTGATAATGAAAAATAATCGGAATTAATTAGGTACCAATAATACCATGCATGCATTAGTCCAATCCAAGTTCATATCATAAAACAATAAAAATCAAATCGAATATGTACCAGGGATTGGATCAATATGAAAATAAAGAACTAGAACAACATGCAACTTTTGACTAGAAATTTTGGTGAACAAAGATTTTCTTAACATTTGGAAATTAAAGTCATATAGCTTTTATCTGAATTATAAAATGAGATACAGTTTTGTTTCAAGGACGTCAATTATTTTTGCGTATGTAATCGAACGTAGAAACCCACACTTTTTCAAAATATTACAATAGTGCTAGTTACATGAGTTTCATACTTTTAATTTTTAAGATGTCATTGTTATTTTGGGTAGTAGCAAATTTGTTCACAAAGACAGACAAACATGTGTTTCATATTTTTAAGGTCAATGTAAGTTTTAAGGTCAATGTAAGTTGTGTGTAGTTCATCAACTAGCCGTAATTTTTCCTAAAACAAAATTAGACAGACACGCGCACACAATTAATTATACAAACAGAATGCTGATTAATTTAACTCATCATGTAATTATTAAAGGATACCTATAGGTTCATTTTCATGTCGTTGATAAGGATGTTAGAATCGCTTTTGTGCTTAGCCTATAATTTGTCTTTCTTTCATTCGGAAAACAAACTGAGAGAAGACTATAAGTACGTAATTAATTAATTCCCTAGTTTGTGATCAAAGCAAGCTCCAAATTGGATGCATTATTAAAATGAGAGGATCCGGCTTCTTTAAAGATACTTGAGTTGATGTTTTTCTCACTCATTGCGAATCGTTGAACAAAGCCATAAAGGAAAAAGCTAAAATTGAGGGTCAAAACCCCAACCCCACAAATTAAAATGGCTGTCAATATCTATCATTTCCAGCAGACACGTCACATAGACCTAATGAAATATATGATTTATACACATTAATATTTTCTTTTACTTTTTTGTACTTCAATCTTATATTATGTAAAGGAATACACTTACCGCTCTGTAGTTTTGTCTGATTTTGATCGAGACTCTTAATGGCATGTTTGGTACACCCAGACTGTACTAAACTTTATAATATTGAATCGCATTTGGTGCAATATTTTAATATGATATTCTTTATATAATTTTGACATACTCAAACACACATAAACACACATATCAGACTGTGAGATTAAATTTTGTTTCTTCGTTTTTCCTCTCGCTTCTCAGAGTCTGTTATAAATTCATTATTGCCGCCCGTTATGTTCAATCCAGCAAGTTTTAGATCAAAATGAGGTTTTCTTCACTCTCTTCTCTCAGTACAACACTAAATTTTTTCAGTTTAGTCCACATTAGATCATTCCAATTCAAATACTAATTAATAATACTGTTCAATCATGTGTAGAGAATGTGGTCTAAATTTTTAAAGAAGACTATAATTTTCAATTTAATTGAATTTAAACCATGTATCCTAAACGTAGCTTTAAAAACCAACAGAAATCGTTTATGGGAGCCAAAACTACGTCATTTTGGTGTCACTCCCTCTAATCTTCTCTCCTCTGCCAACTTCCACCACCAACTCTCTTCCCTCATCCTCTTTTCTCTTTTTCTCTTAATTAATTAAGATCTTAATTAAATTAAATTGAAACATAAAAAGCCTTAACTGAAAGAAAAAATTTATGAGGGCCTTAATTTAAATTAGACAAAACTAAAAGATAATAAAGTTTGTTTGAGCCCAAAATTTTTATAAATGAATATTGAAGTGCACGAGCCTAAATGGACATAAAAGCACTTCTCAACTAGAATCTCCAACCAAACAGCTTGGCATTGTACTTCCTAAACTCTTATGTTTTTGCCTACAAAATGTGCCTAATTCACCTAATTAAGTTGAAAGGTAATTTGATTAAATGCCCACAGCGTCACTAATTTTTTAAAAATATTCATGTTCTATAATTTTTGTAAAAATATCTATTTTTTCCAAAATACCCTTAAACTCTATTAGTTAAACTCGTCATTTAATGACTAAAATCACGATCGATGGTTAGAATCACGATCGATAACTAAACTCGTCATCGATGGCTAGATGACTAGACTGTCATCCGATGGCTACCATTGGATGGTTAGACTCGCCATCGATGGTTAGAATCGCCTCTAATGACTAGAATAATTATCTCATAGCTAGAATCATCATCTAATAACTAAACTCATCATCTAATAGGTAAACTCGCTATAAGAGATGAGAGACAAAAGGGTATGTGAGTATTATAAATAACAGAGTATTTTAGAAAAAAAAAAAAAAGTGAGTATTTCTGCAAAAATTATAAAATATAGGTATTTTAAAAAAATTAATGATACAGTGAATATTTTATCAATTACCCTAAATTGAAGCTTAAAAATTCTATCAAGTTTCGTAAAATTTTGGCAGTATGTAGACGGATTCACTGCTAAGGGCTACTTTCGTGGACCATTTCTAGATCGACAAAGTTTCCAGCAATTTATGCTCATAGAATAATAATAAACTCCAACAATTTATGCTCATAAAATATAAATAATGTCTGTATCCACACGAGGATGCAAACATAATTATTAAGTTTATACTTGATTGAAACATCAAAACATAGTAGGAAAATGAACTTTAAAGGCTAGAAAAGGACAAATTCTTGAATGTGTTATTGTATTTTATGTTCTCTTCATAAATTTGCGAAAGCTCTTTCTTATTTCATGAAAGCAATTCAGCTATAAGCCTACTCTAACCCCCATTTTCTCATAATTAACTTAGGTTGAGTGCTTCGAGAATTGCTCAAACCTAGTCATGTAAGAATCTTGATTTTAAAAATTTTAAGTCGACATGATATGAGACTTTATATATAAAAAGGAGAATCTCATTGGCGTGAGAGCTTTCTTTATCATATTTTTAATAAGAATCCTTCAATTTGTTTTCTTGAATTGGACCTAATTGTTTATCCGGCTTTAAATTTGTATACTTGAATTGAGCCTCATTATCTATCCGGCCTAAATATATGAATTAAAATCTCTGATTAACGACATATAAAGTAATCCTATGGGTACAAGTAAAGGTGTGCAAAATTTAATCAAAGCGAATCAATTTAATTTTATTGGATGAATCTTTGTAATTAGATTGTATTGAGATTTTAAAAATATAATTGATTCAATTCAGTTGTCGATGTTTAAAACAAAAATGATCTAATATAATCTCTTATATAGTATGTCAGCAAAGAAAAAAAACCGAGATCAATGTATATGTATTATTAATTTTTAAAAATATTATTTCAATTTTAATATTGATTGAATTGGTTAATTGGATTTGCAACCCTAAGTGGATTGGATCTTTCTTTGGATTGGATTTGATTGAGAAAAATCTAAAAACCATTAGATCAGTTGCACTTGGATAAAAATAATTAGTTTTCAATTGATGTACAACCCTAGCTACAAAGATAAAATGCTCAACTTGGTTTCCTTAAATATGGCAATATATTATTAATTGACAAAATTAATATAACTTAACTAAAAGAAAAAACTCTAAATGAAAGTCAACAATATATTATCACATATAATGCCACATGATCAGTTGAAAAACAAAATTTTTATAGTTGACCTATATTTATATATATACTGTATGTACTAGTCATTAGCTTAGATTTTACTCTTTTTTTTGGACAAAGGTAGAAAATTTTATTAATTTGAAATGTTAAGATTAGAAAGCAAGATAATAACTAATGCTAACTGATTAGAAGGACCCCATTCAAATGGTAAAAATCATATTAATTTAGATTTTACTTGGTAAAGATATATAGATAGTAATTAAAATAATAATTTGAATCTGTGTAATTCATTGAATAATAATTAAAAACCTACGAGTCTGTCGGTGAGATCGATGTGTTCATAAACGGCTTGGAGGATTACCAAATTAACATTTTGGGGTCTACGCACTGTAAGTGTATCTCATTCATCATTAATTTCCTCCTCGCCGACCATATATAAATGCAAATAACTATAATGCAGCCACTACAAGTAGAAATATTATTTGACAACTACTTTTCTCTACACGTAAACGCCAATCAATTGGAACCCCATTTATTTGAAGTCACACCCTCATCTTCCACCGTCGGCAATTCATTTTCTATTTCTTTCTTCATCATTGGTAGCTTCGAAGTTGAATAGGATCGTCATGACCTACAAACCTTAGCTTTCATTTTCATTAATAACAACAATTCCCAAGTCAGAGGTCCCCAATTTTGGGAACCGTATACCAGGGACCCACTTAATTAGCCACGTGTTAGCACCTAAATCTTCGAAATGGCAAATTAATTAATTAGTGTTTTGAATTGCAGATCTTTTTTTTTTTTTAAACTGATCGATTAGTAAAGTCTATTTTATTTATCAAAAAAGGAAGACATAGTGATGACAACACTCATTATGTTTTGCGAGTTTTTATTGCAATTTTTAAAAATTTAATTTATACCTTTACATATTTTATTTTTATCCCAATATCCCACTCTTGTGTGAATTTATCAAATATTTCGTAAGCATATCGTTTAGTTTTACATTTAAAAAACCAAAGAATATGTACGAAATGAGTGATATTAAAACAAAATTGAAATGTAAGAGTGTTTTGGAATTTTTAAATGTGTAAACATAAGCAAAACTTGCAAAATAAGTAAAGAATTAATGTGGTTTTCTTTATTTTACCCTTTCAAAAAAAAAAAAGACGTAATGGGTACATATATAGCAGCAGAAAGGACAACCAGATAGGTCAGTTGGTCACCGACTTGACTAGCATTGTCCAACCAAAAAAAAGTTGACCACAACATCTTATAACCAACCACCACCCCTTCATTTTCTACCAAAAATTAAAAAATAAATAAAATAACAAAATACCAACCCCCCAGTCCTAAACATTATTATTATTTTCAAAAAACAATTATTATTATTATTTTAATTGGTAACTTTTTGGCTTTAACACCATTCCCGAAATTTTTTGATATTTCTGAAAAGAAAAAACTACGAAAGCATTTTATTTTATTTTCTGGGGTTACAATTTTTTTTTTTAGTTTTGAACTTATGCCTCAGTATTTCTAAAAATTATAAACAAAATAAAATAAATAAATAAATAAACTCATACATTTCATTATGTTGTGATGGCACCTGTTCTGTTATGTAAATTTTTTCTTTTGGAAAATTTCTTATATAAAAAAATGAATGTGTTATAGGGCTTTTTAGAGAATCAAATAGTTAGGTCACCAAGCTTATCTCCAAGCCCAGTAGTCCAGTGCCCAGTGTAGTCCTGGTCTGGACCTAAGACCCACATTGTTCTCCACACACCTATGCAAGCCCACTAGCATCTACACCAAAGGTCCAGCCCACTGTTACTTGGCTGAATTGCAGCTTTACATTTTCTGCATTCTTTTAAATCCGCAGTATTTTATTATGCCGAGTAGGACGATTAGAGTGTTAATTGGATTTAATTAATTTAAAAGATACGAAGAAAAAAGGTAGATAGTTACAGGTGAACATACTACGTACAAAATCACGTCCTATTAATTTAGAGTTTAGAAGATGGGGTTCGGTTTTATAATATCTTAATTATAGCACACAACCTAGGCTTTCATTTTCAGAGCTGTTAACGGTGGAGTCCATAATATTAAACTCTTAATTTAATTTACTAGCCTTCATTTGTTCTTTTCATAATCCAATTAGTTTGCTTTTAATTTTCTGTTATTATTTTTGGAGTCATTAGAAACTAATTGGATTAAGAAAAGAACAAACCAAGGCAAAATTTAAGAACAACTCAAATTGCGGTTGTAAAGAGCCAAATCTCCTAATAAGTTTCTAATGAATCCAAAAGAGAATTTTTTTTTTATTTAACATAAAAAAAAAGGGAAAAACTATGGAATATGTGAGTCCCTGAATTATACTCAATAGTTACACTTTGGTTTTAAACTCTTTTTTTTTTGCACTTTTGTTGGTTTCTAAACTTTACTAACTACACACTACTTAAGAGACAAAAAATTAAAAATCGAAAACAAAAATTATTATCTGATGAGCCCTAAACTATTATATTTTAAATCAATTAACCGTTTAAGTACCACACCAATAAATCTTTTATGTTGGCACTTGAAAGTTAATTGTATCTTGTTAAGCAGAGAATAAAACCGAGATGTATACTAAATTCCCTTTGAAAAAAGGGCAAAAATAATATCTTTATAATAATGCAAGCTCTGTAACATCCACTACAAGTATCCAGAACAGTTTCTAAATCAGCATTATTAATACCCATTTCACATTTTTTCTTAATAGCATCCACAATTTGAGTACAACTCCATAAATCTAAAAGCACCATTCAATTTCATTCAATTTGAAAGTGAGAACACAACAAAAAAAAATTATTACCAAAAAAAAGATACCTGTTCTTCCAATATATGAAACACTTGCTTTACTGGTAAATCAACATTCAAGGAAACAATAACAACCTCACACAGAGAATTAAATTTAAAATATACAGCAAGAAACGGATCGTGAAGAGGAAAACCCATGATAAAGAATTCACACACCTTGATTAGCTCGGGGAGTGGCTCAGTTCCTGTGTGTAGACCGGAACGTAGAGGTGCAGTGAGGAAAGCTCTGTATGTTAAAGAACAAACCCCATAACCAAATAATTTTGACTGCTTAAGACCTTAAACCGTCTGCATTACATTTTTTTTTTGCCAAGTGTGAGAAAACCAGTCCCCCAAACCTCTGGCTCGGGATAGCGGCTCATTGTTAGGATTTCCCGCTAAAAATTTCTCTGTCAACAAAATTGAATCTCTTAAAGCACGTTTTGCAATGCGATTGTGTTTTTTTTTTTGTTGCGTTTGTGTTTTTCTTTTTTCTTGAATTGCATGTAATTTGCTTTGTTCAAGAGTTAGTTGAGATTTGTTATTAATTTTCTTATTTTATTATAAATGTGAAGGAAAAGGAAAATCATAAACACTAAGTCAAAAACACTTCCATATTTATACTCAATTGAATATTCTAAAATATTAATAAATTCTAATTGACTTTTAAATTAAGCAAATTACACATAATTCAAAAAGAAAAAATAAAAATAAAAAAATATGAAACAAACATATTACCAAAAGGGTTCTTAACAAGCAAAAATTGTTTTCTATATTTTGTTTAGATTTTACATCTACAATGGTACACTAATTCTCTATTCTACATGAACTCATATTTTTCTCTTATTTAGTTGTAATCAGTATTCTAAAAATTATAAGGCATTGCAAGGTGGCAAAATCAAATCTCAAGCTTTACAAGGTTAAGCACGCTTAGACAAAGCCTAAGTATTAAAAGGTATTTCATTATTATATTATTATTTTAATTATTATAAGACTATTAAATAAATAAAATAATTTATATTTTGAATATTAAAATCTATATAAATTTATATCACTAATATATATTATATGCAATTAACATAAATTAACAAGTTAATAATTATATATATCAATAAAAAATTAATTTCAAATTATATATAGTACTAAGTCTACAATTACTTAATAATTTCTAAATTAATATATAATTTAGATATTACTATATTCTAATTATTTTTTATCTACCTTTTTATTATACATTATATTTTATTATTTTTCTTTTTAAAAGGAAAAAAATTAATCTTCAGAAAAATTTCATTTTTATTTTCTAATTTATTATGATTTTTTAATTTTTAAACACTTAATCTTTACAAAAAATTAACAAAAGCCCACGTCTTTTCGCCTAATCTAGACTCGCATTAAACAATCAATACCACATTGACCGCCTTTTATTAAACTTTGTCCAAATGCGAGGCGTCTTTTAAATGTCTCGTGTCTAGATAGCACATTTTTCGGCCTTTTAAAACATTGATTATAACCAAAAATACATATTCAATTAGTTATATTAATCAGTCTACTGCTAATTATCTTCCCCAAACAACAACATTGATTTTGTATACACATCCAATAAAAGACTACTGTTTGCAATGTCACCCCATTTTTATACAATTTAATGAGGAAAAAAAATTTACCCATGTAAATTGAGTGTATAAAATGTTGTAAATGACAACAGCACTTTTATTTGATTGAATTAAAATGGAAATGTGCAAAATAAATAAATAAATAATAAAAGAGAGAGAAGGAAAAAATGCAGAATAAAAAAATGGACGATTTTTGTAATGATGTCAAATGCCTGGATTAGGAGTTCCAACTTTCAATCAAAAAAATTTTTTTTCGTAGGTTACAACTCGTTTTGTTTTAGAATAAGCATATTTTTGTCACCCATTTATAATAAATTGGATAATAAGTAAATTATAGTACTGATAATTATTATTATTTTCACAATAATGAGCACGTGACAAATGTGCATGTACAAAATGGTTAAACAGATCATTCTAAATTTATAAGACATCTTGACTTAGAATAATAGTATTGGTCATAGTCATGTGTTCCAACTTCCAACATATTTTGTAGATAAAAATGGCTTTTAAATATGGATGCTCACAAATCAATTACTACATCAATACTAAATATAGATGTAGGTTCTAGGATGGAATCATGCAAGCCCTATAAAGGTTCCAAAGTATGAAAGCTTCAACACCTTAAATTTACCGTTTCATTGTTCATCCATGTCAGCATTACTGCACCCAAAATATAACAATTACCAAATCTTCTTTTCCTTTTGCACAGCTTGAAAGCAGGGCAAAACTACTCAATATCTTTAACCATGTACTTTGAGAGGAACAAATAGATATCTGTTCTTCCAATCTATGACATACTTGCTTTACAGGTAAATCAACATTCAAGGCAACAATAACAACTTCATAGAGAATTAAATTTAGATATAAAATAAGAAATGGGTCGTGTAAAGGAGAATCCATGATAAAAATTCACACCTTACTTAGCTCGAGAAGTGGCTCATTTCCTCTGTGTAGACTGGAATACAGAAGTACAGTGAGGAGAGCTCTGTCTGTTAAATAACAAACCAATAAACTAATATTTGACTATTTAAGCCTTCAAGTCTCCGTCCATATGACTTTCTTTTGTGAAATGTGTAAGAAAACCAGTACCCAAACTGCTCCAGCTGCTATTCGAGTCTTCTGTCTCAGGATAGTGGCTTATTGCAAGGATTCCCTGCACAACAAAAAGTCTTACTAAACAAAAATGAATCCCTCAACAAGCAATAATTGTTTTCATACATTATGTTTAGTTTGTACTTCTAGGATGGTTCACCAAGCCTATCTTCTACATGAACTCACATTGTCTCTTATCAATCATGTTCTACTACTAATTATCTACAGGTCCTCCAAACAACATTGGTTTTGCATGCACATCCACTGAAAGACAATTAATTTTTGATGTGTTATAACCCCTCCATATACAATTTTTAAAAATTTTAAACATTAATTAAATGTAAAAAATGTTCAGACGGACAATTTCAAATTTACCTAATTGTATTTAAATGGAAATGTGAAGTTTACATAAATTGTGTTAATGCACAACTACCAATATTTAGAAAAGGATCAACAATCTTTATGTGCTACTTACCAATCTCTTCAGTGAACACATTCAGGACGCCATAGATTACAAGTTGCAATAAGACATGAGTATCTTTGCACACATTTTTAGGCACCCAGCCCAATCTCCAAAAGGTCAGGAACATATCCAGATGATCTCAAGAGTTCTGCTAGACCCTCAATGCTCCATATATTTCCTCTTGCTTTGGATGCCTCTCATCTAAGGAATAAAACTCAACTACATCATCATTTACTTCAATTAGGCTGCATCCCGGCAATTTCCTAAGCCCAGTATCCCTAATTGCAACTTTCAATCTTGCCACATCTTTCCATCTCCCAAGATCGCCATATATGTTTGAAAGCATGACATAGTTTGCAGGATTCTCCGCTCAAGTTCAATGAGCCTTTCAAGAGCATGTTCGGCCAATTCAATGTTCTTATAAATCCTACAAGCCCCAAGTAAAGCAGCCCAAATAACAGCATCTGCTTCCAGGGGCATGTTCCTCATAAAGTTAAAAGCCGGTCTAAAAGTCCAGCACGAGCTAGCAAATCAACCATACAACCGTAATGCTCAATTTGAGGCACAATTAAATAGTCATCAACCATTGAATGGAAGTACAAGAAGCCATCTTCAACTAACCCAAGATGTGAACATGCACACAAAATGCCAATGAAGGTGATCCCATCTGGTTTCTCTCCAGAACTCTTCATCTGACCAAATAAATTCAAGGCATCAGTTCCCCGTCCATGCATTGCCAAGCTACAAATTATAGAGTTCCAGGAAATTAAATCTTTCATGTCCATGCTCTTGAACACACTGACTGCATTTTCTATAACCCGCATTTTGCATACATGTCAATCAAAGCATTCCCGACATAGACATTTCTCTTGTATCCAATATTCTCTGCATATACATGCACCCACTTACCTAAATCAAGAGCACCTAATCTTGCACAGGAAGACAAAACAGAAACCAGTGTGGCATCATTGGGAAGCACATCACTCTCAATTAGCATCCGTTTAAAGGACTGCAGAACTTCAAAGAAACACCCATTACGAGCATACCCTCCTATCAATCCATTCCAGGAGAAGATATTCCTCTCAGGCATTTCTTCAAACAACCTTTCACATGCCTCAACATTCCCATTACTTGCATAACCATTCAACATGGTGTTCCAAGACATTACATCCTGTTTAGGCATGTCATTGAAAAGCTTTTGTGCCTTCACCATATTTCCCAACTCAATATAACCCGAAATAACAGTGTTCCACAACACTATATCCCTCTCAGGTGCCAAATCAAAGAAACGCTGTGCAGAAACCATATCACGGCACAAAATATAACCATTTATCATTGCAGTCCAAGCAACCACATTTCTTTCAAACATCTCACTAAACACCTTATAAGCAGCTCTAATAACTCCCAGACCTGCATACATTTCAATCAACGTTGTTCCCACAAATGGGTTTGCTCTAAACCCATCCTTTACCAATACACAATGTATTTCCTCACCCTCTAATAACGCATCACTTTTCCCACATGATTTTATTACAATAGGAAAAGTGAAGCAATTGGGCGCAATGTCCAAGCTCTTCATTCTACAAAATAAACCTATAGTTTTTCTATGGTACTCATTTTTAGTGTACCCCCTAAACAAGGCATTCCATGTTGCAATATTTGGGTATGGAATTTGATTAAACAGCTGGAGGGCATAAGACATTCGCTTTAGATTGGCACATACTGATACTATCTTTGGGGTGATGTATGCGTTACATTCCAAGCCATGAGTAGTTAACTGGGCTTGGATTTGATAAAGTTGGTTTGCAGTTTTACATGACTGCAAAAGTGTGATAAATTTGTCTTCAAGCAGTATGTGAGGTGGCTTTCGGGCTATAATCTTGAAAATCTTGGCTATTTTTACCACAATGTAGAGCTAAGTGTAGCAACAATTATCGTTTATGACACAAAGCTGTTATTTGCACAAGAACTTTTCACATGTCCTTAAAATACTTTCAATTTGGCCTCAATCCAACCCTTGCCACTAATATGTAAAAGAAAAGGGAAAACTAATTAGTCAAGGCCATTTCCGTATTGATACCAAACAGAATAAAACTTACTCCCGAATTAAATTAAATCCTCAAACTAACACATGGAACTTAAGAACCCCAAAATATAATGTTGCTTAACCATGTTTAATTATTCAAATTCATAGAGAATCGCTTCAAAGACCTAATTTTTAAAACAAAATAGCAAAAGCCATAATGTAAACAAGCAGAACAAAGTATGAAATAGCTAAAGAAAAGAAAATTCTAATCCTTAAAACCCACAACTCCTACATTCTCTGAAGCCCCAATTTCCTAATTTTCGTGCAAAACCAATCTAAGAGTTACAGTGCAGTCTGAGAAGTAAAGGGTAGTAAGATTATTTTCTAATATTTCAGGAGCTAAACTCACAGAAAATATACAAAAAAAACGCATAATCACAGAAGTAACAGATGCCATTGAAGCAGGAAAGTTAAAGAACATGGGAATATGTAAAAGCTTAAAATCACCTTCTTCATTCACACAGATTCAGCAAAATGTCCAGCAGCTTCATCTACGTTGGTACAAAACTATTCGTCTTCCTTCTTATTTTCCTTTAATATTGTTCTTTATTGCCCCTTATAGTCATCAACTCTCTAAGTCCAACAGTGAGCTCTGAGTCGCCAATCGACAAATTCCAAGCATGGTTATGAGTTCCTGCTAGAATCAGTGAGTTCCAGAGAGAGAAAAACGAACTCAACACTCGCCGCCGTTGGAGCTACAGCATCACAGGAATTTTATTTTTAATGGCTTATTTGCGTAGCTAGTCCTCATCTTTTACTTATTTGCTTAAAATCGTACTAATTTGCTTAAAATAGCACTTTTGTCGCTGAATGTTTTTATTTGCACTTTCATCCTGAATTTTTATTATAGTTGCACTGTTCGTGATTAATTTTTTTGTCAAATTTTAATACGCATAATGTAATTTTGAGTGGTATTTGAAGTCATTTCGTTATTTATTTTTATTTTATTTAAAATAAAAGTAGAATGAAATAAAAATACTAATACAAATATGATTTTATATTAATTTACCAAAAAGAAATTATTTTATATTAAACAAAATTAAAGGAAATCAAAAATAGAAAAAATAAATAAACAGTTAAATGACTTTAGTATCCTTCAAAATTGCATCATTGCATTACACACATTACAAATATTTAAAATTTGACAGAAAATTGATTAAGGATTAACTATCAACTATAATTGAAGTTCAATTCAAGGACAAAAGTGCCAAAAATAATTCAATGACCAAGTGCTATTATAGATAATATTCAAGACTAATAGCACAAATGACCTATTTTTAATTTAATTATTTTCTAATTTTTATTATTAGAAAATAAGAATGATATATATATATATATATATATATTTTTTAAAAAAGAGAATGATATTAATTCTTATAATAGAACTGTAATTCAGTATTTTTTTCTGAAGTACTAATTAAGTACTTGTTTTTTTGTGATTCTTATTAATTCTTTTAGTTAGAATATAAAGAAATTCACCTGAGTTTTATAATCATATCTTAGATGAGAGCTGTTGAATTCTTAAACACATGATAATATTAATATCAGGACCATTTAAGTAGAGATGGACTGTATAATATACTTTGTAACGAAATTCTTTTTGCAATTGTCTTGCTTCACTCTAAATTTAAGGATTTTCTATCATAACGTTTTTCTTTAAATAAAAAAAATTTGGAGACCAAAATGCTAAATAATTAACTGGAATTTACATTTGCTTTTGTTAATACCATTTATTTTAAATTGAGAGACGGAACAAATAAAAAAAATGATATCTGTCATTGTATAAATAGTATACAAAAAAGAAAAAATAAAGGATGGGTTTGCAAAAAAAAAGAAAAAGAAAAGGATGGTTTACCAAAAAAAAATGTAGAAAATAAAGGATGATTTGCAAAAATAATAATAACAAAAGAAAAAGGAGGAAAAATAGAAAAAAAAACAAGTTAGGAGTTTCAGTTTAAACTTTCAACCAAATTTCCTTTTTCAAGGTTAAACTCGTTTGTTTTGTAATTAATAAAGTTTTTTTCTTCACCTCCTTATAATATAAGGGATAATTTCATGGCCCAAATACAATTAGATCCTTCATGTTGCAAACAATTCAAGTACATTCTTATTTTACTTGTAAATGACTTAAAAATATATATTTAACATTTTGACTATTTAAACATTTTACTTGACTATTTATTCACACAAAAACAAAAAAAAAACATTTTTGACTATTTAAACCTAACAATATTTGAAATATAAAAATTATAAATGAAAACTTTATTATTTTGACTTGTTTATGTGACCTTAAATAACTCAACTGTTTCTCAAAAAAAAAAAAAATGAAGAAAGAAAAGAAACCTTTATAATAACCCATAAGTTTTATTATCTTATTTTGTTTATGTACAACTAGAGGTTTCTTTTATTTTATTAATTTATTAGTCAAAGCAACTATTAGTCAACAAAAACAACCAAATCATAATTATACGAGTCCACCCCAAAAAATTTATAACTAGAGCATTGTACATAAATAAAGTAGAATATTAATAAAAATTATGGGTTGATTTATAAAGGTCTCTTCTTCTTCTTCTTCTTTTTTTTTAAAAAAAAAATAATAATTAAGGTTATGTGCACAAGTAAAAATAATATATTTTTTATTTTATAATGTTTATTCTAAGTATTATTAGGTTTAACTAATCAAAATGTTAAACATGTATTTAAATTGTTTGAAACTTAAAGGGCCTATATTTATATTGGGCCAAATCTTGGAGGGTATAGATGAAATTAACCTCTAATATATATATAATTTTTGTAAATAATAATAATAATAAGCTTCAAAATGATAATTATAAAATTTATTAAAATTTTTTTTATAATTTTATAGAGTTTTTTTTTTACGAATAAAAAAAGGGCTTCGATCTCATTAATTCATTAGTGGGTAGAGTTTTTTTCGCTTCTAACTATATAAATTAGAAGCGGTTACTCGACCTCCAATAAATCTTTCTCCATCCGATAATTCAAGTAAGTGCAACTTAAAATGATAAGAAGCTTGTCAAATAGATTTTGAAACAGCACCTCGTGCCTTAATAATTTTCAAACATTTTAATATAACTTAATATATTTAAATTACAAAAAAAAGAAGCATACGCACACCCTGACAGTCCCCTACGTCAGGAATTTCATGAGACTGAACACAGTCAACGCATAACCAAGAGGCGAGAGTTTATGTAGATCGTAATCCTAAATATAATAAATTGGATCACAAGTAAATTATGATTATTAATTTTCACAAAGAAGCACATTTCTAATGTGCATGTTAAAGCGCAGAAAGTGCGTGTGCAAATAGGTTGCTGAAAGTCGGTCTAAGACAATCATTCCGTGGGAGTGGCGGCGAGCTTTGACTTTTACTTTGGCCTGGCTGTTTCCCACTACACTCCCACACACCGTGAACACAGCCATGGAAATGCCTCTGCTTCTTAGATTACCACCAACGGCGTTTCTTCTGAAGCCCCACTATCCGATCAACCATTTCTTGAATCATCAAGCTCTCATTTTTAGCCCGAAACCCACATTTTCAGCTCGTAGAAGATTGAAGCGGCTAATAATAACAGCAAAGAAAAGGACGCGCATCGATGGAGTGAGCGAGGAGCTGAATTTGATAGCTTCCCAGAACCTTGATTACGCGCCTGCTCGCAGAAGGGTTCGATCTGCTTTCGTTGATGTGCAAAACAGCTTGATCATTGCTTGTTCAAGGTTGGTTTTGGATCCGATCATGATCGTCGTCTTCGTCGTAATCGTTTTAGCTTCTAATTATAATCTTAACCTTTTGTATGATTTTCTTGTGATATTTTATTTTATTTTATTTTTTTGTTTTTGGATTGCAATGGATTGGTGGGTACTGGGCAGTTTGCTCCTACTGGGATCAAAACAGAGGAGGTAAGCATTTCTGCTTCTCTACAACTCTGAAAAGTAAGTTCTGTTTGTTTGCTAAGAAAATGAGAGAAGAAAGGAAAAATTGACTACATTGAGTCTTTTAATTTCTTCCTGACTTTGAAAAATAAAACGCCCCCTAAATCATCCTGAGACACGAATTAAGTTTTAATGTTGATGATTTTCTTCTCATTTTCTTTCCAACCAAATAGAGTCTTAAGCTTGTTAGCTATTTTACTCTGAATTTATGTACTATATTGACTCTTTCTGATCTTGTAGTGGTATGAAAGGAATTCAAAAGGATTGGAACTTTTCTCTAAAAGCTGGATACCAGAAAAAGGTGCACTTAAAGGTGCTTTGTGTTTTTGCCATGGATATGGTGATACTTGCACTTTTTTCTTTGAAGGTTTGTAATTATTTTCTAAGATAGTCCATGAAGAAGTTTATTGTATATATTATGTAATACTTTTATCCTACTCTCATGCGTGAACTTACATGATAAATGAAAAATTTTGATATTTAGGTGTCGCCAAGCGAATTGCTGCAGCTGGGTATGCTGTATTTGCTTTTGATTATCCAGGTTTTGGTCTTTCTGAGGGATTGCATGGTTACATCAACTGCTTTGACGGATTAGCTGACACTGCTATTGAGCATTACAGAAAGATTAAAGGTGTGACATACTCTGTTTTTCAGTGTTATTTATCTTCAACTTTAGTAGTTCTCTATATTGAAACATTGCCTCAAAATAAAGATCTTGATGATATGTTTTGATTTGCAGGTAGGCCTGAACTGAAAGGGTTGCCCCATTTTGTATTGGGCCAGTCCATGGGCGGAGCTGTTACTCTAAAAGTTCATCTAAAGGAACCACTTGAATGGGATGGGGTGGTTCTTGTGGCTCCTATGTGTAAAGTATGTGATTCTTTGTTCTTTCTATCATACGAAGTTTAAAATTTAGTGAATTTCATTATCTTAGCTAGTTTTCTACGTATCAGTACTTGGTCATCGATGAATTTCCTTTATTTAAATTGTTTGATTTGTGCATCATTCATGATTTTCTTCTTTCTTTATTATCTTAGAATGATTTAGGGAGTTTTTGTTTGACTTATGTGTGCATTCTCTAGTATTTGAGCTTCAGTGAGAATGTTACTTCATACTTTATTGAATTGAAGAAAAAGGAAAAAATTGGCATGGAATTGGTGGTTCATATTGTGATCTTTCACAAAAAATTTCAAGTGCTGTTTTTGGGAGTTTGTGAATTATTTATCATAAAGGAAAAAAATTAGCATGGAATTGGTGGTTCATATTGTGATCTTTAACAAAAATTTTCAAGTGCTGCTTTTGGGAGTTTGTGATTTATTTGTCATATAATCATTTACTTGAAATAATTTAGTTTTTCTATTCCCATAGCTAACGTGCACTCAAATAAGGCACTGTTGATGATTTACACATCAAAGGTGAATGTGTACCAAGAAAAAGCTCAAGTTCTCACCGCTGCATTATGATTCTGAGAAATGATTTTTTTCTCCAAATCAAGTTTAAAGAAAATGTATTAGTAATCAAGTTAATATTCTTTTATAAATATCTTCATCGTAATAGAGCATCATAGCATCTGTGGATCATTGTTTTCTCATGGATCATTGCTGTAGTTGTTTTTGAGGGTTCCTTTATGTATTCATTTAGAAGGGTACATTACTTAGAAAACTTAGACTATAATTCAAAGATGATTGGATAGTGAGATGGAAAGGGAGATACTGAAAACAACTGAATGTTGGGAACTGTAACCTCAAAATGATTTCTGACTTCATCTTCTCACCCATTGGACATGAAGCGAAGCCTTCATTAGATAATCTACTTATGTGAAGTAATGCAAAGTTGCAGGCTTGAGAGCTGTCTGGGAGATTTGAACTACCATTGTCAATTCTTGGCTTGATGACACAAAGGAAGCCTTGTGTCAGGCTCTCAGCAAACCTTTATCCTAAGTTAGTGCCTAAAAATTACTTTGAAACTGTATTAGCTTCATGCATGATTCTTTTAATAGTTCAGAAAATGAAGGAGACAGTACCATGTATAACTTTACTTAATAGAGCAACTAGTAAGCACTCTTTATCATTTTTCTTATATTATGATAAAACTGGCGTGTAATGTGTCTTCCATATGTTCACTAAATGAAGTTGGAGTTAACATTTGCAATCTCAAATTAGTTGTTGTATATAAAAATTTGCTCACCTAATTTTGTAATTTAGATGACTACGCTCTTTCATTCACCTTGGGAAAATTTGCTGACTTTGTGTTGCTGCAAGATTGCAGAGGATGTGAAACCCCAGCTGCAGTTCTGAAGGTATTATCACTTATGTCAAGAGTAACACCGAAAGCAAAGCTTTTCCCACAGAAAGATCTGGCTGAACTGGCTTTCAGAGAATTGAAGAAAAGGAAAATGGTTTGTTATTCTTACTTTTTCATACTGTCATTTTACATGTAAAGAAATCTATCAGAGAAGCCTTTGGTGTGTAATATGGTGTGACAAATAGTAGAAATTTTAGGATTGATGTTGTGTTCCTACTTGTTCTCATTCACACGCTTAGACACATGGAAAGCACTGACACATTACACAGTTGCATGCATAAACATGTAGTGGAACTGAAGGTTCTGAAGGTGGCATAAGCTTCTTAAAATATCCTTTCAATAACTATTGGGATGAGATTGCTATAAGCACACAGCACATTCATATGAATAGATAGAAAAGAAAAATGAAATTGGAGAGTGAGAGGGAATTATCGGTCAATCCAATTAAGAATGCTACATATCCACTTTGGGTTAGTTTTGGAGAGCAGTCAGTGGCTTACGGGCTTTTTTTTTGTACTCTAAAAACTATTTTTATAGTAGGGATTAACAAACAAATTTTTAATTTTTTATGAAAAAAGGGGTGTTTGGCAACTGGCAAGTATCTTCAAAAACAATTTTTATTCTAGTGAGTTTCCTATGCTGGTCAACGAAAAGTCAATGCCCACCTAACATTTTTTAAACTGTGAAGCCAAACAGGCCCGTAGTATTTTTTTTTTTTTTTTGGTAAATAAAGATTGGAAACATGTAGTATTTGTTTGATTTGGAAACAAAAGCTATTTATTGTTGGTGAGTAGCATATGGATGGAGTGAAGTTTGATTCAGATTTCCATATTCCACGTTTTTTTCTTTTTTCCTTCTTTTCCTTCTGGTTTCAAAGGTTGTTTTAAGACTAGCACTATAGCACTATTGTGTTCACATGTGAAATTATGCTTTTCTTGCAATGTAACATTTCTTGAGCTAATGCACCCCTTGCTATCTTAACAAGTAAGAAAATCTGATTCCAAATTTTCATAAAGATATTGTATACTATAAATCTTCAGTGAAATTTGACATGCCTATTTTCATTATTTGGGAGCCTTGAAGCTGTAACTTGTGTATATTCTTTACATCTCTCTAACAGCATTGATCATCCTCTATCTTTCCCTTCTACAATGGTCTGTCAATCACATGCTTATATATTGTTTCATTTTCTGATGATACTGGGAATCAGTCTTATTGGGCTTATAATATTCTCCAATTACCCGTCAAAATCTGGCAGTTGGCAAGTAATTTAAGAACCTATAATTGTAATAGGATGCCTCAACCACTTTTACTTTACTTCCGATTACTCTTCTATGTTACTGAACTGCTTAAAACATGTCAATATTTAGGAAAGAATTTCTCATAATTAAAACATGTCCATATATAGGTTCTCAGTTCACTTCCCTGTTTTGAGAAGTAAAAATTTTTACTACTTATTGGAGACAGTTCAATCTAATCCTTGATTCTATCTACTTAGGCGGTTTACAATGTCATATCTTACAATGGCCAAACGCGGTTGAAAACCGCAATGGAACTTCTTAAGGCAACTAGCGACATCGAAAGGCAAGTGGAGAAGGTCAGTTTTGGTCCATTTTCAACCTTACAACTATCCTTACACACAAATCTCATCTACTGCATATGAGTGAATGACTTTCTCTCAAGGGCATTGCAGGTATCGGCTCCATTGCTAATTCTTCACGGAGCTGAAGATAAGGTGACGGATCCGCAGGTGAGTAAATTTTTATACGAGAAAGCTTCGAGCAAGGACAAGACTCTGAAGCTGTATGAAGAAGGTTATCATTGCATTCTTGAAGGAGAACCTGATGACAGAATTTTTACAGTCCTTGATGATATTATCAGTTGGCTTGACTCTCATAGTTCCCTTGCATAGAAATTAATTAAACATTTATCAGGTCCATTTTTATGTGACTTAGGAGGAATCATATATATATATATATATATATATATATATATAGACACACACACACACACGCACGCACACACACACCAAGTGGAATATTGAATAATTGTTGCATCCATGTTTGTTGAGGTCCATTATTGTTATTATTTTTGTGAGGAATGTCATAACTTTAGGACTACATTGAATAATTCTTCCTCTATTGTTTAAACATTATTTTCTTGTGTGTGCTGCTTATACAACGTGGAAAGTCCATAAATTTGTTGGAATAATAATTCATTTACTTAAATGGTGATTTTGCAATTCTAAATTTAGTATTCATTTTTTCTTCTTTACCTCAGGTATTCGAATGTAGTATTGAACTGTTATTATTATTAAAATGTTTTTTTTTCCACCTCAAACGATGTGACATTATTATTTTCTAGAAAAAATTAAAAAGAAAAACCTTTTTTACTCTGTAATCTGTTCAACCTAGTCATCAGCTAATGGTTGGGCCAGTCCGCTAATGTCCAGTCTGCTGGGTAATTTTATGCGAACCCTCTTCAAAACTAAATACACCCAAATATTAAACAAACTGTCAAGGATATATGGGTGATGTCATTTTGCCCTCTTAACTATTAATGCAGGAGAAGAAAAAGGAGGAACAGGAAGGAGGAGGAGAAGAAATGAATGTGGTGAACCCAATTTTTTTTTTTTTTTTAAATCCAAAAAAGTGTCCCTCTAACTTTTTATTCAGTTATTTGGATAGAAAGTTATCAATTTAAAAGAAGTGTAATAAAAACGATAATTCCCCATGCAATGTATCATATTTTGAAGTTCAAAAGTGTAAAATGTAAAATGTAAAAAAAAAAAAAAATTATGATAGTTCAGGGGTTTCGTACAGTTTACTCGTATTATATTATATGTAATTTGACGTTGTTTTCATTTTTATTTTAAATTTAAAAAGAAAAATAAGAGATCAAACTAAGACACTATTTAAATTGTAATGATTATTTTTGTAATTATTTTCTAAAGCAAATACAAAAATTTTATACTAATTAGATCATTAAAATAATTAATTAATCACGAGCTCATAATTAAATTATTTTAAATTACTATTTCTTCTTTTAAAATTTTATTAATATTTCCGTTGTTATTTATGTAATTTAACTTTGGTTTTATAATTATTAGTTTAATGTAATTAAATTATTTGGTGGGACCCAACAATAAGAGCCCTTTAAGCTAAGTAATACAGACAAAAAAATACAGAACTCGAGCCGGAAGACATTTTTAACGAGGGAGTAGAATTGATCATCGCTGGATCCCGTCCCCAGAAAACTGAGAGAGAGACATCAGAAAAACCAGAGACATTCTCTCTCTCTCTCTCTATCTCCTAAAATTGTTGAGGCTTCCATGTCTCTCTTAAACCAGCTCTTCAACAGAGGTGTTTTTGGCGCAAAATGGTATATCTTTTCAACTGCTACATCCAATTTCCCTTTCTTTTTTTTTTTTTCTATACAAGCATTTAATAGCAGGATTTCTGCTTCTTCTTTTTTGGCTAATTATTTCTTAAATTCTTTACGATTGTTATTATAGTGTAGGTTATTGTAATTCTTGTTTTTCTGAGTGACCCAGTACCCAATAATACAATTCGGAATATGGTTCTTTTCAACTCGAAAATTATCAATCTTTTCGGTTGAGGCTGCACGAGTTTATCAATATTTTTTTTGTTTTGGGAAAATTTCAATGCAAATTTATAATCTTTACTAAAATTGTTGTTTCCTCTACCTCATCTGACGGGGTTGTCAAAATTTGAGTCGAATATAAACGATTTTATGTTTTGGAGATGTTCAATGTGTGTGAATTTAATTTTGTACTGAAATATTTGGTGAAGATCTTATTTTTTGCGGGTGATTTTTGAAGCAAAACAAGTTTGAATTTGGCAATCTCACGCATCAAACTGCTGCAAAACAAGAGAGATTTACAGCTGAAAAATATGCGCAAGGAGATAGCTCAATTTCTACAGGCTGGCCAAGAAGCTATTGCTCGAATCCGGGTAGACCTTCAATATTGCAAATCTGTGTTCATTTGGGATTCATTTATTTTTTTGCTTTGCGGACATTATGGATAATTTTGGGTGTATACTTGATAATTTGGTTAGGTGGAGCATGTTATACGAGAACAAAACATATGGGCTGCTTATGAGATATTAGAGCTCTTCTGTGAATTTATTCTTGCACGCGTTCCCATTATTGAAAGCCAGAGGTAAATCTATATTAAGTGCCTCTTGTTATTCAAACCTTAAAGCATCAATAGCTTTATGAACTTTGGGTTAATATATCATGTCATATGATTACTATTCCACAGCGCATTACTCTTCATTTTCCCTCCTAATCTGTAAGAATTTTCAACAACTTCATAGGTATTAGGATCAGTTGCTTAAATAAAAAATGAATGAAAAAGTAAAAGAAATAGTTACTAGTACTTTTTAAAATTTCTTAAAATCATCTGAATTTTAATAGCTTGTCACAATCATTCTGACTGTTACTTAATCTTAAACCATGGACTTAGAGGATTGGTAAGTGCTGGATTCCAGTACCTTGTTTAGAATCTTGGGATACAATGAATTTAGCTCATCATCATATTTATTGTCCGTAGAATTTGTCATTCAAGTTATTAAGCACAATAGAATTTTTGTCAAACTTGATGTGATAGTCTGATACTCCTGTGTATTTTATCTCCAGTTCTGCATTTTTGTTTTCTTTTTCAATCGTACTGTGCATATATTTATTTAAAGTTTGTAAAGCGCTGTTTTATGAAATTTCTTTGCCTCGATTTATTTCACATGTAGTGGTGAAGGCAATAGAGAACTCACTGTCTATCCATATAACAAAATTCATCTAGTGTTTTACCTCAACCATTGAGATTGGGAAAAGGCATGCAACTAGTACATATGATATTCAAAAGGGCTGAAAGGCCATTTATATGTTAGAGATGCTTAGGTGCAGTTAAGCCATTGTCTATGCAAAAGAACAATTCTGCTAGCAGTAGCAATTAGGCATCTGCTCTGATATGCCAAATATAAGGTTGTGGTTCAAGCAATCAAGTATCTTCCTTTTTCTTCTTCATCTTCTTTTTGTTTTTAGTTGTAATAAGTAAGAAAGTTATTGTTGTACTTGTTAGTTTGTAAGTAAGAAAGATGAGCACAATACACGGAATAGACATCTATATGATGGTTTTGCAGCCACTTTCGATGGAGATTATTAGCTGATCAACATGGGAAAAGTATACAAGTTGGACATATTTATAAGGACAGTAAATAGGTTGAAGAATGTTGGTGAAGGAAAATAAAATGATTGTTGTATAATCTTATTACATTAATGTTATGCAAGTTCTAGCTTTGAAGTTCTAGATGTCAAAAACCTTTGTTCTTCTTGAGGTCGTACTAACCACCTATAAAATTGATAGTGACATTTATTTAACTGTTTCGAGATAGTTATGAATGACTTGATAGAAGGGCATACAGTACTGGAACTCAAAGAGAGGCACATCTTCATTTTTACAGGCCCTGATTCTCTTTACAATGGAGCTAGAGCAGATTTTCAGATTGATTGGTCACCACTTCAAATTCAATCTATTATACCTGAAGGAATACTGTTTAGAGATATTTGTACTATGGCACACCATTTTATGAAGCAATTATAGGAGCATATGAATTTTCACTATACTTTAAGAAACAATTAGATCAATATTTAGGTGTTCCTTCTAAAATGCTCTAATTCAATATAAAAATCTAGGTATACTGATGTAATGGTTTTTCTAACACTTTGAGCATTGTGGTTTTGATCAAAATGTGATGCATATTGAAAATCCTTCATACTAGCACCTTAATCTCTAGACAATTTGTATATGCCACCCAGTGCCTTTAACCATAATTTGCCACTTATCAGGGAATGTCCAACAGAACTGCGAGAAGCTATAGCTAGTATAATTTTTGCTGCTCCGAGATGTTCAGATGTGCCAGATTTGTTGCAGATGAAGAATCTGTTTAATGCAAAATACGGGAAAGAATTCATCGCAACTGTATCAGAACTTCGTCCAGATTCTGGTGTCAATCGTACTGTTAAGTGGCTCTAGTACTTTATAACCATAATATTTTAACTGGAGCATCCATGATGACTTGTGAAGACTGATATTGCCTTTTCAAAATTCTTTTGATGTTATAATCAACAGATAATTGAAAAGCTTTCAGTTAATGCTCCATCTGGAGAGCTAAGGCTCAAAGTATTGAAGGAAATTGCAAAGGAGTTTAATCTGGATTGGGATTCTTCTAACACCGAAGTGGAGTTCAGTAAGAAACATGAAGATTTGCTGGTACCTTTCATACTTATTTTTCAAATTTTCTTTGTTCTTAGGTGAAGCTTTATCCTCCAACATCATGTTTCTTTCATGATCAAAACACTCATGTTAGATCTTTCGCTTTCATTACACAACTACTTCATTATTGTAAATTTTATCTTACATGTGTTTGATCAAATAGAAACTCCTGCATTAAGAAAATTTTATTTGTTCGCTGTAACATATAGATCTCAAGTTTATATTCCACTTCCATGGCTAAAGAAAAGTAGGAAGATAAACTAGAACACACTGCTAATGGGCCGAATGTCAAACTTAACTGACATAAATTGGCTTGATGTTAGAATTGAGGTTTGTTAGGGGTTATTTATATAATTTTCAAGCTTATAGTTCTTAAGGCCAAGGTTAACGACATTATTACTTCATTAGTAGGTGTTGCTAGTCTTAAACTTCTTGGAGCAACTTGAGCTGGGGTGGATATATGAGTGACGTTTTTGAACTGAACAATCATGATCTAGTTTTGGACTTCAAGAAGCATTTTGGGGTTTTCCTGTCTAGTTTGATAATGAAAATTTGTTGGTTAACTTTCGATGTTATTGTGATAAGTGTCTTTTATGATGACATTGGTAGGGTGGATCAAAGCAAATAACTGGTGGAACTGGACATTCTTTAGTTCCCACTAAACAACTCAGCTCTTTTAAATCATCAACTTCTAGCGAGGCATCAAATCCAGTTATGCCTACTGATATTCAACAAGAAGCTCAGCAGTACCTTCAAGTTCTGAAACCTTCAAGTAAGATGCCTTCCTCAGCTACTAATGAAATTCAACCATCAATTAAATATGACGACACAGCAGCGGCAAGTGGTGTAAAAAGGAGGCAAGACCACAGTCATCGGATGTCCTGGAGAGGGCTCGAGCTGCCCTTGCCTCTGCTGAGCGTGCATCTGCTGCTGCCCGTGCAGCTTCAGAGCTGGTGAACGTTAAATTTGGATCATCGAAGCTAGAAGGTAGGACATCATAGTGCTTACCGAGAGAACAAAGAAGAGGGACATTAAGCTCCGAGTGTGTCCTGCAATTTCACTCTGGCAAGTTCTCCAGTCTCTGAGAGAGAAACAAACACGAAAAAGAAAATATAGTTGTGATAATTCTACTTTCCCCTAGTACATATATACTATGTTAATGATTACTCTTTACTGACGATTTGTGTTTCGTGAATGATCGTAAGCAATCGAATCTTTTTTCTAAGTGTTCAGAAACTCTCTCACTTTGCAGACATTTGTTCTACAGATTACTTTGTAGTTTCAGACATTTGTTTTACAAATTACTTTGTAGTTTCAGATTAAATTATAATATTGATCTCTATGAGCTCTATTGTGGTAGCTAGCACTCACTGATCTGAAACTAGAGTGTAAATGAATTTTCTTCTACTTCTTGGTGGATATAAAACCAATTACTTTTTATACATTTATAAATGCTTAGAGAAACTAAAATAAAAAATAAAAAAAAAATCTATTTTTAAAGTACTCTAGTAGACTGCTAAATCTTTTGTAAAACCGCAATGACAGATAAATGCACGACAATGGGGGAACAAATAAGAACCATGTATTTTTTTGTCTTTTAAGATGGCAATTTTGGTTTATCGTTTTTTTTAATTATGTTTTGTACAACTATATTATTTTGTTAAAGAAAGACAACTAGCTAACCATGTCTCATTACGTGTGCGAAGAAAGCGTTGTAGGAATTTTCCATAAAAAAATTTACTTTAATTAATGTTAGAGGGGTATAAGTAATTTTCCCATTTATCTTTTGAGAGCATTTATATGAAAAGTATTGGCTAGCTGAAGAAAGCCACTACTTATCTTTTGTTATGGGTATACTTTTAGTCCACACACAAGCTCAATAGACGGACCCGTTAAAGATGAAAAAAGCTCATTTAAGACCCAATAAATACCAGATCCGGTAGGGGAAGCCCACGACACAAAATTTGAGGTTGGAGTCCCACCAAACTGATGGATATAAGGCATTAAATGCCCATCTACCCCAAGAACGATAATCGCACCTGACTTGGTAGGTGGAATGAGAAAATGTGACTTACTCTAAGTAGAAAGCGACAAACTGATTTCATGCATTGCACCTTTAGTTAGGTTTCACATAAGAAATAAAGTCTCACCTACCACTTTGACATATCTGCGTGTTAGGTCTACAAAGTCAACAAAGTCATATTTTGTGCCTAAAGGGGCCTACAGTCGTCCATATAATCTTCCACGATGGGCTAACAACATGAATTCCTACTTAACATGCTATAATAGGGTCAACTAGGCTATCCTTGACACCTTGATTAGTTTGACCAAGATTACAGCTAAGGGATAGGTGGCGTGATTCCTTTCGTAGGTGCTCTGCCACGTGTTGCTCATTTACGGACACATAATTGTATATATAAGGTGAGATATAAAACTGTAAGGGGCTTTCTCCTCTTTTGAGGGTTAGAGGTTCCACTCGCTTGACTTCTCACACGAGGACTTCACTAATTTAGTCTAAAAATTAATGAATTTTGATGTTTGACAATGACATGGATAGGTGCCCTCTACCATTTCTCTAATGTTTTTGTCCTTAGAACCTCTAGACAAAATTTACTTTCAATTACTAAAGAGTGTAATAAAGTGATAATACACTCATCTTTATCTCAAACACAATAAAACTCATCTTGGTCAAACACCCCCTACATCTTATATTTTTTTTTACAACTTGCTCATACTATTTTACTATTATTATGAGTATCCTATTGACTTAGGCGTCAGAGGGCTACACCATTATCGGCGCTCCCATTGACTCTTTATTTTTGTTGAAGGTTTTTAGTTATTGTAATCAGGAGTGGTTCGACAGCTTACTCCAATTACCCAGCTCATTTGAGAACACTTGTTTATACTCCTCACCATACTGGCAAAATACCACTTCAAACCTTCCTGCTCGAGCCCTCTTATATTTATTTTTCTGGACGTGACGAACAAATTTTAGCGTTAATATTTTTCCTCTTTTTCTTTTTCTTTTTTAAAATTCATACCATATTTTGTTAACAAAATTAAAAATTGAGTAATTTGTGAGATTTATATTGTATTTTTATTTATAATAATACCTAGCTTCAAGAAAACCCAATTGAATTAAGCACCCTGAGAATTGTAATATTGTAGGATTTTACTGAAATCAATGCTCAAATAAGGTGTGTTAGCTAGCTAGTAGTATATATTGTTAATTTTCGTAAATAAATATTATAAATTGAAAATATAGACGGTCAAATATTATAATTTATCCTATAAATTAATTAAATTTGACATGTAATACTACCCTCTACTATATAATTCACATTTTGATAACATTTTGACATGTTTTCAAATTTCAAGTCCAAATTTAAGAAAGATAGCTAGCTAGCTAGCTAATCATATTCTATTTTTGCCTCTTAAGTTTTAGATCGATCGATCTGTCAGACCAAAAGGTTTTCTCCGGGATTGATTATTATTTTTTAGGTTTGTTAAACTAAACATAATTACAAAATGTAGTATGTAAATGAACACAATATCGCTATCTAATTCGAAGTTATTGGGATATGTCATTTTTACCCTCCTAACTTTCTTATTTAAATAAAAAAAAAATCATGTTCCACTTTATTATGCGGAGAGACAGGTTGGAATTTTTCAGGAAAAATATTATTTAAATTTGTCCAAACTAAATAGTATAAAACCATGTTCAGAATTTTGATCGTGTCTTTCTCTCTTCCCAAAAAGTTTCCTATCACATCGTGTCCCTCTTTCTAAATCCTAAAGAACAATGTGTTCCATAGTAGAGTCTTTTTGATGAATGTTCCATAGTAGAGTCTTAATATGAACAAATGAGGAGAAACAAACTCAAGAAATGGATAAACCTTGATTTAAAATTTTTATTATTTACCTAGTGGGTAAGTATCTATAGATTTCATACTTCCATGACTAACTCTGGAGAAACATTAGTTTTCTTTCTCTATATATTTATTATAAATCTTCCAAGCCTAATCATATATTAATAATTAAATTAAAGAATCTTGTTTTGACTGTGGATTTTTATTCCTTTATCTTTTGTGATTTGCTAAAAAAATATCTTCTTTAGGCAGCCTGACGAGAGATTGGCCGGTACGTCTGCCTCTTGGCAAGCGAATAGAGTGCGACAATCAAATAGCCTAAGCTCTTGCTCGTTGAAGTGAACCTTCAAAGAAGCAAACAACGTCTTTCAAGATAACAATGCGAGGGCTCGAGGTCGTGTTATATTGGCATGGTGAGGAGTTCAGACAAGTGTCCTCAAACTAATTGGGTGCTTGAGGCAGGTTGTTTGAAAGCTCCTTCGCCGGAGTAAAAACCTTCAAAATAATAAATAACTTTGGCGCGTGCTCTCCGATGCCCAAGCCAGCAAATAACCCATATTATTGTGTAAATAAGGAGAAAAAGTGGGTTTGAGTAGAAAAGATGTAGGAGAGATGAGCCTTAAGTCCATAATAAGGGTTGCTAGCCATGCAAGCACACTCTTTTCACTAGGAATACTCTTTGCTCTTAGGCCAAAGAGAATGTGTGCTTCTTAAGGTGTTTTCTTACTTGAAGAAGAGAAGAGTAATAGTGAAATGAAGAGGAAAATGACTAACAGTCCCTATTACCCTCTTACCTACTCATTAAATACTTCATTGGGGGTTCTAGGATGAGCGACATGTGTAAGGAGACCAATGGTGGAGATGTTGTAGATAAGGTTTGAGCCAATTTTGATGTTGTTGTCGACCTGGCTGACTACAGCTGAATGTTCAACTGACATGGCAGAGCACTGGCCTATAGAGGGATGCCACGTGAGCATCTTAAATGCCTTTTTAGACGTAGTGGTTGGCACTATTGACTATGCGGGTTGAACAACCGAATGCACTGTGAGTTGGTGGAGCCTTTCCCTTCCTGGGTGCCTTTGGAGTGGAGGGGTTTTTGCAGCCAACTTTCCTCCTTCGACTTCGGAAAGATTCCTCTACTTTGATTGACCAAAGCTGCTGGATATATAATATTGCTGAAGGGTGATAGGTGAGAGCATTTAATGCATTATTAAGGGTGGAAGACAGCTGTCTTGGTCAGCTAGTTTTTAAGCTAGCGAAATAGGCGCTAGACTAGTGGGCTTTCTTGATTTCCATACCCCAATAAGCTAGTTTTTAAGCCAGCGAAATAGGCGCTAGACTAGTAGGCTTTCTTGATTTCCATACCCCTTATTGGATTTTTGTAATTGGACAGGTTTAGGGCTTCAAAATTTTGTTCATAACAAGTCCAATAATTGATTATGTTATTTATTAAGAAAGATAGCTAGCTAGCTGACTAAGTCCATTCTAATTTATTATGCGTATAAAAAAGTTGGAATTTTTTAAAACAAATATTAGTTAAAATAAAGTGTGGGGCTTAATATATTAATAAATCTACAATTATTAAGAAATTTTACTAAATTTAAATAAAATGTGGGGTTTGATATACCAATAAATCTTCAATTACTAAGAAATTTTAGTAAAGATTGTTGTATGGCAATGATGTTATTAGTTTTCATGCAGAATTCATTAATTCTCATTAGATTATATTAAATTATCAATTGTATCATCACATCAAACGTCACATCAGATGATAAATTATTGATAAAACTTTTTGGTATATGTAGCATTACTCTTAATATACTTTAGTACACTATAGTTTAGTAAAATTTTGGGGGATAGACAAAATTTAATCAAATTGAAAACTAGATCCGATTCAATTGAATGAAAACATTTAAGAGCACCCTAATCGAAACATGATCAAACAATTGGGTAAAAATAAAGTGTATTAAAACCAAGATTATTAAATATATATATATATATATTTATATTTGCCATTGCTTAGTTAAAGTAAAAAATATGCTCTAAAAGTGAACAGTTTGAATTAATCTTGCCTTCAAGTTTCAACTTAAACAAAAAGTAAAATTAACCATAGCATATGATGGAGGGAATTCAAAGGATTAATATGATTGCTAGATAATAATTTAGAAAGCGATGTTACATTTGAGCTTGTATGGACTCGGGTACTCAAATAGCTTATACTCACTTTGGTAACAATGTGGTTTTTTATTTTATGTTTTTTTGAGCAATATATAATTTGTTTAATTTAAAAGGTTTAATTTTATTTGTTATTGTGAATAAGACACTTAGACCTCTCACAGACTATTTCAAATGGTTTTTTATTTAGCATTTAAAATTTTTATTTTTCTTCATATTCAAAGTAAAATAAAAAAATAACTGATATTAAATAAATGGTTTTTTATTTAGCATTTAAAATTTTTATTTTTCTTCATATTCAAAGTAAAATAAAAAAAATAACTGATATTAAATAATTTTTAAACTAAGTAAATTAAACTCGGACAAAACTTAAAGTTTAGAAAACCAAAAATAAAAAATAATTTTTTTTGATGAATAAAAATAAAAAACAAAGCAGCTCATCTTCAATATTTGACTGTTATTTTATTATGCGCGAACACAGAGGGTTGGGATTTTCCATAAAAAAAAAATATTACTTTAATTAATTAATTAAAATTTTATATATATTTTAAAAAATGTGTTTTTGTTAATTTTGCTAGCTATAAGTTGAAGCTGTTAGTTAATCTGTGTACCTTAAGCTTACTGTTCATCGTCAATCAACCATATTCATCAAGGTGGTCGTATTCCAGATCCTCTCCAGTGATCGATCTAATCCAGTAGTCTAAGGTGCTCTAGTCCAGATCTACAGTTGATATCTGAAAGATTAGAGAGTCTTAATTTAAGCCAAGTACTTTGAATCCTTTTTCTTCTCACTTAAATTTCTTTGTTTGCTTTGATTTCAGTCTCCATTCTTGAAGTTTGTGTTGTGTTTGGAGCTATCTATTTCTTCTCTGCAGCTTTGACTTTGCTTCCTTCGTTTTTGTTACAGTTTGTGTTGTGTTTGGATCAATCTTATTTTCTTTTCTGCTTTCACTTTACTTCTTCTTGCTCAATCAGTTATTTACAAAAAACAGTTCTGTTACTTTTTCTGCTGGCTACCTTGCTTTTCTTGTGTCCCTTGATTAATTTACTTTTGTTGTTTATTTAATTGGTACTTCTTAGTTCTTACCAAAAACTTAGTCGCCAGAAATTAAAAAAATTGTTCTGTCGATTATATTTTCTTCAAGCTAGATTAATTTTCTTTTGTCCCTTAATTTGATTTTGTTTTAAGTACCAATATTTTCCATTTCCTTTTATTTTTACTTCTTTCCGAAAAGTTTCTTTTTTTCCTTTTATTTTTGAAATATAAAATAAGAAGAAGAAGGAAACAAGATCGCCAGCAAGTAGTATTGGATTCGAGTTCGATCTCTCTTTCAACTTGAGCTACTAGCAAAAACTGATTATCAGGTACAAGATTTTGTTACCTTAATTGCAATGACTTTGGCTTCACTACATTGAATCTCATTGCAATATATATACATACGTATTGTTTAATTTGGTTATATATACTATAGTTCTATTTATTTTATTCTTTAATTTACTTTTGTTTTTGGCTTACAAACTAGAGTCCGCGGATTCACCAAACACAAAAGCATGGAAATTCTAATTTCTATTGCTGCAAAAATATCTGAGTACACTGTTGCACCAATTGGCCATCAACTGGCTATCTCTGTTTCTACAGAAACAATGTAGATGAGCTCAAAACGCAAATTGAGTGTTTGAGGGATCACAAAGAAAGGCTACAACGTAAAGTTGATAGGGCTATTAGAAATGGTGAAGAAATAGAAGCTGATGTTGAAAAGTTGTTGACATATGTAACAAACATCAATGACGATTGCGCACGTGTATTTGAAGAGCAAGCAAACACTAAATGCTTTGCTGGGGCCCTCCGCGATCTGGTGCTGCGGTATCGGCTGAGTAGGAAAGCCAAGAAGATGACACAAATTGTTGACACTCAAATCAAGAGTATTAAGGACTTTATCCCTGTTATGGAAGTTTCTTATTGTCCGGATCCAGATCCACCAAATTCATCAATTAAGAATAAGGATTATGAGGAATTTGAATCAAGAAAGCAAACTATGAAGGATATCATAGAGACACTAAAAGATCCAAATCTGTGCGTCGTTGGTGTATGTGGGACTGGTGGCGTAGGTAAAACCATGCTCGCTAAAGAAGTTGCTAGAAAAGCAAAGGATGAAGAAATGTTATTCACTGAGGTGGTTTTCACTGCTATATCTCAGACCCCCAACATTGAAAAGATCCAACAAGATATTCTAAAAGTCTGGGCATGGATCAATCGCTTCAACACATTGCGGAACGATTACGAAATCGATTGAGAAAAGAAAATAAGATACTCGTAATTGTGGACGATGTGTGGGATAAGCTTGATTTAGAGGATGTTGGAATATCTTTTGGCGACAATAAAAAAGGATGCAAGATATTGGTGACCTCTAGATGTTATGATGTGTTGAATAACAAGGTGGATGTTGACAAGATTTTCCAAGTTGGATACTTACTGGGAGATGAACCAAAAGAATTATTTAAAAAAATCGTGGGTGATCAAGCTGAGAAAGATGATAATTTGGAAACTCTGATTGTTGAAGAGTGTGGAGGATTACCAATTGCAATCACAGCAGTTGCAAGGGCATTGAAAAATAAAAGTTGTGATGTTTGGAGGAATGCCTTACATGAGTTGAGAAACTCTAACCCAGTTAACATCGAAGGCATGCATCAAAAAGTATACTCCTGCATAAAACTAAGCTATGATTTTTTAGAAAGTGAAGCAAAGTCGTTGTTGTTGCTTTGTAGTCTATTTGAAGAAGATGAAAGCATAGATATCCAACTGTTGTGCAATTACGGTTTTGGCTTAAACTATTTTCCAGATGTCTACAAAATTGTAGATGCAAGAAATAGGACGATCACACTTGTTGAGAATCTCAAGGATCATTCTTTATTGATGGATGGTGATGAGATGTTCGGTGGTGCTTTTGTGAAATTGCATGATGTTATCCGAGACTTTGTCATATACATTGCATCCAAAAAAGGTGCTGATCAACGAATGTATAATATTAGAAATGCTGACCGATTGGAGGAAGATAGTGAGAACGATAAATTGAAAAACTCCACTGCCATTTCATTGTATAATATAAAGGATGATGATCAGTATCCTGAAACACTGAAAAGTCCAAACCTCAAACTGCTACGTTTAATGAGTTCAAAGCTGTGGCCAATGGAAAACTCAGGAGAACTACCACATCACTTTCTTGAAGGACTGAATGAGCTTTTAATTTTAAACATTGAAGGAGTATTGATAAAAGAATTACCAACCTTATCCTTTTATCGTCTTCAAACATTATGTTTGAATGGTTGCATTTTGGGAGATATAACTTGGATTGGAGAGCTACAGAATCTAAAAATTCTTAACCTTTCAAGATCTATTATTCCAAAGCAGCTGCCACGAGCAATTGGTAATCTCAAACGTCTACTGTCTCTAGATCTACATGGATGTTATGTTAAAGTCATTCCACCAAATGTCATATCAAGCTTGACACGTCTAGAAGAGTTGAATCTTCAAGGCAGCTTTAAAATTGGGAGGTGGAAGGAGTACTGCTCAATGGTGATGACAGACGGAATGCCAATCTTAGCGAGGTACAGAATTTGCCTAATCTCACCAAATTAAAACTAGTTGTACCAGATTTCAACATGTTTTCAAAGGATCACATGTTTAGTACTAAAAGTTTGGAAAAATACAATATATTAATAGGAGCTGTTGAATCACACTTCTATACTTCGGAAAATGCATCAAGAAAGTTGATGCTCAACCTCTGCCGA
Organism: Rhamnella rubrinervis; assembly: GCA_007844105.2. NCBI lineage: Eukaryota > Viridiplantae > Streptophyta > Magnoliopsida > Rosales > Rhamnaceae > Rhamnella > Rhamnella rubrinervis. The sequence continues at coordinate 7,447,298 of CM017577.2, forward strand.
AACAGCCTATTAAATGAATATGATTTTGAAGCATGGTTTAAAAAATCTGAATGCTTGGTTTTAAAAGGATTGAAGAATGTGAAAAGTGTTGCTTACGAGTTAAATGGTAAGGGTTTTCCAGAATTGAAGCATCTTAGCCTCGAAGATAGCACTGAAATTCGGTGGATTGTTAATTCGAATGGGAATATGGATAATCTTGCACCTTTTCCAATCTTAAAGTCATTGTGTCTTAAGAGGCTGATTAACTTGGAAAAGATTATTCATGAGAAACTCACAGCAGAGTCATTTGGAAAATTAAGAGATATAGAAGTGTACAATTGTGATAAACTGAAGAGCCTCTCTGCATTATTTAATTTTCCGAGAAAGCTCGAGAGTATATCATTGCATAATTGCAAGACAATAGAGGAGATAATTAGTAATGGTAGGGAAAGTGATCGTCCAAAGATTGTGATATCTCAGTTGCGGATCTTGCGGCTGAAAAATCTACCAAAGCTTGTACAATTCAAAGCTCCAAGCAAGTCTCACGAAATAAGGGATGATTCAGTTATGCCATTCTTCGATGAAGAGGTAAAATATAAATTCATTAATTTGCAATTTTATATTTTAAATTGTTTTTGCCAAATTTTGGTTACTTGTGTCCTAATATCCCTTGTTAGTGCGTAATATTTATCTCGTATATTAGATATATCCCTGCTTTCTTAAAAGTTTTTAGAGAAGCATCATTCTGCATTTCATATATTAATGCGTACCATACATATATTTTATTATTATTTTATTTTATTTTATTTTTGGAAGGAAGAATATTAAACTAAAAATGTTTCTACATGCAGGTCGAGTTCCCCATGTTGAACATTTTGTATTTTAATGAAATCAATTTTCATAAGATTTGGAATGGTCAGTTTCCATCGTCAAGGTTTGGCTTCCAAAATTTAACGAGATTAACTGTGTCCGGATGTAATCAATTAAACGGTGTAATACCATTATCTATGACTGGAACTCTTGTTCATCTCCAAGGACTGCATGTAATATGTTGTATAGCCATTAAAGAGGTCGTGTTTACAGAAGAATCCGCACAAGAAGTAAAGGCGTTAGGAAATATTTCGTTCCCTAAACTTAAAGATATTAGACTAACCTTCCTTCCAAGTATGAAAAAGTTTTGTACAGGGGATCGTGTTGATTTTTCATCCCTGTTAACGCTGTCAATATTTAATTGTGAAAAATTAGGAGCATTTGTAGCAAACTCTACGCCCGAAAATGAGAATGAAGATTCAACGGACTCGGTGGATAAACAACGGCATCTCCTTGATCACAGGGTAACTTAATTTCTGTTTTCTGATGTTAATAATTATATGTTTGATCACAGGTTTACTTAATTTCTGTTTTCTAATATGAATAATTGTATTTTTGTCTCAACCACACCGGCCACTACAAGCCAAATTAATATTTTACCGAAAACAAAAAAAAACTAAATTAATTAAAAAACAGTTTATAATGTTTCCACCAATGCATAATTATATATGCCAGCAAAGAAAATTTATTAGAGGAAATGTTTATTTTCTATTTTTTTTCTTTAAAAACTCATTTTCTGACATTTATCGATAAATAAATTAAAATAACTATAAGTTTAAAGCTTTTTTATTCTATACTTTAAAATATATATATATATATATATATGTATATATATTAAAATTAATTAGTTTCTTTATAACAAGTAAGTTTCTGAAGGTATTAACTAATTTCAACTAAGTAAGTCATTCTTTAAGGATTCTCAAATAAAATGGTTAATTCTTTTTAGTCTTTAGTGAAAGAATCTAGCAAAATGGGACTTCTTCTTTTTTTTTTTTTTTTTTTTTTAAGTATGGATGTTTAACCCTTTAATTAACATCTTTTCAATAAACGTTTAAGAAAATTTCAGCTGTCTAACTGTGTTCTAATTTGCAGCAACTAGACAAGACCTGTCAAAATATGGAGCATCTATTTATACATGGATGTGGCAGATTAAAGTTCTTTGCGACGCCTGCAGTATCTTTCCAGAATTTAAAGATTCTGTCAGTAAGGGAATGCCATGGTTTGACAAGTTTATTCCATCCATCAACAGCGAAAGTCTGTCACAGCTCACAGAATTGGAAGTAGCTGAGTGCAAAAGTTTGAGAGAAATAATTGCAAATGATAATGAGGAAGCTCATGACCATGATTATCAAAGAGCTGCAGGCAATATTATTGTTTTCAGTAAACTGGAGAGCTTGCTACTTTCTGATTTGTCCAACCTCAGAGGTTTCTTCTGGGGAAATGATGTCGTCCTTCAATTTCCATGTCTGAGTAAATTATTGGTGGACAGATGCCCCAATATGAAGACTTTCTCTCATGGAAATATTATAGACTGCCCAGCTTTGGACAAAATATTTATTTTCAATTTCAGGGGAAGACCTTTTGATTGGACCGAACATGATGAGGAATCCTTGTGGGAAGGCGATATCAATACCACCATCCAAAAGCTTTGGGAAGACAATAATATGAAAGAGGTATGTATATGCATTAATCAATCATTCATTTTTCACTTGCCTCTCTCATCTCTCCCATCATTCGTTATTCTGTAATGCTCTGTCTATTAATGTATACAATATTCTATATGTATAATATATCTTGTTTGTGCCAGCCAGGTATGGTTAATGTGGTTTGTTGTCTTAAAGCATACTTTTTATTACAAAATTATAACATTGTTACTTAATTTTTAGCTTACTATATGCATGTTAATGTGAGTCGTGACCGGTAAACAGAATGCGGAGGATGTGAAAGAAGATTAGTTCGTCCATAATTAACTCATATGAGGAATACATGGAGCTTAGTCATCGCAAAACACATTGATTGGCAAGCAACACTTTTTCATTATGTATACGGTAATTTGCAGAAATTTCCTCTCTAGTTTCTTTTTATTTATTTTTTCTTTTCCACATAGTTCCTTGGTTTTAAAAGTTGCACATACCAACATTTCATTTTTTTTTCCTTTTTATTATTTTTTTCATCAAAATCCAACATTTTTTTAAAAACAATTTCACGCTTATATTCTTGCAGTGACATCAAATTTATAAACATTAGTTCAATTATTTGGTGGGACCCAGGAAGAAAAACCATTATAAATATTCTTCTGACTGTACAGAACTTGACCCAGAAGACCTTTTAAAGGGAAGTATGGTGGTTATCAGATTATCGTTGGATTGTCCCCAAAAATTGTGGGAGAGACTTCAGAAAAACTTGCAACAGTCTCTCTCGCTTAAAACCTTTAAATTCTTGAGGGCTTCGTATCTCTCTTAAACCAGCTCTTCAATAGAGGGGTTTTGTCGCAAAATGGTATGTCTTTTACATATCTATCATTCTATCATCATCACTGAAAACACAATTTCCATTTTCTTTTCTTTGCAAACATTTAATAGCTGTAATTTTTCATATTATTTGCTAATTATTCTTTAAATTCTTTGGGCTTGTTATTGTAATTTGGGTAGTTGGATTCTGCACCTAACATCTACACATTGGAAATTCTCGATATGCGTTAATTTTGCTCGAAATATTGCTGATCAGAGTTACTTTTGGTGGGTGATTTTTAAGCAAAACAAGTTTGAACTTGGCGATCTCACGCATCAATTGCTGCAAAACAACAGAGATTTACAGCTGAAACACATGCTCAAGGAGACCTCAATTTATACAGGCTGGCCAAGAAGCTTTGCTCTAATTCGGGTAGACCTTCAACATTGCAGATGTGTGTTCAATTGGGGTTTTATTTTTCCTTCTGACAATTATGAATAATTTTGGGTGTGCACTTGGTATTTGGTAGGTGGAGCATGTTATAAGAGAGTAAAACCTGTGGGCTGCATATGATATGAGATATTGGAGCGCTTCTGTGAATTTATTCTTGCACGTGTTCCCATTATTGAAAGCCAGAGGTAAATTATCTGTTCATGGAAAATTTTTATTTTTATTGAGAATTTCTGATATTAATTGCCACTCTCGTGATTCAAAGCTCAAAGCATCATGTTCTGTTTTATGGTTCTACAAACTTTGAGTTAATGTATCATGTTCTATCATACTGTTTCACATTGTTTTATGCTTTCTTCCCTTGCACTACTAAACTGTAAGATTTTTCGACATCTTCAAAGGTAATATGATGTAAACTTTCATTCTGACTATTATTTAATATTTGAACCACAGGCTTAGAGGATATGTATGTGCCTGGACTTCAGTTCCTTGTTCAGAATGTTGGGATACCATGAATTTACCTCATCAATCATGTTTATTGTTTTGGACTTCAAGTAACAAAGTATAATCAGATTTTGTCAAACTTGATGTATATATAATTTCATAGCTTTTCACAAGATTGTCTAAAGGAACTGGTACTCCTTTTGTGTATCTCATCTCCCAGTTATGCAACATTTTTTTTTCTTTTTCAATCCAAATATGCATAAATTCATTGAAATGTTGTAAAACACTGTCTTGTGAAATTAGTTTCCCTCGACTTATTTCACATGAAATGGTGGGGGCAACATAGAGCTCACTCTCTATCTTTATTACAGCATTCATCTAGTCTTTTACCTCAACCATTGAGATAGGAAAAAGACATGCAAACATGTGCACGTAATATTCAAAAGGGTCAAAATGGTCATTGTTCTTGTTAGAAGTGCAGTGAAGCCATTATCTATGCAAAACAACAATTTAACTAGCAGTATCAACTTTGCAGCTCCCCTGATACGCCAAATGTAAGGTTCTGGTTCTAGCAATCTAGTATCTCCCCTTTTTTCTTCTTCATCATCTTCTTTTTTGTTGGTTTTGTTGTAAGCAAGCAAGATAGTGTTGTACTTGTTAGTTTCTAATCAAATGCATATTCCCGTTGGGATATGGTTGTTCAAGTTGATGGATCAGTTTAGATATTTTGCACTGTCGCATTCTCATAACCATAATTTGCGCCATCAAAAGGTTAAGGCTAAGTTTTTATCAAAGTTTATTATTTTGTGGTTATGCAATTTAAACATTACTACTGTATATATTTAAATTGGTAGATGATATTGAGGAGTGCTTTAGAAAGCTTTGTATAGTTACTGAACTCTTATCCAATCACTAGAAAGCACAATTCAACTGGCAATATTAAAATTGAAGTGATAGTATGGGAACACAAAAACTATATGGAAGAAGTTTGGGCCTGCAGGATGTTACGCCAAACGCCCGAAATTGAAAAACAAACACAAAGAACAATAACAAACACACATAATTTATGTGATTTGGCAATTGCCTACGTCCACGGGAGGCAGTCAGTATATTTTCAGAGAGAAGTTTGCAGAGAGTTTATAAAACAGGAACTCTAGCTTTTCTTACTCACTCCTTTCAATTATCAGAGATCTTATACCCTTATATAGGCATTTACAGAGTGTGAATACAAGTTTACAAATTCAAATTATACTGCACCAAATGTTGAATTTGCTTCAGCTGTAATCCTTGACTGTTAACTAAGTTGCCATTGATGACCTACCAAGTTGCCATCTTTGACATAGGCGAGTTGAGATGTTGAATAACAAGGATTTGAAGCCACTTTTTCAACAATCTGGTGAGAATCCACCATCACGCCTCCCGATGCAGCAGCTCTAGCTCGAGATATTGATCAAGTTCAAACAATATTGGAACTTGATCCCTGTAACCACCTTGGTTAGCATATCTACAGGATTATCTGCAGTTCTGATCTTTTGTAGTAGAATCTCCTTCATCAACTATCTCCCGGATGAAGTGAAATCGAACATCTATATGCTTGGTACGTCCATGATATACTTGGTTCTTTGCTAAACAAATTGCACTCTGACTATCGCAGAATACCTCCACATTTTTCTCAATAATTCCCAAGTCTATCAATCCATGAAGCCAAATAGCTTCCTAAAGCTTCATTACAACCATATATACTGCCTCGTAGTTTACAAAGCCACATTGGTAAGGTTGATCTCCAACTAACCGGTCCTCCGCTATTGTGAACACATAATCGAAGTAGATCGGCTTGTCGAGATCACCAAGATAATCAATCCACGTATCCAACTAAATGTTTATCAACATTCTTGTTTCTTTTGAACTTCAAACAAACATTCACAGTACCCTGAATGTACCGTAAAATCCATTTCACTGCTTGCCAATGGCCTTTACTAGGATTGTGCATGTAACGGCTTACTATACTTATCATGTGAAATATCGGGTCTTGTACATACCATTGCATACATTAAAGCACTAACTGCATTTGCATATGGAATATGCTTCATCTTCTCCTTCCGGATTACGTACTTGGTGACATTAATGCACTCGATTTGAAGTGTGGGAGCTGTACTTATAGGTTTTGTGTTGTCACAAATTTCAAGCCTCAAGTACTTTCTTCAAATCCGAGTCCGAGTCAAGCAGTTGTACCTTTCACCGCTCTTTGATTTCCATCCCGAGAATCTTCGCTTCCAAGATCCTTCATCTCAACGAGCTTAATCGAGCCTTTAGTTTATCAATCTCCTTCTTGTCCTTAGATGCTTATCGGCATGTCATCTATATATAGGAGCAAATAAACAAAAGTACCATCTTGAGTTTACAAAAATAGACAATGATCAAACCCATTTGCGTGTGTACCTCGATTTATCATAAAGTCAAACCTCTTGTACCATTTGTTTAGGTGACCGCTTTAAACCATACAATGACTTACTTAATTTGCAAGCCCAATTCTCTTCCATGAACTTTAAACCCATCCGGTGAGACATATAGATTTCCTCATCTAAAGTTCCATGGAGGAATCACGCTTTCACGCCGAGTTGGAATAACTCAGGATCAAATCAGTGTAACCAAAGCCAATAATATTCGAATAGACGCATGTTTGACAACCGGTGAGAATACCTCATTGTAATCTATTCCTTCCTTCTGAGCATAACCTTTCGCTACAAGTCTGGCTTTGTATTTGATATTGTCTTCACCCGAAACTCCTTCCTTCTTGGCATAAACCCATTTGCACCCAATTGCTTTCTTATCCTTTGGAAGTGGAACCAACTTCCAAGTCTGATTCTGATAAAGTGATGTCATTTCTTCATCCATTGCATTCTTCCACTTGACATTGTCAGGACTGTATACAGCTTCCTTGTAAGTATTCGGGACATCATCATCTATCATTGGAAGAGCGTATGCAACCATGTCTGAGTAGCGGGCAGGTTTTCAAATGTTCCTTTTCGGTCTACTGGTAGCTATAGACTCTGACTGTTGTTCTGGTGATGAAACCTCCACCTCACTTGAGATTTCATCTTGATCATCAGATTCATAGTCAAGATGATCAATAGTCTGAACAGGTTCTTTTGGAATATCAGATCCGTCAAACTTCACCTGCTGTAGAGAATTTGGATTCTCATTATCTTTCTCTGAAGTTTTCTGTTTCAACATTGTAGATTCATCAAAGGTAACGTCTCGACTTACAACGATCTTCTTTGACTCAGGGTTCCATAGTCGGAATGCCTTAATTCCTTCACTAAAGCCAAAAACGGCTTTTTGGCTCAGGATCAGCTTTGATTATGTGACATGATAATATCTTTGGACATCCAAAATATGCGAGATAGTTATAATCAAACAAATTTTTAGACCATACCTCTATGGAGTTTTCCCATCAATTGCGTAGAAGGTAGTGCATTGATAATATAAAGGCATACATCAAAGCCTCCGAAAATGTTTTGCTTTCGAGCCCGAGATAACATACATCGAACTTTATCAATCAGGGTTCGATTCATCCGTTCTGCTACACCATTTTGTTGTGGAGTGCCAGGAACTGTGAAGTGTCTGATTATTCCTTCATTCTGACAAGCTTTCGTGAATGGATCGATTTGTATTCTCCACCATTATCCGATCCGAGTCTAGAGCTTTCTAGGTTTGAGTTTCAATCATCTTCTTCCATTTAAGGAAGATATCCAGAACTTCATCTGTATGCTTCATAGTGTAAACCCAAACATATCTGGAAAAGTCATCAATAAAAGTTACAAAGTAACGTTTACCTCCCAATGAAGTATTTGTGGAAGGTCCTCAGACATCGGTGTGAACATAATCCAGTGTTACCTTGGTACGATGAGTTGCGGTGCCGAATTTGACTCTTGTTTGCTTGCCCAAAACACAATGCTCATAGAAACTTAGTTTTCCAGTCTTAGCACCTTTTAGTATGCCTTGTTTTATCAAATTTTGCAAGGCCTTTTCTCCAACATGCCCTAAGCGCATGTGCCAGAATCGGGAAGTGTCGGATTCTTCATCTTCGAATCTTTGGATATACCGCACTTCCCGCGTTTTACCCATCTAAGAAATACAAATTATTCTTCAGAGTACCCTTCATTGCCAGAAATGCACCTCAAATAACCTTCATGACTCCATTTTCAATGGTCACCTTGTAACTACTAGAGTCTAAAACTCCCAGAGATATGAGAATCTTTTTCAAATCTGGAACATACCTAACATCATTGAGTTGTCTGATTGTACCGTCATGCATCTTCAAACGAACTGTTTCAATACCTTTTGTATGATAGGTATTATTGTTGCCCATAAGCACAACTCCACCATCAAGCTTTTGGAAGCTTGAGAACCACTGCCTATTCGGACACATATGATAGGAACATCAGGAATCCAAAATTCATCTATCAAAAGGGTCGCCTGATGATGAAACCAGAAAAGCTGATTCCTCTCCATTTGCTTTTTGTGCAATGTTTGCAGTTGATTTCTCTCTATTTGGACAATCCTTTTTCCAGTGCCATTTCTGATGACAATATGCACATTCATCCTTTGCAAGATTTCTTCTTGATGATAATCGTCTTGACTTTGAACGGGATCATTGGCCTCTAAATCCTACTGATTTTACATTACTTGTCCTCCTCTTACTATAGTCAAAGCTTGTTGTTTCCCTGATCAATTTGATCCTTTTTCCGATACTCATTGTTCACCAAAGCATTAGAAACATCTACAAATTTAACCTCATCTTTTCCATATAGCAGAGTAGTGGTTAAATGCTCATAGCTTTTAGGCAAAGAATTTAATAACAATAGAGCTTTATCCTCTTCAATAATATCAACTTCTAAATTCTGTTGAAATTATCTAAATGCTCAATCATAGAGATACCTTTTTTGTACTGGAAACGGAAGAGTTTCTTCTTTAGGTAGAGCCGGTTCTCTATACTTTTTGTCATGTACTTGTCCTCCAACTATTTCCAGAGACTTGCTGCTACGGTCTCCCATGACAAACTTACGATCTTTCAAGCGGTCGAATTGTCACAAGCGATTTATGTAATCCCAATCTTTATCAGACATATCATTGGGTTTAACTGCCAAAGCAATATGTGATCCTTCTTGAAATAGCAGATCCAAAACTTCACATTGCCATATACCAAAGTTATTGGTGCCATCAAATTTTTCCACCTCGAACCTTACATTTGACAACATAGGTCTTTGAATAGTGCTACTTGTGGATAATTCGCCTGTTTTTGGGTAGGCAGCTCGGTTTGTTGATTTGCCATTGAAAATATCTCGTTGAATCCTAATAATTCAACTATAAAAAAAAAGTTCAATTTTATCAGAAACGGATTAAAAATGGCTAAGAAACAAACAAAATAAAATCAGAAAATATTCTGAGAATATTCTGCGGTGAATAGTATCAGCTCGGATGAATAGTGAGGCCCGGATGAACAGTATGACCCTGCTGAATAGTGCGGCCCGGATGAATAGTACGAACTGGATGAACAGTGATACTAGGATGAACAGTATGGTCCGGATGAATAGTGCGATTTCAGAAGACTGCGGCAATAGTGCGGCACCATAAATGGCTCAACAAGTCGCTTCGGTCGCGGATGAATAGTATTGGATGAACGATGCGTCTTCTTAGCGAAATTTTTTTCAATTTTTCACCCGATTTCAGCAGATTTCAACCCAATTTTCTGGGGTTTTCTCGTCTGAACTTTCTCTCACACGGTATACTCAAAACACAATTTTGAGCACTTTTAATTTTTGAAACAGTTTGGAAAAATTGCTCTGTTTCAAGCAAAACCTAAGCTCTAATACCAATTTGCTGTGCCAAACGCCTAGAAATTGAAAGACAAACACAAAGAACAATAACAAACACACATAATTTATGTGGTTCGGCAATTGCCTACGTCCACGGGAGGCAGTTAGTATATTTTCAGAGAGAAGTTTACAGAGAGTTTACAAAACAGGAACTCTAGCTTCTCTTACTCACTCCTTTCAATTATCTGAGATCTCATGCCCTTATATAGGCATTTACAGAGTGTGAATACAAGTTTACAAATTCAAATTATACTGCACCGAATGTTGAATTTGCTTCAGCTGTAATCCTTGACTGTTAACTAAGTTGCCATTGATGACTGCCTACCAAGTTGCCATCTTTGACAATAGACTGAGTTGCAGATGTTGAATAACAAGGATTTGAAGCCACTTTTTCAACAAGATGAGCACAGTACAATTAGAAGTTTTGCCATGTTCGATGGGCATTACATGGGAAAATTACACTAGTTCGATATATTGCCATATTCATATTGCCTACAAGCTGAAGCAAAATCAGTAGTTTAAGGTGTTGTAGTCCACATTTGCGGTTGGATTAGCTAAGTGCTTTGAATCCCTTTTTTCCTCATCACTTAAACTTCTTTGTTTGTTTTGATTCCAGACTCATTTCTTTAAATTCGTGTTGTTTTTGGTGCAATTTTTCTTCTCTGCGGCTTTGACTTTGCTTCCTTAGTTTTTGTTATAGTCTGTGTTGGGGTTTGGATCAATCTTAGTACTTTTTCTGCTGGCTACCTTGCTTTTCTTGTGTCCTTTGATTAATTTGCTTTTGTTGTTTATTTAATTGATACTTCTTAGTCCTTACCAAAAACTTAATTGTCAGAAACTTAAAAAAAAATTCTCTGTCGATTACATTTTCTTCAAGCTAGATTAATTTTCCTTTGTCCCTAGATTTGATTTTGTTATTAATTACCAATATTTACCATTTCCTTTTATTTCTACTTCTTTCCGAAAAGTTTTTTTTTTTTTAAATATAAAATAGGAAGGAAACAAGATCGCCAACAAGAAGTACTGGAATCGAGTTCTATCTACTTTCAACTTGAGCTATTAGCAAAAACAGATTATCAGGTACAAGATTTTGTTACCTTAATTGCAATAATTTTGCTTCCGCTAAGTTTGAATCTCATCGAAATATATATACATACAAATTGTTTAATTTGGATCTATTTATTTGTTTTTGGCTTACAAACTAGATTCCGCGGATCCACCAAATGCAAAAGCATGGACATTCTTGTTTCTATTGCTGCAAAAATATCTGAGTACACTGTTGCACCAATTGGCCGTCAACTGGGCTATCTCTGTTTCTACAGAAAAAATGTAGATGAGCTCGAAATGCAAATTGAGGGTTTGAGAGATCGCAAAGAAAGGCTACAACGTAAAGTTGATAGCGTAAAGAAATAGAAGCTGATGTTAAAAAGTTGTTGACACATGTAACAAACATCAATGACGATTTCGCACGTGTATTTGAAGAGCAAGAAAACACTAGATGCTTTGTTGGGGCCCTCCCTGTTAAAGTAATATCAAAATTGGAGGCACCAAATTCGGTGGCCTCAAAGATGACTTATGTTAGCTGCTGAAATTTGACAGAGGAGCCACTATTTATGACCTTGTTAAATTATATTATATATTTATATATATATAATATTTGAAGATTGAAGGAAGAGGGGGAGGAACGCAGTTATAAATACTCCTCCTCTCAACTCAATTTTTGTATCTCATTTTCAGAGAGTTTGAGAGAATCCTTCAATTGTGAGAAAGTTTACCCATAAATTTATTCTCTATTTTTTATTTATGATTCAGAAAAGTGGTTAGTCCTTTAATTTAGAAAGAATACAGAAAAATAATACAGAAATCGAATAAAAAAGAGTCCACTTCAAATTCGAATGGAGAAATTAAAAAAAGATAAACTCTTTATTCCATTTCAAAATTTTTTGATATATGAAATATATGGGATGAGTCTATTATTTGAATTTGTTACTTGTTTTGTTACTGAATTGAGTTAAGTGGATTTCCATATGCATAAAAAAGTTATGTGGACAAAAAAAACACTTTTGTTTTATGATTGTTCTATGTACGTTTGCTTTTGGCAAAAAGAGAAAATTAGTTTGTCATTTGTAGTGTTGTCTCTTTAATTTTGTGAGAGAGTTGTTTCTCCTTTATTCAAGAAAGAGTGTTATTATTCTTTCCTTGTATTTAAGAAAGGAAGTGTTGTAATCTCCATTCTTATAGTGAAGTCCTCCCAAATTTGCCGGTGGTATTTTACCCCAATTTATTTAGAGGTTTTCCACGTAAAATTATTTGTGTCCATTTTATTTCAATTTTCTCATTTCTACTTTAATTGCTAATCTGTTTTGACCCATTTATTTCCTAACAGTGGTATCAGAGCTTTTAGGTTGCGCCACTGTTCATATATACGGTACTGTTCAACTATACGGTCCTGTTCACGTATATGGTGAAATAGTGCAATCCGGTTTAAGTGAGAAGCAGATCGTCATTAATAATGACAACAAAGTTCGATGTTGAGAAATTCAATGGGACTAACTTTTCGTTGTGGAAAATGAAAGTAAAGACAATTTTGAGGAAAGATAATTGTTTGACAACAATTGGAGATCGGCCTGTGGAGATCATCGATGATGGCAAGTGGCAAGAGATGGATGGCAACGTGATTGCTAATCTACACTTAGCACTAGCTAATGGAGTATAATCCAGTGCGGCAAAGAAGAAGATGACAAAGGAAATATGGGATACTTTGACAGGGTTGTATTACACAACAAAATCTTCTTAAAAAGAAGATTATATACTCTTCGAATGGCGGAGTCGACATCAGCAACCGACCATATCAACACCCTAAATACTCTATTTGTGCAACTCACATCGATGAGTTACTCAATAGATACGAATGAACGTATGGAGCTTCTACTTCAAAGTCTACCTGATTCATACGATTAACTTATCATCAACCTGACGAATAATATGGATAGTCTAGTTTTCAATGTTGTTGCAGCAGTAATTTTGGAAGAAGAGAATAGGTGCAAAAACAAGGAAGACAGACATACAAGTTCATAACAAGCGGAAGCACTGACGGTGATAAGAGGGAGATCGACGGAATGTGGCTTCAGTAGGAGTCAAAATCATGGTAGATTGAAATCAAGAAGTAAGAAGAATATCAAGTGCTACAACTGTGGCAAGAAAGGACATGTCAAGAAGGAGTGTTGGCTTCTCAAGAAGAGTGGAGACCTTGAGTCATCAAAGGCTCAAGGGAATGTAACAAGTTCATCAAGTGATGGTGAAGTCCTTTACAACAAGGCAACTACAATTGTTGAAGGCAGAAAAAGTTTTGCGGATGTTTGGATTTTAAATTCTGGAGCTACATGGCACATAACCTCTAGGAGAGAATGGTTTCACAACTATGAGCCTATCTCAGGAGGATCTGTATACATGGTTGATGATCATGTATTGGAGATAGTTGGTGTTGGTATTGTCAAGATAAAGATGCATGATGGTACAGTTCGCACTATTCAAGGGGTACGACATGTCAAAAGCTTGAAGAAAAATCTATTGTCCTTAGGACAATAGATTTTTCTTCAAGCTTTTGACATGTTAGGACAAATAGATGATCTTGGATGTAAGACCCATATTGAAAATGAGATCATGAAGGTTGTCAAATGTGCGCTTGTGATGATGAAGGCAGAAAAGATCGGTGCAAATCTATACATGCTAAAGGGAGAAACACTAGAGGAAGCTGATGCATGTGTCGCATTGAATAGCAAAGGAGAAGAGTCAACGATGATGTGACACCTCAAACTAGGCCACATGTTTGAACGTGGTTTGAAAATTCTCTCCGATCGAAGGCTACTTCCTGGACTTACAAAGGTATCTTACCCTTCTGTGAATATTGTGTTATAAGTAAGCAGTATAGATTAAAATTTGGCAGATCTATTGCTAGAAGTAAATGCATTTTAGATTTGATTTATTCTGATGTTTGGGAATCATTGGAAATATCTCTAGGAGGAGTAAAATATTTTGTATCTTTTATTGATGATTACTCTAGGAGATTATGGGTGTATCCGATCAAGAAGAAGTCAGACGTGTTTCTAGTATTTAAAAATTTCAAAGCGTAGGTGGAACTTGATTCTGGGAAGAAGATCAAGTGCTTGAGGACAAATAATGAAGGAGAGTATTAAAGCGGTGAGTTTCTTGCATTTTGTAAGCAAGAAGGTATTAAGAGACAGTTCATAGTGACATATACTCCACAACAAAATGGAGTGGTAGAGCGGATGAATAGAACCATTGCAGAAAGGATGAGAGCTATGTTGAGGACTGTGGGTCAATCAAATTCATTCTGGGCAGAAGCAGCCAATACCGCTTGTTATGTGATTAATCGGTCACTGTTAACAACAATTGAGTTGAAATCACCGATGGAGATGTGGACTGGTAAGCTAGCTGATTACTCTAATTTACATTCATTTGGATATCCTGTATATGTGATGTATAACACCAATCCAGGATGTGCATATTCTTAAGGTATGCTGATGGTGTGAAGGGCTATCGTCTGTGGGATCCTACTACCCACAAAGTTATTATCAGCAAGGATGTCATTTTAATAGAAGATTAACTACAAAGAAAAGATGAAAATGATGGCACATCAAAGGAGAGCTCAGAAACTACTTTGGTATATGTGAAAAATGATCAAGAACAAGAAAATTCAGACTCTTCTGAAACAGCACCAGAGCACAAGGCACAAGAACAAGTTGAGTCCAAGGCTCCAGAAGTTCGTCGATCAACTCGTGAAAGAAGACCGCTAGCTTGGCACTCGGAGTATGTTATGGAAAGCAATGTTGCATATTGTCTTCTAACGGAGGATAGATAGCCATCAACTTTTCATAAGAACAAGACTTAGGAATTAGTGTCGTTATCACATGGAAGAAAAGCCATTGGTAATAAATGGGTCTATAAGATCAAGCAAGATAGCAATGATTAAGTGGAACGATATCGTGCATGATTGGTGGTGAAAGAATACGCTCAGAAAGAGGACATTGACTTCAATGAGATATTTTCCCCGGTGATTTGACTTACAACTGTAAGAATTGTCCTGGCTATGTGTGCTACATTTAATTTACAGTTGGAGCTGTTAGATGTTAAAACTGCATTTCTTCATGAAGAGCTTGAAGAAGAAATTTATATGCTACAACCAGAAGATTTTACTGAAACAGGCAAGGAGAACTTGATTTGCAGGTTGAACAAATCTCTATATAGTCTTAAACAGGCGTCGAGATGCTGGTACAAGAGATTTGATTCCTTCATAATAAGCCTTGGGTACAATAGACTCAGTTCAGACCATTGTACATATTACAAAAGGTTTGATGGTGATGATTGTATTATCTTGTTATTGTATTTGGATGACATGTTGGTAACAGGCCCCAACAAAGATTGAGTCCAAGAATTAAAAGCACAGTTGGCTAGGGAGTTTGACATGAAGGACTTGAGACCGGCAAACAAGATTCTAGGAATGCAAATTCACCGAGACAGAGATAACATGAAGATTTGGCTTTCTCAGAAAAATTACTTAAAGAAGATCTTACGACGCTTCAACATGCAAGATTGTAAACTAATTTCTACCCCACTCCTTGTTAATTTCAAGTTATCCTCAAGTGTGAGTCCTAGTAGTGAAGCAGAGAGGATTGAGATGTCTTGAGTACAGTATGCATCAGTAGTGGGAAGCCTAATGTTTGCTATGATATGTACAAGATTAGACATTACATATGCAGTGGGAGCGATTAGTCGTTTTATGGCGAATCTTGGAAGAGAGCATTGGAATAATGTGAAGAGGATTCTGAGATATATCAAAGGAACCTCAGATGCCGCATTATGTTATGGAGGATCAAATTTAACTATCAGGGGTTATGTTGATTCAGATTTTGTAGGAGATCTTGACAAAAGAAAATCTACTACGGGATATGTGTTTACACTTACAGGAGGAGTTGTAAGCTTGGTTTCAAAACTGCAAACAGTTGTGGCTTTATCTACAATAGAAACAGAATACATGGCAGCTACACAAGCATGCAAGGAAGCTATTTGGATACAGAGGTTATTGGAAGAGCTCCGACACAAATAGGAGAAGATCACTACCTTTTGTGACAGTCAGAGTGTTTTACACATTACAAGGAATCCAACCTTTCATTCAAGGACAAAGCACATAGGAGTTTAATATCACTTTGTTTGAGAGGTAGTAGAAGATGGATGTGTCGATATACAAAAGATACACACCAGTGAGAACCTAACAGATGTGATGACTAAGCTAATTAACACTGACAAGTTTATATGGTGTAGATCCTCGTACGACCTAGCAGATACGTAAGCAAGTATGAACTAGCAAATTTAGGAAAGAGTGGAAGATTATCAATTTTGATATTAAATGGGAGAAATGTTAAAGTAATGTCAAAATTAGAGGCATCAAATTCAGTGGCCACCAAAGATGACTTATGTTAGCTACTGAAATTTGACAAAGGAGCCACTATTCATGATTTTGTTAAATTATATTATATATTTATATATATATAATATTTGAAGATTGAAGGAAGAGGGGGAGGAACGCAGCTATAAATACCCCCCTCTCAACTCAGTTCTTGTATCCCATTTTTAGAGAGTTTGAGAGAATCCTCCAATTGTGAGAGAGTTTACAAAGAGAGAAAATTAGTTTCTTATTTGTAGTGTTGTCTCCTTAGTTTTGTGAGAGAGTTGTTTCTCATTTATTTAAGAGAGAGTGTTATTGTTCTCTCCTTTATTTAAGAGAGAAAGTGTTGTAATCTCCATTCGTATAGTGAAGTTCTCCTAAATTTGCCCATGGTTTTTTACCCCAATTTGTTTAGGGGTTTTCCACGTAAAATTATTTGTGTCCATTTTATTTTAGTTTTCTCATTTCTACTTTAATTGCTAATCTGCTTTGACCCATTTATTTTCTAACACTCTCCAATCTGGTGCTGCGGTATTGACTGAGTAGGAAAGCCAAGAAGATGACACAAATTGTTGATACTCAAATCAAGAGTATTAAGGACTTTATCCCCGTTATGGAAGTTTCTTATTGTCCGAATCCAGATCCACCAAGTTCATCAAAGAAGAATAAAGACTACGAGGAATTTGAATCAAGAAAGCAAACTATGAAGGATATCATAGAGGCACTAAGAGATCCAAATGTGCGCGTCGTTGGTGCATGGGGAACGGGTGGTATAGGTAAAACCATGCTCGCTAAAGAAATTGCTAGAAAAGCAAAGGATGAAGAAATGTTGTTCACTTTGGTGGTTTTCACTACTATATCTCAAACCCCCAACATTGAAAACATCCAACAAGATATTCTAAAAAGTCTGGGCATAGATCAATCGCTTCAACACATCGCGGACCGGTTACAAAATCGATTGAGAAAAGAAAATAAGATACTAGTAATCGTGGACGACGTGTGGGATAAGCTTGATTTAGAGGATGTTGGAATATCTTTTGGTGATGATAAAACAGGTTGCGATATTGGTGACCTCTAGATATTATGACGTGTTGAATAATAAGATGGATGTTGACAAGATTTTCCAAGTTGGATACTTACTGGAAGATGAACCGAACAAATTATTTAAAAAAATCGTGGGTGATCAAGCTGAGAAAGACGATGATGAGTGTGGAGGATTACCAAATTGCAACCCAGCTGCAAGTGCATTGAAAAATAAAAGTTGTGAAGTTTGGAGGAATGCCTTACATGAGTTGAGAAACTCTAACCCAGTTAACATCGAAGGCATCCATCAAAAAGTATACTCCTGCATAAAACTAAGCTATGATTTTTTAGAAAGTGAAGCGAAGTCGTTGTTGTTGCTATTTGAAGAAGATGAAATCATAGATATCCAACTGTCGTGCATGTACGGTTTTGGCTTAAACTATTTTCAAGATGTCTACAAAATTGAAGATGCAAGAAATAGGACGATCACACTAGTTGAGAATCTCAAGGATCATTCTTTATTGATGGATGTTGATGAGATGTACAATGTGCTTTTGTGAAATTGCATGATGTCATCCGAGACTTTGTCATATACATTGCATCTAAAAAAGGTGCTGATCAACGAATGTATAATATTAGAAATGCCGATCGATTGGAGGAAGATTGTGTGAACGATAAATTGAAAAACTCCACTGCCATTTCATTGTATAATATATATGATCAGTATCCTGAAACACTGAAAAGTCCAAACCTCAAACTACTACGTTTGATGAGTTTGAAGCTGTGGCCAATGGAAAACTCAGGAGCTCAACTACCACATCACTTTCTTGAAGGACTAAACGAGCTTTTAATTTTACAAATTGAAGGAGTATCGATAAATGAATTACAAACCTCATCCTTTTATAATCTTCAAACATTATGTTTGAATGGTTTTACTTTGGGAGATATAACTTGGATTGGAGAGCTACAGAATCTAAAAATTCTTAACCTTTCATGCTCTTCTATTCCAAAGCAGCTGCCACGAGCAATTGGAAATCTCAAAGGCCTACTGTCTCCAGATCTACATGAATGTGATATTCAAATGATTCCGCCAAATGTCATATCAAGCTTGACACGTCTAGAAGAGTTGAATCTTGAAGACAGCTTTAAAAATTGGGAGGTTGAAGGAGTACTGCTCAATGGTGATGACAGACGGAATGCCAATCTTAGCGAGGTACATAATTTGCCTAGTCTCACCAATTTAAAATTAGCTGTACCAGATTTCAACATGTTTTCAAAGGATCACATGTTTTGTACTAAAAATTTGGAAAAATACAGTATATTAATAGGAGATTTTGGTCCACTCCTTTATACTTGGGAAAATGCATCAAGAAAGTTGAAGCTCGAGCTCTGCCCAGACAGCCTATTAATTGAATATGATTTTGAAGCATGGTATAAAAAATCTGATGCTTGGTTTTAAGAGGATTGAAGAATGTGATAAGTGTTGGTTACGAGTTAGACAGTAAGGGTTTTCCAGAATCACATTAAAAAAAACTCATTTTTTTTTCTACATTTATCGATAAATAAATTAAAATAACTATAAGTTTAAAGCTTTTTTATTCTATACTTTAAAACA
This sequence comes from Rhamnella rubrinervis, assembly GCA_007844105.2. Classification (NCBI taxonomy): domain Eukaryota; kingdom Viridiplantae; phylum Streptophyta; class Magnoliopsida; order Rosales; family Rhamnaceae; genus Rhamnella; species Rhamnella rubrinervis. The sequence continues at coordinate 7,466,475 of CM017577.2, forward strand.
TATATATATTAAAATTAATTAGTTTCTTTATAACAAGTAAGTTTCTGAAGATATATAACTAATTTCTACAAAGTAAATGCTTTACGAATTCTCAAATAAAAAATGGTTAATTCATTTTAGTCTTTGGAGAAAGAGTCTAGCAAAATGGGACCTTTTTATTTTTTAGTGTGGGTGTTTAACCCTTTAATTAGCATCTTTTCAATAAACGTTTAAGAAAATTGAAGCTGTGTAACTGTGTTCTAATTTGCAGCAACTAGACAAGACCTGTCAAAATATGGAACATCTATTTATACATGGATGTGTCAGATTTAAGTTCTTTGCGACGCCTGCAGTATCTTTCCAGAATTTAGAGACTCTGACAGTAACGCAATGCCATGGTTTGACAAGTTTATTCCATCCATCAACAGCGAAAAGTCTGTCACAACTCACAAAATTGCACGTAATTTACTGCAGAAGTTTGAGAGAAATAATTGTAAATGATTATGAGGAAGCTCATGACCATGATCATCAAAGAGCTGCAGGCAATAGTATTGTTTTCTGGAAACTGGTGGAGTTAGTACTTTCTTATTTGTCCAACCTCACAGGTTTCTACTGGGGAAATGATGTCGTCCTTCAATTTCCACGTCTGAGTAAATTATTGGTGGACATATGCCCAAGATGAAGACTTTCTCTCATGGAAATATTATAGACTGCCCAGCTTTGGACAAAATATTTATTTGCAGAGGATTTTTTGATTGGACCGAACATTATGAGGAATCCTCGTGGGAAGGCGATATCAATACCACCATCCAAAAGCTTTGGGAAGACAATAATAAGAAAGAGACATCTGTCATTCACTTTTCACATTTCACTTTCCTATCTATCCCATCATTCTTTCTTCTGCAATGCCCTCTCTGTTAATATATACTTACACACAATATTCTAATACGTACAGTATCTTTCTTTTTTTTTATAATAAAAAAAATATTTTGACGGGGATGTCATCGGTTTATAAATTTTATTAGTAAATAAAATTTTTTTGTTATTTTAATTTTGCAACCCTATAGGAGTTTAGAGAAATTTCCATTTCTAATAGATCCATTCACACTTCAATTTGAGTCATCGAGAGATATAACTTCTACTAAGACTCAAATCACAACTATCGCAAACGAATGTGATGGAATAATCAGTTTCCTTTCCACTAAGCCACATCCCCAGATGCAATACGTATAATATCTTGTTTGTGCCGGCCAGTATGGTTACTGTGGTTTGTTATTTTTTAAACCATACATTTAATTACAAAATTGTAATATTAATTTTTTTAACTTACTATACGTATGGTAATGTGACCGGTAGACAGAAGATACGGAGGATGTGGAAGAAGATTAGATGGAGCGTGCTCGTTGCAAAACATTATTAATTGGTAAGCAACACTTTTTCATTATGTATACGGTAATTTCCAGAAATTCTATTTATTTATTTTTTTTCTTCTCACGTAGATCTCCTTGTAAATGCACATTTCATTTTTTTTTTCACACAAAATCCAACTTTTATTTTAAACAATTGAACCCTTATGATATTCTGTCAAAGTTATTTTAAAATAGAGAGTCCTGGTTGAACTTGAAATAACACCAAACCTCAGGGACTTACACGATATTAAACCTTAATTTTATAATTATTAGTTAAATCATTTTGTGGGACCCAGGAGGTAAAACCCCTCTTCTTTCCTCTCATTCTCTCTCTTGTGCGTTTTCTTCTAATTGTACGGAACTTGATCCGGAAGACATTTCTTACGAGCAAGTATAGTTTGTCAGATTATCGTTGGATCGTCCCCAGAAAACTAGGGCTTCGTATCTCTCTTAAACCAGCTCTTCAATAGATGTGCTTCTGTCGCAAAATTGTATGTCTTACATATTTATCATTCTATCATCACTGCGAAATCGCATTTCCATTTTCTTTTCCTTGCAAACATTTAATAGCTGTAATTTTTCATATTGTTTACTAATTGTTCTTTAACTTCTTTAGGCTTGTTATTGTAATTGGGGTTGTTGGACTCTGCACCAAAGATCTACATTTTTGTGAAATTGAAAGTTCAAGTGGGTGCATATTTTTTCCCTGTAATTTATTGGTTTTCTGAGATGCCCAATAATCATTAATACAATTCGGAATATGATTCTTTTTTATACTGAAAATCTATCTACAATTTTGGATGAGGCTGCACAAATTTATGACCTTTAATAAATTGTTGTTTATTTACCTTTCTCTGATTGGAAAAATTTGGGTCAGATTCGTACTTTTTCATTTTGGAAATTCTCAATGTGCGTTAATTTTGTCCTGAAATATTTGGTGAAGAGTTACTTTGACGGGTATTTTTGCTGATACTCCTTTCGTGTATCTCATCTTCCAGTTGTGCAACATTTTTTTCTTTTTCAATCCAAATGTGCATAAATTCATTGAAATGTTGTAAAACACTGTCTCTTGAAATTAGTTTCCCTTGACTTATTTCACATGAAGTGATGGGGGGAACTTAGAGCTCACTGTCTGTCTTTATTGCAGCATTCATCTGGTGTCCTACCTCAACCCTTGAGATAGGAAAAAGACATGTAAATATGTGCATATGATATTCAAAAGGGCCAAAATGATCGTTTTTGAGGTCAGAAATTATTAGTGCAGTGAAGCCATTATCTATGCAAAACAACAATTTTACTAACTGTATCAACTTTGCAGCTCCCCTGTTACGCCAAATGTAAGGTTCTGGTTCTAGCAATCTAGTATCTCCTTTTTTTCTTCGTCATCATCTTCTTAGAAAGATAGTGTTGTACTTGTTACTTTTTAATCAAATGCATGTTCCTGTTGGGATATGGTTGTTCAAATTGATGGATCAGTTATGATATTTTGCGCCATCGCATTGTCATAACCATAATATACGCCATCAAAAGGTTAAGGCTAAGTTTTTACCAAAGTTTATTGTTTTGTGGTTATACAATTTAAACATTACTACTTTAGATATCTAAATTGGTAGATGATATTGAGGAGTGCTTTAGAACGCGTTGTATAGTTACTGAACTCTTATCCAATCACTAGAAAGCACAATTCAACTGGCAATATTAAAATTGAAGTGATAGTATGGGAACAGATAAACTAACTGGAAGGGTTTTATTAGGAGTTTGGGCTTGTACCAGAAGAGCAGTGCAATTAGAAGTTTTGCCATGTTTGATGATGGACCTTACATGGGCAAATTACCGGAGGTCATATATAATCTAAGGACTATAGATAAGTTGAAGAATGTTGGTCAAGGCGATGGAAAAAAATAAAATGATTATTGTATAATCTTTTTACCTTATTGGTATTCTTATTAAGCTTTCAAGTTCTAGATGTTGGATTCAACCTTCAGAAACCTAGGGTCGTCTTGACATCATGCTAGAATTGATTGCCAATACCATTAAAGAAAATATCTTTCTAATTGACTGTTATAAAATTGATATGGACCTTTCTTTAACTGTTATGTGATAGTTAAGAATGACTTGATAGAACAGGGCTTGCAATACTGGGACTTAAACGTGAGGCACATCTTCATTTTACAGGCCCTCGTTCTCTGTGCAATGGAGCTGGAGCAAATTTTCAGATTGATTGATCACCACTTCAAAATCAATCTATTCTACCTGTAGGAATGTTGTGAGGATATATTAAAGAAATTTTATACTTTAGCACACCATTTTAAGGGAAATAATTGGGGCTTACAAAAGAATTAAATCAATTTTTAGTTGATTGTTAAATTCTCTAATTCATTATAATATCCAGGGTATGCCATCTCCTGCTGCTTTTTTAGCACAGCTGATGTAATAGGCATATTTAACAGTGATTCTTGTGCTTTCAATTACAATGTGATGCTTATTGACCAAAACCATCATATTAGCACCCTAATCTCTTGAGACAATTTATTTATGCCTCCCAGTGCTTTAACCGTAATTTGCCATTTGTCAGGGAGGGTCCATCAGAACTGCAAGAAGCTATAGGAGTATTATTTTTGCTGCTCCTAGATGTTCAGATGTGCCAGATTTGTTCCAGATGAAGAATTTGTTTTGTACGAATTATGGGAAAGAATTTGTTGCAACTGTATCTGAGCTTCATCCAGATTCTGGTGTCAATCGTACTGTTAAGTGGCTCAGTGCTTCATAGCCGTGATATTTCAACAGGAGCATCCATAATGACTGGTGAAAATTGATATTGCTTTTTCAATTGTTTTGATTTTATATCTTCAGATAATTGAAAAGCTTTCAGTTAAGGCTCCAGCTGGGGAGGTAAGTCTCAGAGTACCAAAGGAAATTGCAAAAGAGTTTAATCTGGATTGGGATTCTTCCAACCCTGACGCAGAGTTCAATAAGGAACTTGAAGATATGCTGGTACCTTCCCAACTTACGTTTCACTTTTTCTTTGTGCTTAGGTTTAGCTTAATCCTCCAACATATTTTTTCTGTCATGACCTAACACTCATGTTAAGATTTTTCACTTTAATTAGACAACTACTTCATTATTGTTGATTTATCTTATATCTAGTTAATTAACTAGAAACTTCTTCTGCATTATTGTTATTGAGAAAAATTTATTTGTTTACTGTAACATAAGTTTATATGGTACTTCTATGGCTAAAAAAATATGTGTGTATATATATATATATATATATATATATAAAAGGATACACTTGCACACACACCGGTAATTGGCTGTATGACAAACGTAACTGACATAACTTGGCTTGATGTTAGAGTAGAGGTTTCATTGGGGTTTATTTATATAATTTTGGAGCTCATAGTTCTTATGGCCAAATTTAACTACATTATTACCTAATTTAGTAGGTGTTGCTAGTTAAAATTTTCGGAGCTACTTTTTGAACTGAATTATAATGATCTGGTTTTGAAATTCAATAAGCATCTTTAGGTTTTCTTGTCTAGTTTGATAACGAAAATTTGCTAGTTGACTATTGATGTTATTATATGTGTAAAATTGATTTGTGCCTTTTATGATGACAATGGTAGTGTGGATCAATGCAAATACTTGGTGGAACCAGACATTCTCTTGTTCCCATGAAACATGGCTCTTTTAAATCATCGACTTCTAACAAGGTGTCAAATCCAGTTATGCCTACTGATATTATACAAGAATCTCAGCAGTAACCTTCAAGTAAGATGCCTTCCTCAGATGCTAATGAAATCCAACCATCATGTAGTACCGGCAAGTGATGTTTAAAACAGGACAAGACCGGAATCATCTGCTGGAGAGAGCTCGAGCTGCCATTGCCTCAGCTGAGTGCATCTGCTGCTGCCTGAGCAGCTGCAGAGCTGGTGAATGTAAAATTTGGATCATCAAAGCTATAAGGTCATAAAGCACATAACGAAACAATGAAGAGAGACGTCAAGCTCCAAGTGTCCGATTCCACTCTGACAGGTTCTCCAGATTCTGAAAAAAGGAACAAACAGGAAAAGGAAAATATACTTGGTGGTGATTTTACATTCTCTTAGTGATGGTTTTACGTTCTTCTAGTACGTAAGAAAGTGTTAATTATTATTCTCTACTTATCAGTGTTTCTTGGATGAGGGTGAACAATTGAACTTGCTTTTATATTCAGAAACTCTCACTTGACAGCAACATTTGTTCTACTAATTACTTTGTAGTTTGATCTCTATGAGCTATGTTTATTATATTATTGTTGTAGCTTACACTTACTGAATGTAGAGTGTAAACGAGTTTTTTTTCCTACATGTTGGAGGGTATAAGTACTTCATGAAACACCAAAAGAAACATCTGTTTTTAAAGTTCTCTCTGCTACTATCCTTTGTAAAACCGCGTTGACATATAAATGCAACAAAGGTAACAAATAAAGACTGTCTATTTTTTGGTCCTTGGATAGTGGTGCAACCTTCTTTTTTATTTTTATTTTTTCTTATTTTCTTAATATATGTACCTTACAAATTTTAATCTACGATAAATTGGTAAATGTAGTAAAAGGTGAAAATGATGAAAAGTTTACATGTTGGATTTTAAGTGAAAATGGTTCTGGGAAATTTCTTTCTAATTAATAATTTGGTATTTTGTTTTATATATGTATAGTAAAAATAACTTAAATCTCAGGAAACCTTGAGGGATATTTTGTTCCGTTTAAGAACTTTTTTTTTTTTGTTCATGTGCTTGAAGGTGTGGTGCAGTAGAAGAAAACTAATAGAACTTTCATACCTCCTTATAAGAGTTGGAATGTAGATTGAAAACTGCATATTTCTGGAAAACTACCCTCTTCAAATCCCTAACCTTATTAAAATGACTTTTAATACCAAAACTGAAAAACTACATGTCCACTGTAATTAAGTTAACTAAGAAGAAATCGGGGATGTCTCAGTAATTGACTAAACTTTAATTATAATTTCTTAAAAAGAAAAACAAAACAAAAACAAAAACAAGGGTATTATAAGCATTGAAGTGGCAAACCATGAGTGGCAGTAATTAACTACACTTCAATTATAATTTCTTTAAACAAAAAACAAAAACAAGGGTATTATATAAACATTGAAGTGGCAAACCATGAGTGGTCAAGAAACAACCAGAAAAAAAGAAGGAAAGAAAAGAAGCTGAACTCTAAAAACTCCAAACCCCAAACCCTACAGCATAAAGTTTGATACATAAAGTCAGAACAAACCAAAACATTCTTGTTTGCTTTCCCAGACACTCCGACCTACATGCACTCTACACTGACCTCACAATGGCTAAGAGTGAGAGAGTTCCCCCTAGGGTTCCATGTAAGACTTATATATGTATATATATGTGTGTGTGCTAGACCCCACCACCCCCTATACTTTTGCCCTAACCCTACCTAGCTTGCAATTTATTATATATGAACCTTTTTCTCAGCCAGTCTTTGCAGGCCGAGACAAGTTTACATTACCGGATGTATATGCTTCTGTATTTATATATATGTAGGCTTTATATTTATATATATATTATATTTTATATAGAATATATACATATAATGTATAGTCACAGTTATCGACGACAATGGAGTGCCTCTCTCATGCAACACAAAACCCACGTCTGTTTCACAAAAGACATACAGAAGTCATGCATGAAACTTCAGCAAGCAGTTCTGGTAAGGCACACACCAAGCTAGCTAGTCGTACATATATTCACTGTTGCACAGAGAGAGAGAGAAGTCTGTGTGTGTTTGTATGTGGTGAAAAAGATGTAACGTAGGGTTTTTTAGCAGGAGAGAAACTAATAAAGAGACAGAGAAGTGAAACAAACACCAATATTTATATTTACATATAATTTATTATTAAGAAAAATTGAAACTTAAACCTGGTGTGAATCATAGCCTAGATATATATATATATATATATATATATCCCAGAAGAGAGGGTTCTATCAACCGCGTGATCTACCCCAAGAAGCCACATTGATTTTGTTGAAATGAATGGTCGTTTTCGTCTTGATTTTCGTTTTGACACCTAGATGTTTCCATTGGTGGGTTCACATCTGTTTTTCTGAATATTTGTTTATTTATTTCTTTTTGTTTTCATGCATATATATATATATATATATATACATATATGTAAATAAATGGAAAATAATATGCGCAAGATTCAGCACAGGCTCTCTACGAATGTAGACAATTATATGATGAACAAAGATTTAGCGCAGGCTCACTACGAATATAGACATTTGGTGCTTGTGACTGATTAAAGAGCAGTGATGGGTGTTTGATGGTAACAAAATTAACCACATTGTTAACTAAAGCAGCTATTATCACAAGGAAAATATTGCTTCAAAGATCGATTTCAGAGAATAAAAAGATATTAGTGGATTAATAATTTTAAGGTTTTAAGTTAAAGTTGAATAATTTTTAACAGCATGAAAACTAAAATGGGCATCAATTAGGACATTTGATTAATTAAATTAAAAAAACGAGACAGAGAGGAAATTGAGTTTTTATTTTTATTTTTTTGGTTTGATTTTCATATTCTCGAATTATATAGGAAAGTGGTTACGTATAGGACAATTGTACCCTTATTTTAATATATAAATATTTTTTACTTTATATTTTTATCTTAAAAATAGACGTTCAAACTTCGAAGAACATGTTAAACTGAAATTAACTAAAGCAGTATCTGTGTAACAAATATAACATCAGAGCTTGAACGTCTATTGGTTTACATAGAGTCTATTAGTTAAACACATGAGCCGGCCCCGTAACAGTTACTTTGAGGTAAACAAAGATCTTTGAAAAAAGTGGTTCCCATTTTATAAATTAAAGATTTATATAGAACATGTCCGATCGCTGCTACTAAGAAAATGTTCTGAGAAATTTGCTAGATACAAATCTTAAATTTTTAACGATTTTGTTAACAATTGTCAATTAGTTAGTTAAATCATAAAATTTTGTATAATGATTTTGGAAAAATTAGTCATATAAACTGTACAAATAAATTTAATCAATATGAAGTTTGTAAAAATGCATGAATATTGAAGTAATATATTTATGAAATTATAGTTTGTACGAGTGTTTTACAATTTGATGGAGGCAAAATGCAAAATACGTAATATATATATATATATATATATATTTTTTTTGATCGAGCAAAATTCATAATAGTTGAAGAAGGTAAATTGTTATATATCCTTAAAAGTAAATATTCCATTTTTATCACCATTTATTTTACCGAGAAAAAACATTTTAGTAATATTATTTGGTATGGCAAAAATGAAATAAAATGTGCATCATCAATAATGCCACTTACCAATTTCATTTAGCAAGTAATGTGGCAATCTTATTTGATTAGTTCATTTAAATTTACTTTTCCTTATTTTAAGGGTTTACTATATATATATATATATATATATATATTAAATAAAAAAAACTTTACATATTATTTTATCTTTTATGAAAAATTTACTAATTTGGATTCGGTAGATAAGGAAAAATAATAATATTATATATAGCAAGGAAAATGTTAGAGGACCCAAATATGACATGACATTTTTCCATGTTACTAATAATTTTCAACTTATTTAACTAAAATAAATTTAAAAAGAACTAATAATATTTTTTGAGCTCGAAGCTCATATAGAAAATTTTATAGATAATATATTTTTAAAGTTTACTTTAGGATTTTAGTAAAAAAAATTAAAATATTTTTTAACATGCCGAGTTATAATTTTTTTAAAAATTTTATAATATGACAATTGACATAACAAATGTCATATCATTTGAAATGCATTTGTGATCTAAAAAGTTGGAATCTCTAATATCTTTCATGTACAATTAACTCTTCTTCCAAGTAATATAACTTCAATATTACTATCTCTAGCCTTCCTCCTCATGCCAAAAATATATAGCCTAGTTATATAAAATATTAAGTTTTGCAATAAAAAAGGTTTGTTAATAAAACTAATTAATTGTGGTCAAGGAGAGCCTAGATAACCAATGAGTCGTATACATATATATATATATATATATATGTTAGAAAATAATATATACTATAATTAATATTTCAACCAGCCACTAAATGTGAGCTTTCAACGTCCAAATTTGTCCTTTAAGGACGACTTCTGAGTTCTTAGAACAGTGGAACATATTGCTAAATTTCTAGTGTTGCCAAAAAGTTAAGTTATCATAGATTGATAAAGCCTTTTGTTTATGGATTATGTAACGATAATGAAATTTAAATTTAAATGTCTGAGTTTAAATTTCATCATTATATATTTAAAAAAATAATATTTATAAGGATCAAAGTTTAAACTATTAAAATTGATAATTTAATACATATAAATATATTATTATTAAAAAAATAAATAAAAAGAAGGCCAGTACTACTGTACTTGCAATATGGTAAAGCTAGATGGCCATTATTACTTTAATTACTGATGCTTAAAAACAAGAACCAAAATTAGACTAATTTCCAAATAATCTTTCACTCAAAACAAACTGAAAAACATAATGTCAAAGACACAGTCTGAGATAGGCATGGAGTTAGTCACAGAAAAAAATTTATTGCTAAAGCTGCTAAAAGATATGCAATCAATTAAAACATCTTAAATTCACCAAAGAAAAGGAAAAACGGATCAAATATGAATTAATATATATATAGTTAGATTTAAAAATGTAAAAAAAGATCATAATAATAATTAGAATTGAAATTCATGCACGCAGAGAGCAGCTTTAAACATGATGAGCTAGTCTTAGAGTATTTGCTTGAATAAGGTTAATTTATGGGTCTACAGAGCCGTCTACTTTTGCTGCGGCTATTATATTGTCGTTGCACTCTCTCTTCCACTTACACTTTTTAGATGCAACTTTTTTAGTGTAGTTCTGGCCCTATGTATATATGCACACACCCACAATTATATATATATATATATATATATATATTTATTTATTTATTTATCACTCTATGTAACTCTCTCACACTCTCTTTAATTGGTGCTATTTTTCTGAACCAATGCTGTCTCGTACATTTCTTTAAATGTCTCGGGATCGCACCAGAAAGAAAGACAAAATACACAGAGTCAAATAATAAATACACAGTTTCTTTTTGACGGTGATGAATAGAAAAATAAATAAAAAATACTATTTTTCTTTTAGTTCATGATGATGATCATTTTCAGTCTAGCTACTACTGCTACTAGGTCATGCATAAAAAGCCAACGAATGAGTAAAATCTTTCAAGGTATAGATTTTCGATGCTTCATTCTCAAAGACCAGAGAGAGCCAAGTTCAGCACCATTTATTTTATATATATATATTATTTATGTTTTAATATTGTCAAGGTTCATTCTCAAAGAATTGAGTTTAGGAGCACATGAGTGATGAGTCCAACTATAGTTGCATATATTTTTACCATTTATACTACTTAGATCACCTTCTTCTGTTTCTTTTTCATTTTTTTTTAACAATTAGTATATAAAATTCATTGTGAGTGCCTGTGAAAAAGAAGGTCCTTGGACAAAAACAGGCTAAAGAATAACCAAATCGATCAGAGTACTTCAAGAACTGAAGCTTGCCCTTCTTCCCTCAGAATGATAAAATTAAAAAAATATATATTAAATATATAAAGTGGAGAAACTATTAAATATAATATATATATATATATATATATATATGGGGCTAGGTGCAGCTAGGTCTGAGCTTTATAACCAAATCAGGTTAAGCACTAGCAGTGTGGGAGAGATGTGTAGCTCCATTAGTTGGCAAACTGATCCATATCTGAATTTGCGAACCAAGTGGTGGATGTGTTGCAGTCCAGCTTAACCTATATATATGTTTCAGGGTTATAGACTCTGAAGCTCTGCAATTTTTTTAGGGCTATGATATAATATATATATATATATATATATATTTACAGCCTCTAAGTCCTTCTTTCATTGGCTTATAACAATCTGTCTCTTGCGTAGCTAGCATATAAAAATTAACACAACCATCTCTCTTTGTTCATTTTTCCTCTTTTGGTGAATTTTCTTCTTACTCTTCAGTCATTTCAAAAATTTCACTTTAAGCACCTGAAAGGTTAATCTATGTTCTGCTTCTGTGTAAGGCACAACAATTGGCCACAATTATAGCTAGGGTTGCTTTTTTCAAGTCCTCAGGCTAGCTACTTCATGCATTAGATACTTCGTTCATCTTTTTATTTTTATTTTGTTTTTTTATTTTCTTTATTGTTATTACTTCTTTTTTTTATTTTATATGTAGATATTAAATTATTAGATACTACAGATATAATGAAAATTATAAACTGAACTAAAACCACTCACGTGAGAAACGATGAACTTACCATTAAGGTTTTGAGTTGAGACTTCCAAAGTTAGTTGTTGGTTAATTAACTGCCACATCTTAATAACATAAATACACAGAAACGCTCTCCTATATTATATATATATATTTGTAATCTCTCCTATATTATATTGCACATATATCTTACACTAAAAAAAAGGGGATGATTCAATTACATGTAATTAGATGCATTAATCAGTTACATGTAATTAATTAGTCATTCTAGTATAAGATATATAAGCAGCAGAGTAGGAGAAGGTTCTATTTCACAAATCTATATATATATATATATATATATATATATATGTATATATATATATGACCAGTTAAAAACAGACAACTTTAACGGCATTCTTATTTTATCCGAATTAAAAGTGAAATATGGACAATTTTATTCCATAGAAAGGTTCCTTTATTTTGAACTCTTTGGATATACAAGATTGGTGACTTGCTACGCACGTATGTGAGGCTGTAACAAGCGTGTGAAAGTATAAAATACTATTTTCAAATGCACGTTTTTTTTACATCAAATTGGTTAAGTGTTTTTTTTCTCTCTCTTTAACTTTTCAAGAAACTAAATACAAAATGCATTTGATAACGATTATGCTGTCCGTTTTTTTTTTTTCAATATACATTTTAAATTTAAAGCTTTTTTTCAAAAAGAAAAAAAAACAATTAATAATTTTTTTTTCTCTCTCTCAAAGGTTAATTGGCTAATGCTGATACAAGATTTTGACAAACCAATTTCACTCTCCCTATTTCTACAAAAATAAAAAATAAAATAAAATAAATAGACCACTATCACCACTAGATTTGCATGAAATGTGTATAAGATTGAATTTTTTTTGGTTTTTCGAACAACTTTTTTAACTAAATAAGAAAACATAAATGCTTATCAAATGAGTTCATTTCTTCTTTTTTTTCCCTTTTCAGAAAACCAAAAAAAAAATAAAAGGAAAAGAAAACCAATTGTTGAGTATTTTTTTTTCCAGAAAAAGAAAAAAAAATTGAAAACAGAAACAAAAGACCAAAATCTGGGACATTATCAAACGTAACGACCTTAGTTTATTAATAAAGTTGATAAACTGCCAATTTTAAAAATTATTTCAGAGTTTAGATATGTCCCGGAGTAAATATTAAAAATTAAGAATTTATATTTTTTTAATATTACACAAAAAAAAAGAAAAAAAAAAGGAAGAGAGAGATTAAAATGACAAATAAAAAAATGATTAGTGATTCATACCCAAAAGAAAAAAAAATTAACATCGTTTATATAATGAATAAAAACTTATCAAGAAAAACAAGTATAAAAATACCATATATTTAATTGTGTGATATTCTTTTTGGACCCTTTTCTTCCTTGCGGCCAGCCTTGCCCCCTTAAGCAGCCCTGTAGTACACACAAAATATATCTTTACGACACAATATTTTGGGAAGAGCAAGGCGTACGACATCAGATTTCTTTGGTTCAAGTACATGCATGTTATATAGATTCCATTTGGGGAAAAAAGGGAAGAAAAAGGAAAAAGGAAAAAAAATAATAAAACCTTTCATGCATGAATAGTCGTCATCTTCTATTTCTCCTATAATGATTTTATTTACTTGATAATTAAAAAAATAAAATAAAAAGAAAAAAGAGCATGATAATGTCAATATATTATATATACACACTTGTAAATATTTGACACATATTTGTCTCATTCCTTACCGAGATTCGTTTTTAACCATCTGTTAAAGTTTTTTTTTTTCATTTTCAATTTGTATACTGAGAAACGTTTTTTTTTTAATCATTTACTTGTCGCTCATTTTAAAAATTTAAAAGATCCTCAATCAATAATTCCAAAGATAGTGCACTATATTGTCTTCTGAACTCTCCATGATTAGGGACTATAGTCTCTAAACTTAAAACTTCTAACTATATAACTGTTGAATTTACCATTGTTTTCAAAAGATTAGACTTTGGGCCATCTATTTAATATTTATTTCAACACCCTCCCTCACTTGTAGACCATCTATTTTTGGAGGTTTTTTGGTCCTTACATGTGTAATATCTAAGATTTTAAACTCTATTACTATGCTGAATTATTATTGTTCCCAAAAACTTTCTCCAAAGGAAATACAATTGGCTATGTAGTATTTATTTCAGTCACAGTCCCTTATACTAAATGAATGGTATAGGAGGGTAAAATGTTAAGGCCATTGGGTTTTGCATTGAGTTGAATTACAAAACAAATTAGGAGAGTTTAGGAGTGTTGTGGTCCCAAAACAGAAAAGCAAAAACGAAGAGGGAAATTTTTTTTTTCTTAAATTAATTAAATTGTTTATTTATTTATCTTTTAAATATAAATTAATTAACTTCAAAAAATATTGATCATGATCATTAAATATCAACAACCAATTTCATTTTCACTTTTTACTGAAGAAGTTTAAGAAATGTCTCCCGTCCCTCTTATTTTTCATGTTGAAAAAAAAAAAAAAGGTCCCATTCATGTAGCATAAACATGAGAGTTTAATTAAGCAATATTTATTGATGCAGTTGTTATATACTTTAAAATTAAAGTCACTAGTTTACTTATTATATCCCCTTATTTATTAAAACAATCTTTTAATATAATTTTATAGATTGAAATACTTAAGTATTTCAAATGCAAAATGATTATTATTTAATTTCTTTGATTTTCATTATGTAAAATTATAGGGATTGGAATGTTCAAACTCTATATAATAGAAAGAGAAAAATAAAATCCTTAATATCTTAATGTTTGATATTCAATTAATTCTCATGAAATTAATTAATAAATCTCACACTTTTAATAATACACTTGCAAGAAAATGATACAATTTTGATGGCATAGAAATGATATAATGGTGTATTAATCAAAACAAAAAGTAAAAGGGGAAAAAAAAACCAAAATTTGATAGAACTCTACTGAAATACTAGTAATACATATGATAACATACAATTATTTTCTATTTGACAATTTGACTTCTTTTAAATTGTCATTAATTTTATAAAATGTATAGTATTATAGTACAAAATGATCAACAAGGATAAGAGAAAATGTTTTTCAAGGAAAGAAAAATAAAATAAATAAACAAAAACAAAGATATATCATTATAATCATAGACTATACCCTAGTTAGCTTAGTTATGAAAGCTATAGATAAACTTACTAAATTTTAGGTCAATGAAAAAACCCCTATTGTTTGCAAGCAAAAAAAGAGAAAAAAAAAATTTACCAAAAAAAAGTAGTGAGAGAGAGTTAGTTATAAGATGTTGAAGGCAATGCACACAGTTATAAAACACAAAGGAGGAAAAAAAAATCCAAAATGAAAAATATACACTAAGCGGAAAAAAAAAAGAAAAAGAAAGAAACGAAATGATTGCCATGCAAAACGAACTAGAAATGCAAAAAAAGGGTTGGGAAGTTTCAGTCGAAATCTAACTTGTTTGTCCCACCAGTTGTATTATTTTCTAGTTCCTCCAACTATTTTCACACACAGTATTTGGCTTCGCACAACAACACCAATACTAAAGACACCAATCCTTCTCCAAATCTCTCACCCCCACAGCTCCATGACAAACTAGCTGAGCTTGTCCATGAGCTCAAAAGCTGTCCTATTCTCTCTGTTGAAAAATACCAAATGACTCTCTCTCTCTCCCTTCACTACCCCATTTGTCAGCTTGTTAAGTCTCTCTCTCATGAGCAGAAAGATTAATCATACATACTTCAAACTATCACTCTTGGCTAACAAAAAACAAAATCTTTCTCTCTTTTTTGTTCTGATTAAAACCCATCTTGAAACCGATTAATCGAAGCGGGAGGATCCAAATTACGCTGCTGTGTCGACGACGATGTCCCGGCCGAGTAGCTCCTTCCCCAATTCAATCCCTCTTCTTGCAGTGAACTGTCTCTACCAACTCCTCCTGATGATATTCCCACCATATCCGTACCTCGGCTGCTCCCACCTGATCCGAATCCATGTCCCACTGGTGCACCAATGCAAGTATAACTACTCGTCTCCGCCGCACCCGCCCCGCCATAGTTTAGGCCCGGGCGGTGACCACTACTGCTTCCGCTGCTACTGCTAAGCACGTGGCCGACGTAGTAATCGTTTACTGAATGCTGATGAGGAGGGTAGTGATGAGAAGGAAAAGTCATTGGGCGGGTAGGAGATGTGTATAGAAAAGGTTGCGTAGGTTGCAAGGGCTGTGGCGGCGCCGGTGGTGGTGGTGGCGGAATGAGAGAAGAAGAAGAACCAGAAAACATTCTTGTTGAGAATCTTAGAGGTATTGTTGGATCTCCCACATTGCCTGCTGACGGGTGATGATAGCCTCCGGGTGTGATTGGATGGCAGCAACTATATATATATATTTAAATAAAAGACCAATAAATTGTTTTTATCAATGAGCTTTGTTTTAGACCAAAATTGAAGTTATTGGGTATGTGATTTTTCTGCTGGGTACTCTGTTTTTTTTTCCTTTCTCAGTTCTATTGTGTTGCTGAGAATGGTTAACAAAATGTAGAGGAGGAAAATGAAAGAAAAGGAGGGAAAATTAAAAAAAGCAATAATAATTAGATACCTGAGGTGTGGAGGTGCTTGGGCGGCTAGGTTATCGTTACTGAAGACCAGCTGACGAGCACGGTTTAGCGTCTCTGTCTCTCTCTCTGACCAACCCAAAAACACATAAAATCAAATCAACAGATCACATCAAATTAATATATATTATATAAAAGATGCTAAATCATATCCAAGAATTTCAGCAAAATAAAGTAAAATAACAATTCGACGACACCAACTTTTGTTTTCCTCATCAAAAGATTTGACATGACCACACTTTTTCATGGGGGATAAAAATAAAAATCATTAACAACCAGCAGTGTTTTAATATAAATATATATAAATAAAGGTTTAATCTTTGTGTTTGTTTGAAATGAAAAGACTATGCCTTGGCGGTGGCGGTTCATGTGTCCCCCAAGAGCCTGAGATTTGCAGAACTTGAGGGAACAAAACCTACACTCGTAGACCTTCCCACACTCGTCCTTTCCATCCTTAGCGCCGCTTTTCTTCCTCCTATAGCCACCTATTTATCACAAACCCAATAAAAAAACCAATTAAAGCAACTTCGATGAGACTCTTCTTAGCTCTCCTAGCCCAACCCGAATTACCCTAATATGATCATAAAATATATATTAAGCAAAAAAGAAAAAAAGTCAAAAAATTTCATCTCCTAATTAAATTTTTGTAATTTAAAGTTAGAAAATTCGTCTTTTTGTTTAGAAAAGAAAAAAAGAACATCAAGGAAACCATGTAGGTAGGTTTAACAATTTTTGGTTTGCAATTTTTTCAAGACCCTTTAGAGTAATAATCCTATTTTAGAAAATTTTGTGTACCGGAAGAGCTTTCCTCGAAAACCAGTTTACTATCTGATCTAGTAGTGTAATCATCAGGCAAATTGTTGAGGTCCAATGGATTATTCCCTTCAGGTCGCCTGCAAAACACAACAAAGAATTAAGTAGAAAATGATGGAATCAAATATAATATTAAAGAGACTGTTATGACGGAGATAAAGATAGAGAAATGAAGAAGAAGAAGAAGAAGAAGAAGAAGAAGAAGAAGAAGAAGAAGTAGAAAGGAAGAGTGGTTTAGCCAAGTTGTAGGGAAGACGTACATGGTGTACCGACAGAGAAAGACAGAAATAAAAAGGAGGCAAAAAAATTATATGATGTATATAAACAATCTTTCAGATGGGAAAGAGATAACTAAAGCTCTCTTTTAGAAAGAAAAAAAAATTATATGACTTTCAGTTTGAGACTGCAATATAGAGGCTAGTTTGAGTGATGGTGGAAGAAAAAGATAGAGCTTTGAAAGTTCTCTATCAGTTCCTCTGCCAACCCTCTGGACTCATCTCTCTCTATCTCTCTGACTAATTAAATTGAATAAAAAAAAAGGGACAGTGGGTCTCGTGACTTTAAAGAGAGGGACTGTGGGAAGTAGTGGGAGGTGAACATAGCTATAGCTAGAGAGAAAGCTCTTTAGGTATATATGAGAAAGTAGTGTCATTTAGTTTGGTTATTTGAGAAGGTTGAAGGAATATGAGAGGGACATTTTTTTGCACTTACTAAGGGGTGGGGGCTATCTATGCTCTATTAATGCCAAAGAACTAGCAGTACTATATATATATATATATATATATATATATTTACACATATGTATTTCTATATCATGTCCAATTACACAAACTCTAAGTTCCTAATATTGGTTTTGTTTAGTTTTTCTTCTTCTTTTTTTTTTTTGGACCACAAGAGACGGAAATCAAATACTATACCCTTGTCTTTTGCACACATATATACATTCTGCAATATATTAATTAAAGCAAAAGATTACGTTTTATATAACTTGGAAAAGGCTTTGAAAGTAGATAAAGCCTCGCCACACACTCACACACACACACACACACACACACACACATATATATATATATGTATATGTATATATATGCTACAGTGTTTAGTGTGCATGCATGTTGAAGAAAATAGCATGCTAGGTATATATATATATAATCTAGATTATGGTCCACATGTTTGATATAAAGGTCTCCTGAGTACATCATTTTTTTGTACACTAGGAATCGATTGCCGTGGATCATGAAAGTGTTACTTTCAATGCCTAATTATTAGTATTTTTACGATCTTAAGTTTTGGCATGGACTCGACCACATCAGTTACTTGTTTGATTCTTTAGATTTATTCAGTTGAGCGATCACAATCATATATATTTCTTCAAGCAATGTTGAAGAACCAAAAAGCTACATGTATCCCTTAGCTATATATATATATATATATATTTATATTTTTGGTGAATAAAAACCTTGCATTAAAGCACAAAATACCCCACCTTATAAACTAAGGTAAGAGAAGAGCAGACACACTAAGTCTACATATAGTCCTTTAACAACAACTCAAATAAAAAGGAACATTTCTAACAGAAGTACCATTATACAACAAAATACTATCTGTACTCAAAGTAAACTTTGCCACTGTATCTGCCAGTGTATTGGTGCACCTGCTTTAATTTCCCAAATCAACTGTCGTTGCTTTGAACTAATCTCTCTTTGATTGACAGCATGTAGTAATAAAACTCCTAATTCCAAGGCTTTTGCTTTGACATAGCTTCCTAGATCACCTCTATAGCATCTGAACTCCCTAGCAAACTTTTCCAGTTACAGTCTACGACAGCTGTTGAAGCCCAATCCAATGCCACAACCTCAGCTAAACATGGTGAACTACAGTCTATCAAATCTAAAGCAAGCCAGATAAACTTCCCTAAACTATCTCGAACCACCATAGCCACTACAACTTTTCCTTCTTTGACAAAAGCATCAATATTAACTTTCAGCCATCTTTCTTGTGGGGCTTTCCAGCTAGTAATGCCCCCCAAGTTTGATTCCTCTACCTCTAAAATTTCCTTTTGATCCATATTCTTCCTAAACTCTTCCACAGCCAAGTTAAGATGTTTGATGTATCTCTTTCCTTCATAAATCCTTTCAAGGTAACAATTTCCTTGTTCATATCTCAAATACATAGATAATTAGGAGGGTCGAAACACATTCTAATTAGATCCTCCACTAATTCCATATGTACACATCCAACTTTAGCCCCTAACGACTAATGAAAGCCACATGTATGAGAAATTGACAATCCACAAACAATTGAAGAGTTATTCCTCTTGGCAATCGTAGTAAGTGCAGTTCTTATCCTCTTTTCCCAACCTTTGGAAAATGATCTCTCGACTAGGAATTACTCCAGCCAATAATCTCCACATAAATAATTTAAGTCTCTTATATAGTTTAGATTTTCAAATGCTTTTCCAAAGAGGAGAATAAGATTGATTCCCTAGCTCCCTTTGAGAAATCTCAAAGCGGCTCCTCTCCATGAAGTCTGAACTGTTTTCAGTCCACATAAGCTTATCTTCAATTTTAGTGCTTGGCCATTTCAATCTTGTGATTACTTCGATGTCCTCTTCCTAAAAGAAACCCTGAAGGTTAGCAAGGTTCTAGCCATTCTCTCATTCACCTTTAAAGCTTGCCACTTTCAGTCATTTATTAATTTTCACACCCTGCTTAACTCTAGGATTACAGTTAGGCAAGTCAAGGACATGGATCAATATTCAATCCAATTCCAAGCCTGTAGCATCCTCCTTTAACAGCAACCCTCTCGTACTAGTAATTTCACGTCACACAAGAGAGGAATTGTTTTAACAATATGTTCAAAAAATGAGTACCTTCCCAAGATACTGGTATCCTTAATGGCCACTCTCCATCCCAGTTTTGCAAAGAGGACCAAATTTACAACTTTAAACATTTGAAAGCCTAAGCCACCTACTTTTTTTGGACTACATAGTTCTTTCCATGATTTGAGAGCTAGGTAGTGTTGCTTATGAAGTTTAACTCCCCACTAGAACTTCCTAACCATTGCATCTAGCTTTTCATATAGAGATGGCAACGGGGCAAGGCGAGGTCGGGGTGCCCCTCCCTGTGCCCCGCCCCGTCAGGGATTTTCTCACCCCATCCCCGCTCCAATCCCCAATTATATAAAGACGGGGCAGGGCGAGGACATCCCCAACCTGTACCCCGTTTATATTTTTGTTTTTTAGATGTAAAACTAATATACAAATATATATAATTATATTAAATATTAATATAATTATAATATATACAAATTAAAATATAATATATATATATATATATAATATACAGGGTAGGTTCAGGGTGGGGATATTATGCTTCGGCCCCAAGGAAAAAATTTTACCTCGGCCCCAACCTACCAACCTAGTTAAGTGGGAATCTCCACCCAAAATGGAGCGACACCCGACAGGGCGAGTTGAGGCCAAGGTAAATTGTCTGCCCTATCTTCACAAATGTTCTTAGGGATTTTAAAAGTAGTTATAGTATAAGTGGGGATTGCTTACACTACTGACTTAATTAATGTGGCTTTTCCAGCCTTTAAAAAAAGCAGGTTTTTTCAGCCCTCCAATCTGCTTTGAACCTATTTCTTTAGGCCTTATTTGATACATCGTATTATATTAGATTGTATAATACATAATCCTAACATAATGTTTAGTGTAGCACTTTGTACTGGGTCAGAATTATCTAAAATTCATTTTAATAAGATATTCATCTTGTTATTCTAACCCACTAAAACACACAAGTCAGAGTAATATGATATTCTTTTAATATTTAGTTTGAATATTATATGTTGAATTTTACTATGATAATTTAAATTGTTGAAATAAATGATTATCAAAATTTAAATCTCTTTTATTTGTAAATATTATATAGTTTTTTAAAAAATAAATATTAAGATTTATTTTAAAGGAAAATATTAAAATTAATTTTTTTATCTAATATAATATGAATTTTGAATGATATTATAATACTATATATATTACATAATAAGAGAAATAGTCCAGTTTAATGTGCATTAAATATAGTATAACTATTAAAGTTTTTAGTCTGAATTGCACCAAATACAGTACAATATCAATTTATTTTGTTCAGTTCAAACTCGATCATTTTAGTCCGTGTACTAATTAATAATATAATACAGTTCAGCACATCAAACATGGCTTTAGCATGCTAAATTCTTTTTTCCTATTTCTACTTATGACCAAAGTATTCCCCAAATAAACTAAGTCGCATCTCATCTCCTTAAGTCCAAAAATATTTTTAATGATTTCTTTGTTCTTCAGCACATGCTTTTGGAAGAAATACATATATATATATATATATATATATATATATATATATATACATATATATGGGACTTCTCAAGATTTTCTTGTTGACCAAACCAATCAAAGTACTTTTGACAGCCCTTACATTTCTTTTATTTGCTTGACACATAATTATCAAATCTTCAACATAAAGCAGATGAGTAATTACTGGAGCATTCCAGGTCACTTTACTACCTTGAATTATGTTTGATTCTTCTGCGTTGTCCATATATATATGTGTGTGTGTGTGTGTGTGTGAGAAGACTGATTTAAACTCGTAAATATTGCTTTTATGCCACATATATATGACTTCTAGAATTGAAGGAAAAAATATTAAAATTGTAGTGCAAATCAGTTGAATTAATTATCAAAAGTATAATTAACAATGTATAATAATGTTGGATTAATTTAAGCCATTTTAATCACAATCTTAAAGAAGGGTCATGAAGCAGTATAAATATTATAAATTAAGAACCCGTTTGATAATTTTTTTGTTTTTTGGATTTTTAACTTTGTTTTTCCTTAAAGATTTTACTTGAGTTTGATAATGTTTTTGAATTTTTATTTTTAACTTTTGTTTTTCCTTAAAGATTTTACTTGTGTTGTCTAATATGTTTAATTGAAAGATTAGTTAGAATTTATGATTATTAATTAAACTTAACAATTAGCTACAAATGTGAAGGTAAAAGAAAATATAAACACCAAATTTAAAACTATTTCAAACTGTTTTTAATTTGTTGTTTTTGTTTTTCTTTCGAATTTAATAAAGTTTAGTAACCTCTAATTTTTTTTATTTTGATTAAGGCCCTCTTAAATCTTAGTTTTGATTAAAGCTCTTTAATTTCAATTTGTTTTGTTTAAGACCCTTTAGTTTTTAAATTTGTTTCAATTAAGTCCCTAAGCTATTAAATTTTGACGGAAACCGTTTATGGTGACTAGATGTATTTTAGTCTCCCTCCCTCCACTTTTTCCCTTCTCCATCATCTGCTCCTTTCCAACACCCTCAACCACCTTTACATTCTCGCCTTCCTACAAGACTTCTTATAACTTGAAATGTATAAGAGTTTTAAGGATTGAACCAGAGAGAGAAAGAGGAGAAGAAAATGGAGCGAGAAGAGGGTGGTGGAGAGATAGTTGAGGAAGGAGATCACGCCCTCATTTTGGTCGCCACAAATGGTTTCCATCAAGTTTTAACGAAACAAATGTGAAACTAGAGGACTAAAATGTACAAATTGAAAGTAGAAGGTCTTAATCGAAAGAAATTTTTTTTTATAGGATCTTAATTGAAATTGGGAAAAACTAGAAGGTATTAAAGCGTACCAAATACTTATTAATTTTTTTTTTCTCTTCTAAAATTTATAGAGTAAGATAAGAAGACTTGTTAACAATAACCAACTCTAAATAACATTTACAAACCTTTGATTTCAACGAAAAAAGAAAAAAAAAAACTGAATTTTTAAACTAAGCAAATTTCAACTCATGTCAAACCTTAATTTAAGAAATAATAAATAAAAACTAGAAACAGAAAACCAAGAACAAAAGCTTTATCAAAAAGGCTTATAAAGATTTACGCTTTAGACACCACAATAAAAGCCCCTGCAGAGAAATTAATATATATTCAGACGTTTACTTACTAGTTTGAACTACTTTACAACCTTAATTATACAAATCATTCCAACTTTTATTTATCTAAAGCTAGCATTCAATAAATTACATTGGATTCAACTTAAAACTCAGGTGGTTCATGGACCACTCTACTTATTAAAGACATATTGACTTAAATGGTATTAGTTTTACACATAATTGTGAAGGCCAGCCAAGCAAGCATGCAATGGCTTTGCGTTCCAAATACCTGAAAAAAATTGTAAATGTAAAAGCCCTAATTATTACGTACTCTCTAGGTGGTCCACTGCCCACAACATTTCCAGCATTAAATCCGACAAAAATCCTCTCCTGCTCAGAATTATAATTTAACATATTCATCAGGAATAGAAATTGCATGCGTAACACATCCATCATTTCCAGGACTTCACTTCTTGTTCAAAGCTAAAAAGATAAACAGGTTTTATAGGGTACACATATTTACCTTCTGAAATTTATTCGTCTTTCATTTAATTTATTAAACATTGTATCTCACTACATGGTTCAAAAAATATCTCAGCCTACTTTTACAAAATATAGGTTTCAATTTCTGTTTGAGAATTAGCACAACAGAAAGAAATTTTTTTGAAAGACATATTGTATAAAAATTTATAAGGAATATATATAACAAAGACATAACAAATTAAATTTTAGGTCTTTAAAGTACAGCTTCCATTAAGAAATTATAATTTATCAAACATATTATAAAACCTAATATACAGATTGTGGCAGAAGAACTGTGAGAAGGGAAACATGTAGATGTGGTTTTGGACTGAAAGAAAACCAAAAATATAAATGATAAACAAAATATATATATATATATATATTAATTAATTAATTAACAATATATATATATATATATATATATATTGTCTAGCTATTTTGCTTTTATATGAGTGTGCACAACTTTCTCGGCATATATATATTATCTAGCTATTTTGCATTTATATGAGTGTGCACGACTTTCTCGGCATATACATATAGAAATAGAGTATCTAATTAATAGGTGACACAGAATTGTTATGGCTGCAAAGCTGCCTAACACAAAATAATGTCTTTATGCTTTTGGATCTCTGGGTATAGCTTCCCTGGTTCTTCTAGGTGATGTTCTGGAGGATACCAAACCAATATATATTAGAAATCTTTACACTTTGCATATTTTGGGCTTATTATACCCAAAAATAATAATAACAAACATTTGAGTCCAACCTTGATTGAGAGGATATTTGCGTGGTCACTAATTGCAATCTTGTTTGCATTTAGAGAGGAGGGTCAGTCTTCGAGGTCAAGGTATCTCTGTGAAAGCTTCTCACTAACGTTGGGCTCAAACCAATGCAACAATTGTGGGCCTTGGCCCATATGGATTTAGCCTCTTTTGTGGAAAACTAACCACCAGCGTAAACCCATCCCTTTCATTTTCGAAAGAGAAAAAATATATATTTTTAAAGAAATAAATGGTAATAAAGATATCAAATATAATTACCAGTTTTAGGGTAAATTATTTAGTTGGAAAAAATAAAAATAAAATTAAAGTGGAGTACGATAAGTTTTTTGTGGAGTGTAAATACAACAAGGGAAATCCTTTGTAGTGAACCCTATAAATATATATATATATATATATATAAGAGCATATTTTCCATCTTCAAGGGAACATCTTATATCCACAAAATTAAGGATATCCAATTCTTAAAATCAATTTTATTAGCATTTTCACACCCAAAAAAAAATCTTCCATAGGATCATAATAATGCTTGTTTGGATGTGCTAGGAAAAAATTTCATTAAAAACTTTCTTGATAAAAAAATTAAATGCTTTTTTTGTGAAGCAACTATTAATAGATTTTTTATTACCAAAAAAAAATTATTAATAGATTTTTTTATAAAAAAATGCTTTTTTTATTTTTTTAAACAGTATTTAATGCTTTAATAGAATTTTTAAAATATTAAAAATACTTCATTTATTTTATAAAACCTTTTTAATGGGTGGTAATCAAAGTGACTAAGTTGTTTTATTAAAATAGTAAATTTCTTTTTTTTTTTAACTAAAATTAATGCTGTATATAAAAAGTGTTTTTATCATAAAAGTACATTTTAAAAGAACATCCAAACAATCCATAGTCCCAATTTATATAATTGTAAACCAAATTACGACAGCAAATGAAAAAAGTAAACGAACTTAAGGAAACTTTCAGACAATTTTAGACACTAATACAGTACTTATTCCAGCAATCCATGGACCCTAGGACCAACATCAATATGAACCACTACAAAAGTTTCAACACTATTACTACTTAATTTAGACATTCGTGGACTACTACTTGTCCCAAAACAGAACATTCGAGGTCTACTTGGTTCGACACTAAGAAAAAGCTTCCATGAACTCTTTATCAGATTCAAGATCACACATAGTATTATGAGGAAGGCAAACTTCCAAATCAATGCTTCTCTCTTCCTTTCCTGAGTGGGCAAACACATTTCCATTGAACTTGTATCTATCTATGTAATACTCCACCGGTTTTCCCATTCCAAATTCATTGCCAAAGATGTTGAATCTGAATGAACCATTTACTATAACAGAGTTTGGAGGATAAACTCGATCTAGATCACGGCTGCTTCTCAATGCCTTAACGGAGAAGTTAACCACAGCCTGATGCAACTTCCATGCAGACCAACCGAGACCATGCTCAAGCAATTGACGAGCCGTAGTAACTTCAATTATCATATCAGCTCTGTTTCCAAAATAATCTTGAGACAAAGGTGGATTTGATTTTGATCTCGCGTCGATGGGAAGCATGCAAACGGTTTTCTCACTAGGTGGTAGATGACGAGCCCGAGTTATGGACCTCCATATAAATGCAGACAAGGACTGGAACGTAGAGATTTCGCCAGTATTGCACTCTTCATTGGCCTTTGCTTTGAGCTTTGCTAATACTTGTGCTGAGAAGTGAATTCGTCTCACTCTCAACGATGGAGTTGGAGGAATCACTTTGATAAAATCGTCAACGACAGGGACAGATGGAAGTTCATTAGGAAAAGAACGCTTAAGGATGGGTGGGCGTGAGATGGAAATAATACTAGTATTATACCCTTGTGCTTGGAAGATCTCAGACCACATATTAAAGAAATGCCAAAAAGAGTTCCCATCAACGGTGGAGTGTGTTATGCCACACAGAATGAAGACGCCATCCACGAGTTCCGTTACTCGAACGGTAAGCAAACTCATAGTGTTAAGATCGTTGACTACTCTGTCAGTATCAAAAAAGGACTGTCCTACAAAATCAGACGTACCATCACTTAGGGATAGGATGTCAGACATAGACATGCCTATAGTTGCATAAATGAATTTTGCACCCGGACTATCGTTGCAGTCCACATAGAAAGAATACGAAACCGGGTTTTGGTTTTTAATGGTTTTGAGTCGGCCAGCGAAAGGAAAGAAGTGAACAAGGGCAACGGAGAGAGAGTGCTTGAGCCTATCCAATAGGGTTTTCATGAAATCTTGGTCATGGCTAGCTTCTTCAGGTTTAGGAGGTTTGGCAAATAGAAGGCCTCTTTGGATATGGAATTTTGGATGGATAAATAATAGATCCCAAAATGTTAAGTAAAAGGGCTGCTTGGACTCTTCCAAAGCATGTAATGGCTGAATGAAACACTCAGAGATAATGCGAAGTGTTGGCATGGCCATAATTTTAGAGTTCCAAAACGGTGGCTAACCTGTTTTCTCTAATCCTTATTTGTTTGATTAAGCTCCAGCGACTGATTTATATAATTGCCATTGATGAATAAAATTCTTCTGCTCCATCAACTTTCATCAAGTACTCTTCTTTATGTAAATATTATAAAATACCTGTTAGTGGAGTATAATTATTTACAAGATAAGAAAATTTAAAAAAGCTAGCTCGTGATTAGGCCATATTTCATTATAAACTTGGGATTTCACATTTAGCATTTGATAGTGTGGTTCATCATGAAAAGAAACTGATAGAATATTTAAAAACTCGGCTTGTAAAAGGTTTGAATTTTGGATAAGCTCCTTTGTATTTGACTCAGCCTTACTAAAATACCAAATAAATGAGAAATTATGTTATACTCTAATAGCTCACATTCCATTTAGTGTTTAGCAAAACTAAATACAATTAAAGTCTTAATAAGACTTATCAAAATTTGAACCGCTATATTACACCCCTAGATGCTAAATGATTATGCTCTCTCCAGCATAAGCTTGCTAATTTACAATGGTGCATTTTCAAACGGAGGCAAAAACAGTAGTAATTAATTATTTATCATTTAGTTTATAAAAAATGTGTATTAAAATAATATGGAAAATGCTTGAAGCTCTCAATGTAGCATAAATAAAATAGGACAAATTTCAAAAAGCACCCTTTCACTTTAACACTCATTTCAATTTAGTTTTTGCACTTTAACAAAAAATACACGTGAAAATGACTTGTAGAGCCTTTTGGAAAGTATGGGACTAAATTAAAACGCGTGACAGTAAATGGGTGCTACGCATAAAATAATTAATAAATGTCATTTTTAAATATATATTATTAGGGGCGACCATGTCCCCCCAAAATTTCTAATTTCCTTTATAAAGTGTTTAAACATAAGAAACGAAAATATACATGTATATTTGACACCTCTCTCCGAAAAAAGAAAAGACTGATACAAATAACATATCCCTAAGTAAACTATTTACTATTTAGAACTCTAAATTGAATTTTTAACTCTACAAAAACATATATATATATATATATATATTTATCATTCGCATTTTATTCTAATAGATATTGTATTTTTATTTCAATTTATTGTCTTAATTAGTTTCATTTTTCTTTAAAAGTTTTTCTTCTAGATGGTCAGTGCTTCTCTTTAAGTTAATTAATAATGTTTTATTTAATAGCAATTATAAATTTAATAGCACTTCTAGAAATATAAAGTTCAAAAGAATGGTAAATATGATTTTATTACTTTTTTTTTTTGGTAATAAAATATGATTTTTTTGCTTTACCTTTTATTTTAATTAGCATTATTATGTTTTACTCACTTACATGTTTTAATAATACTATCGGTATAACCAAATTGTGTTTACCGATTGATGTGGGACCAAACTTTTGCAATAACTAGGGCTGATAATTTAATTCGCCCCGTCCACCCCGCTGGGTTCTGCCTCGTTCGGGGGATTCTCCACCTAAACGAATTGGTGGGGCGGGGCTGGGGAAAAAAATATATGCCCCGGGGCGGGGCCGAAGCATAATATCCCTACCTTATATATATATTATATATTTTAAATATATATATTATAATTATATTAAAATTTAATTATAATATACATAATTATATTAAAATTTAATATAATTATATATTTATTAGTTTTATAATTAAAACAAAAAAAGGGTATGGGGAATCTCCGTCCCACTCCGACCCGTGATGAGGAATCCCCGCCCCGCTCCGCCTCCCCATAATTGAAGATTAGAACAGAGACAGGGTGAAAAAAACCCTAATGGGGCAGGGCATAGGGAGGGGCACTCCGGCCCCGCCCGGCCCCGTTACGACCCTAGCAATAATCAAATTTTATGACGCGAGAGTAAAGATAGAAGCAGTGCCAGCCCTCATTATGTATGCAATCGCATAAAGCCTCCTATAGTGAAGGCCCAAAAAAAAAACAAATTTAATATATAAAATATATTTAATTTAATATAAAAAAATTTAAAATGAATATTTTAATAAATATATTTAATAAAAGTTATGGTCCATTTATTTTTTACTTTTCGACTTTTCTTTTCTTTTTCTTCTTCTTTCTTTTCTTTTCTTTTCTTTTTTTTTCTTGTACGATTGTTGCTTTTTTATTTTCAGTTTTCATGCATTCGGCTATTTCATTTCATAGAACTGCAAATGACAAATCCTAATCTAGCAATATCACAGTAATAAATTAGAAAGAATTTCTTTTCATTTTTTTTATGCTTAATCCTCATCCTATGCTATTCGAATGATTTTTTATATGAAAATACTTTTACTTTTATTTGAATTCAATAATTTAATATTTTATTTTTTATGCTTAATCCTCATCTTTGCTATCCGAATTTTTATTTATATGAAAATATTTTTAATTTTATCCGAATGGAATGATTTTTTGTTTTATTATTTTATGCTTAATCCTCATCTGCTATTTGAATTTTTTTCAGTATGTTCTTCTTCATTTTTTATTTATCCTATCTATAAATACTCTCTATGTTTTTAAATATAGAAATGAGCTCCAACAAACTAAAACCAGTGCCCACAATATTATTTGGCTAAAATATGAGCTCCACCAAAAAAGACTATTGCGATTTTACACATCAACCTTGTGGCGACCACTATGGGCTCGACGATATAATTTAGAACTCAAATCTCATATTCCCTCTCTTGCCCCAGTGTTTTCTACAAACCTATAGGATTGGGTTTTTAAGTAAAATGGTTCAAAGAAACAATTTAGAACAATTCATGAATATCATACTCCTTTTAGTTGCAATCTGTGATTAGATATCCAAAACTGCACCTTATACGAAAATTATAATTAACACTAAGTGATGAAAGATATATATATACTTATTCATAAATTATTGTAGTCATTTATGAATATTTTTATATATTTTTCTTTAAAAAAAATTTTGTAATTAATAATTTTATATATTTTTCTTTTATAGATACAAATAATTGTGTGATTGAATATAGGTTATAAAATAACTTTGTGAAACATGGTGGTAATTTTAAAAAATTAAAAATACAAGAACTATTTTGAAATTTATCTCTTTTTTCTTTTTTTTGGTGATATTTTGAAATTTATCTTTATTATTATTATTTTTTTTTTTGTTGGAATTTTGAAATTTGTCTTTGAATATAAAGAAATGTAGTTTTTATATGGGCTGTTTTTGTGGTGTCTCTTGGGCCTTGGCCGTTGGTGGGTTAGATATAAAATAAAATAAAATTGTAAAAGGGCGGTTATCCAAAAGTCAATTTCCCGAGTCTTTCGTGGCGAGTTATAATTGGATAGGAAGAAAGTATGTACGAAATCTAAACGTAGAGTGGTCATTTACCCGGTAAGAAATATAATAATATATATATATATATTTAAAAAAAAAGAAAGAAAGTGTAACATTTCATCTTATCGGTTCGGAGACAAACGGAGAAACAGCTTGAAACACCGAGATAGTCGCCAACATCCATGGCAGTGGCAACTCTACTCTCTCTGTCTACAGCTCCACCTTTAACCCGACCAAATCCACATCTCCATTGCCCTTCTTCTCCATTCAAGGTACTCCTCCATCCATTTCCTCACATGGGTTTATTTTTCTTTCTGCTTCATTTGCGTCAAAATTGCAGCAACACAAAATTCTCTGTATTTTGTAGGGAAATGTGGGAAATTTGAAGGCAAACCCATGTCATATTTATTCGCTGAAGCTCCAAAGCAAGAGTTTCAGTAGAGAAAGAAGACAGCTGGTAGTAGTTCTCAGCAAAGCAGCTTCAACCCGTGAAGCGGCTCCGCTGGGCAATGTTCGGTTCCGGCTTGATAATCTGGGTCCGCAACCGGGGTCCAGAAAGAAGGCGAAGAGGAAGGGTAGGGGTATATCGGCCGGCCAAGGAAACAGCTGTGGGTTCGGTATGAGGGGCCAGAAGTCACGCTCCGGACCGGGCGTGAGAAGAGGTTTTGAGGGGGGTCAGATGCCGCTTTATCGTCGAATTCCCAAATTGAGAGGAATTGCAGGAGGTAATGGCAATTTTCTCTTTGACTATTTTTTTTGTTTTTTTTAAAGAGTTTTTTAAGTTAATGGATATACATTTACATGCGAATCATATGCAAGGGTTGGTTTTGGAGATATGAGCTTCATCTACTGTGATATTAACGTGATATGGTGTTTGTTGGTATCAGTAATTAGGTCTTAACATGTTTGTACAAGGCTTACATTTAGCTGTATATTATGCAACATCCTCACTCTTGATGACAGTATCATATTGAATTTAATTCTACTGCTTAACTGTAATTTATCTTGTTCCTTTTAAGAAAGCTAATAAAGAGAATTAAGCTTTTGGTTGTTAAAAGTTATCCATCTGTTGTGGTCCTCATGTGGAAAGTGAATATAATTGATATAAGCTTTCAGATTTTCTGATTGAACTGCAGTATGGTTTATCACTGTTGCATGACAAGAAGTTGCTTTCAGTTATTAATTTGATTTCAACTGTTTATTTCTTTTGGCTGTAGGAAACGTCTAGCAAAGTATAATGTTGTGGTCCTCATGTGGAAAGTGAATATAATTGATATAAGCTTTCAGATTTTCTGATTGAAGTGCAGTATGGTTTATCACTGTTGCATGACAAGAAGTTGCTTTCAGTTATTAATTTGATTTCAACTGTTTATTTCTTTTGGCTGTAGGAAGCGTCTAGCAAAGTATAATGTTTGCGGTTCATGCACCTTAGATTTTGATTAGTTCACTAGATGTGTATTTACGTTAAGCCTTGATTTGTATTTAAGCAAATATTGAATTCATAATTTCATTGTTCAAAACTGACATCTATGTTGTAAATTTTTATGGCATGCTTCCAACTTAGGTTGCACAACAGTGAAATTATGACAAACATAGTCTCAGTTGTGAAAAACTCTTTGTCTAGCTCCAGTTTATTGAGGGAAATTAAAACAGAAATGAATGATCAATCACTACACATGGAATGGTTTCGTAGTTTAAATTTAGCCTATCCAACATGATCATAGCAGAGAAATATAGTGACTCTCTGCCATCATTACAACCACAAGCATTTGATGGTGCATAGATGAATCATCTAGATTATATTTCTCTTTCATACAGTACACAATATGTGGCTTGATGTGAATAGTTAAATAGTATAGAAGAAGAGAGGATCAACTCTATAGTTCCATTCAGTATTTCATTTTTTCCTTATTTCTGTTTGAATTTCTGTATGATGGAAACTTATAAAAGTTTAATCTATAGAGCAACATATTAATCTAGGCTTCTTATTATGGAAGAAAATTTGAGATGAGATATAGGTTTTAAATATGCTACCATTAAACTGTTGTGCAAATCTTCAGCTCTATGAACAATCTGATTTGCAATGTTTTACTTTTTCTAGCTGGAGGATATTTTAGCTGCTTGTTACTTGTGAAACATATGTACATGTCTTATTATTTAAATTCAGATGCTGAAATTAGTGACTAATTTGGTAGAATTGCTGCAAGACAAATTCTTAGCTCAGCTGAAGTAGTTAAAAGATTATCAGTGTTATCAGCTGTCTTAGGATTACTCCTTCACTTGCTCAAAGAAGGTGAAAACACAGAAGTAGATGTGATTTGCTGAACAGAATGTTGGAACTTATTTGTTGACTTAAAACAGAGATCTAGCACATTTCCTTGTAGTGTGCTTCTGAAAGAGGCAATTTGAGTGCATGTTATTTTGTTTTATAATGCAACGTCTTCCATTTTGGACGGTTAACTTCTGTAGTTTTAGAATGGCTAATATTTGGAGTTTCCAGCACACAAATGCTTGTCTGTGAGTACATTTTGGTGCAAATTCAAAACATTTAACTGATATTTATGTCCTGTCTCTTTCATACAAGGCATGCATGCGGGCTTACCTAAATATATCCCCGTGAACCTGAAAGACATAGAAGCTGCAGGATTTCAAGAAGGAGAAGAGGTATCATTGGAAACTTTAAAGAAGAAGGGTTTAATCAACCCTTCAGGAAGAGAAAGGAAACTTCCATTGAAGGTATAGATGATATTAAATCTACCTTACTGATACTCCATTTTTACGTTAAGGTCAGATCTTTCTCATCTAGGTTGGATGCTTTAAGATGTTACAACATAAAATTCCTTGTTACAGGCTTACAGCATATATTGGCTTTGTTAAGCAATTAATAATTTAAGGTGTGGTTTTGCTTAATTATTTTAATAATGATATTCAAGACCATAAAAGTCTTCAACTAGAATAAAGATATAGAAAATGCAGGTGTCGTGGATATGGGGTTCCATTTGCTTCCTGTTTTTAAACATAAGATATGAACTTTAGCTCTGTCTGCAATGCCATGCTAAGTGCAACATCAATACTTTGAATATTTGTGATTGTTGGATATCTGATTATTTACCCCCTTATATTCCAACGAAGTAAAGTATTTCTGGTTCCACTAATTTCTGGAGCAAAGAAAGTATGATTCTGTAAATGTTATAAATCCTCTCTCTCCTTCCCCCCAACCCCCTTTTCTCTCATGTGCATTTGTGTAACCATTCGTGCTTGGACCTTTTCCTCCATAATTTGTTTATTTTAAATGGTGAATGAGCTTAGTCAATCTTTTGGACAACTTAGACTCAATCTTTTACTTATTATTGTACAAATTCAGTATTTAGATTGAACTATACCAGATTTTGGTGTTATTATGTTACAAATGTGACTAACCTACCTCAATAATCTCAATTTCATGGCATTGATGTTAATTTTGTTTCTGCCCTCGACTTCCATACAAAACTGGATGACCATTTTCAGTAGTTGTGACACCCATGCGCTTGATCTGAAGATACAATTATATTCTAAGTGCAAAACCTATAAAAGCATAGTTTATTTACAAATTACGATCAGAAACAGGCTGTAGTTATATTGAGCACACACTTGCCTTTGTTTTTCTCTTGAATCAAGATACTTGGTGATGGGGAGCTTAGTGTGAAGCTGAACTTCAAGGCTCGTGCCTTTTCAACATCAGCGAAGGAGAAGCTCGAGTCTGCTGGGTGTTCCCTCACTGTTTTACCTGGAAGAAAGAAGTGGGTGAAGCCATCAGTTGCCAAGAACCTCGCACGTGCAGAAGAATACTTTGCCAAGAAAAGAGCTGCTGCTGCTACTGAGGAACCAGCTTCTGCTTGAGCCAATATTCAAGAACCCAGTTCCAACACTGTTTTGTAAGTGATCTAGTACATGTTAATATATCTCATGGTGTTTTATTTTCCCTGATGTTTTTTCTTCTTGTTTTTTGGAATACCTGCAATTATATTCATTTTTATTAAGATTAATGTTCTTTAGATCTTTTCTGGATTTGGTTGGAAATTCAGGTTTGTATTATCTGGCCCAAAAGGTCTGCCTTGTTGAATGCCAAACAAAACCAATTTTTTATGTTTTTGAGTAGAGGAGCTTCAATGTCTTTCATGAAGTGAACCTTCTTCAAACCTCCCATAAACCCCAAAATCAATTGGATTCTGTGTATGTTTATGTTTGCTGTGGTATAAGTTGCATTGTTTTTGCCACTTTGGTTTCAGTTTGGCAGCTTTATTGTTTTCTAGTAATGCTTAAAATGAAGCCCATATTTTGTTCATTCTTGCCAAAAAAAACAAACATACGAAATTGATCATTTCTACTACTTCCTGATCTTACACATGAATGTATTTCAGTGAAGAATTTACCAAAACAAACCCACAACAACAGCAGCATGATTGTAAAACTCAAATCATATACAAAAAAGACAGTAAAACCCAAATCAATTATCCATCTCTCAATCAAAATATTATAGACCAATTTGTTCTGATTTAAAATAGGGTTTTTTGAATATTAGATCCTTTAATTTTTTATTAATTGCTAAATTATTATACCTACAATATTTCTTTTTTTAAAAAATAAACTAAAACAAATAGACTGCGTTATGATTTTGTTGATCAATTAGCATATAATATAATATAATTGATTTTTTTTCTTAAATTTCTTGTAGGAATAGTGTACGTAATTTGACATTAAACAAACTATTAACAGGTTGGGGTTTACCGGTAACACATTTATTTGACGGATATGTTTGGGTTCGTATATCTTCTTCCCAGTTACCTTAACCAGTCGTATTGAGGTGTAAAATATTTGGAACAATATTATACAACATGAATTTATTTCAACTCGACCGATGACCAGGTTTATCTGAAACCAATCCCAAAGTGGGTTTAAGTCTCTTTATCTTATAGCTTTGTTAGATGGGGTACGGTCTGTGATCAAAACAGTCATATTGCAAACTATAGGAGAGAAAGAAATATGGGGTACGGTCTGTGATAAAACAGTCATATTGCAAACTACTGGAAAGGAAGAAATATGGGGTAGAATGGGAGCCAAACTGTCCCAAAGTGGGCCTTCTCCGGTGTAGAACATGACGTTCTCGAGGGAAAGAGTGAGCATGGAGGAGATAACCATTGACAGAAGAAGGGAGGGAGATTGAATGTATAAATTTAAAAGGAAAAGAAAAATTATGAAATCTATATTAATGTTATGTAAATAATAATAATAAATAGGGCCAAATTTGTGATCCATGCAAACTAGGACAGGATAATTATAGTGGAGAAACAATAACATATTATCATTATTATTATTTGAAAAAGACCATAAAAATATAAAATAGACCTCTCTCTTTGAATTGGTCATCTCCCAGCATGTGTAGGTTGTTAAACAGTGAAAAAAAAGTCCCTCACATCCCAACTTTGAAGCGGTCCAAATTGCTGACATTCCTAAAATCAACAAGGTACATGAATTGGAAAAAAAAA
Source organism: Rhamnella rubrinervis (assembly GCA_007844105.2). Lineage (NCBI taxonomy): Eukaryota > Viridiplantae > Streptophyta > Magnoliopsida > Rosales > Rhamnaceae > Rhamnella > Rhamnella rubrinervis. Next base: position 7,502,228 of record CM017577.2, read on the forward strand.
ACACTTAGGAATATAGCTTTTTTTTCCCCCTCTTAATAAAAGTAGGAATATGAATCGGTGCCACGCCCACATACACCTTTTGATTTTGTCACTATTGGTGCGTGGTAATATTCAGCTCCTTGATGCAAAGCATGTGCATATTATAAATTTTAGTGAAATTGCTGAGTGACGCCATTTCTAAAAGGTCAATAATGGGTATTTACGTCATGTCCAAGTTTGGTTGAAAAATGATGATAAAAGGGGAAAGAAAGCACATGACGCATGGAAATTTCTTGAATTATTATTATTACAGTACTATTATTATTTGTGCCTAATCATTTTAATTTATCCCTCTAAAATTCTATGCCAAAAAATGGGGCCCACTGGGAGAGGCCTTTAGGGCAAAATGATAGTTGCACCAAACCCAGCTGAGGGAAAGTCGTATAAAAAGAATGATTTGGGTTTGTGTTTTCAGACAAAATCATGTGGATCCATTGTTTGTCATACCAACCAAAGATTTTCTTTTCAACAAAGATTGCACTGTCATGTCTTTAACAGCTTCAGCTCACTCTTTCAATTTCAATCTCATGCGGAGACCCAATTTGTGAGAAGCTAAGCTAAGGAAGATACAGATTCACAGTGCGTCTGCCACCAATCAAGAATGGACACATTTTGGATTAGAATGTGTAATTAATCTGTGAAAAATTGTCCCATTTTCATTCAAAGCATTTTCAGTCATTTAATAATTGATACGTAACGTAATGTAATACTGTTTTTTTTTTTTATCAATACTAATTTGATCTTTATCTTCTAATTTGGGAAATTAAAACTTATCGACCACAAATAAAAAATTCAAATTACTTGATTGTTGCATTTCCAAGTTTGAAGAACTGACGTTAGCCTAAAATCTAAGAATATAATAACCCTATTTAATATTTACAAGGTTACACAAGAAAAAAAAACAAGTTTTTTTTTTTTGGTGAACAAGAAAGGGAAAGAAAAACAAGTTGCTGTTCATCAATCCAAGTTTCTTTCCATTTCAACATCTTATGCATTATCTAGAATTATCCAATACTGGAATTTCTTGCCGATCAAGGTGATTTATATATTAAGTGCTCAATTGCTTGTCCGATGGGGAAATCATAAAAGAAATTTGGTCACGTAACTAGATTGATAACCATGTAGCACAATTTTGTCCACAACTATTAACAATTTGTTCAATATATGGAAACAAAAGAAAAACAAAAAATAAAACAGGAGCCAAACTTTGTAGCACTGTTTAGTAAAACCCAGAGGAGTTTGAAAACAAAAATCCAAATTCTCCTAAAAAAAATAAAACGTAAAGGAAAGGCCACAATTATTCTTAGGAGTGGTATTCTTAGAAAATAAAAAGTAATCTTATAGGGTACATTTTTGTCAAATAGGTTTTTAGGATAAAAAAAAAGGGTTAATTTTTGACATGAAACAATATAAACCAATAAAATTTAACTTGACACTTGTTAAATGATTATGAAAAGGCTAAATAGTATAAAGGTCTAGTAATTCTTATTTTAAACCCCTATAGATTTCTCAAGATAAGTTAGTTTCAATTTTACTAATATATCACTTATCTACTAAGTTTAAAATTTTAAGGTCACTATAGATACTATTATAATCAAATTCTAAAATTTCTCTAAATCTAAGTGATAGTGTTTGAAAAAAATATTATTTTGATATTTTAACTATTACCATAGTTCTAAAAAATATATTGGGTATAAAAATAAAAATATTAGGCACAAATCGATTTTTTATAAGGTACAATAAAAATATATTGTGTATATTTAATATTAACTCTTTTAACAAATATATATATATATATATTAAATCTGCATGGAAAATGAAACCATTAGCTGCAGAACATTTTCTCGTAGAAGACATACAAAGAAGAATGAAAGCTTCTACTATGTTTTTAATTGCTCATAACTTAGCTCGTTATGTTTTAAAAGTGGACATGCATGTTTGAAACTCGGTTAGAGGAGCACTGTGTGGCACCAACATCTATTTCAGGACCCTGTGTCTTTTTTGGCTGTTCAATGAACATATGTTCTTTCAGTGAGGTTGTAGTTCGGTGACATTGTAAAACCACTTTTTATCATAACATTTTTTAAAATTTACTGCTATAAAACTCAATCAACCGTGGTAATTAACCCTTTTATGAGTTTCGTGAAGCACACGATGAAGACAGAAATTCGATACAGGTGGAATGGGGAACATGGAAATTGGATACACAGGGATCTACTTTGCACACCATCTATGCCGGACTTTTCAATGCCAAATTTGCCAGCTACCTTGTAACAACCTCTTACTTGCTCCAACGCAACCCTACTATTAAAAGAAAAATAATAAATAAATAATAAACAAAAAATTATATTTTCATATCATAAAAACATAATAAAGTAAATTATAATAATAGTAATAATACAAATTTTGCACATAGATTTTAGGGTTGATATCATTTCCCCTAAACTGTATTACATGTTTTGCACTTTGTTTCTCACACTACAAAAATCATTACATTACCCCCTATATTATTGCTTTCGTGTCACTTTGGTCCACTAATGTAATATTTGTAATGAATTTGAAAAATTAGTCATCCGCATGCTAATGAAATAAAAATAAATAAGTACATAAACAGAATTACATGCGGTTTACATACGTTGTTTCGTCAAATTAAATTGTCAAAATTGTAAATTGGGCTAAAATGGAATAAAAGCAACGTTTCAAGGGGGGCATTGTGATTGGTTTTGTAGTTTGGAGAATGAAGTGTAAATAATAAAGTTTTTCATCAAAATTTGTATGATTTCACAATCCACATGATATGTTTTTATTGGTTCAAAATTATATATATTTATAAAGTTAACTAAATTATTATATATAATTAATAAAAATATATAGAGTAAATTGTATAATAACACAAATTATATTAAACAATATTACTCAAGTATAATAGACTCTTTTTTATTTAAGATATAATGAGATGATCTTTGTTTTCCTTTTTATATTGAGGTGCGGATTCAACCTTTTGAATTTTGAATTTTTTTTATTTGTTTGACATATGTTGAATCGAGGGAAACATTTTTTTTTTTTTCACATTTCTTATCAAATTCAGGTCGTAAGGGACTTTTTATTTTTTTTAATTAGAATTATAATATTTTTAATCTAAAGCAAATCAGCTTCTATCAGGGCAGTCAAATAGTACTGAATTCCAATCACCCCACCCTTCATGGATAATATCAATATTTTCAAAAAGCAAAAAAACTTGTGCAATGAAAATTTTGGTGACACATTATTTTGCTAAGATTTGATCTAATATTGGAATATAAAAGTTGGACCCACGAATATGTCATATTTTATTTCTGAGAAAAGTATAACATGGTATTAAGTGCTAATCTGTCTCCTACATAATGAATGTTTAATTATATAACAGTAGATTTTAATATTAATTTAAAATTTCAATAATTCATTCACATTATAGTTTAGTTGAACATGTCAATTCTATCATAGATTAGAATAAATAAAAGCTCATCTTCATCTGAAATGACCCAATTCTAAAATATTTTATTAGGTCCGATGAAACATCGATCTTCCCCCACATCAGTCCATACCGATTGGATTCTTCACTGCTATAATAATAACCCCAATTGGATAGACCAGGGTTTTTTGGTAAATTTATTTTTTATTTTTGGTAAATATTGGTAGACCGGGGTTGTTTCTCTTCAAGCCTCATCAATCTCACGAGACTGTAAAATTCACTATTCACAAGTATAATTCTATTTTTTATTTTTTTAAATGAGAGTGAGTATTGGGCTGATCATTGCTCTTTATTTGGCTGATGATTGAGGGAAAAATATCATGAGCTAGCAGCTACCTCCATGCCTATTAATTTTTACAGTTTTTTTTAGGCAAATACTAATTTGTACAGTTACTTTATATTCTTTGTAATTAATTATTTTAAATCTCGTGAAAATCAAAATAATATTTCTTAAAATTACGTTCAACACTGAAATTGGACTTAAAAGGAACATATCTTGTTCTCTAAATAGTCTCTCTGTTTTGTTTTTTTTAGAAAAAGAAAAACAATAAAATTATAAATAAAATAATTAGCGCTTTGAAACTGACACGTATTCTTGAAAACATGGCCTAATTAGCGACGGCAAAAAATTATGCTAATTATAATAATATAAATTATATATATATTTTTTATGAATAAAAAAATAATTTTAATATGAAATTATTAATTTAGAATTCTATTAAAAAATATAATTTTATTACTTATTGTGTTTGATAACTTTTCAAAAGTATAGAATAGCAAATTTACATCTCCAATAATTATCCCTTTATTTAATATTTAATGAGATTGAATATATTTAAAAATTTTAATAAAAATTTACTAAAACTTGAACCGTAACCTCTAATAATAAATATGAGAGCTCTATTAATTTTCTTTCTGTTATGCCTCGTCTAAATGCATAATAATGCAAATTATATTACTAACACTGAAAAGTGAAAATTGGAAGCTCTAAAAATAATTCATTTAAGTATTAAAATGTCAAATTCATTTCTCTGTATCTAAAGCTAAACAAATATATATATATATATATATTTGTAAGTACAGTTTACGTTGTAGAGCAGGTTTCTTCGGATTCGGAAGTACAAACCACTTCCCACCCGAGCATCTTTAAAAAAAAACAAAAACGTTTTTATTTAAAGAAAAAAAAACACATGGTTCCTGACAAAAAACGAAAAAAAAAACTCTATTTTCTTTAGTTAATTAATTTTTAATTATCAACTGGGATGGGAAGGCTGTCACTTAGAAAAAAAGCTAAATTTAACCACATCAAGTTCTTCTTTCCGTCACCGACCACGTTCATAAAATCCGCACCGTCCAAGCAAAAGTTCAAAAAAACGCGCGTCACCATCCCAAGGCGAGTATTTCCGCGTGGCACACACCAGCAACATTGACGCTCAGATTCGACCAAGTTCGATATTTTAGATATTTTCGTATTAAAATAATTCAACAAAATAATATTTTATAAAAAAAAAATTATTATTTAATAAATAAAAAATCCCATCTCCACTGGTGTTAATACCGATGAGATTTCTCGCGGGAGGCACCGCCTGCGTGACTCAAAAAAATACTATTTAATATCTACCCTCCAAAAAAAATCTATAAAATAAAAAATATATATTATTCACTCTCTCTCTCTTATTATAATTATTATTATTTTTTTATTTTGTAACATTCTTTTCCTCTCTCATCATTTTTGGTTAGTGTGGCCTTCTATAAATCTGGCACAACCCCTTCCTGCTATCCTTCTTTCCCTCTCTCAAGAAATAGCTCTAACCACAGACCTAAATTTTTGTTCTTTTTCTTTTTATTTTTTTTACGTTATTATTTTTTCTTCTTTTTTTTCCATTTTTCGTCTTCATTTCTGCGATTCACATAGAGCCAGTCCTCCTTCGGATGTGAGCTATTAGCTGTACAGTTAAATCTAAAGGTAAAAGAAATTCCATTTCTTGCTTTTTAATTTTCCCTATTTTTCGTGGTTTTTTTTTCTGAACCTCTAGCTCTTATTCTTCTTCTTGTTTTGATTTTTATTCTTCTGATTGAGATTTTCTCTTTGGCTGAAGCTCGTTAATCCTTTCAATTGTTTAATTTTGATTTTTATACTTTTTTTTGGTTGTTCTAATTTTGAACTGGTATGCGTCTTTTCCAGATCTGAGAAGCTGATTGGAATAATTTTTTTTTTAAAGTTTGCAATAAGTTAAATAATTGTGATTTTTTTCGTGGCAAAAATAGGAAAGTTTCGGTTTAATTTTCGTCTTCTGGTTGTACTTGGATCTAATTGTTTGCAAGCTGTATTAGCGATTTAGGTTTTTATGGGAATAATAATTTAATTTGATTTAATGTTTTTTTTTTTTGTGGTTCCGATTGAGGAGCTGTCAGCAATGTCAGCTGGCATTAATTATTTTCATTTTTAATTTTAAATTGTTTATTGGTTTGACCAGATCTTGATCTCAAACTGTTTCTGTTCTATTGTGAAGAACCTCTTAGAAAAATTAATATAAAAAAAAAGAAGTTTGATGATTTGTTTTTTGGTTGGCATATCAGTCCTCTAATTTTGGTAAATTTATTTTATGGTAGAGATTTTTTTTAGCCTTTGAGAGGAAAGGAAAAGATGAACCAGTGTGGGATCCAACAGAACGTCTTCTCTTCAGTTTGCGAAGAGATGAGAAGCTCTTCAATGGACAGAAGAGATCCCGTGGTTTGTCCAAAACCGCGACGTTTAGGCCTCCTAAACGCCACCGTCCACGACCACCCTATCAGATCTCTTAGATGGCACATCAGGTTTTTTTTTTTTTCTTTCCCTTTTTTCTCCCACAAAAACTGAATTTTTTTTTTCCCTTTTTTTCATTATGGGATTTAAATTATTTTGTTTACTTGAATTTTCAGCCATCAAGCTGAGCTATGCGATTCAAGGGCTGGGTCTGATCTTTTGGACATCATTCTCACAAAGGTACGCTCTTTGCCGGCCGTTTTTGTTGGTTCTGATATGTGGTTGATCCGCAAGTGTATTATTAATAAATTAACGAAGAAAACCTCAAATAGCTGATTATTAGGAATATATAATTTGTGGGCCATGTACGGATTTAAATTGTTTGTTATGGGTGCTAGAAAGCATGTTGGTGTAGTTTATTTGGATTGTATTTTTCTCTTGTACTGATTTCGGAAAGAATCAATTTTGGCTAGGGAATTTATGGTTATTTATTAAGAAAAGAAAAAAAAAGAAGAGGAAAATACTTTTAGGAGCTGATTATTTGGAATATGTAATTTGTTATGGTACCGGAAACAGTGTTCATCTAGTTTATCTGGATTGTGTTTCCAGTTTGTGAGGAGATTGTGGGGTGTGTGTGTGTGTATAATAGATATATACATGTAATTTGATATGTGCACCAAAAACCGTGTTCTTGTAGTTTATTTGGAAATTGTGTTCTTAATAGATTTTTTGGATTGTATTCTCTCATATTGATGTGAACGGTTTTTATTGTGTATTACAGGGTGGATATGGTATGGAAGTGGAACAGCAATCTTCTTGCACCCAAATAGTGTCGTCGCCCCCATTTTTCTGTGGGTCGCCGCCGAGCAGAGTAGCTAACCCATTGATTCAGGATGCTCGATTTGGGGATGAGAAGATCACCCTGCTCTCACCGCTGTCACCAGTCCCTCCTCCAAACGGTTGTTCTGCGGCATCTCCATCAACATCTGCAAGGAAAGGAGGCTGTGTTCGGGCCAATTTTGGGAACAAGCCGGCGGTGAGGATCGAGGGGTTTGATTGCCTCGATAGGGATCAGCGAAATTGCAGCATCCCTGCCCTGGCATAGAGCCCCAACTGCTCAACCAAAAACAAGAAAGTACATAGTTAAGAGGAAAAAAAAAAGGATTAAGCTAAAGAAGAAACAATCACAACAACAATCTTTGATAGGCTGGCATGAGAGGAATTTTGAAATTCTTAGTTTGAGGGAAAGTGAGAGATCCTTTTGTCTGTGTATATATGTTTCAAAGGGGTTCTCTGTAAATGCAATGTTGGTCATTGTATGTACATGAGTATGTTAACCAAAATAATGAGAGTCAAATAGGCTGGTCTTTATTAGGGAAAGATCGTGAGGTGTGGATTTGGGTTTTGTGAGAAAAGTCTGTAGTTACAGCCACCCTCTCTTTGTATTGTATAGTGTAGTATCTCTAAGAATTTGGGTGTCTTTAAGGCTTTTAATTTTAGCGGCTTTGTGAAGGGTTAATATGTACAAATTGAAGTTTCTGTTGAGTCAAAAAAAAAAAAAACCTAGTAGTTGTACACTTGTATATATACACCGTTTGTGTTCCTTTTTCCTGTTTAACTCTTGTTCGTGTTTATTTAATTGGGTGCTCTAGATACTCTCGACTTTGTGAAGAATCTCATGTTTTTGTTCTTTTAGATACCTCTGAGTTTATGAAGAACCTCAGGAGTTTGTTGGGAGAACCAAAGTTTGCCTATTCGTCAAGCTAAATTGAGGTCTTCCATGTGTGACATGGATGATCAACAATCGGATGGTTATCATTTAGAGTTTGTATGTAAAAGAAGCATAAACTTTGAATCATTTTGTCACTGGAATTCATTGCGTAAAATATATGCTTTTGTAAAGCGAAGTGTAACAGGTCATGCTCCTTATGATCCAACTTTCTCACTGGGTGCCTTTATTCCATTTGAGTGTGAAAAATGAGAATCTGCCGTGTCTTGTTTTGTATTTATGTGGTTGGAGCCGAAAGTGTGGACTGTAAAAATCTGTTCAAGCTAAAGCTAAAGGTGGTTAGATTGTTTTCCATTTTTTTTTGGATTTTTCATGGAAAGTGTATAAAATGTTGTATTTTTTTTTATGGTGAATAAAAAAAAAGCTTAGTGTGGAGATCATTAACTTATAATTCTATTAGAAGATAATGCTTTATCTTTATTTCAGTTTGATAAGTTTAGAATAGCAAACCTATTATCCTAATTTGATGTTTCACGGGATTAAGTACATCTAGACTATACTTTTACTCTTCCTATAAGTAAAACAATCAAAATTACCATTATATTTTTACTCACGTGCTTTGCAATTTTCTAATAAAAAATAAACAGAAAAGTAAAAGGATAGTAGCTGGGTAATTAAAATAATAGTTTTAGGTACCAAAATGTCAAAAATAAAAGTTTATGCAAATCACAGTTTATAATTGAGATAACGTTGGTGCTAATCCTAATGCTTGACAAAACTTTTATAAAACTCATTGTACTCTTTTATTTCCGGGAAAGCTTTTTTAGGTTATTGTCGCATGAGGTCCCTAAACTATGTCAAGAGTTGTACTTTGGTCCCTAAATTTTTATTTTTATTTTTTTTGACATTTTAGTTCCTAAACTTCATTACTTGTTGCACCATTAGTCCTTTTTAGATTTTCCATCTAATTCTTAACATATTCAGCATGTGCTCCTCATATGTACAAAAAAGTAGGGGTTTTGGTGGCAATTTCACATACCCTTTCTCTTGTCTCTCCTCTTTTTAGAAACCGTCTCTCTTTTCTCAATCCTCATGAGATTACATTCAAACACTCCATATCCTCTCTTCTCCATCTCTTCATGAGATTATGCAGTAATCAATGAAGTTTAGGGACTAAAATGTCAAATATATATATATATATTAGAAACCAAAGTGCTACTCCTTATATAATTTAGGGATCTCATGCGCCAACCCAACCTTTTTTACATAATATGGACAAACTTTATCTACAAAACTATGACTTCTCCTTTTTACTGCTCAAAAGCAAAAGCAAAAACTATCTAGTGAAAGTTTTGAATTTTTTTCCCCTTAATTTTCTGTTTGTTTGTTAAACAAATTAAAGATAACAATTCTTAAATTTAGAATTAATCTTTTTTATAGTAAAAAAATGGGTACAATATTAATTTTGCAGTAGTGCTACATCCACTAAAAATTTTACCAATACATTTATCAAGTGACATGACAATTATAAAGTAATTGGTTAACAATTAGTATACATTAAAAAATATAATAAATAAGCACTCAAAATCTAGAAAGTTAAATCTAAATAAACTAATTAAATAATAATACATGAATTGCTATATTACTTTTTTTTTTATAAATTAAAAAAATGGTTTCTATATTATCATATCATCACTTTATGATTTTATTAAAAATAAAATTTTGTTGATGCTACAGTTTTGTAATTTTATAGAGTTTAGAGTAACAAACTCACTTTATTAATAATCCCTCTATACGTTTAACAAAATTGACTACACTTGAAATCTTAACGGAGATAAATTGCTATATTACTTGGTAAATAAAGTTGTTAAACATTTTGGTGGCTCGAACATTATTGTTACTTTTGCTGGGATTTATTATTAACTTTTTAAAACTATTTTTTATCTTTATACCTGTAAATTTTGAATTAAATCTCCAATTTAAGTTAAAAAGCCAGAAATTGCAAAGCTAATCAAACATGAAGGCTAGTTTATGGGAAAAGCCATGAAAACACAATAGTAATTGAGCATAAGTTTTAAACTACATGGGTGTGTTTATGAAATTTTCTTAATCTGTAAAGTGGGGATCTCTATCCGAACAGGAAAATGAAAAAACTTTAAATGCAAGATATAAAAGTGCGATTGAATTTTAAGTTATAAAATAATTCCTTAAATTAAGTATATAATGAATATTGAACTTTATTTTAATTACTCTTTTTAAAAAACTTTACTTCTATTAAATAGTAATAATGATAAATTAATCTTTTATGAAATAATATGATTTTAATGGTTCAATAAATCCATCACCTCAAGAAATTACATATTTTTAATTGTTTATAAAGTGGAAGAAGAGAATAACAATTTGTATTTATTCAATATGAAAAATAATGTTATACTAAAAGAAATAACTAAATCTTACAAAATTTGTGAAAAAATATTGAGATATAAGATTTTTTTAAAAAAACTGATTAATGAAAGTTTAACGCATTTTTTTAGCCACAGCTATAAAAATGGACTCATAACATAAACAATAAATTGAATCATTGAACTTTTTATTCCTTTTAGTACTGTTTGACAAATTATAGTTTATTCTTCTCTCGTTTGAATTTTGTTCAAGTGTCTAACATATATGCAAAAAGTATAAATGCATTGGTAGTTTAGCAGCTAAGTACTCTCTGTCTAGTGGTAACAGCCTCTGAGTCGATGAGTTCTCGTTAGAGAGAATCCCTTTTTGTATTTTTTATGATTTTTTAGCTTAGCAGGCTTCTACTGCTTTGTGATTGTCTGATGATAATTTTTTTTATGCTAATGCTTTGGCTTTTCACAAAAAATAAAAAATAAAAAAGAGGGGTATTTTGAATTTTACACCAAGAAAAAGAGAAGAGTAAAAAAATTATAACCTAAAGTATGGAAATTGAAAAGTCTTAGAGAAGAATAATTTAACATATCAACTTGTTCAAAATGTCAATGGTCAATTTAGTGGCAGCACAAAAATCCCATCAACCCCAGCAGTTATCTTCCCCAAGTTGCTTAAAGAAACCCCAGACAATTTCTCACCCATACATTCAAACCCATCAAAACCCATAATTTCACTTGTGCTTGGCAATACCCAATTGGATCATAATTCTCTCTGTTTCTGCCTCTTTTTGTCCTCCTTAATTTTAGATCACAGCCCTCCATTTAATATGTAATGGTCATAAACATGCCACATATTCTATTATTTTATTTAATTATTACTTTAATCTCTATTTTGCCACATCTCCATTTAACTAAATAAATATTTATTTTGATTAATTTGAGATAACAAAATAAAAAGCACATAAAATGGGATAAAAACCTACAAAAATAATTTTTTGTAGAGAAAAAATAAATTCTCTTATCAGTAGATATTTTTTGCAATATTATTTTTTATTTATTGATTTTATTAATTAATTAATAAATTTGTAAAATAAAATGGTGAAGCAACTAGACTGAAAATTAGAGTTTTCTTTTTCAAACAAAACTAGTGATAAAACCAATTGAAAAATTTGTTTCCAAATTATTATTTTTTATTTTGGTTGTCTAGAGTAAAATATTTAATTACATATGAGCAATAACTAATTAATTTGAATTTGGTATAAAAAAAAATATTGAGTGAGTGACTTTATTTTTATTATCTTAGATGATGTGGATTAATTAAAATAAATATTTAATTAGCTAAATAGTAATAAAAAATAAACAAAAAAATTAAATAAAAGAAAAAAATATGATGATATATTTATATCTATTAAATGTTAAATGAACGATTGTGATTTAAAGCAAAGGAACAACGAACGGCAAAATCAAAAGAGGATCATGATCCTATCCCATTGGAAGTTCACCATCGATCCCTAACTGCCTGTAACTCTAGCACAGAAAGTTCATTGTACTGAGTCACAGAGCCACATACATTATACATAATAATGGTCCATTTCCAAGTGGCTAGAAATGCCTCATTGTGAACTACTTGCCCTTTGAAAAACAATTAAAAGAAAGAAATATAAAAATTAAAAAAGACATCAACTTGGCCTTTCTCGGTTGCTCTAAGGTGGTGGTATGCACAAAAAAGGACAAAAGGGTGAGAGGCACGTGAATGAGGCGCATAAAAATCTGTAAATTGCACTCATCACCAAGCCCATTCCAAATTCCCATACAACTGGCTTTTACCAGGTTGTTTGCTAGCTTTTGCTGATCCTTTTGCTGTCTCATTCACGAAGTCTCTCACACTTTGTAATTTGTATAAATAGGCTTCAAAGGTACCGACATTTTTTCTTGGGAAAATTAGGAAGGTGGGAATTCAACCAAACAGAAAAAAAAGAAAAGAAAAAAAAATGAAGAGGCAAAGCAATGTGGATAGGTCGTCTGTTAAGGGTGTGAAGTTTGAAGGTGCAACAATGGTGAACAAGAAGGCAAAGAGAGCTGTGGATCAGAAGGAAGGGAAAGAAGAGGTGGTATTGTTGGGGAAAGTGGAGGAGGAGAGGAAAAGGGACGGTGGAGATCAATTGGGATTGGTGGTTGCTGTAGCTGATGATCAGAATGTAGTGATGGGTTGGGAGGAGAGCTACTGGCCGTGGATGAGTGGAGGAGTGGTGGTTGATGAGCAAATGTCATGGGGCTCCATTTGGTTGCCGAGTTGGGATATGGAGTTCATGGGTGAAGGTTATAATGGTCTTTTCAGTGATGTGCTTTGTGATGATGATATTTGGGGCATTAGAGGAGTCAAAGAAGCTCCAAACCCATGATAAGATGAAACAGAGAGAGAGACTACAAGAAGAGACCAGGTTGTGCAATTTTTCTATATTCAAAAGAAAATTCATACATATATTCAAGGAGGTTCGAATTTTAAGATTGCTATATTGGTCATCATGACTCAATTTGTAGGGTTTTTGATTAATATAATCATTTTGTATATATATATATATTACATGATTGATTAACTCTTATTATTTGATTGATTGAAATGGGCAAGCAAATTTAATCAAACAAAAACTTGGTTAATTTTCTTTTTTTTTTTGGTAAGAAATTTTGCATTAACACAAACGCAAAAAACTAGGTTAATTTTCAATTTTTGGAACAGAGTACATGAAGATGTGGTCCCTAATTTCCAATCCCAAAGTGGGTTTTTGCTAAATTAAATCCGCAAAACCATTCTCTTACTTTTCTGGCCAGCATATTCCTTATCTGCTGCTTGGCTAGCATGTTGTGGTTTAATATTGCTTTTGAAAGTTGTATAATTATCAACCAAGTGTGCCAAACATTTAATGTCTCAGCGCACCCATCCTATGATCAATACTTGATCAAAATGAGTCGTGCCTCAACAGTCAAACACCTTGAGTAGCTTTTGAAACAACCCAAAAGCAAAAGCTATATGTATGTATATATATATATATATTTTTTTTCTTTGATTAATTAGTACCCAAAGACGTTGAGTCTAAAACCTTAGTTCAAAAGATAAGATGACTTTCAGTCGTTTGAACTATACCTAATACATAATTGAAATGTTCTAATTCTCTCTCATTTTCTATCCATTATTTTGGATTATCATCCACACACACAAAACTCTGTTTGGTAAAATGTGAGAGAATTATAAAGAGAAAGAATTAAGGTAGCAATAAACAAGTTCCAAACCATATTCAAACCATAATGTTCATCAAACATTAATAAATTACATTCCCAATACATCAGTTTCAGATGGGCATAACAGAAAAGCTCACACTGAGGAAAGTAAATTTAGAACCCAGAAAAAAATGAAAGCTACAAAAACCAAGAGACAAACGGACCAAGCTCAAAAAGAACAAATTTGAAAGGAAAGACATGTAGGTTCTTAGACGCCTGGAGGCTTGTAGGCAATGAAACTGATGCATTGGACTTGGCGCCTGTTGTCGAATCCAATGATACGAATGTAAGAATTTGGGTAAGCCTTCTTGGCCTCCTGAAGCTCCTTCATCACTTGTGCTGAGTCTGTGCATCCAAACATGGGAAGCTTCCACATTGTCCAGTAGCGTCCATCGTAGTACCCTGGAGACCTGTGGTGCTCACGGTACACGAATCCATGCTATATACACCCAACCCATATTCAAAGTATTTTTTTAAAAAAAAAAAAGGAAAAGAAAAGAAAAGAAAAGAAAGAAAGAGACAATTATGTCAGTTTTCAATAACTATGAACAATTTCCAATTTCTATGTCAATGTGATTCCTTTAATTAACAATAGCTAATAGAAAATCTAATAAAGAAAAAGATTAATTTGACACTATGTCCTTGTTTACGTATGGCATTAATTAGTTTAGAAAAGTTTATAAGTCAAATTAAGATACAATCTGTATGGTCTTAAAACTATTTGCTCTTCTACTCATTGTCCCAACAGATAGAGATTGGATTTCTAAAACCCACATAATATTCCTTCAAAAAAAAAACACATAATATATTATGGAAATACATTTTTTTTCTTCTTACAGCATCTTATTTTTCTAATCATATTTTGTAAGCAGTTTAATGTTTAAACATTCTTTAAGTATCAAAAAGAACAAAATGTATTTTGCATGGTAAAATTTATTAGCGAAGTGACTGTTTAGTGGTGGTCGTCAAATATAAAATCAAAAGAATTTTTTGTTTTTATAAGAAAAATCAAAAGAATTTGAATTGAAAATGTTCAATAATGACCATATAGAAGATTAAAACAATAAAAGATGAGGCTCTAGAAATTAAGTTATAATTGATATACACATACATTATAATCAGTTGTTTAATTAATTAGGTAATAAATTATTAAATAGTCTTGAAAATGTCTATTTCATTAATTGGTTACTAAATGCAAGAAAAGCCTAAATTATTTCCCATTTTCCATGCCATTTTCTAATTAGATTCTTAGGCAGATATAAACAGAGAAACAAAAATAAAGAAATAAATAAAAATTAAAAAGAGAAAGGTAATAAATAAAACCTCCAATTCAAATTCCAAGCAAGGAATCCATCCCTTCCTGAGAAGGTAATCTACTTCCTTGGCCAATTGGGGTTCGCTTAGTTGCGGAAGGTAAGACAGAGTCTCGAACTTCTTCCTACCAAGTGGAGGCCACACCTACACTCACCAACACACACATATATATATACATAAACCAGAAATGATCTACTAACCAACGTTGCTTCGTTTATTTTAAGTCTGCTTAGTATAAGCTTAACAACATTAAAAAAAGGGCTTATAAGATGTTGGTGAATACATCATATAAGCGTTTTCTTGGAAGTAGTTGAGTGTTAAAAGTAGTTAAGTAGTATTACCTGCATACACTGCACTCTTCCACCATTGCTTGCAATGGAGGTAATGTCATTGTTGCTCTTGCGGGTGACTGGGAAGGTGGAAACGGACTTGAGGCCGGTGAAGGGTGCGACCAAGGTGGCTTGAGCTGGGGTGGCACGGTTCACGGAGGCAACAGCCGATGAAGACATCACGGAGGAAGCCATCCTTCTCTTCTCTCTTCTATTTCCTTAAGCCTTTCAAGCACTCAATCTGTGATCAGTTTAAGAGGCTTTTGCCTAAGCTGCTTCACCTCCTATTTATAATGCCGTATCTCATTACAGGTAATATAAGCGTCCATGATACAATCTAATGCTCTTGATTTCATGTAGTAAAGTGTTAGACATGTCTTGGCCATTGGATCTTGTTGGGGTGACATTACTCTTTGATGGCCACATAATGGAAAAGTTTGAATTTTTAGCCTTATCGTTATACATTCCATTGGTTGTGCCACGTGGCGAACTCCTGTTATCTTATCTCCAATGGAGGAATGAAGGGTGTAAGGAGTGTATATTATTTCTCTACCAAAGTCATTTTCATGGCCCATGATTTTTTCTGTTGTTGGATGTGTACCTCTACATTTTTATCAATTCCACGCCTATTTCACTTGGCAGGAAAGAACTAGTTGGTTTCTTCTAAGCACGTGCCTATGGTTGCTTATAAAAGAGTTAAACGGTTAATTATAAAGTAAAATTTGTACTTTGGCTTAGTTTCAATTTAACTTGTAATCTTTTTTTACCCTATGGCTATGTTTGGCAGCGAGGAGGGGTGAGGGAGAAAGATGGAGTATAAGGGTGAGGGAAGTGAAAGGACTGAATGAATTATATTGATTCCTTATGCGGTTTAATATGCAAGAAAGAATAGAAGATTTAAAATAATTAAAATTTTTTTAGTTAATTATTAGACCTCACATTTTTAATATTCATCAAATATTAAGGTAAATGCATTTGATAGATTATAATGAATTTACCATCTATCTTTAAATTCACTCTGTTTATTTATTTCTTCTACGAAATAACTCTCATACTTCAAATTACTCCACCATTTCCTCCTCCTCCCTCAATCTCTCAATAAATATCTCATACCAAATAAGGATTAAGGCAAAATATGCTTTAAATTATGCTCTAATGTCATATTGATTCCTCTATTCTATGTTAAATCAAACTAGAGATTTTTGCTTTTCGTTTCTAACCAAGTAATAGGAAAACAAATTATGATATAGCCTATTTGACATTATATGCTATGGTTAGAGCATGTCTAGCAGTTTACTAAAAATACATGTCAATGCCATATTTTGGCATTGGCATGTGCTAAGCACTTGAACCGGAATGTCATCTTAATTTCAAAAAATAAAAATATCATTTTCTATGCTAAATTTGTCACTAAAAATGATATTATCCTTTTAAAAATTTAGACAAAGTGATGTGGAACCATTTTATTAAGCAAAAGTGAATAGTTTATTTTAGCATTGTCAAGTTTTTGCATTAATTATTGGAGTGCAATACTAAACTTTAGTATTAATATTTTAATTTTATATTGAAGAATGAATGTAAATGCAAAAAATTTGAGAATAATGATATCATTATATTATTTAGTGTCGAAGATACTGTTGATACTAATAAACTAAAAATTATATTGGTCGACAATACTAGGGTGAACGTTGCAATCATGCCAATATTAAACGATAAAATTAAAATTAAATAAGCAATTGGATAAGCAATCAATTTCATTACTTGTTTAGCAAATGGATTTGATGAGCAAAAAAATGATATTTGGTTTTCTTAATTAAAATTTTCATGAAAAGACTGAGAGATATGGATATTCAAAAGAAAGGAGAGAGAAAAAATGACAAGAGCATATGGAAATGAGTAGTGATAGTACTCCTAGCTAGGGCTACCATATTTATTTAGCACTTTATTTGTCAATTAATAATGTGGTAATACATTATTAATTGACAAAATAATAAATAAGGGAAAAGAGTACTGCTAGTTAGAGATATAATATAGCGCTGAGAAAGTAAAGAAATAATTAGAGAGTAGTGAAAAAAACTACAAACAGTGGTGAAAAAACCTGGAGATGCATTAAAAAGCTAGTAACGTCAACATCCTGTTGGCATTTATTTTCCACATCGGCTCAAGGAAAAATAAAACGAAAATGATGATATGAAAACTATGCGTTTCACCTAATTGTCAAGGCACCCGTCGTTTTCCTCCATGTTTCGACCTCAAGCCCAGCGGCCACCATTAATCTTCCAACTCCTCCTCTTCTCAATCCAAGGCCACACCAGTCCCATCAATACCATTGTCGTCCTCATCTGGTTGATTAAACAGAATTTATATCCACCACTAACCCAAACTCTCTGACCATTTCTTCTACCCAAAACCAAATCACAACACATGGACTCCAGTAAGTTTCCTAGATTTGTATCTACAAACGCCTTTGAATTAAACATTACACTTGAGAGCTGGGAAGGTGAAACGCAGAGATTCCACTCCGCATAAATTATAATTTTATTTTATTTTATTTTTCCTTATGCTCATGTGGAAAATTATTGCCAAGTGGAAGCTCATATGGTGATGAAGTGTCAAGTTCCCTCAAATTGTAACTAAAATTGATAACAGAAGGATTAATTTGACATTGTCTCAAAGTAAAAAGGTTCTACATATGAGTAATACCTATAATATAGTTTGCAAATTTGAAAAGAAAAATACTTTATTAATTATGGGGGCAAATTCAATAAAACTATGCGCATATATATATATATATATATATATATATATATATATAATAAGGGAAATTTCAAATTTATTTATTTAATTTGGGGGTGGTGGGCATGGCCCTTGCTGGTCCCCCCGCCTCACCTTTGGTTGCTGCTGATGATTTTCTTTGTATTTTTCTTAGTCTTTTAACTCATCTTTTTTAGTGGATTAAATGTTTTCATATTTCCATATATGTTTTTAAATTTATAATTTCGCTTTGAAACAGAAGAAACCAAAGGTGATGGGGAAAAAGAAAAGAGTTTCGTGGTTCAAATGCTTTAGGCTAAAAAACAAAGACCATATTTGTGGTGGTCGTACTGACTTCTTAATGTCCTTCGCATCGTCGTCCTAATACATTGTTGTGTATCCTTCACTAACATTATGTCTGAAAGTTGTGCGTAAATAAATATATCTAATAGTTATACATTTAATTATACTGAATTTAATTACTAAATTAATGAAAATTAATTGCTTTAGAAAATTGTATATACAAGCAGGCATGACCTATATATTTCCATTGTATGGAGAAACTTGATTTTATAACGATTCGTTTTGCAAATTGAATGAGCCTTTAGTAATAGCATAAATAGCTCAAACTAACATAAAATTTATATGTAGATTTAAATTAATAATTATAAAAATAGCGAGAAAGTGATTAATTTCCATAATATTGTTATATAGTTCTTTAATTTCTTTTTTTTCTAAAACACAATTTACGCAAGATATTGGAGAAGGTTTTCGGTATCAAAACAAAATTATAATTAGGGTTTAATACACTTTAATATCCCTTAGTTTGGTTAGATTTCAATTAGGGATTAGTTTGGTTAGATTTCGATTAGGGATAGCGGCCTCTTAATTTTTTTTTTTTAATTAATGCTTTTAGTTTCCGTTCTGTTTTAATTAGAGTCCTCTACTGAACAATTTTCAAAATTTTCAAAATTTTTTTTATTATAAAACACAAATGCATAGTCCAAAATATTGTGCATGCGAGGCACATGACCTAAAGCTTTGGGAAAACTTGATCAGCACACTTTAAATTCTTTGGAAAACAACATTTAAATATGTTGTTTTTTTTTGTCTAATTTGGATTATACAACTGTATATTCTGTCAAATTTTTGGGAAAGTTTGACCTGAAGAGTCCAAATTTTTTAGCAAACAGTTACGTTTTAAGTTAATTTTTTGGAGAAATTTTGAAAAAGTTTGGAATTTTTGGAGAGAGGGCCATAATTGAAAATTAAAATTAAAAGAAAAAAAAATTAGAAGAACCTAACTAAATCTGGCCAGAGCTACTAGAGTGTATTAAGAGGTTAAAATAAATAAATAAATAAAATAAAAAAAAGAAAAAAAAAAAAAAAGGTGATTTAATTACACATCTGTTGATGAATACTTAAAAGTGTATATTTATTATAGTTTAAATCATCATTATACACTTAAAAGTATCATTAATTCCTTTAATTTATGCAATTTTCTTAAATTTAAGTTTAAAAGTAAAAATAAATTGAAATATGTGTTTTGATACAGGGTTAATAAAATGGATGTATCTCTCAATCTAGAAGGCCAATTAAGATGATTCTTAATGCAATGGAAAGATAACTTAATACACCACAACATTGTAGTTATCAACAAAGTCCAGTTCAGAAGTTTAGTGGGCGTATTTAGGGCTAAAGCAACTATTGCATTGGAGACCAGCCCAATAAGGTTTAGTATTGGGGCCTTATCTCATAAAATACTGGCCCAAATAATGTACTTCTTGATGCTCCGAACAGCTAAGACGTGCAGCTATAAGTTGTATGTTTTGACCAATGGAAGATTCTACCGAATACGGTGCAATATGGACAGTACAAGTGGGAAGACAAGCATGACATATATTTTCAAAGTTTACATAACCATGTGTCTATTTTCATACAAGTCTTTTGGCATTTTGTATCCTTAATGATCTATAAATAGCAGCATTGAATACTCATTTAGGCATTCTGAATTAAGAGATCGATCATACTCTTTGTATTGTTGTTTCTCTCATTTGTAATCTTCTTTGTTCTTAGTAGAAATCATGTTTATTTTCTTCTTTCTTCCTTTCTTCTTTATTTCTTTCTTCTTTCTTATGAGTAACTAATCCTCATTTTCCTTGGGTGAAAGAGTGAAGCTCTTGGTTATGAAATAAGATTAAATTAATCTATTTCTTGAGTTTTAATGTCTATATTATGAAATTGTTATTATATGTTTTGTATTTGTTTTCAATTAACTTAGAAACCTCCTTGTAAAATGGGGATCTTGATTCATTGTTGACAAGATATTGGCACAATGAATGCTTGAACCCATTTACATGTGTTGATGTTATTTGTTAATTAGAAGTAAATATAATACAAAGCATATATAACTACAAATGAATTTTAAATGTTATATTTTTCAATTGGAACCTCCGTTGTGTGTGGATTCTAATTGAGTTATAAAAAAAATTAATCTTGTTCTTGTTTTATATACCAAGAGTGGATCCCCTAACCTTAGCAAATCCCTTCCATTTAAGAACAACTTTTATTAGTTTAATCTTTGTTACTAAATCATATTGTTTTATCTCTAATAATTTGTCTTCATTAGCTCCTTGTGGATCGACTTCGGATTCCCGAGAATTTATTACTTGAGACAACCTACACTTGAGTTTGCAATCTTTTTGTTGTAGCAAGTTTTTGGCGCCGTTGCTGGGGATCTTGTTTGAAGATCAAATTGATTGAGGTTTTTTTCTTTCTTTGAATAAACTTCACAAATCTGGTATACTCTTTCCCTTTTACTCAATTTATTTTATGTATTTAATGGCTGGTTTTCTCATACCACCTACTTGTTGAATATTTTTTTATATTATGGAAGGCTAAGCCTTCTACCCGTTGTTTATTTTCTTTACCCTTTGGGAAGGCTGAGCCTCCACACTCTTGTTTGTGTTAAATTTTTATATCTTGGAAGGCTGAGCCTCCTCTCCGTTGTTTATTTATTTACTTTTATTTTCTTATTTATGCTTAATTGGTATCGTGATGAAAATTCTGATCACTTAGTTAAAACTAATTTCGATACTTTGCATATTGATTTGTTTGAATCATTTCCACACAACACACATTTGACCTAATGAGTGAAAGTGAAAGTATACATGATGAACATAAAATCAACCGATTCTGAACCATGCGTGAATATTTGCAACCACCTAGAAATTATAGTCCATCATGTTTTATCTTTCCACTTAATGCTAATAATTTTAAATTTAAACCGGGTATGATTTCATTACTTCCTAATTTTCATGGCTTAGAATCTGAAAGTCCGTATTTGCATCTTAAAGAATTTGAGGAAGTGTGTGCCACATTTAATGATCAAAATTGCATCGAAGAAATTGTTAAACTTAAATTGTTTCCTTTTTCTTTAAAAGATAAATAAAAAACTTGGCTTAACTCTTTGAAATCAAGGTCAATTGGTACATGGCAAGAAATGCAAAGTGAGTTTTTAAAGAAATTTTTTCCAACACATAAAATCAATGCTTTCAAAAGACAAATCCAAAATTTTTCTCAAAACTCAAATGAAACATATTTTCAAAGTTGGGAACGTTTTAAAGATTTATTAAATTCTTGTCCACATCATAGTTTTGAAAAATGGCTCACTATAAGTTTCTTTTATGAAGGTTTAACACCTGAAATGAAACAATTTTTGAAAACAATGTGGAATGGTGAATTTCTTGATAAAGAACCTAATGATGCTTTAGAGTATTTAGACCAATTGGCTGAAAATTCTCAATCTTGGCATGGTACTAATTTTTCTGAAAATTCAATTAGATCTAATCTTGCAAATGCTAATAAAGGAAATATCACTTTAGTCAAAAGAAGATTTAAATGGTAGGTTTGCTAGTTTAGCTAGAAAAATTAAAGCCATGGAATTAAGAAAAATAAAAGAAATTAAATCTGTGCAAAAAGAAGAAATTTGTGATGATTTAGGGCACTCAACAAATGAATGTTTAAAAATTTCTATTTTTAAAGATTGTACATGAACAAGTAAATGCTATGAACAATTTTAAAAAGTCATTTACATCTTCTTTTTCAGATTCATACAATCCAGGATGGAGAAATCACCCAAATTTCATTGGAGGAATGGTAATAGTGCAACACTATGCTTCCGAGGTACATTAAATTTTCCTCCTTATGCATCATCGCATTCAAGGAATTTGGAAGAGATAATGCAAGCCTTTATTGAGGCCAAACAAACATCAACAATCAAACTTCACAAGTATCAATGAGATCAGCACATTTTCGCTTTAGCGCAAGTTTGCATACTCAAGAGAAATGTAAGTTTCCTGCTCAACCTCAACCTAATCCTACTAATCAATATCATGTTTCCACTTGGTGAGAGCCAACCTAAATATGTTTATCACAACTCTTGAGTGTGAAAAGTCATAGACAAAACCATTCATTCCAAAGATCACACGCAGGTGCACCCCAGAACCAAAGGCAATGGTAAGGATAGGGTAAGCATGATAAACTTGAACCGTTGCTTGGGATAAAAGCTATTTTTCGACCTTTCCTCAAAGATTAGAGTCAATTAAAAATATAAATAAAAATTCTAAAATCTTTGAAGTTTTGAAGCAAGTAAAGGTTAATATTTCTTTGTTGGATGCATAAAACAAATTTCATCTTATGCCAAATTTTTGAAAGATTTGTGTCGAAAAGGAAGTTAAGTACAAAAGAAAGCATTTTTAACTGAAAATGTGAGTTCCATCATCCAACAAAACACCCCACCTAAGTATAAAGATCCTGGTTGTCCAACAATTACATGTGTAATCGGAAATACTAAGGTGGAGCGTGTTTTACGATCTTAGTGCAGTGTTAATCTTTTACCTTTTTACGTTTATGGCGGTTAGGATTGAGAGAATTAAAACCTACAAAGCAACACTTCAACTTGCGATCGTTCGGTGAAAATTCAAGAGGAATTGTTGAGCATGTTCTTATTCAAATTGATAAATTCTACTATCCCGTGGATTTTATAATTTTGGATACACATTGATTTTAAATTCCAAAGTTCAAATACATCATTTTAGACGCCCATTTCTTCTACTTCAAATGCTATAATCAATTATAGGAATGGAATTTTAAAACTTTCTTTTGGTAATATGACTTTGGAAATGAATATGTTTAATATTTGCAAACAACCTGAGATAATAGTGATATGCATGAAGTGGATTTTATTGATGAAGTTGTATGGACAATTTATCTCTACTCTACCATCCGATCCTTGAAGCATGTTTAATTATGTCTAATGAGTTTGCATCCAATACCAATCCCGAAATTTCACATATGGTTTCTTTGTTGAATGTATTTCGGAACCAAAAGTAAGTGGTGGCAAGATTTGAAGAGCGCCCGCATCCAACGTCTCCCTACCTTCAAATGTACAACCACCAAACGACTTGAAACCATTGCCATATGATCCGAAATACTCTTAGGTGAAAATGAAACCTTTCGGTAATAATTTCTTCCAAACTTGACACGAAGGTAAGTTGATACAAACTTTGAAAATCCATAAAATGTATTAGGATGGACAATACTGATTTAAAGGGAATTAATCCTCTCATTTGCACACACAAAATTTATTTAGAGGAAAATGCTAAACCTTTAGAAATACAAAAGGCTTAACCCTAATATGAAAGAGGTAGGAGAAATGAAGTCATTAAAGTTTTAGATAATGGAATCATTTATCTATTTTTGATAGTAAATGGGTAAGTCCTACACAAGTTGTACTAAGAAATCTGGAGTCATTGTCAAAATGAAAATAATGAGTTAATTCCAACTAGAACTGTTATTCGTTGGCGTATGTGCATTGACTATAGAAAACTTAACTCAATGACTAGGAAAGATCATTTCCCTTTACCTTTAATGGATCAAATCTTAAAGATGAACGCGATGATGCATAAGGAGGAAAATTTAATGTACCTTGAACGCGATGATGCATAAGGAGGAAAATTTAATGTACCTTGAGAAGGCATAGTGTTGGCACTATTACCATTCTTCCAACTGAAATTTGGGTGATTTCTCTATTCTGGATTGTATGAATCTAAAAAAGAAGATGTAAATGGCTTTTTAAAATTATTCATAGCATTAATTGTTCATGTACAACTTCTTTAAAAACAGAAATTTTTGGACATTCATTTGTTGAGTGCCCTAAATCACCACAAATACCACAAATTTCTTCTTTTTGCACATATTTAATTTCTTTTATTTTTTCTAATTTCATGGCTTCAATCTTTCTAGCTAAACTAGCAAACTTAGCATTTAAATCTTTTTCTTAACTAAGGTGATATTTCCTTTATTAGTATTTGCAAGATTAGATCTAATTGAATTTTTAGAAAAATTAGTACCATGCCAAGATTGAGAATTTTCAGCCAATTGGTCTAAATACTCTAAAGCATCATTAGGTTCTTTATCAAGAAATTCATCATTCCACATTGTTTCCAAAAATTGTTTCATTTCAGGTGTTAAACCTTCATAAAAGAAACTTATAGTGAGCCATTTTTCAAAACCATGATGTGGACAAGAATTTAATAAATCTTTAAAACGTTCCCAACTTTGAAAATATGCTTCATTTGAGTTTTAGAAAAATTTTGGATTTGTCTTTTGAAAGCATTGGTTTTATGTGTTGGAAAAAATTTCTTTAAAAACTCACTTTGCATTTCTTGCCATGTACCAATTAACCTTGATTTCAAAGAGTTAAGCCAAGTTTTTTATTTATCTTTTAAAGAAAAAGGAAACAATTTAAGTTTAACAATTTCTTTGATGCAATTTTGATCATTAAATGTGGCACACACTTCCTCAAATTCTTTAAGATGCAAATACGGACTTTCAGATTTAAAGCCATGAAAATTAGGAAGTAATGAAATCTTACCCGGTTTAAATTTAAAGTTATTAGCATTAAGTGGAAAGATAAAACATGATGGACTAGAATTTCTAGGTGGTTGCAAATATTCACGCATGGTTTGCAACGGTTGATTTTCATGTTCATCATATATACTTTCACTTTCAGCCATTGTGTCAAATGTATGTTGTGATTGTGGAAATGATTCAAACAAATCAATATGCAAAGTACCGAAAGATTGCAAACCCAAGTAGGTTGTCTCAAGTAATAAATTATCGGGAGTCCGAAGTCAATCCATAAGGAACTAATAAAGACAAATTATTAGAGATAAAACAATATGATTTAGTAACAAAGATTAAACTAATACAAGTTGTTCTTAAATGGAAGGGATTTGCTAAGGTTAGGGGATCCACTCTTGGTATATAAAGCAAGAATAAGATTAATTTTTTTATAACTCAATTAGAATTCACGCACAACGGAGGTTCCAATTGGAAAATATAACATTTAAAATTCATTTGTAGTTATATATGCTTTGTATTATATTTACTTCTAATTAACAAATAACATCAACACATGTAAATGGGTTCAAGTATTCATTGTGTCAATATCTTGTCAACAATGAATCAAGATCCCCATTTTATAAGGAGGTCTCTAAGTTAATTGAAAACAAATATAAAACATATAATAAAAATTTCATAATATAGACATTAAAACTCAAGAAAGAGATTAATCTAATCTTATTTCATAACCAAGAGTTTCACCCTTCACCCAAGCAAAATGAGGATTAGTTACATAAGAAAGAAGAAAGAAATAAAGAAGAAAGAAAGAAAGAAAATAAACATGATTTCTACTAAGAACAAAAGAAGATTACAACAAGAGAAACAACAATACAAAGAGTATGATCTGATCTCTCAATTCAGAATGCCTAAATGAGTATTAAATGTTGCTATTTATAGATCATTAAGGATACAAAATGCCAAAAGACTTGTATGAAAATAGACATATGGTTAGGTAAACTTTAAAATATATGTCATGCTTCTCTTCCCACTTACACCGTCCATATCTCACCAAATTCGGTAGAATCTTCCATTGGTCAAAACATACAACTTGTAGCTGCACGTCTTAGTTATCCAGAGCATTAAGAAGTACATTATTTGGGCCAGTATTTTGTGAGATACGGCCCCAATACTGAACCTTGTTGGGCTGGTCTTCGAATGCAGAATAGTTGTGCTTTAGCCCTAAATACGACCCACTAAACTTCTGAACTGGACTTTGTTGATAACTACAATGTTGTGGTGCATTAAGTTATCTTTCCATTACATTAAGTATCATCTTAATTGGCCTTCTAGATTGAG
Organism: Rhamnella rubrinervis; assembly: GCA_007844105.2. Classification (NCBI taxonomy): domain Eukaryota; kingdom Viridiplantae; phylum Streptophyta; class Magnoliopsida; order Rosales; family Rhamnaceae; genus Rhamnella; species Rhamnella rubrinervis. The sequence continues at coordinate 7,528,584 of CM017577.2, forward strand.
AGATATATCCATTTTATTAATCCTGTATCAAAACATATATTTCAATTTATTTTTACTTTTAAACTTAAATTTAAGAAAATTGCATAAATTAGAGGAATTAATGATACTTTTAAATGTATAATGATGATTTAAACTATAATAAATATACACTTTTAAGTGTTCATCACAACCTCCAACCAGCTTATTACTAGTCTCTAGTAAAACAAGCGTCACTGATAAGTAAAGTTCACAAAGTTAATCACCATTTTCTTTCTTTGATCAATTCAAATAAACAAACTCTCACTTATCTATTTATTTTTAAGATTTTGTTAAACTTTCTTTTGATGCTCATTTTCACATATATATGGAGCTAGTTATGAAAAAAAGTAAAAATCAATGTCAATGCTTTGTTAAGGTTACTTTCTTAGGCAGGGGTCATTTATTTATTCATCAATATTTTTTTTCTTTTTTTTTAAATAAAAAAAATAAAATAACATATATCTTTAACCCATGTAACGAGTTTTGGGCTAATGTCTCCCAAATCAGTTGATCTTAGGGCATTAGGTGTTAATACACCCCTACGAGCTTAATACTTGGGTTGCAGTTATTTTTGTAGACAAGTGCAATGTTTGATTCCCTTAAACTTTATCCTTAACCTTTTTATCGAAGTTTAAACCAATAACTCTCAAACCAGTTAGTCATAGGGTATTAGGTGTTAAGACACCCCTATGGGTTTAATTGCTCAGGATAAGGAGGTTACAAAATCAAACTTTATCCACGATTTTTTTGTTTTTTTTTTGTTTTTTTTTTGTGATTATAATTAAACTACCCATTTCCTTGATCATTCTCTTTTAGCAAAGTAAAGAAACAAAATTATTATAACATTTCATTTTTTGCAACCCACAATAATATGTATGAGTGTGTGTTAAAGAAAGCTTATCAATAAGTACTAAAAATAGCTAGATAAATAAAGATATAAGAGTTTATAGACTTGAATTTTTCAAAGAGAATTAAATGATAAAACTTTGTTACTTCTACAAATCAAGATAAAATAATAACCTCCCTCCTTAGATGCGTCTCAAGAGTAAAATTACTCCTTACTCGATCATACTTATTTGATTTTAGTTACAGCAAATTAGTTAGTTATCTAATTTTTTTTATTTTTTTTTAAGAAACTCTCACCCCCAACCAGATTTCAACATTGTCCTCAATGGTTAAATATAACTAGAAAAAAAAAGGGTAAGAAGAAGTTACCTGATGCAACATTTATTGAAAAAGAGAACCCTAATAAACATTGAAGTGAAAATAAAATGCTGTAAGTAAAACCAAAGGATAAGGAAGTTATAAACCGAGTGTCGATCAAACTCCGCTACTACCTTGTTCACCAATCTAACCGGCCATTCTTGGATTAGGTGCATGTACGAAAAGTTGTAGTTTATCAATTAACTTATCAACAGTTAAGGCACAAACAAGGAGTTGTCGTGCCGAATGAGAGATAAAATTTTGTTCCACAGTATGATTAAGAAAAGATAACAAACCATCAAAAAAATTATTAACATTCAACAAACCTATGAGTTTATGATGGATGTTCAGTTGGGACCAAGAGAGCATTTGAAAAATTTCTTCCAAAGTACCATAGCCACCAGGTAAAGCAATGAATGCATCAGATTTTTCAAGTATTTTAGATATTCTTTCATGCATGGTTAAGATTTGTATTTCGGTTCCAACTGTCATCCCGGTGATATTAGTTGCAATTAAGGCTCTAGGAATGATACTTAAGACCTTGCTTCCTCCTACATGTGCAGCTAATGATACAGTCCCCATTAAACCAAGACTACCTCCCCCAAATACTAAATGAATATTTTTCTTAGCGAGTACTCGACCGAGGGTGTGTGCTGCTTTTAGAAACTCTCTATCTTTCCCAGGACTTGATCCACAAAATACACAAATATGTGTGAATCGATAAACAAAAACTCTCTCCATCTCAACCTTTCAATGACTAAGACTTGGATGCTAATGAAGAAAATGATGTGTTTAAATAGGGCAAAGAGACCATGCAATAATGGAAAATGCAATGATGATACCTATATAGGTAGATCAGCTGTGTGCAGACAATGTTGACATTAAAAAAAAAACTTTTTTTTATTACAAAATAATGACATGTATGTATTTGTTATTTTGGCTCACATCTTCCTCTGGTTTTACGTCCAATAACGACTTAAACGCCTTCTATGAGTCGAGGATATACTTCCCATCCAATTTTCTTATAAATTGGCAAACAGAGTCGTTTAAAGTCAAATTCCCAAGACTATGACGGTGTTGTTCATCCTTAAAAAGATGCCACAAATTAAGAAGTTCACGATGTATAACTCCATAAGGATGCGTCTCAAGAGTCAATAAGATATCATCTAATGACTCCTTACTCAGCCCATCCTTAATAAAGTTTATTTTATCTTCTCAATTAATGGAAACCATTCCTAAAGAACGACATCGCTTGTTGCAAGTCCAGCGGACATATTTGTGACAAACTTGCATTCTTTTTGCTCTTCTCCTTTTAGAATATGAACTCTTACCCATCCCAGGCATGTATGAAGCAAACGAATCAAGATTCACCCTAATCGGACCTTTGCTTCAATTATCCAAGATATGTCTCCGGCATGCCTTTATCCATTAACAATCGCAATCTTGCACACCTGGCTTTATAAATTTTTATTAGAGCATTGTGAAGAAGGAAAGGAAAATATTTTCTCAAATTTGTAAGAGTGACATCCATTGTAAGGAGAAAAGGGATCAATTATTATGGCCGAAAATAAGCCGATTTGAAAATCACGCGAATTTATCCGTCAACTTAACCAGGAAGAATTTAAAAGGAAAGTTAAAAGGAATACAAATATTTACATTGATTGACTATTATTTTCATATAGGGTCGAAAGTGGAATTAATTCTTTGTCAAAAACATGATTATCTAAAAATGGTTTGAGTCTTTGTCCGTTTACCTTAAAAACAGTACCATTTTTAGGGTTCTCTATGTCGATGGCCCCATAAACATACACATATTTAACAATGAATGGACCAACATATTTAACATTTGTATTCCTTGATCTTAATTTTTCAGGAAATATGTGAAGCCGAGAGTTATAAAGCAGAACCTTTTGACCAACATCAAATGTTTTTCTTAAAATTCTTTTATCATGAAAAGCTTTGGTTCTAGCTTTTTGAATTTTCGAATTCTCATATGCATCATTTCTCAATTCTTCAAGTTCACTTAATTATAACTTTTGTAAATTGCAAGCATCATCAAGGTTAGAATAATATTGTTTGGTCGTATAAATAGCGGTGAAAGTAATATAAGAAATATTGAAAAAGAATCTTCCTTATTATTATTATTATTTTTAAATTTTTGATGATTATAAAATCTTCCTTGTTTGTTTATAGAGAATATGAGTTATTTTTTCTCTAATTTTTCTCTGACATTTTTGTTTTTTTTTTCTTGAACAAGTAAAATTGATTTAGTAATATGCTTTTTATATTTATACTTTTGTTATTGTGGGTTGGAGTTATGGCTTTCTCCAGTATGGTTTAGAAAAATTGTTGTAAACATGATAACGAAAATGTTTAATTTTCATCCTCCATACCTTTGGCATTGATATGGAAAAAGGGAAAGAAAAAAAATGCTACGTTTTGATAAATTAGCAAAGTTCTGCCGATCGACTATAGATTACTATTAGGCCTAATACACAAGTCCAGACATTTTTTTTATAGGAAAATTACTACAAAACACTATCTAATTTAACATTCTTTTTGAATTATCTTTGTATTTTGAGAAATTAAAAGAGTTTTTTTTTTTGGTAATAAGAAATTAAAAGAGTTAATAAACGATAATTGACAGTTTGACTGACGGAAGAGTAGTTACTCTACATCAGATTATTTTTCTTGGGATTCTGTTGATGAGGTTCTAAATATTAGGAGGAAGTTTGATCAAATGAACTGGTTTTTGTGTTGGATTAGTAGGAAGTTTAACTGTGTAGCGGATAAGGTTGCAAAGTATACTTTGAACCATAATGTATCTGTCGTTGATTTTGATGATAATACTGTCATCCGTAGAACTGTATTGACCTCCAATTTCAGACAGAAGTGTTGGCTGGAGGTTTCTTTTTGTAATGCTCCTTTTGGAGTTCTTTTTGGACTTAATGCTATTATATTAAAAAAAAAAAAAATTGAAAAGAGAGGAGCCTTGTTATGATTTCACAAAATATGAAGACATTTTTGAACAATTGTCACAAAGGGTGTTATTGTAATTTTACTTTTTTTTTATTTTTTAAAATTCTTTTTTAAAAAACAACTACAGTTGAGTGCTAATTCCAATAAAGACATAATAGTATACTTGGTAAATATTATCGCATCTTATTTTAAAAAATAATAATAGCAATAAGTTATGAGATTGGCACTTTTGTTAATTTTTTTTTAAAAAAAAATAATAAGTCAAAAATTTGTTCTGATAGTTCTAGTAAAAATTAATTTACAATATATTGCTGATAAAAGACCCAAATAAATTGATAATATTTATAGTACAACTCCACCAAACTAAGAGTTAATAAAAATTTATTAGTGAATAGTCCTATGAATTAAAACCATGTCTACTAACAGTTCATTTAAACAACAAAGATTTATTAGTGAATAGTCCTATAAATTAAAACCATGTTTAGTAATAGTTCATTTAAATTGTAACTCAACCATGTCTACTAATAGTTCGTCTAAATTGTAACTCAACAAAGTTCAAGAGTTACTAAATTTATTAGTAACATAAAATTATTTGATTTATAACTCAATTATTAGGTTTCTAATCATTTAAATTGTAGCTCAACAAAGTCCAAGAGTTACTAACTTTTATTACTGACATCAAATTATTTTAACAATTATTTGGTTTATAACTCAATTAAACTCGGAATTACCAAACAATTATTTTTAAAAAATGCAGAGTTAATTAAACAATGTTTGCACATGAATGAGATTTTAGATACTAATTTACTCTCTTTGCTAGTATCTTAGAGAAAAAAGATCAATTTCTTAATTCAAAATTTTGAGCTATATTTGACTTAATTCCGCTAATAATATGTAGGCAACTTAGACATGTACGAGCTGCAGTTCAAATCTCAAAGAAATTCATTTAAGATATTACCAATTCCAAAGCAAATCATTCAAATTAAAATTTTCAATTTCAAATTTCATTTAAATCAAGAATTACAGGTGGTTTGATCTCTTCAACGGGGTATGTAGGCAACTTATAGATTCAATTTGACCTCAGCTGCAAAATTCTTCATAAATTATTTTTACCCTAAATCTAACTGGAATCAAAGGGTTCTCTTCTATCAAAGGATGTAATTAAGGGTTATATAGACTAATATAAGTCGTACTAATTTTTACCAAGTACTCTTATGCTTCTTTTAAGAGGCATTTTAAGAGAGGTGAAACATGTTTCGTTGTTTTGTCATGTTAAAATTTTCAAAACAAAATTATTAATAATTTTAATAAAGATGAAGGATGTGAATGCTTCCATTCCATGTCCTGCAAAAATGATTAACGATGCTTGTGGTGTCTTTGAAGGGCAAAGATAAGAGGTTGTCTACCTCTGTTCCTTATTCTAAGAAAGATATTTTTATATAGTAGTTGAAGACCTAAGTCTTACATAGATTGAACCATAAAGCTATATTTTTTTTAGTTCTTGAAGATGTCTAAGGGGTTTTTGCACTAATATTTCTGAATTATATATAAAGTTGCAAATTAACTCTTAAATTATAAAATTGACACTATTATTTTTTAAATTTCAGAAACAATTGTTAATTGTACATACTGTAAAATACAACATATTTTTCTTTTAAATATAATATTTTTTTAACTATTCATGAATATCTTTTTCATGTTAATAATTTAAATTAGTTTATATTTTTTCTATTGTCACTTACCTCGGCTTTTATATAAAGAAAATTACATATGAAATAGCCAAAATATAATGCATTTATGAGAGTCGAAGATTATTTGCAATATTGATAATAATTTCATAATTTCAAGAGTAATTCATAATTTTGTGCATATTTCATGAGTATTGGTGCCAAAACTCTAGCCCAAAAGCTAGTTTAAAAGATAACTCTATTCACTTGGATTATATCCTCAAGTCATAAGTAAACTAGCATTTGAATTAGAATATGAAGTATTCCAATTCTCTGTTATGGTATTGGCACTTCGATAAATCTTGAGCCACACCTTTCTTAGCCATTTTCTATCCATTTTCTCGGATTGTCATCCACACACACAAACTGTGTTTGGTAATATGTCGTAAAGAACAGCAAGAATTAGGTAATAATTAAGTAGTTCCGCAACCATATTCAAATGATGTTTATCAAAATAAACATCACAAACATTATTAAATGCCATATTCCCGATACCTCAGTTTCAGATGGGCATTACAGAAAGCTCACTCTGAGGAAAGTATATTTAGAAAATAAAAAAATAAAAAAAAAAAACAAAAAATGAAAGCTACAAAAAGAACAAATTTGAAAGGAAAGGCATGTAGGTTCTTAGACGCCTGGAGGCTTGTAGGCAATGAAACTGATGCATTGGACTTGGCGCCTGTTGTCGAATCCAATGATACGAATGTAAGAATTTGGGTAAGCCTTCTTGGCCTCCTGAAGCTCCTTCATCACTTGTGCTGAGTCTGTGCATCCAAACATGGGAAGCTTCCACATTGTCCAGTAGCGTCCATCGTAGTACCCTGGAGACCTGTGGTGCTCACGGTACACGAATCCATGCTATATACACCCAACCCATATTCAAAGTATTTTTTTTAAAAAAAAAAGGAAAAGAAAAGAAAAGAAAAGAAAGAAAGAGACAATTATGTCAGTTTTCAATAACTATGAACAATTTCCAATTTCTATGTCAATGTGATTCCTTTAATTAACAATAGCTAATAGAAAATCTAATAAAGAAAAAGATTAATTTGACACTATGTCCTTGTTTACGTATGGCATTAATTAGTTTAGAAAAGTTTATAAGCCAAATTAAGATACAATCTGTATGGTCTTAAAACTATTTGCTCTTCTACTCATTGTCCCAACAGATAGAGATTGGATTTCTAAAACCTACATAATATTCCTTCAAAAAAAAACACATAATATATTATGGAAATACATTTTTTTTCTTCTTACAGCATCTTATTTTTCTAATCATATTTTGTAAGCAGTTTAATGTTTAAACATTCTTTAAGTATCAAAAAGAACAAAATGTATTTTGCATGGTAAAATTTATTAGCGAAGTGACTGTTTAGTGGTGGTCGTCAAATATAAAATCAAAAGAATTTTTTGTTTTTATAAGAAAAATCAAAAGAATTTGAATTGAAAATGTTCAATAATGACCATATAGAAGATTAAAACAATAAAAGATGAGGCTCTAGAAATTAAGTTATAATTGATATACACATACATTATAATCAGTTGTTTAATTAATTAGGTAATAAATTATTAAACAGTCTTGAAAATGTCTATTTCATTAATTGGTTACTAAATGCAAGAAAAGCCTAAATTATTTCCCATTTTCCATGCCATTGTCTAATTAGATTCTTAGGCAGATATAAACAGAGAAACAAAAATAAAGAAATAAATAAAAATTAAAAAGAGAAAGGTAATATATAAAACCTCCAATTCAAATTCCAAGCAAGGAATCCATCCCTTCCTGAGAAGGTAATCTACTTCCTTGGCCAATTGGGGTTCGCTTAGTGGCGGAAGGTAAGACAGAGTCTCGAACTTCTTCCTACCAAGTGGAGGCCACACCTACACTCACCAACACATACATATATATACATAAACCAGAAATGATCTACTAACCAACGTTGCTTCGTTTATTTTAAGTCTGTTTAGTATAAGCTTAACAACATTAAAAAAAGGGCTACATCTTATAAGCGTTTTCTTGGAAGTAGGTGAGTGTTAAAAGTAGTTATGTAGTATTACCTGCATGCACTGCACTCTTCCACCATTGCTTGCAAGGGAGGTAATGTCATTGTTGCTCTTGCGGGTGACTGGGAAGGCAGAGGCGGATTTGAGGCCGGTGAAGGGTGCAACCAAGGTGGCTTGAGCCGGGGTGGCACGGTTCACAGAGGCAACAGCCGATGAAGACATCACGGAGGAAGCCATCCTTCTCTTCTCTCTTCTACTTCCTTAAGCTTTGCAAGCACTCAATCTGTGATCAGTTTAAGAGGCTTTTGCCTTCTATTTTATAGTACTGAATCGCACTGCTACTGATATAAGCGTCGAAGCTCCAATCTAATGGTCTTGATTTCATGTAGCAAAGTGTTAGACATGTCTTGGCCATTGGATCTTGTTGGAGGTGACAATGCTCGTTGATGGCCACATAATGGCAAATGTTTGGAGCTTATAGTCTTATCGTCATGCACTCCACTGGTTGTGCCACGTGGCAAACCCTCATTATCCTTTATCTTATCTCTAAGGGAGGAACTATGGACTTGAAATTTTTTCAAGGCTGTAACGTCTATTATTTTTGTAAATGTCATTTTCATGATCCATGATTTTTTTTTTTATGGTAAAATACACATTTTTTACTTGGCAGGAAGTACCTAGTCTTTTGAGCAAGTGCCTTTGGTTGCTGCAATGGAATAGAAGAACTAGCCAATTGAATGATTTTGAAAGGTTCAGTATTAAAGTAAGGGCCAGTCTTGTATACCATACAGGATTATCTTTCAGCCGTTAGATTTAAAGCACTTTTTACCGCTTACCTGTTGAAAGCGTTTTAAATTTACTGTGCTCCGGTAATACTGAGCAGTCAATACTGCCACCAATAATGAATTAAATGTCAATTAGACAAGAGCCACATTGAAATTATTACCTGGCCTTCTTCTCCGTCAAAACGCATCCCACAACAAGTTCATATCTTTCCAAAAGTTGCAACTTTTTCTTCACTATTTTGGTAACCAAATTTGGATTCGGGTGTAGGAGAGCTTTCATGGTGACAATGAAAATCACAATCGGCAATATTCACGGCCACGGGATCACAGCATTTTAAAGAGTTGTAAACTTTCTTAAATCTGCAAATGGGATCAACCCACATTAATCATACTGATACTGAATATATATAATCAATAGGAAAGCACTGTTTCATGGAAACCACCACGAACGAAACTGTTCTCTCCCTCTCTCTCCGAATTCAACCATGAAACATGATCTGGTAGGCAATAATCAAATCCAAAGTGCATGGTGGCGCTGTCACGTGCTTACCGAAAGTATCCAAGTGTTGTTGTTGGGCTACAAGTTGTAATGTAACAACTACTATAGTTTCTTAGTTACGAATCTACTAGAACAAAGCATTACATGTGGCTTTCGAATTATGGGCTTTTGTTCATGTTGAACAAAGCAATTTACTTGATCCTTAGTGAGCAGAAAAGTAGTGGATGAAGAATACAAGCTATTGAGTATGTTAAACTGGTCCGATCAATTTCCTTGGCTTGCGGATTTGATGCTAAAATGGATTTGGTTCACATGCTTACAACTCCTTTAATTTGACTTCTCTTGTAGGAATTAAAAAAAAAAAAAAAAACTTTTGATTTATGTATATATTGATGTCGCCCTCCCACAGGTGTCGTTCCTTGTCATAACTGGAAAGATTAGATTACAGTCAGAATCACTGTGACAAGCTATTAAAAACCTTACCTTTACATCAGATTAAGAAACCTAACAAATACTGGAAAGTTTTCTTTTTATTTTTCATTTATTTTATAGTTCAGCACATTAGTAATGCAAGAGAAGAAAAGCGTAAAACACTGCAAAACAGTATCAGAATTCGTTCATGCTTTAAGGTTTAAATTACGAGAGTCAAGAGAAGCAACTAATATCAGAAATTCTCCGTTAAAACCAAAAATTCTCATAATCAGATGATTTACCTCTGGCTTTCAATAATGAACTTCAAGAATAAATTCATGGAAGTGCTTTAACATCTCATATGCAGCCCATATGTTTTGTTCTCATATAACATGCTCCACATACCAAATTGTAAGTACACACCCAAACTTATTCATAATAGTCGGAAAGCAAAAAATATATCCCAATTGAACACGCATCTGCAATATTGAAGATCTACCAAATTCGAGCAATAGCTTCTTGGCCAGCCTGTAAAAATTGAGCGATCTCCTTGCGCATATGTTTCAGCTGTAAATCTCTCGTGTTTTGCAGCAATTTGATGCGTGAGATCCCCAAGTTCAAACTTATTTTGCTTCAAAACCCACCCACCAAAACCAAGCTCTTGACCAAATATTTCAGGTCCAACTAATAGAGAATTTCTAAAAGTTAAAAATTGAAAATTTGACTCAAATTTTCCAAACAGAGAGAGGTAAGGAAATAAAAGTTTTAGTAAAGATCATAAATTTACAATAGAAACAGTACACATTCTCCAAAAAATGGATTAACTTAGCCAAATTGTATTAATGGCCATATCTTGAAAAAAGACGAAGAGTCAGAGAAAGAGAAGAAGCTAAAAAGGCTTCTCTTGTTGGGTCACTCCAAATAATTCAATGACATTGAGCTAGTAATTATAAAATTAAAGTTAAATTTCAGAAATAATGGCGAAAACATTGATAAAATTTGAAAAGAAATAATAATAGTTTAAAATATTGTTATAGATAATTTTCCAAGTGAAAATTCATTCATCGTGAGAATTAAACTATCACTGGAGAATTCTATAAGTCAAAAATTATATGTTGAGGTCAGTAAGTGAGTTAGTTGGAAATTACTTATTGAATTGTCAGCAGATTCAACCGAGAATCACCTATACCTCATACTTAATATTTTGAACCAACATAACTATCATTCTTAAATCCTTCAAGAAGACATGTGTCTTTTATAGAAGATAAAAGAAACTAAATCCAATCATCTATAGCTTCACGTGACATGATCTACCAACACTCAACGATACTTCAAAAAAAAGGTAAAGGAGAGAGAGAAAAGACGATAAGAGAGAACTTTTTCCCTAATAGAATATAACTTTTGGGGAAAATATTCTCTTTGTTCTTCTTCTCCATACATCTTCCTTTTCTTCCTTTTCTCTTCTTGGAATATACTCCTAAGTCCTAACTTAGGTAACGGAGTGTCAACACCGGTGACCATTGGCATGACCTCCAACCCCCTTTTTTTTTCTTTATTTTTTGCATATTGAAAAAAAAAAAAGAAGCCAAAACCTCTATATCCAAGATTCAAACAAGCCCATTGTTTCAGAACAATAGGGCACGAAAAATTACTACAATAAATATTAATAGAAAATTTAAATTATAAGCTCGTGATTAATCAGTTTAATGATCTATTAGTATAAATTTTTGTAATTGTTTTTCAAACTAATTACATAAACAATTATTACAATTTAAATTGTGTCTAAATTTGATCACTAATTTTAATTATGTTTTTGATAATGTCAGACAACATAAGTACGTAATATAATATAATATAATATTCTTCTGTTATTTGTACATAGATAAATATTAATATATGATCTAACATCAGAGTATTGATAACCATTGGTATTAGAAATAAGTGCAAAATTTCACAGAAGGTAAAATTTCCATTTAAATGCATATATAGAAAAATGTATATATAATAGAAAGAGCGTTGCAAAAGAAATGATTAGAAATTGAAAAGTGAACATTTAATTAAATGCATATTTATCTCTCCAAGTAGATTAGACCGCTTGTACCGAGGGGATGGTTGGGTGGCTCAATGGTTGGCATCAGATGCCCACACCATAGGGTCGAGGATTCGAATCCTACTAACTTCATCATTTGTACTTTGGCAGGTACGAGATACAGATGTTGCCTCGAGACAAATTAGGGTTTTGCATATGAGCACGAGATATAGATGTTGCCTTTTGTGGGAACGAAATACAGATGTTGCCTTGAGACAAGATTAGGGTTTTACACATGGGCACGAGATACAGATGATATAGATTTTGCCTTTCTGATGAGACAATATTAAGGTTTTAGCCACTTTTTGATAAAACAATATTAGAGTTTTAACTAAAGAAAAATTTGGCATGAGATATAGATAGATACATATGGTGCACGACGTACTGATACATATGTTGCCTTGAGACAAGATTAGGGTTTTGCACATGGGCATGAGATATAGATGTTGCCACTCTAATAAAACAAGATAAAGGGTTTTAGCCAGAGAAAAATCTAGCATGAGATACATATAGCTACACATGGGGCACAAGATACGGATGTTGCCCTTTGATGAGACAAGATTAGGGTTTTAGCAAAAGAAAAATAAAGAGGTTTATCTAATTCTAAATTTGATTTTTCTATCTAATCTTGTGTTTTCTATACAGCATTTATGTTTTCTATATAGTATTTAGAGTGCCTACACATTGCTATATTATTCTGAGGATAGACTGGAAGATTTTATCTGAAAGTATAGATTTGTGTAATCACTGAATTAGAGGAGCAACTAAAAGATATGCACGTAAGTGTGGTATTTATATTGAAATACTTAATTTAGTAGCATATTTAACATAGCAATTTTTAGCTTCCACTGTAACAACTGCACTTTATTTCCGAATTTGTTGACTTCCGATCGCGTTTTCGGTTTGTTAGTCGTTTCATCTTTTTCACCAAAACAAGCAGTTTCTGAATTCTCTGGGTATTTTGTGAGGGCCGAGAAGTACCCAGTTGAGAATTAAAGACTTTTTCTACCTATTTTGTCCTTGGTTAAAGTTTGATCAAGTTTGGATACTATTCATTATTTTAAATAAATATCAATTTATCTTTACTTTATTATTTTAATATTTTAATTGTCGATTGACATATTTTACCTTATGTTAGCCAACCCTCTTGCCTTCATCTTCACTTCGTCTTACTTTCATTTACATTTTAGAGGGAGAAAGCTTAAAACTTAGAGATAGAAAGTGAGAGAAAAGTGAGAAATTCAAAGAATTTTCAAGAGATATTTTAGGGTTAAGGGCCAGCCATCAAGGGGACCTCATTGACATTATTTTTGGTGGTTTTCAAGAGAGGAGATGATTTGCTTGCTTGAAAGAAAGGTAGCAACTATTCACCTTGAATTTTAATGTAAATGGATGTTTTTACTTGATTAATTGATGGAATCTTACTTTGTATTGATGGTTTGATGATTATACATGCTTAATTTGATATGTATTGAGCTTATTGACAAAACCCCTAATTGATGAGGGTCTAGGGTTTTATGGAATTGATGTTTAAAGTGTGACTTTGATGAATTAAGCTTGATTTTGATGGATTTAATCATGTTTAATTGAAAATGATGGTGGATTGATGCATAAAACCTTGTTAATTTAATGCATTGGTGAGAAATTGGATGAATTTGGACATGTAAAGGGGCCGGTTATGAGAGAGATCTATTTGTTAAATTTTTTATTGTGAAGGACATTTTGATCTTTTCACATTCTAAGGGTATTTTGGATATTTTGAAATTGTCAAGGGTGTTTTGGTAATTTTGTATGTAAGGACACAAATGGAATTTTTAAAAAATATTTAAATGTATTTTTGTTTTTTTCTTGTAAGGGACATAAATGAAATTTCTAAAAGGGTTAAGGGCATTTTAGTCTTTTGACATATTGGGGATATAATTGAAATTTTTAATATTATTAATAGTATTTTAGTCTTTTTCCATGTGAAGGTTAAAGTTGAAAATTTTGAAAATGTGAGGCGTATTGTGGTCATTTTACATTTTCAAATTATTTTACTATATAAAATATTAAACTATTTATTTATATAAATGTATTTATTTTTATATTTATTTATATGCCTATACATGTATTTTAATTTAAGGCTATATTTTACAAAATGCATATATATTATGTATGTATTTATTATGTATTTATAAATGTATTTTATATGTGGGCATGTATATAAATATTTATTTATGTATAAAATGAATATTAATCTATATATTATATATATAGTATATATGCATTATGTATATATATATATATATATATATATATCCATATATGTATAAGTTTGTGTTTGTGTGCATGTATATGTGTATAAAATATATGTATACATATATAGGTGTGTATATGTGTATTTGTATATTTATATGTGTACGTGAATATAGATTTATATGTGTATATTTTGTGTATATATTTATATATGTGTTTATAAATATGTATATACGCTATTGTTCTTATTTATGTGTATATATATGAGTGTTTGTGTATATATATATATATATATATATATATATATGTGTGTGTGTGTGTGTGTGTGTGTGTGTAGATGGTTGGAGAGAAACTATTTTTGTACTGTGATTTAACCAGGGGTAGTTTGGTAATTGACCATTTGCCTTGAGAGGTATTTTGATAATGTTCATTTATTCGAGAGTTGTCTTAGTAATTATCAAAAGAGCCAATGGTATTTCAATAATTATATCTATTTGATTGGTGTTTGTCAATCATTGGCTTAAGCAGGGGCATTTTGGTAATTATCACTGTTAGGTGGGATGATTTGGTAATTATATTTTTTATTACTTTGGTTGGTTATAGTTATACACTGTAGCATGAACATTCATTTACGTAGAGCAATTTATGAGGTTTATATTTTATGTTAAATGATGGATTTTTCTATGAGGGCATACGTTTTTAAAATGATTATATTGGTGTATGTGCATGGTGTTAAATCCTTTTTAATAGCTATTTGAGTCACTGACTACCACGGTGGGTTTTTTTGGAACAGTGATTCAACTGTCAACTATTAGGGTGCATATGGGTTTCGTGTGGATTAGGGATTAACCCTCCGACCGCTAAAGTGCATGTAGGCCCCACGTGATAGAGAGAGAGTGAGGTTTATAAAATAAAGAGGTAAAAATGAAGATTTTATATATATGGTTGTATACTACATGACATTGCATTGACATATGTATTTGGGTTGCCTACTAGGTATTTTTCATTTACAGTTGTTTATACTGTGTGACAGGTAAATCCAAAACTTAATAGTAGGGCTTGGTGGTGGTGTAAATATGGGGAGGCTTGGCATAGTACAGTGTTTTTATATATTTTCTTTTGTTATATTTAGGTAAGGATACTTTGTATTTTGTTAAATACTTTTTCATTACGGTGTGAGTATGAGTATTTCTACAATACTTTATTTATTTTATGGATAACTAGTTTGTTTTGGTAAAATGGTCTCAAAAAATAAAGAAATATTTTTAACATTGCTTTTGGCATCGCCCGAAATTGTTTTAAGAGCCAAGTGGTTTGGTATATTTATTCGAAGAGTAAAAAAAAAAATTTATATAATAATTACACCTTACTCGAAAACTTAATCTTGGATAGGTGGTGTTACATCTGCTGTAATTCTGATTCTCAAAAAATATGCAGTAAATAAAAATAAGATCTTTTTTTTTTTAATTCTAAAAATCACTTTAAATTTTGTCTTAATCTTTTCTTCTTTTTTTTTAATTTTGTTAGAAACTTTAACTTTGATGGGTACCGAAGAAAATTTGATATTCATTTTTTTTTCTTTTTTAGTTTTTAAGAAATTTTAATTTCAGTGGATACTAAAATTTAGATTTGTCTGATATATATATATATTACTTTTCTAAGGAATTTTAACTTAGGTGGATACCGTAGTGCACCGAAATTTATCTTTATATATATATATATATATATATATATATATATATATATATATATATATATATATATATATATATACGGTCCTGCTATGAAACGTGATATCGCGCACCTTATGAAACACATTTTAACAGAGTCCGTTTGTGTTTCCGTTTGCGTATTAACGCTTAAAAAAACTAACGGATTGAAAATTTAGACACTGAGTTATTCACAGAAGTAACTATTCACGGAAATACTGGTTACGAGGCTATTGTTCACAAAGCGGGGGCACTATTTTCGGTATTGTATTCAAAGTTTTTGAATAGTGAATTTAACTGCACATCCATCTTCAACATCCACACGAGCATTGTTCAGACTGCATGTGTGTATAATGAGGCGATGACGATGTTTTTGGATTGTAAAAACTTCAGGTAGAGAGAGCAAATTCTGGTTGCTTGGCGATGCAACTTGGTTAGCCTCCCACCCCACTCCTCCATCTCCATCCCTTTTCTTTGTGTATGATTTTGTATAAATTTGGTTTTTCTTTTAAGTTTGATTTTTTTCTAAAAACAAAAATTACTTTTGGTTTCATCCGGGTTTCAATTGCAGGTTGAAGGAAACTAATTTCATCTCTTGCAAAATCAAAGTAAAGTTAAAAATTCTATTTTTTTTTTGACAAATGGTTAGAAACGGAGTCCAAGTTAGTAGCCAAAATATAAAATTCCCAAAGCTAAATTTTTCTTTAAAAAAAGAAGAAGCAAACTTTATTAAAAATCACACACAAAAAAAGAGAATGGAGATTGAGATGGAGGAGTGGGGTAGGAGGCTCAGATTTAGCTTTTTACAGACAAAGACATGGAGAAGTGGGATGGAGGAGTGGAGTGGGCGGCTCAGATTTAGCTTTTCTCAAACAAAGAGATGGAGAAGTGGGGTGGGAGGCTTAGACTTTGCAAGAGATGGAATTATCTTATCAGCTCCATTGACATTCAAGGAGAGTTAAGATCTACAACAGAGCAATCCAGGCAGCCTCCATGAGAGCAGAGCCTCATTCTGAAACCAGGGCCTAATTCATGCCCACGTGTCCTTTTTAGTCACACTCTTTTATATATATATATATATATTATAGAGAGAGTTTTATATACATATTATAGAGAGAAAGATCATTAGTAATACAAAAATCTGTGCGAACGGGGCCGTTTATTTTAACCTCTGCGCATTTTATAAGGTGCGCGATATCGCCCTTTATAGCATGACTATATATATATATATATATATATTTATATTTATATATTTATATTTATATTTATATATATTTTATGAATTCTAACTCTTATGAAAAAATTTCCTTATTTAATTTTTTTTTTGGCTTTTTTAAAGAATTTTAACTTCTTCTTTTTTACTTTTTTTAAAGAATTTTAACTGATTGATA
The DNA here is from genome assembly GCA_007844105.2 of Rhamnella rubrinervis. Taxonomy (NCBI): domain Eukaryota; kingdom Viridiplantae; phylum Streptophyta; class Magnoliopsida; order Rosales; family Rhamnaceae; genus Rhamnella; species Rhamnella rubrinervis. Next base: position 7,545,628 of record CM017577.2, read on the forward strand.
ATATATATATATATATATATATATATATATACGTATTTCAAAACAAAAGGAAAAAAGAAAAGAAAAAAAAAAAGAAAGACATATTTTATACGTTTAAATTAAACTTTTTTTTTCTCTTTCGGAAAACAATGACGATGAAATAAATCAATATATATATATGTATATATTATTGTGAATGCTAGTCAATTATATAAATTTGAAAACCCTCACTGCATGATCACACAGTAAAATTATTATTTTGTCCTAAAATAACTAATATGCCCCTAAATGTAAAATTTTCATATTAATATTTTTAGCTTGTCGGTTTTGCAGCTGCTTCTTCATCTTCTTTTTCTTCCTCTTCCTTTTCCACTTCCTCTTTTTCCTTTAAAATATATCTTTGACCATATATCTCTTCTCTTGTATGATTTCAAATCTCCATTTGTATCTTTGTAGATATGGTTTTCAAAAATTATGAATGTATGCGAATTTAGCGGACAACAAAATTGCATTGCTGTTATCCAAGATTTGAAGAAAAAATATGCTAGAATCATGACCTACTAAAAATAACACAAGTACTAGAGTCATTTTAACGTGCATATCATATGAATCGATGATAATTAAACCTCTTTAGTTACATCAATGATTATAATATCTTATGTACAAATGACAATTCAGTTAAAGTTTACAGCATATGCAGATAAAAGATTTGACTAGTTTCATTGGTAGAGCTGTTTTACCAATAGAATTAGTCAACGTTTTACTACATAATGTTGTGCTTGTGCGTTGTCATGCATACCAAATTCATGTTGCACTTGTGACATGCTTCAATAGTACATTTTGATGCTCTCCGAAGTATGATATTATACTTCATTAGTACCAAAGAACTTCATAGTTTTTCAAATAACTTTGTTAGTGTCAAATCACTTCGATAAACTGCTATGATGTTATTAAGTTATTACATGTCACACAGTTTGATAAAGTTGATTCACATTGTTGAAATATTGTTTCGCAATAACAAAGTATTATTCAGCACCGATGAAGTATATTATTTGGCATTGCCAAATTGTTGCCACAAATTTTGATATAACCAATTTTGACATTATAGAAGTTAACTAAATTGTTATCGAAGCTAATTTCTAAGTTTTAGTATTGCCAAATTGGTAATGAAGTGTTCATTGCCTAAAAAATTAATATTCTAACACAATCTTTAATATTATATATCATATTTATTCTACCAACTATATCAGACATTTTCAACAGATATCACAAATTGAAAAAATTTACATTGTTGGGTTAGGACCTGATTTAGCTTTTCTTCGTGTATATGGATCAAATAGTTTTTGAAAAATAAAAACACTCATATTCATCTCGCCCATCTTTCTGTGTTTCTGTGTGTAGATGATTACTTTTTTGTTTTGTTTTGAGTACTTATGGAGTAAACATAGTTGAATTCTACAGTTTGAATGTGTTAAATGTGTATTAAATTCGATAGTTTTATTTCACAGATATAATTAATATACAGAGATAGTTAGGTACATTCAACCTCAAACTGATCAAGACAATAATTCTACACAAAGCTGGTTAAAAATATTCAAATGGACCGTAACGTTGATATGCCATCGAATTATCCTCCTCCAACTTCTTCGTACCATATGTCTCTTCGCTCAATCAACGAAATCAATTATACAGGCCCTGTTCCAATATTAATGGCCCACTGACGGAAAAACCCAAATCCAACCCATGTCTCCTGTCCAATTATTGCAAATAAAAAGTAAAACAATTTAAAAAATTTTATCCCGTGAAATTGTTTTACTTTTGTCTCAAATTTTATTTTTTGGCATCAGTTATTATTAAAATCGTATAATTCTAACTTTTTTAATCAGTTACATGTCCAAATAGATTTTTATTCCCTTGCATTAAAATTTTAAAAAATTGTTTTCGGTCAGAAAAAAAAAAGGAAAGAAGAAGAAGATGACATTAAAACGTAAGAAGGTTTTTAAATAATTACTAAAAATATAAAGACTATTATGCAAGAGTCATTATTTTGGAGTCATATTTCACTGTAAATTTGGTCTATTCTCGAATAGACAAATAATGGAAGAGAAAGCTCAGGATAAGCACGTGAGATCGGTCGCATTGTACATGTTAAACTCTTCAAACACAAACCCGCCTCCTCATAGTTAAGGCTAGAAACACTAATCCCACGCTTCCTATTACTCGTGGATTCCACGCTGACAGAGCTTGCTCTTGCAGCGTTTCTGAGTAATCCCGTGGCTTAACGCAGTGTGTGGTCGCGTGGGTTTGGAAAGAGCCTTTCTTTCTTTTTCCCTAAAACAGCTTTCACTGCTTTCCAGACCACTGCGTGGAAAGTAAGTTCTTTCGCACACTTTTTTTTGCTAATTCCAATCCAACACAGTATTTAGGTAGGGCGCTCTCTTCCTCTCTCAGACCCATTTTGTAGCCATTTCTCTGCTGGTATATGAAGATATGGGAGAAGGAAGGGGCTCAACTTTGGTGCACCTTCTGGTTGTGGTTCTGAGCTTGGTGGCTTTTGGGTTCGCCATTGCCGCCGAGAGACAACGAAGTGTTGTAAGCTTTTTTGTCCTTTCTTCACTTCCTTTTGTCTTTGGTTAAGCTGTTAGAAGTGAAATTGTAGCTGGGTTTTGGCGGTGGCATTTCGTTGATTTGGCATTACGTACTTTTGATGTTCGCTTCTAGTCTTTTATCTTCTTCTTTTCGGAGTTTCTGTGCTGTGCATCAGATGCTTGATCTGTTATGCTTTACCAAAAATTTGGGGTTCTTGATGCGTGATGGGAATTGAGAAATGAAAAAAATGTGTTTTAGAAAGTTGGGTTTCTGAGTTCTTTTGTGTTTGATTAGTTTATAGTGAGTTTTTTTATTTGGGGTTTATGTGAAGTGTGGACAAAGTAGAGTCTTTTGAATGGTAATCATTTTTTTGAAAAGCATGTGATTGGAAAACTTCGCAACTCGGATATTCCACTCTTGCTCCACAGTTCGGAGAAAGATGATCTACTTTGTTAGTTTGATATCTGATAGAATTTCATACAATTGCCAGCAAAATAAACAAGGATTTTTCGATGTTAAATTGAATCGTCATACTTATTTGGAGACTTGTTCATATGGATAGATAAATTACCTCGAAACAACTTGCTTTGAAATCTTTTTGTTTTGCAATGATACGAATGACGAGTACTAGTTGTAAGTAAATTTTGTGGGTCTCTAATTTCTTTTACCTGCTTGCCATGTTATTATGATTTGTGGCCGTCATCAGCTTTTTATATAATTGCTGGATCCCCAGAAATGTTAAGTGTTAAGAACTTTAGCTTTCAATTGATTGGACAGTAAACAATATAGAGTGGTTGTGCCTGCAACAGTTAAAGTTTTTTCCTTCCGTTAGAATAGTTAAGAATTTAGGACGTTTTTTGCATAATTTATATTTTCACTATTAAACATTTTTTGGTAATTGATATATATATATATATATATATGTATTCAGTTTTTTTGTAAAGATATAAGAATAAGCACTTCATCTTCTTTAGTATTCAAAGGAGCCAAACCCTTTTAGTTTTGACTTGGCCTTTCCCATTACTAAGGATTAAGGATCATTCATTATTTATAATTTAACTTCTCTTTCTCTCCAAGGCAAGAAGATATGAAAATTGGGGGTTCATGTTAGGTCTCACTGAGTTTATTTATTACTGAATATGTCTCTTTTAGTTAATGATGTTCCAAATTCCAATCTATTCCAATCAAAACCTTGTGCAAATTGTGATGATGCAAAATCATTTTTATTCATGTAGTATATATCTCATATAGGACTGACAAAAATTCTAGATCTCTATTTTTATTTCGTAATGACATATTAAGAGAAGAAAGGTAATGAGCCACTCATGTCTGCAGCAATTTGTTAGGCCTAGCCTTATGGGTTTCTAGCTCCTTTTCTGTGATCTTATTCCATTAGTGGTATAGCAAAGGAGATGGCTTTACTTAAAATAGTAACACGTGCATTGGATTAAATTGTACTCTATATATTTATACTTTCCTATATCTGCAGTAGAGGGTATTAGGACCTGCCTTATAGCATCCCTTTTCACAGTTAATCGATTATATGGGACCAAAGTTTCTGATGATGTTAATTTATGCCGAGCATTTTGAATAGTTGATGTAGAAAGGATGTTCCTATTATCATTTTGATGTTAACATGTTAAAAAAGAAAAGTACTGAATAGTCTACAATAAATTGAACATAAAGAATTCAACCTACTTATCTCATAACACTTATAATTGACAATATTGAAAATTTTGGTACAAAATTACTCAAGGGGTTCTTGTAGTCTTGGATTGTTCACACATGGAAGATGAGGACTAAAATTATGTTGCTTTTATGAAATTGTATTTTGAAGACAAAAAGGGTAGTTGTTACTTCTTACTTGTTCTTTAGTATGATGACAAAAAACTATATTTGATATAACTTGTATAGAAGTTTCTTGCTTAAATGTGATGGGAGTTAAAGAGTATTATATATCCAACAAGGACTTGTGACAGAGCCAGGACTGTAGATTATTATGCAGTGCATTTGTGAAATACATTCGTTATATTAGCACTCAATGAGGCCAATTATTCTAGAACCTTTATTTTCTTTTGGATCCTCAACCATTCTAGAACTGCAACGAGGACATTACAATAAAAATGAGGATCATTAGTGTAAAAGAATAGTTTAGTTGAATGATGCCCAGTGCTGGATTTAAAAAAATGATTCGTTGTAACAAATTTTCCGTTTGTGTTTTAAGAAATGAATTTGTTTCTGGTAAATTTGTTCTACCCTTATCATCATTGTGTTGATGATTCTTCATGAGCTGTTAAACAGTCATAGGCCCAGTATCCAATGTTCATAGTTATATGATAAAAGGTGCTTTTTTACTGTAGTGATGTGGTTTTGTAATACAAAATCAATTAGATTAACTAAATAGTTCAGTCACTTATGTTTTGTTGGATTGGCATAGGGCATATTTGCATAGCCAGTAAGTCTGCCTGGTTATTGCTGACACAAGGTCCTAGACAGAGTGATGGAGCTTCAACTCCAAGTGTTATAGCTTCAAGTTCATTAATCAGTTAAATACGAAGTATGAACTTCATTTTAATATTGTCTGATTTTAGAATTCAATTTGTCAAAGCTAGCAAAGTCCCTAGGAATTTAGGTGACATTTGGCAATTGGATCTCTCCTATGCTTGCAGTAAATTATTAGATTTTGAAGTTGTGCTTACTCGTTCTGAATCATCTGAATAACTTCTTGACAGCACAAGTGTTTGTAGTTATTAATGACTGTATTTTGTTGAAATTTTGATTCTTGATAGAAAATTAAGTACACAATTTGTATTTTTTCCTTACATGTTAGCATTTGAAAGGTCTATCTAATCTAGTAGTCTCAAAATCAGACCCTTTAACAGAGGGTTGTAGGACCACCACATATGTACACGTCTTCAATTCGTTTAGGGGAACTCTTGGGAACAGTTATTGCATGGAAAAATTGCATGATAGTTGCAGATAATAGTGGCATATGCAAATTATCTACGTAGTATTGATGAATCGCTTTGATTTCATGTTGTGTAGCACTGTCCTGCGAGCATATGAGTTTGATCTGACATGCCATCCATCTTGACTGTAAAGTATGATTTGATGCAATCTAGCTGTCTACGGGAAAAAAATGTGTTGGATTATAAGCTTACTTTTGATACTTATATGAAATATATTTACGTTATTCATTTAATAACAATAATTTTGACAACAGGGACATGTAACTCCAATTCCAAACACAAATCAGACTTACTGTGTTTATAACTCGGATGTTGCAACTGGTTATGGAGTGGGTGGTTTCTTGTTTCTTCTTTCTAGTGAGTCCTTACTTATGGGTGTGACAAAGTGCATGTGTTTTGGCAGACCCTTAGCCCCTGGTGGAAATCGAGCTTGGTCAATCATTTATTTTGTGTCATCATGGTGAGGATTCTGATTTGCTTTTTAACTATTTCCATCATCTTTATATTTGTCATGCTTTTACTACTGATGATAACCTAACATGTCCCCATATACATGTATTCATATCTGTTTTGAAACAACATTATATTTTGAAATTTTCCAACATCCACCATGTGCACATGCACACTAGTCATCTGGATCCACAAGGAGTTGATTAATTACAGAGTTTTTTTTCCTCTTTGTTTTGTTACCGTTTGACTAATTTGCTTAATGCTCAATTTGTTATTGCTTTTCCTTGAATTGTATTTTTGAAAGTATTGCTTATTGATGCTGTATGTGAACCTTTTCTGCTGGGGCCCACTTTCATCACTGAGATTGGCAACCTGCTGCAAATCTAAATGTGTGGAATCAGGATAAACTTCTAAACTTGGAATTGGCGTGAAATTATTATAAGATATAATTTACTAAACTCATAGTTCAATTGTAACACTAGCATGTTTGTACATCTACAGGTTGACCTTTCTGGTTGCAGAAGCATGTTTGATTGCAGGAGCCACAAAGAATGCCTATCACACTAAATACCGAGGAATGATTTATGCTCAGAACTTCTCCTGCGAATCATTGCGGAAAGGGGTTTTCATTGCTGGAGCTGTTTTTGTGGTTGCGACGATGATTCTCAACGTGTATTACTACATGTACTTCACCAAGGCAACTACTTCTCAGGCAACTCAGAAGACAAACCGTGCAAGCCCAACTGTTGGGATGACTGGGTATGCATAGAGTAAACTATAAGGGTATAGACAGCTTAGAAGATTTTTATGGGTTTGAAATGTCCTTGTGATTTGTAACTCAACTGTACTAATATATATAATCTCGTTTCTTCTTAATGATATATGTACGTGCCCTGATGGTTGTTTTTTAGTAAATAGCCTTTGGACTAACACCACAAAAAGAACCCTCTAACAGGGAGATTACAGCCTCTCGAACCCAACCAAGGCAATCATTCCAAATCTGCTTAATAAAGATAAAAGGTAAACTGTCAAATGAAGTATCGAATTTTAAACTACTAAGGTTGGAGAGGGAGTACCAAGCAAGAAGGTCAGCAAGATCTATTTGCTGTTCTTGGAGTCCATGAAAAATTCTGGCAAAACTCACGCTCTGTTTAATTAAGATCAAATCATCCCTGATGTTTGCTTGCTTGTTAAGGCAAATTATGTACAAATTATCAAGGATATGTTTGGATTGAAGTAAAAAGAGGGAACGAAAGGATAAGAAAAGAAAAGAGATGATAATATTTATAATTATTGTTATTTGAATAATTATTTAATGGAATGGAAATGAAAGAAAATAAAAATGGAGAATTAATTAATGCAATTTATTTTGTTATAAAGACACCCTTATATAAAAATTAATAATTTTTTTCTCATACAATATTTATAAGTATAATTTTGAAATATCAAAAATTTTCATTAAACCCTTTTTCTTTTCCTTATTTTTCTCTCAAATTTTGAGTAGAAATGAAATGGGAAAAAAGGCCTACCATTTAATCCTATGTTTTTCTTCCATTTTCTTTCCTTTTCTACTCAGTTTTACCAATCCAAACAAAGGAATCAAATACTTTTCTTTCTTTTCTATTCCCTCAGTCTAAACAAAGTGTAAAAGATTTGTGCTATAGGTATCAATTTCCCTGGTTATGTCGAACCAACTTGTGACACTTTGGAAGTTATAGTTAATTAAAAACAAAATACTGGAATTATTTAAGTTGCAGATTTGAGACGATAATAGCAAACTTTGTTTTTTAAGAAATGCATATATATAGGAGTTGTAGGTGGCTTTGTTTCCTGAAAATGATAGAGTCAGATTAAGCCAGACTTTCCTGAAAATGTTGTTATAGGCGTTCTAGGCGTGTGGTTTTTGTGGGGTTTACCGACATAATTAACCATTAATTTTCGTTAGCTTTCGTCAAACCAGCCAGGCTGTTGATGCTTTGTTATTCAAATGCATTCATTCATTTGCAGAATATCTAAGCAAATCCTTGTGTTCAGGACCTTAACTTTGACCGACTCCCTATAAATTATTGCCTGAATTTTTTAAGTTCCTTTGTCATTCTTTAAAGAAAAAAGTAAAAAAAGAAAAATATGAATGAATTATGCATGTGTCTAATTGGGCTAAGCATGCTAATAAAAGGGTTTTCTTGGGGCCACTTTGAAAGCATCAAATTTAATGCAATTTCTCACCTTTAATCCAAATCTCTACTCTCTTTTCTCAGTGTAACTTTAGGACACACAGTTCATTAACTCTAAGTACTGTCTAATTGATTTCGAACTTTGTTGCATCTTCCATTGCAAGAGATTTGAGTTCGGTTTCAATCAAGGATATATATATGTGTGTGTGTCCCGCTAGAATCACTATTTTGTTGTTAAAGATCAAGTTTTCTTGCAGTGGCATCTTAAACAAACAAAACCCAGATTATAAATTTTGTCATCTGTCATAAATATTGTTGGTAATTGTAATAAAGAAAATAAATGAGGTGGCGCTGAAAATGGGTTTTGAGAGAGAGAGTGACAAAAAGCAAATCAGAAAGTGGCAAAAGAGACAGAAAAAGAGGAGGGGAAAGAGGTCTAAGAGAATAATAAGGTCAAGGAGAAGGAGGCAAAAGTAATAAAAGATTGCTATAATTGGATTTTGAAGGGTTGCAGGTTCATTAGAAAATGGCCAAAATTTTGAAGGAATAGTAAAGACAAGAAGGAGTACAAATTTCAAGTATAACCTAAAAGTTTTTCCACTTTATTTGCCTGCAGCAGTTGGATCAGATTTCTGATTTTGCCTTCTTTCTTCCCTTTTTTTTGTGTGTGTGTTCGGCCACAGACCAAAACAAAACCCACTTTTTTTTTAATTACACAAATCTCTGAGTTCAAACTCTGATGAAAATTTTCAAAAATAAAAGGGTTGTGAACCCCACATATAGGGGGTGTGCTGTCACGCGCTATTATGGTCATGCTGGTAATTTCCAATTATTATTTTTGAAAGAAAAAGTAAAAATTTTAATTCGGGATTTTTTTTTTAAATAAAAAAATTAGTGATGTCGGAAGCTGTAAAAGAATGCTTATTTTGGCATAGACATGAGACCAAAGCAGAGTGGGTGTCCAGGATCAAAATTTTGGTAAAATAAAAACGTACCTAAATCTAAATCAACATTGAAATTTAATGTGCTCGCTGAATCTTATTAATATTACATGGGAATGACAATTTCCTTGAAGCAGTCGCACACTCTCTTTAATTCGGCAAACGACACCAATTTGGTACACTTCTCTATTTATTTGTTTGTATTTGTATTTTTTATTTTTATTATTATTATTCGAATTATGATGTTAAAAATGTTGGAGTAAAAGTTTGGATTAATAATGAAGCAACACATGTCAGCATGAGTCATTTCGGTAGTTAAGCAATCTGTCCCGTTAATTGTTAGTTGTCTTTTTAAACAGATATTGCTTTTTTTTCTTTTTTTTTTGCTACTCAACGAATTAATAATAACGATAATAATAATAATAATATTTTTTTTTTTGATGAAATAATAATATTATTATTTATTAACAAATTAATTAACTCACATGGTAATAAAAAGATCCCATGAAACTTTACCACATGAACAAATTCAATCTTGAACTCATTTAGTCATTTCCTTTTTATTTCTTTTATTTAATTATTTATTATTTTACATATACTTCATACTTCAAGTAATTAACAAAATTAATCATATTAAGAATTTTTTTTTTTTTTTTGTAATTTTTGAACTTGGGGTGGCAGAGGATCATTGGCTGTTCACATTGGGATAATTATATTAACAATGTTAATTTAATATCTGTGTTATTCTATCTGTCCTGGCTGCAAGCATTACAAATCTCAAACCCTACTATAAAACCAATCAAACAAATTAATTAATAATAATTTTTCAAACTCAAAGTCATTTGCATGTGACATGAAATGTACAATTAAATTCTATTTGTCCCAAAACAGCTATTACTATGCATTTCTTCCCCCGTGGAGTGCCACAGATTTAAACTGAGGCAAAACAAAGATATTCACCCCCCCAATAAAAAGTCACTACCTAAATCACAAATTCATGATTAATAAAATCTCAAACCCCACAACACCCAAATTTTGCCAGTTCATTCCCATGAATTTATCACCCTAACAGTCTAATCAAAATATTCCTCAACCTCTCTGTGTCCAATGCTGTTAGTTGAAATCTAATATTAATTATTTTTTATGCTCCCTAAACCAGTTCACCACCTAATTAAATGAACACTGAATCTTCACCAGTTTTGGTGGAACCAATTTCATATGTTGTACATACAAATATCACAGGTGTAGTGACTAATAATGAACACCTTGACATATATATATATATATATATATATATATATATATTAAATTATTAACGAATTCACAAGATTGCATCAAATTTGTAGAAGAAAAAAAAAAAAAAAAGAGATCGTACGGATGGCGCTGAAACACGTTTCCTTGTAACGTACGTCAACATGAAGGAGGGGGGTTGTTTGTCCAACACCATGGCGGGATTCCCGGCCAATCCTCCTCGGCTATATCCTATGTTTCCTCTTGCAATTTTTTATTTTATTTTTTATGGAGAGCGTGAATCCCACGACTCCCCTCAGCGTTTGGTGAAGCGTACTACGAATGAAGCACAATCACCTCTGAGTCTACAGCGTGTCTAATCCTTCACCTGTGGTCCATATGCCTCTCCCATAACTCCTCTAGATCCCACTTACGCGCGTGGAAGCGTGGCCATTTTGGTTCTTTACTATGAAATTAATTCTTTTTTAAATTATATAGTTTTGACTCATGCGGGGCTTGGTCTCACCGACATGCAGATTTAAAACGCAATCATTTCGTAATTAATTCAACAAGCAATGGTGTTGTAAATGAAATAATTCGTAGTCAAAAACCTTATTTTTATTTTTTTTTATACATATATTAATAAAAATTAAAATAGACGTAGACTGCTACTATTTCCTCATCACGTGGGCCAGTGTGGTGGCATGAGACTCCCTCTCTTTCCTATACAAAAACAATAGCCGTCAATTCGTTGCTCACAAGTCATAGGCTGGAGTGAGAGAGGAACACAGAGAGAGAGAGAGAGAGGGGCATAAAAATCAAAGCTTTTATATTTTGTCAAACACTGGCTAAGTGAAAAGCTAAATTTTTTGTTTTTCTTACTGAAAAAGAGAGGGATAGAGCTGAGCAAAAGTTAAGTCACTTCACAAAGATTGAATTTTTATTTGTCAAAAGCTTTATGTGGGTTTTCCGGTAATGTCGTTCGCCGGCGACAGGAGGCTCTTGTATCGGTATCTGGTTCTTTTTCTCGTCGTTCTTCCGGTGATGCAGATTTGGGTCTGCCATGACTGCAAAGTTGAAGCTCTGAGGTCGTTTCCTGGGAATGATATGGCTAAGAAGGTGGTGGCTGGGGAGAAGAAGAGCAAAGAAGAGGACGACGTGTTCGATAAGTTCTTTGGAGGGAAAGATCTAAATTTTAGCAGCAATGGAAATGGATTCGAAGAGAGTAAACGGAAAGTGCCCAGTTGCCCAGATCCTCTCCACAACTAGTAAACAAAAAAAAAATCAATCTTCTTCTTCTTCAATTTTTATTTTTATTTTTTAAATTATTTTGTTGTTGTTTTTTTAGTGGAAATTTTGTTGAATTATAACCAAAATACCCACGTTTTTCTCATAGAATTTTGATGGGGGGGTTTTGTAATTGGAAATAGTGGGAAAACCGAGGGTATTTTGGTATATTCCATAATCCTTGTGTTTTTAGAAATGGAGGATCAGATAAATGGAAGATGATGATGATGGCCATGGTCATGGTTTTGTATAGGAGTTTAAAAAGAATTTGATTTACTCTTGTACTGCTAGAATCTGTGTATGTATTACTTTTGAAGATCAATTATTATTATTATTATTGTTATTATTTTTTTCTGTTTTATTAGATTTTGTTTTTGTTAAAGAACAGAATGAAAGAAAGATGAGGAAATGGTAGATAATGTAAATTACAAACAGAGATTCTTTGCCATTATCAGAAATACAAAAAGATCTTCTTCTGTTTTTTTTTTTTTTTTTCAGCTTTTGGGAAAAAAAATATAGTACTTTATTTCTCGGTTTCTTCAAGTCTCAATGAAAAATGAAGGAACTTTTGGTGAAAAGCTTGCGCTCAAAAGGGTTATTAGTATTTTAATTTTAATTTTTTTTTTTTCCAATTGAATACCGAATGTAGCTCAAGTTTGCTTTATCAGGCACTTCTTCAATAAGACTCTGGCATCTTTCTGTGATGTATTTGGCGTATAGGATTAGTATTCCAAGCTTTATATATATATATATATATATATATATATATATAATAGCTTGGCATGATGATAAAGTTATTCCACTATCAGAATTTGATCATGTGTGTGGTAACCGAGACCCCCATAAAAAAATATATATATATATAAATGACAGGTTGTTCCCCATATTTTCCTTAATTAGAAAATCTTTGATACTCCTTCCGCTTTCGAAAGACTTTTTAACCAAATCTAACTTAAAGCACAGCCTAAGATTTTTAGTTCATGTGGCAGACGATGAGATTGATCATCAGACCAATCAAAGACGTTTGATTGATTGACTTGATCTCATATGTGTTTCACCAGTTGACTATTCACCAATGAAACAGTTTAGATTTCTACGAAAAACCCAACTAGTTGGGGCTCTTTTGAAAGCCACAACTTTTTGTTTTTGGAGCTCTTAGCGAATAGAGTGGTAGGTATATGTATATTTTGTTTTATTTATAGACTTTTGAGAGGTTTAGGATATTCAATCTCTCATCCTGGCTATAATACATTTGGGTGGCTCTCAGAAAAACTTGGTATATATATAGATTTTTGAAAATAGGAGGGTATTGTAAATGTATTGTTTATCCCAAACACTAGTACATGGGCTGAAGCCATCCATTTCTATGGTGAAATTTACAAACAAAAGTTATAGATGTCAGGGGAGTCAGGTTCAAGAATAGTTCTTCTATCCAGTCCATCAATAATATAAGCCACCTCCACGTCTGATGAATCGAACACAATGACGTTAAGCTTTATCTGTACCAATTGATGTAGAGAGACACAATCATTCCTAGTAAAAGTTTTAGTTTTTTTTTGGTAAATTAGTAAAAGTTATAGTTGCCATAAAAAAAACAATCTAATCCTATCAATCATGTTAGATGAGAGTCACAATAAACTCTATTTCTTTATGCCAATTCATCCTAATTGTCAATAACATAAGCCCAACACGTGTCCAATATTGCCCCACATTATTCTCCCTCACTTAGAGAAATGCCCTTATCTTAGAAATAGTACTAACTCTTATTATTATTATTATTATTTTATTTTTGCTGCATTGAAGCTTGGTGTTTGAAATTGAAACTTTGAAGGTTGGTTGAAAGCTCAGTGAGACACGTTATTTGAAGCTTGAGTGAGCTTCATTGATAGTTTAAACACAGAGTTATCACTAAAACTAAAATGGTTACCGTACATGTACGTATATATATATATAGTTGAATGACAGATATATGGACTTTAGCGGCTCTAGACTAGTGTATTATGACAGAAATTAAGCAAGACTTTGTACGTCATAGTATATATAGTTTTGTGAATTTCTTGCTGACTTTTTTGTCTCTTTCATAGGAGAATCGCAGGAAGACAAAAATTTACCTTTATTACCACCACCCAAAAGTACACAGTAAGAAAAAATAAAATAAAATCAAAGGATCGCAAACGGTGCCAGTTGAGAGTTTTTCTCAGTGCCATTTTTTTTTAATAATTTATTTTTAATTTAAAGTGATTTTGTTGGTGTGCATGTAAACTGAGTTTTTTTCAGAAGCAAATACAAAAAGTCCCATGAGGGTCTCGTATTTTGGTGTTTTGGGTGTTTATAGTGGTGAAGGGCAGAGAAACCGATGTGGGAAAGCGCCACGTATTGTGCGGCGAAGAAGAAGTTAAAGAAAAAGCTGCAAGTGATTTTGTTTTTAAGCCGTGGATTTTTGTCTTCTTGCATTTTGGATGCGGAATCAAATTGACTCCCCCCCGCCCCCCCACTCATCATTCATTCACGAACACAATTTAGGTCTCATCCATGCATTGCCTACTACACTCATTTTTATTTTATTTTGTTTTTCATAAAATTACTTCTTTTTTTTCTTCCTAACACTTCGTTTTTTTATAGAAGGTAATGGCTGATAAGACAGAGAACGCAAAACTTTCAAATAGGTCAAATTATCAAAACCTCCCAATTCTTAATTACATTAAGTTTTTCATTGGTAGCTTCTTAAGAATCTCACAGATCTGTCATTTCCTTTCCTTAAGTCCGCTTGGTTTTACTTGGATTTATTTTATTTTTTTTTAATAATTAAATATACAAATTATTCGTGAGCTATTCGCTGTTATAACCTTTATATTTAAATAAGAATTACGTGGGGGAAAGGGGTTAAACTTGTCGTTCCCATATTACTCTCAATGGAAAAATATTTATTTACAATGATGGTATTGGGCGATATGGATCTACAAACCACCAAAAATATAAATAGTTTTAAGGATTATTAGCAATAAATTTATAGGGGTGTAAAGAAGTTTTACTTATCAACTTTATTCACCAATTGAGCTAATAGTTGACATGATAATGTAGTATTGGCTTCTATTTAGATTCATTTATTATGTTATATTCAATTGTGAACCAATATGTATTATTACATCAATTAAACAAAATTAGTAAAACATATTGGTCCCCATAGAAAAGTGTTACTACGTGATTGCTGAATAATGTAAGTTTTTCTCCAACTCTATTCTAAATTTACCTTTACCACCTTCTTTATTTCTCTTTTCAAAACGTATGGTTCGGTTACACAAAATTATCGACAAGGCAATGAGAACATACATGTATGCATGCTATACATATAAAAAAATCTCTTTGTCATACAATAGTTATACAGGTATAAACACATCATATAAACATTTTTCTTCATTAGCCAAAAAAAAAAAATCATATAAACATATATTTTCTATCTAATAAAAATATACCACATCATTCATTCATGATCCATCACTACTTGTGATTTGTGATGGTAAGGTGTCATTGTAGTTAGGTTCATGAATAATAGGGTAGCTTAGTAGCTAGGTAGGGAGAAGATCAAACTGCACATGGGTCCTTGCAGTCCATATATTAATGTAAAAGGCCACTTAAAACAAAATTAGCTTACAATTAGTTTTCATTATTTATTTATGGCCAACTTTTTTTATGAAGAATAATATTGCAACTTGACGTTAAGATTCTTCATGTACACAAGTATTTTTCCGACGCCGTGATCGCACCCTTCTAGGGTCAAAAAGTGCATTTTTAGTGAAAAAATTATGGGGAAAAAAAATTAAATTAATATTAAGTCCGTCCTCTTGTTGGTCAAGAGCTTTATTACCATTTTATATTTCTCTTTTGTTAAGGTTTTATTCATTAATCAAAATTTCCTATCATTTAGTTGTTCATAACTTCATATATAATATTGAAATAATCCTAATTCCCACATGATAGTTGGACTGGTGTATCTTGGGGTTGTTACCAATTTTGGACTTGATTCCTCCAAGGCCTCAAGACGAAAGCTTATACTAATTTACAAGGGGTTGGCCCATATTAAATGTTACGTATAAA
Organism: Rhamnella rubrinervis; assembly: GCA_007844105.2. Taxonomy (NCBI): domain Eukaryota; kingdom Viridiplantae; phylum Streptophyta; class Magnoliopsida; order Rosales; family Rhamnaceae; genus Rhamnella; species Rhamnella rubrinervis. The sequence goes on from CM017577.2 coordinate 7,561,342, forward strand.
GCTCCGGCCAATACGTACTTTAATCTGTAAGTTAAATAAATAAATAAAATAAAATAAAGGTGATAAAGTTAACTATTTACAATTTATTTTTTAATTTTTTTTCAAGTCGGAATTTCCTTCATCCCCAATATCAAAACAACAATGATATTTATCATTATTGGTGGCCATGGACCGATATGGCATAGAGGAATTTTATTGGCACTATATTATACTATTCAATTTTTTAAAATATATTTTTATTATAAAAAACTTTTAACAATTAATTATCAATTAATGTATAAATAAATAATAAGTCCAACATTGATCACCTATGACAAATAGTATTATTCATATAAAAAAGAGTTGAAAATCATTGTTAGTTTCTCTAAAGCTGTCCATTATGCAATTATTGTCAATATTTGGTAATATTATAGAGTAATGATATTTATTATCAACGGTGATGAACAACGAAGACAATATTTAATTACATAATAGTTGACGGTTTATTATTAAGGAATTTTTTTTATTACAATAAACCATATGGGGGAGTCTAAGCCGATAAATTACCTCTGTTGTTCCACATCACCAATGGTAACAATTAACAAATTTTATTTTATTTTTTGTTGGTAATATTGTAACATGAATCTGTTAAGTTGCTAAACAAGGAAATAAAGTCGGATTTATTATTATTATTATTTTTGCATTAAGTGCTAAAAACAAAACCACGGGCACATTCACTACGGGCGCCCATAGACTCTCTCAGTCCAGCCCATTAAGCCCTCAAAAACATAGAACCGCTTATGCTTTGAGATACAGGCGGTATCAATGCATGTACGGACTCCCAAATACCAGGAATCGCTGAGCATTTGTTCACTCAATGCGGTGAACTCGCACGGCGCACGCAGTTTTTGGGGACTGATGCTCCCTCGTGCCTCTCACGTGCCACATATAAAACATTAAACATTTTCTTGACGTGTCCTGTTTCCATTTTTGGTCACTTTGCATGTCTTCCACCTTTCCATCTTCCATTCTCTTTTCTCTCAACATTTTGTCTAAATAATTTGGCATGGCTATTGTCCAAAACTACAACATTGTCCTTCCTTCAAATACTTCTTCTCATGCCCTCGTCTTCCAATTAAAGGAGGAAATCTAGCTCTGGATTTGTAATACAATCCAAAGTTGTGGAACTGCGTACCCAAATGAAGAAATTGATAGACATATTCCTAAAAATTAAATAATAAATGAGTAAAACTTTAACTTAGGCGATAAGGTAGTAAGTTTAGTATCTAAAATTTTAGTAAACAAATTGAGTGATTATACAGCAGTATATTTAAACCACACACGTTAGCCAAACAAAACCAGATACACACATGCACATTAATCAAATGGTTGATCCGTAATTTGCTTATGCATGCGGGGTGGTTATGAAACGAAGAAAAATCCAAAAGTCATCAAAAGTGCCGTATGCAGAAACCCTTCTTGCCTAAACAAGAAGAAGAAGTACACCCCCGGTTTTCAGGCTTTTTCTTATTATCACAAAATCACTAAACTACCCTCGACGTCGCTTGCTCTTAAATACCAAGCCTCACACCTTCCGGACTACCACGTACCGTACACTGTACATCTAAGAGAGCTATGAGGATGAGCTGCAATGGATGTAGGGTATTGCGCAAAGGTTGCAGTAATGGCTGCACCATACGACCTTGCCTTCAGTGGATCAAATCCCCCGATTCTCAAGCCCACGCCACTCTCTTCCTCGCCAAGTTCTATGGCCGTGCTGGCCTCCTCAACCTCATCAATGCCGGTCCTCAACACCTCCGTCCCGGTACGATTCCGATCAAAATTCAAAACACCCCAGTTTTACGTTGTTTGCTTTCGTTTCCTAAGAACGTCGTCGTTTTTTTATTTATTATGTGCAGCTATATTTAAGTCACTGTTATACGAGGCTTGTGGTCGGATTGTGGACCCGATATATGGGTCGCTCGGGTTGCTCTGGTCAGGTAACTGGTCCAAATGTCAGTCCGCTGTCGATGCCGTGCTTTCCGGGTCGCCGATCACCTCTACCCAGGATCCGGCACCAGACCCTACCGTTCCTCTCAATGCCTGCGACATACGCCACGTGGCTAGGGACTCGACCAACCTTAACCAGGTTAAGAATCGGATCAGGTTCAAGAGAAACGGGTTGAATGAAGCCAATTCCGGTCGGTTTGGCAGCCATGGGTTGGTCCGGGTCGGACGCGATGAGCTCAGTGATTTGACGAGTCATGACTCACTGGAGGATAGCATGTTCTCGGTTGAGGCAGTGGATGCTTCGTTTGAGCGGCGCACCAAGTCTGAGTCGGGGCTTGAACGTAATGAAAGCCGAGCCGGGGAGGTCGGGCTGGAGCTGACTCTTGGTTTGGCTTGAGCCACTGAGACAACTAACGGCTGAACGGTCGAGATGGTGGGACTGAGACAGGTGTTCTTCATCTAGCGATTACTGATAGAAAGGAAACAGTTTTGGCGGCTCAGATTTAGATTTAGCTTAGAGTAATTTCTGTGATGGGCTTGCTCCTTTTTTGTTTTTTTTTAAATCAAAAGTTTGGGCTGAATGTACAAGTGGCTTGGATTGGATGGTTTGGTGTATACTCAGAGCAGTCAACACACGAACGCTCAAGATGTAATTATGGTTAATATTTTAGGGTATACCCGCATGCATGGGACATGGTATTTATAAATTTTAAAAAGAAAACTTTTCATTAGTTGGAAAATAAATGGCGTATTCTTAAGAAAAAAAAAAAAAGAAGAGAAAATAAATGATCGTGGATTGGTTGGGAAATTATATATGATCTATAAAGATGATGTCATATTTATTATAAATAATCAATAAAAGAATACCACATCATAAGTTGTAAATATCTTTATTTTTTAAAAAAATATTGGTTTGTCAAAATATGTAATCACTTCCTTTTTTACCAAAAATATCAAATAAAATTAAAAAAAAAAACATTTTGCCGAAAGGCTCTCTTCTTTCTTCAGCTTTGTTTAATTTCTTTCATGTTCTTAATTTCGTGTTCGATGCGTTTGGTTCGTGGTTGGTTTTGATTTCGGTTTTCGTTATTTTCTCATGGCTTTCAATTGGTTTTAATTTTTGTTTTTAGCTTCTTCTTATAGCTTTACTTTAATGGTTTGGGTATTATAAACTATCTTATAAATCGAATTTTCTTTGTTTCTGTTACTTCTCTTTGTCATCGAGCTTGTGTTTCAACACTTGACCTTCATGCACGGCACTTTTGGAGTTGATCACGAGCTTCCAACTTTCGTTGCATTTACATGTGGGTTTAATTTCTTACATTCATGTACTAAAAATTTGCTTTTCTAAAGTTTTATTTAAGATTTTTTTTTCCTAATATTTCAATTTTTCTTTATTTCTTAACTTTTTCTTCTGATTACTTCGTACGACTAGAATTAGTTTAGTTAATTAGAATGTGAATTTAGTTATAAAGTCTACTTTTTTGAATGGAGACTCTTTATGAAATTCGAAGTTGTAGCCTTGTAGGAACATGCAGACCAAAAACACATATAAATCTTATGATAGCGGGCTATGAGTCATACATATATATATATATATATATATATATATATATATATATATGACAAGTTTTTACAACTTCATTACTTTTTATTATGTGATGAACTAAAGTGTGAGATGAATAAAGCTTGGGGGACAACAAGCAATAGAACTATAGTGTAAATGAAGAAAGTTTGGGGGCAAAAATGCAAAAGAAAAACGATAGTTTTGAGATGATACACAATGATTTTGTCAGTAGCAATATTTAATGATGTGACACTTTGTATAATATATAACAGGAGTGCTACATCACAAAAAGATGTGGCTATCTCTAATATTATAACCGTTACGTAAAATACAATGTACGGCATTGGATAAAATTTGGTAAGTACCATATTAGGTCTCTCCTTGCAACGCTAACCAGGAGCAATGGGGGAAGAAAGGCCAAATTTTAAATTTAATGCGTGGACCGCGTGGGCGTCACCATCAAATTTCAACTCTCATTTTATTTTGTGATGAATAAATTTCAATTTTTTTAGTTAAAATAATTTGCTATATGTTTTATGTTCTATTTGAAAATGGGATATATCGATATAATCATCTTTATTTTAAAAGTATAAAAACTTAAAGTTATAATATAATATTAATTTTAAAATATAAAAATTTATAAAATAAAAATAAAAACATTTTATCTCTCTTCTCTCTTTCTATAAAAATTAAAATAAAAATTTATTTAAAAAAATAAATGATTCTTTTTTTTTTTATTGCCTCTCCTCTTTCTCTCACCTTCTCTCTCTCTTTCTCCATTCATGCCATTCTTCCCTACAGTAAAAAATTTCAAATCTGAGCCTGGCTCATATAGGAATAAAATAATTTTTTGAATAATTTTTTTTCCAAATCTCATCTCATCCTGTACGCACTAGCTTTGAAAGAAAAAAGAAAAAGAAGAAAGAGTTCTCATCTTCCTTACCACCTATTCTTCTAAAGTCGTATTTATAACTAATTAGCAACCCCAGCCATCTATTTTCTAAATGTATTCTACTTCCACACACATATATAGATACACAAATAAAATTAAATTTTGATAAAAAAAAAAAATAGAGCATGAAAAATTAAAAAAAAAAAAAAATCAAAGCTATGATTTTTGTGTTGCTTTTTGTATGCAATGATGGGAGGTCAACAGGGCCTGAAGAACCTATTTTTTGATACTTTCATCATTTCATCTGTAAAGTGCTTAGGGCTGGAAGGTGAATTAGAGGAGCAGAAACAATAATTTGGTAGAAGATGCAGTAGCAAAATTGTCTCTTTCTATTAATCGCGATTTTGTTGTTGATGAATTTTCTCTAGACCTTATTCCTACTTGTATTATGGATAAAATCTTGGCTGAGTAGACTGATGCTATTTTGTAATCTCTTTTCTGAATTTTTTTGTGTTAATGCATTTTTTATTACAAAAACAAAAAATGATGGGAGATCAACCATTATTGGTTCAAAGTTCCAAAGTAAACAAGGCATTCCCATGAAAATTGAAGTATGCAGGTGAAAAAAAAGAAAAAAAAAGAAAAGAAGAAGCATATTCCACATGAACCAGCTATATCAAATCTTCTTCGTTATCGCAAGTACAGTAATTTATACATAATTTATTTTTTAGAAATAATCTAAAAACTCAAAAAAAAAAAAAATCTCACGGATTCAAAAGAAAAAAGCACAGATTTTCAAAAAATGACAAAAAAAAATTATTATTTTACTCTACTGGTGTGAAGGGAGAGATTGACTAGCGTGGAGGGAGAAATTGATTGAGTTGTAAAGTTTAAAGGGAGAGGCAGATTGGCCAGCGATGAGGTTGTGGAGAAGGCTGGGCATCAGTGTTGGTCGCAGGATAGAGAAATAAAAACAAAACTTTTTTTAAGAATATTTATTTAAGTTTATGAGTTTAGTATTTTATTTCTTTATTTTAACTAAGAATAGCCTATTTTTTCTTCAACTGTTAACTTGAACGGTGAAAATCTAATAGTAGTGGTCGGGATGATATCACTTATATCTATATAAATTGATTGAAAATTAGTCAAATCTTAAGGAGTTATATGATAATAGCTCTTTGAAAATTAATGTCAATCTCACCCATTCAAGTAGGTCTATCTTGGCTTCAAATCATAATTAAACTGTATTAAAATCGAATCACTATAAATTTTTTAAGATGGTACTTTTAATTTATCTTAATATAAAAACCACTTTCTCCATAGGAAGTTCATGAAAATTAGGGATTAAGATATACAACCTTATCATTCCCAAGATTATTACAGTTTATTGCACGACAATTTTATAAATACAATTAGTATATGCTTTTGAATAACTTTTTATGTTTTATTTTAAATTTGAAATAAAAATAAAAGAAAATTACATTTACACTCTATTTTTCAGACTTGTATAGAAGAGTTAAGATTCTCTCATGACACTTTCTAGCCTATTTAAATATTAATGGTCTAAATTGATTTTAGATGAGCCCGATGACACATAAGAAATTAATATGCATTAATCATCCACGTTTGTTTTCTCAAATATAATTGTATAATAAAAAGCATCTGTCAATTTATATCATATTACTTATCTGTACTATTAATATTTAATTTGCAACATATAAAAAAATTATGACAAAGCTAGAAAGTGCTCAAAATCTTATGTTTTTTATTATCTAATAAATTAATTAATAAAAATAGATTATCTTTCCATTCATTTTAAAATTTTCACGATCCGTTCACAAACCAAACATTAATCTTTGGATTCATTTGGCTTTCAGGCTCAATTACTTATGAAAATTTCCATAGCTTTATTTATAAATCTTTTATTTACCTTTACAATAATCTGGAATGTATCATGGCCCTATCTATTCATCTTTTTATTAAAAAAAAAAAAAAGAAGTGACGCATCTCTCCGGGACCGGGGGAACAAATAAGCATGGGGAAGAGGGGGAGGGGGGCCTACGAGCCCTCTCCCGTTGCTGTTCCCAGACTGCCCATCCCTTCCTTCCCCTTTGACCCCGGCCTGGTGAGGTCCGATGAAATCAAATCTCTCGAACGAAGTGAACTGATAGGAAGAGAAGACCGCTAGCGGGAGATCTCTATTATTCATTGCACCCCCTTGTAAGGGGAAAACGGAAGTGCGCTCCTGCACACCAGCTGAAGGAAGGAGCTTTTGAAGCTTACCTTATTATTAGGGAAAGGGGCAAGCCAAAACCTACTCCTAATTACTGTTTTAATGATGAGCTTATCCTCTCTTCTCAGTGCATACTTGTACAAAAATATCCAAACTAGTCATTAATTTAAGAACATAATATTTGAAGGACTCTTCTGACCAACTAAACAATTATAATTGTTACTAATTAACAACCCTAACCATCTATTTTCTAAATGTATACTACTACACATAGATACACAAATAAAATTATATTTTGATTAAAAAAAAAAAACATAGCATGAAAAATCTGTGGTTTTTGTGTTGCTTTTGTATGCAATGATGGGAGGTCAGCCATTATTGGTTCAAAGTTCCAAAGTAAACAAGGCATTCCCATGAAGATTGAAGCATGCAGGTGAAAAAAAAAAGAAAAGAAAAAAGAAGCATATTCCACGTGAATTAGCTGGATCAAATCTTCTTCTTCACCACAACACCTTAGGGTACAATAATTTAGGCATAATTTTTATATCCAAAATAACCCAAAAACTCAAAAAATAAAAAAAAAATCTCAAAATCTCAAAGATTCAAAAAGAAAAAAATACAAAATTTCAAAATTTGACAAAGAAAATTATTTTTTTTACTGGACCAATGTGGAAGGAGAGATCAACTAAGTTGTAAAGTCTGAAGGGAGAGATGGATCGGCGATGAGGCTGTGGAGAAGGAGCATAGGTTTTGGTCCTAGAATAGAGAAAGAGAAATAATTTTTTTTTAAGAATATTTATTTAATTTTATGAATTTGATATTTTTTTTTATTTTAATTAAAAATGATCTATTTGCCCTTTAACTGTCAACTTAAATGGTGAAAATTTAACAGTAGGTTGATGTTATTATCCATACTTATATAGGTTGATTCAAAATTGATCAAACCTTTTTATATGATAATAGTTGTTTGAAAATTAATTAATGTCACCTATTCAATTAGATCTATCTTAGCTTAAAATCATAACTAATCTGTCTTAAGTTTGAATCACTACAAATTTTTCAAGATAGTACTTTTAATTTGTCTTAGATATACAACCTTGTCATTCCCAAGATTATTAGAGTTTATTGCATGACAATTTTATAAATACAATTAGTATATGCTTCTGAACAGCGTTTTAAATTTCGTTTTAAATTTGAAATAAAAACAAGAGAAAGTTACGCTATCTTTTTTCAGACTTTTATAGAAGAATTAGGATCTTCTCATAATCTAAGCATTTTCTAGCTTATTTATAATTTTTTGACACATAAAAAAAATTAAATATCAATGGTCTAAATTAATTTTAGTTGAACCCGTTGATGACATGTAAGCAATTAATATGCATTAACCATCCATGTTCATGTCCTCAAATATAATTTTATAATAAAAAATACCAATCAATTTATATCATATTACAATCTGTATTATTAATATTTAATTTGCAACATATAAAAAAATTATGTAAAAGGTAGAAAGTGCTCTAAATAATATATCTTTGATTATCTAATAAATCAATTAATAAAAGTAGATTATCTTTCCATTTATTTCAAAACTTCTAGGATCAGTTCATGAACCAAACATTAATATTTGGATTCATTTGGCTCTCAGGCTCTATTACTTATGGAAATTTCCATAGCCCTCTTGTTTTTTTTTGTGTTTTTTTTACTGTTTTAATAATGACTCTTTTTTATTGTGCAAAAATATCAAAACTAATCATTAATCTAAAAACATAATATTCGAAGGACTCTTCTGACCAACTAAATAATTATAATTGTTCTGCTAATAGATTTTCAGGTTGATGATTTCCACATTAAGGTTTTTTTTATTTATTCAAAAAAATAATTATAATTGTTAGCAAAGTTTTTTTTATATTAAAACCCAAAAAATTCTTTTTACTTTATCAGAGGATTCTGATCCTATATAGAAATATTTTTGTATTTTCAGGAATTACAGAAAATACTCTTTCGAGTTTCAATTTTATTTCCATGTCATCCCTATGCTACTCTTTTGGAAATTTGTACTTGTAAATTGATTAATTTATGAAACTGTGCATATCAATATCAATTTACTTATTTACTTGATACAAAAAATGTGATAATTTAAATGTGAATTTTTGAAAAAAAAAATACATACAAAAGTAGTTTTATTGAAACAAAAAAAAATGCAAAAAGGTGCTTCTATAATTTCAAAAAATGTGAAGACATATTTGCAAAAGATCTAAAATAGAGAGGTGTTTAAAAAATTAAAAATTTAATTTTATGTGCTGGCAAGTTTAACCTAAATGTACCTTATTGCATATGTAACTTGTCACCCTTAAACTATATTCGAACACAATAATTACTGTTGAATTACCACATCTCTCAAAAGATCTTTTTTAATTTTAAGGATCTTTCTCGAAAGGTTAATTGAAACTTGTAGGTATATATAAACAGAGCTAGTGTTGAGAAAGAGGTTATATATATATATGTAAGTTAACTACATAGCATAAACTTCTCAGCATAGATTCCAATTTATTATTTATTAGTGGATTTATGTACACATCCAAGTTTCCTGCATGTTAGTAAAACTGGGATACAATATGTTTCAAAGAAACAGGTTGAACAAGTAGCCTTGAGTACTTTAAACACAAAAATATACCCACAAAAAAAAAAAAAAAAGAGAGAAAAAAAAAGAAAAAGGAAAACTAAAATTAAAAAAGCAAGAAATTAGGTGGCTAATTAATTATTTATTAAGCAGAGGAAAAGCAGGTGATGGTCCAGAGAATGAAGCTCTTTTCACAAACCTGCCTTTCATACGGGGCCTCTTCTCAGCGTTCAATTTGCGAACCTCGTACCTTATTTTCTTCGAGAACAACCTCGTTCTTCTCTTTTCTCTGTACCTCGACACTCTCGCCTCTCTCCCTCCATCCATCGTTGCTTGGTTTCCACCATTGTTAATTCCATTCAAATCTCCATAACAATGATGATGATGATGAATCTCAGCTCCACATGTACCCTGCAATCACAATGACAGTTTCTTCTTTTAATTTTGTCCCTAAAAACAACAAAAATTAGGACAATTGCCCAATAATAGAGCTGATGAACAGTGCACTCCTTTGGCTACCAAGTACTAGCTATATTTATAGTTTTAAAAACTAGAGGGATTTGTTAAAAGAAATTTAGTTTTCTACATTATGTTTAATGGTTATTGCTACGTGCTAACACTTGAAACTTCCTTTATAGTTTGTTGGTTCAAAAAAAACTATATATATATATATATATATGAAAATGTATTCAAATATTTCTTTATTTCTATATGTACTCCCAGATGTGTGTGTGTATACATGTCTATATGTACACACGAGATTTTCAAAAAATTCAGATCTGTTTATTTTATTTTTTTATATTTTGGGGATTATGAGATCTAAACTTAAATGATTGCCGAAGAAACAGTGACTTTTTATTATTAACTGTCCGGACAAAAATTCTGGTGATTATTATTATTTTTTTCTTAAGAATTATTCTCATAAAAGAAAACAAAAAACATTTCTATGATAATAAGTTCTAGTTATTCTCAAAAACAAGGGCTAAAACGTCTTTGAAATTTTCGAAAAGCAATTTCAAAATTTTAAAATCAGAAAACACTTTTAAATTGAAATTTTCAAGAATAATTTTTAATTTTTCAAAAAATATGAAACTGTACTTCTAATAACAGGAAAGGAAATAGACAACGAAGGATTACTAACCATGCAGTCAGGCCAGCAGTCATCAGCGTCGAACTCCGGTCGATCACCTGTGGTCCACGGAGATCCATGGCTGTCCCAAGCTCTAATCACAGCCTCGTAATCAAGCCTCAGCAGTATCTTCTTCTTGTGGTTTTTGGCATCGTTGTCTCCATCATTTTCGTCAACTCCACCATTTTTCATCATCTTCATTCCCACTGCAATTTTGTTATCTTCATCACCATAAGAAGCTGGAGAATCGTAATCTTCGAAGTTCAATTGAAACGGTTCCCTCATCATATCGATCTCCGTCTCAGCCTCCATGACAGTACCTTCCTTAGTATCTTCCTCTTCCACCTTCACTTTCCCACTTACGAAACAACTCTGATCCGTTGATTCATTCTCTTTGCAATCCATCAAACCCAGCTCCTCCATACCAAAACACTCATTCTCTAACCCCCTACCCAACAAGCTTTCAACGTCAGCTGCGAACTCAGCAAGATCCATCTCACTTGGAAGAAATCCATGTAGGTTTTCAACCTCATGATGACCTGAATTAGCCACTGATGAAATATTCACTTTGGATTCGAATAGTATTCCATCAGAATTACCATCATGACCAGTACTAGTCGTCTCCGCTCGTAGTTGATGATCGGAAACAAAGGGATCGAATATGGGAACCCTATAAAGAAGCTGTTGATCATCTTCATTTTCTTCATGTGATGAGGTTGTACTATCGTCTCCACCTACTTCAGGCACAAGAGAAAATGGGTTTTGTACGTTTTTTGCTTTGGAATATTTTTTAGATTTATGGTACCGGTGGTGGGTCACGTGCTTCCCATGCCGTGGTGTTCGAGCTTTTCTGGTGAACCCTCGGTGCCATGTAGGTGCTGATTTCTCTAACTGAGCTGCTTTTTCTTGATCAATATAATCAGCTGCTGGTTTCAGTGGAGAAGTTTTTAACCGTACCCTTTCATGGCGACGAGCTAAGGAATTGGCCGAGTGAACACAAGAGTCACAAGATTGGCAGAGAAAAGCATCGTCGGCTGCACAATACCAACGAGCTCGCTTTTTCACGCAGCTATCGCATGCTCTGGCTGTTTTGCCGACGACAGCGTTTGACACTCTTTTGCTAGAAATCATTGCCTTCCAAAAAGTTTATTTTTTTTAAAAAAAAACCCACAAAATTTGAAGCCAAAAAACTAATATCAGAGCAAAACACAAAAGGGTTTGAAGAAAATGCTGGTTATGATCTTTAAAATAGTGCAATTATTTTTCTGAGTGGGGGAGGGTGGTGACCCACTCACAGCGCTTTTACAGTTTATTTAAACAGTGAAGGGCTTTCTCTTGGGTTTGCACTTTTTGGGTACTGTTTTTCTCTTTGCACTTTTTGGGTCCACAACATGGCCTTATCTGGTTTTTAATTGGTTGTTCACAGAAAGTTGATCTCCATCTCTGTAATCTCATTGGGTATGTCTCTAATTTAAGGGATTTCATTGTGGGGTCCAATCTGGGGTAAGGGATGAGAATGAGTCATATTGATCCCATCTCTTGCATTAATTTTTTTTCTGTGTTGTACAACTTTTTCTTCACTAAAATTTTGAAGGTGACCCATTTGTTGGATTATCTGATTCAACATGTCTAATGTTCAGACTTTAGCTATGTGGTCCCTAATCATCCAAAGTTCCCAAATTCCCTCTATGAAAGTTTTTGGCTCCTATTCACTAGTATCGCTTTTATGGTAGGGCTAAAAGACCAATGAAATATAAATGTCATTCCGTATCACTCTCGCTCTCACTCCCACTCTCATAATGGACAGTAATGCCCAACTTTTCTCCTTCAAATGGACATGCCTGCTGGCCCTCTAGATTGTTGTTGTTTCTTGCTCTTTTGCTTTTCAATCCCTTAAAAAGTGTAAAAAATAATTAGGGGCACAAACAAGTGGACCCTCCTGATATGGTTAATTAACTCTTCTACTTGAAATAAATATATGTAGTGGAAATTAAAGCGAAGCTAAGTTTATGTTTCCACTATTAAGGAAATTTACATGTCCAGTGGTGAACCGGATTAGTTTATACTACTACTCATTTGTTTGTTGCTCTGTGGGTTTAGAGATCTAGCCATTGGAAATTGGAACTTCGAGGTTATCTTTTGGACAACAAGAAAACATATTTTAGTGAAGGATGAAAAATATTACTATAAGAGAAACATTCCAACTTAATAGCCCCAGTAACTCACTTCACTTGGTCGTTAATAGTATTCCTAATTCAGAAGCAACAAGTTTTTGAGAGAGTCCTTTAGGGCCGGCCTAATAGTTTAATCCACTCCTCTCCTATCTAGAAAGTTATAGGTTCGAGTAGCTCACCAAGCATCCCAATAGCATTGTCTACTGTTCCCATTTGAAAGTTCAAATACAAAAAAAAAGTTTTTGAGAGAGTGCTTAGCAGTCTAATATATAATCAGCCTCCAAGATATATATATATATATATATATATATAAACAACTTTACAGACTTATAAACTAGAATACTATTTTCCCAATTACATAAATTAGGTGATCCAAGTTAGAATTTTTTTGCAGGTTCAAATATGAAGTTAGAAGTTTTAATTTGAAGTATTAACTCTACTGTATTTCATATTTATTAAAAATAATATATAAAGAATAATAAAATGAAATATTTACAGGACTAGAGAGGTAATTCAAGTGACAAAACGTCTCTTCGACCAAATTAAAAAGAAATAAAAAAAAATGTAACAAACTAAAGGTCATAATATTTCTTAAAGGATAACTTGTAAATTAATAGTAATGATAACAATATATATCACTTTACTCCCAAATTGTCACAAATTTTCCACTTTGCCCCTAGCATTCTAAAAATCCTCATATTGCTTCCCGACTGAAGAGATAGGAAGGAAAGTAATGCAAAATATATAAATATCTAATGAAAATAAGATTATACATGGAAAAATATCTCCATGTGAAATTAAATAATTAATTTATTTGACTTTGTTTGTAATATGGTGTCCCAATGATATTTGGGATAGATTTATCTCCTAAAAGATTGTTGAAAAAATAAAGTATGAGGTACAGAAAATGGCAAATTTGACAGAGTGAAAAGATAAGCATTTGAATTAATTAGGAGTTATCTTATCTATCTTTCTATATATATATATATATATATATATATATATATATATAAACTTCTAAGCATCAAAACACCTGTGGATAAAGCTGATGTGGAGGCCTCAAGGGAAGAAAAATTTTCCATAGGGATAAGGAATTTTTCCATGGAACCAAACACAGAAAAATTAGGCATCTTTATGAAGAAAATGCCGAAATATTCCCATCTGAATGGGACTCACAGGTATCCATTTCTCTATTCTCTATCCATCTCTGTCTAATTTAATTTAATTTGGAATATCTTTCAAATATAGCAATTGCATATATTTCTGTATTTTAAAAAGAAAAATTACATGCTTATTCATTTTATATTTCTTTTTAGAATCTTTTGCATCAAGAGGATGCAGATGTGAACCTAAAAATTTAATTTCGATAAATTTATGGGCGCTAAGTGCATCTCCATGATAGAAAATTAATGCTTAATTTTCACTTTACTGTGTAATTACAAAACTTAAACACATATAACCATTTTCAAGTAGATCACTAAGTACAATGTATTTTAATTAATTTAGAAACACTAACCAGTTTCTATTGCTCTTTAATTAGTGTAGATTTATTTCAGTAGCCAAAATTGTTTGGATGTAGTGCTTCTGGATTATTTCACAAATGCAGAAAACCAAAATCATGTAACCGATGGGCAGTATGTGATGCGTTAATTCTAAAAAATTCAAAGACCACAACCGTTAAATTTAAAATTCAAAATAAAAAATTACCATATTACTCTTGAATATTATTAACCCATCGAAACAATATCAAAGGTAAAACTAAGTTTTTACACATATTAATTAAATTAAAAACAATATCATATTATATACGGCTTATTTCACAAGTCTTATCCTAAAACTTTATTGATCACTTAAATACGCTTTAATTTTGAATAGTAGAATATGTGTAATAATTAACATATGTTGCCCACTTCATAAAATTTCTAACACTCCAATGACTTATTTATTACTAAAAAAATTATGTATAAATAGACATAGGTTGTAAAAAAACCTTTCTAATAGTTCTGTGCAATGGATCTATTAAACTGTTGTGGCAGGAAAAAAAAAAAAAGATTGTGGACTTTTGAAAACTCTATCTAATAGCCTAGCTCTGTATTTTAATTTTTTTTATCAATTTTTTTTTAAAAAATATATATGATTTTTAAAATTAAATTACACATCATGAATTAATACCTCTTAAAGAATTAATATTTAAATATATTATTTATTAAATATATATTTATCATAAATAATAAGGTCTTCCAAATTTTATGCCACGTGCACTAAAAATTATTACCAAATTTGTTAATGATTGTGGCATTTCAGCTAAGTTCATTTATGAATATTATAGTTAATTGTTAATCAATATTATATTATTACATCAACTTTTACATGAGGTTGTAAACAAAGCTTAAACTTTTTAGTGCTAGTAGATTTACACATTTAGCTTAGGGGCAATTTTAGATAAAATTATCAACACGAAAATCACTACATAATTATTAGATGCTTAGGTCTTTATTTACTTTTTTTTTTTTAATTAAGTTTTGGTGATATATATATAAATTTTTTTTCCCAAAATTAGAAAATAATAAGTATTTTTATTATGAATTTATTCAACACCAAACACCTGTATAATTACTGGAAATATATCCATGACTTTTGTTTTAGTTGTGGATTTTTCTATCTTGAGATCTCCTCCCCATGGTTGTGGTGATGTGCAAGCTAGAAAGGAATCTGTTGCAACGATGCCAGTAGGTCTGCTTGCAACGAAGCTCATTGGAAAGTCCACCAGGTAGCCATCAATCTCGAACTCCTAGTGCCAACCTCCAAAATAGAAAATGGGGTTAGTGGAACGATGCAAGAAATCATTTTGAAGGTGTTGAAAACGAGAGAGGTGAATCCTAAGGCTTGCGAAGGTGGGTAAGATATCTACTCACACCTTATCTCCACCAAGAAGGAAACCAGAAAACATTCTTCAAGCTTGGAGACCAAGTCCATAAGTCTTTGGTATGAAGTGGAGAAGATAAGCTAAAAAGATTCTTCTCTCTTCTTACCTTGACATTAAGTATTTTCAGAATAGTGTGCGAATGGGTGACACGTGTATAGACTCAATGGGTGAGATGCTACCAGGTTGGCCTTAGCTGAATTGAGGCTTGAACTGGTTTTCCTACCTTTGCCAATCTGGTTGATATCAGCTGGCTGCTCAGCTGACACAGTAGAGTATTGACGTATGAGGGGATGCCACACGGACGTCCTAGCCATTCTTTTCAGGCGTGGCGGGCGACGCCTTAAGCTGTGTGAATTAGAAAATTAGATGGCAGCGACTTTGTAGGAGACTTTCGCTTCTTGGGTGTCTTCAGGTCCAAGTTTCTCTGCTCAGGTGGCATGCTACCTCATTTAACGAAATATTCTCTCCATCTGGCCGACAAAGTCTGTGCTGCATATTAAATACTTCAAATATGAGGTAGTTGGGAGCATTAATTACTCAGCTCATGTAGGAAACTTCCTATGAGCTTTCTTTTTCATATGGGCCAGACAATGGCCTGCATGCTTGTGATACTTTTCTAATTATATGGGCTTCCTTCGGCTTTGCATGGCGGTGGCCCAAATTCATTATTCCCAATAACTTTTTTCCTATTTTTAACACAAAATGAAAAAGGTAAAACAAAATTCAATTACAAATGTGGTTGATTGAATTTGTCAAATCCTTCTAACCTTTATTCTTCTTTTCCATTGGAACACCCTCCCTTTAGAACACCTTCTATAAGCACATGAACAATCTGAAGGTACAGACACCACTCAAAGCAGCAGCTTAGCTCAGGCCTACGACAAAAATTTAAATGAACCTCTAACAAAAATTATCATCATTATTTTTTGAGGTTACTCTTTTTTACTATATTATTTGATGATTTTTTCCAATTGAAAATCTCATTCATTAGTAAGACAAAAAATACAATGAATGACGATGAAAGAGTAAGCTAAACATGATTATTGAAAATTGTTAATATAACATACTAAACGTCGGTGGCTTTACTATTCCTTCCATAGGCTATATCAATAACATCAATTTTTTTTTAATGTAATCACCCTTTTCTTTTGCGTATATAGCTTAATAAGTTCAATTAGGTGGGGAAGAAAATTGTTATAGATGGCTAAGTCTATATCTCCCTTTTTACCAATGAGGTTCCAAGTCATTTCATGCTAATTTTTAATATTTTTCTTTTCCAATTATGCACATTCCAATTTGGGATTATTGTACGAGAAAATTGCACATTGTCGTCCTTGTATGTTAATATTTCAAGTAAAATTCACTATCTTGCACACTAGTTTACGAACTAAAAATTTAATCAAGTTATCTCTTATCTTTCGTAAACAAGTGCATCTTAAAGAACATAATTTTTGCACCATTATTCTTCTTATGGGTATATTTTTAGCCCACACACTAGACCAAAGGAGAGGCCCACTGGAGAAAGCCCATTTAAGGCTCAACGAATATCACCTTTTTTCTTTTATGAATACGGCGAATATCACTTGAGAAGCCCATGATACAAAATTTAAGATTTAGATCCCATCTAACTGAAGCGTACAAAGTATTAAATATCCTATATTGTCTTAAGAACATTAATTGCATTTGACTTGATAGGCAACATGATGAAGGATGATTTACTCAAATTGGAAAGAGACAGACTGATTTCATGCACCTTTGGTCAGGTTACACAAAAAGGGTAAAATCACACTTACCACTTTGATAAGTCTTGGTACTCGGTCCATATAGTTAACAAAGTCATATTTTGTATATGAAAAGGCTTACATAGTCCATGTTGCCTTTCACAATGGGCCAACAATCTAAATTCCCACCTATAATGCCATAAGAGAGTTAGTCAGGCTGTCACTATTTTGACCAAGATTCCAAAAGGACAGGTGGCGTAATCCTTTCTATTATTGCTCTGCCGGTGTCACTCATTCATAGATACTCAATTGTGTATATAAGGTGAGATACTAGATGATAGAGGGGTTCTCTCCTTTCTTAGCCACTCACTCCAATTCCTCCAGACTTTTTGCCCTAGACCTTCTAAATAGAGTTTTCTTTCAGCTTTCAGTTGCCAAATAGTGAAAGAAAGTGATAATACACTTATTTTTACCCCAAACATTCTAAATCTCACATTGGCTACCTCATATTCTTTCTCTATAACTTGCTTATACTATTTCATCATTATTATGAGTATCCTATTAATTTGGATGTCGGAGGGCATGCATCGGTACCATTGTTGGCACCCCCACTGATATTCTTTTGTGTTGAAGGTTTTAGTTCACACAATCAAGAAC
Organism: Rhamnella rubrinervis; assembly: GCA_007844105.2. NCBI lineage: Eukaryota > Viridiplantae > Streptophyta > Magnoliopsida > Rosales > Rhamnaceae > Rhamnella > Rhamnella rubrinervis. Next base: position 7,579,250 of record CM017577.2, read on the forward strand.
ATTTTGATAGCCTGCCTTAAGCACCCAAATCGTTCGAGAATACCTATCTGAACTCTCACCATGCTGGCAAAATACCACCTCAATCCTTCTCATTTTTATCCCCTAAAAATGACGAACAAATTCCAGCGTTAACAACTCTATGATCTTATATACTGTTTCACACTTTTGTCCATAGATGAACATAAAATAACATAAAAAGGCTGCAAACTCGCTTTTCCAAATTTATTTACCAATTCACGTGTTGATGTAGCAATACAATTTAATATAACATAGTAAAATACTAAATGGAAGCATATTAGTATTGCCTTGTTAATTGTCGCGTCCGATGACAAATAAATTTAGTGAAGTAGTTGCTATAGGATATTTTAGTTTAAGAACCCACTTACAAAATCATGAAAAATTCAGAAAAATAATATTGCAAGAGAAAAAAAGAACTAAAATGTAACCGACTTTAAGGAAGCATGGCCGGAAGAAGAAGAAAAAAATAATAATAATGAAAAGTCTGGTTATTGGGCAAGAAATGGGCAAGTTACATGTTTAAAAGCCCATTAAAACTAGGCTTATAGACCCATTACAAACTTCCGTACGCGGCAAGGGCGATTCTGACATTCTGTGAATGAGCAGTCGACCCGGCAAGTAGGGTTGGTCGTCTTTGCCTACGGAAAGCCAGACCACACTGTTCCCGTCGGGTATCGCTTTGCTTCATAGCTCTGTAAGTTTTATTCGAACCCAGCTCCGATACATCGTTGTTTCATTCTTCCCTGTGCTATTAAAACGTAATTTTTTTCCTTTCCCAATCGAATAATGCGATGCTGCAATAATCTCCCCAAATCTACTTGCGTTCCAAAATCTTATTTGATTTTCATTGATGTTTGAGACTGTATAATTGGTCTTTTTAATCTATTAAAAATGGTTGAATTGTGTAATTCTACGTATGTGTGTGTAATATATTTGTTTGGCATTCTTTGCTGAAGAAAATTCCACTGATTACTCCAGGATGAGCTTTGCTTAGCCCAATACGAAAATGGGTTCTCTTACGCGCTCTTAATTATGCGTTGTTTGCGCTTTCAAAGATATCAAATTGGACCCTTTTTAGCAGTGTTATATGGTAGATTGATATTTGGTTTTCTCTTTAGGAAAAGGTTTTGGAATTTGGAGGAAAATTGAGCATGCTGCCTATAGGTTATGTCCAATATTTTTGTCTGGTTTAACTTTAGGAATGTGAAATGGGGATTACAAACATTAGTGCTATTCTTGAAAGTGGGACAAGTTGAGAAAGTGGTGGCTGAACTAAAAAGTGTAGTTGGCAAGTATAAGAGTATAGAATGAAGATTTGAGGTCGTGTGTGTTAGTGAACTTTTAAGGGTAAAATAAGCCTGAATAAAGGGAGAGGGATGTGGTGCATGTTTGATGATGTTGATTGTCTAAAGCTGTCGCGGACTCGCTATGCAATGTGTAGTAGATTGTTTCGACATATGGATCTTTAGAAGAGACTCGTCTATAAATCTGCAACAAATGCAATTTTGTGGCTTAGGTAAAGAAACCAAGTGGGCTTCTACATTTAGATATTAGGCATGTATAGTGGGTGAAGGTATGATTCGAATTCACAGGAGTTAAAGCATGACCTACCAGAATGTACAGTATTGGAAGCTGATCAACCAAGAGAAGGGTCCGCTACTTTTCTTTCTTTTTCTGGCTTTTCTGCTAAACCAGTCATTTTTTGTAGCAGGGTCGTTTTTAGTGTGATGTATGTTTAGTGGAAGTTGAAAGTTAAATCTAGGTATCTGTTATGTCACATTGATGGGTAATGATGCATCTTTTGTAAGTTGGTTGTAGGCTTAATTAGGAAATCTCAATCCTCTTTATGTTTTGGTTCTTTTAGATTTTAATTATTTGGGAAAGACTTAGAGTACATTTTGAGATTTCCTTACAAGTTTTGTATATATATATTAAAAAAAGATGATTTGACTTATCAGTTTTAGTTTTATTTAGCTGAGTCCTTTTGTTACAAAAAAAAAGAAAAAAATTATGATTGCTCATGCAAAGCGATTCTTGCAACATATCTTGAACTGCACTTGAGGCACTACGGTGCATTTACGGAATCAACCAAATTTAAGAATGTATTAGAAACCTCCATAATTATTGTGTTTCAGAAGCTTTATCCCTGACCAAGGATCATATTACATCATTTCTCCTACTTCAAGCCTCAATTGAGTTATATAAAAAGTGCAGTTCCGACTGTAGGTGACTGTAGAAAATTATCATCTGGAGGATCTTAACTATGGCAGGAAGAAATCGTATACCTCGCCGAAATCATGATGGTTTCCGAAATTTTCATGAGCCAGTGATGAACCGTGGACAAGGACACCTACCCATTCATCCTGCTTTTTTGGAAGAAGAACTTGAGATGCAACATAGAGAAATGCAGAGGATTATTGCAGAAAATAGGCATGTAATCGATGATAATACTATCCTTCAACAGGAATTGACAGCTGCAAAAGATGAGATTCACAGATTGGGGCAGTTCATACCCAAACTTCGGGCTGAGAAGGACAGCGATGAAAGGGAGTTGATCGAGAGAGGATTGAAGCTAGAAGCTGATCTTCGTGCTTCTGAGCCTTTGAGGGTAGAGGTTATCCAGTTAAGAACTGAAATTCAGAAATTAAATTCCTTACGACAGGAATTGTCGTCTCAAGTCCAAGGCCTCACAAAGGATATTAATCGATTGCAAGCTGAGAATCAGCAACTAATTGTCATGAGGAGTAATGTTGATGGAATGCACAAAGAACTTGTCGAGGCGAGGTTTGACATCGACTCTCTGTTTAATTACTTTGCTGGACTAATTCTGCTATTCCACCCATTTTTTTTATTGGAGTGTGTGGTGGCACATTCTTGGACAAATACAAGGCCATATGTCAGTTATGCTGTTATTTGCGTTGCCTCTACATGTTTAAACTGATTAACATAGTTTTTTTTAGGAGGGTTTATGAATTTGAGAAGAAAGCCAATGAGGAACAAGTTGAACAGAAGAAAGCAATGGAAAAGAACCTCATTTCTATGGCGCATGAAATAGAGAGATTACGGGCAGAGCAGCTGAATGCAGAGAGGAGAACACGGGGGCTAGGTTCTCTCTCTCTCTCTCCCACTTTTAAAGTTCATGGGTAGATTGGGATTTTTCAATCATATGTAACTTTAGAAAGCAAAATGGTTTGAAGTCTTCTATATTTCTACAGGTGGCCGGGATTATGGGATGTTGAATGGAAGCCCTGAAATGAGATATCAAAGTGGTTCATATGCTGATGGCTATGGCAGTGCTTGGAGACATTATGACAGACATGGCCCTTCTCGACGTTGATTTCTTACATTTATATCTTCAAATGCTCTGGTGTTGTATTTCCTTATTTCTGCCTTCTTGCTTAATGAGAACATATTTGAATCATTGCGCAAATGGGTAGAATGTCTTCTCAGGAGCCACCTCTTTCATATCTTACCTTGTTTTCCCAACTGTTTTGCTTCAACCAACGCGCTGTGATTTCCCTGAACGTAAAACACTAATCACGAATGCAGGATGCTGCAAGAGAATTATTCTGTATTCTGTTTATAATGAGTGGTTGGTGCTGTTTATAGTGTTTTCGTTGTGTTATTGTAGAGAATAGTGCTTTCGTTGTGTTATTGTAGAGAAGAAACAATGTTTTGATTTCGTTATATAGTGCACTTGTAGAATCGTTCATGAAATTTTAGCCAAGGACTTGGTAAATTGCATTTCAGGCCCTTAATGCTTTTCAGCTCATTGTGAATTATAATTTGGTTATCATTATCTTTGCTACATAGGTAGACAAATAGATTGGTGTGTACTTCATATGTCAATAAGTCAATTAGATTTTTTAATTTTATGGTTGCAATTAATCTGTAGTCAATTTCAATCTGACTTCATTGTTAGTAAGGGGGACATTGGTACTCAAGAACTGTGGCCTTTGCTACTGGAAGGGCAACATCTTAGCCATCTAACTCAAATGGATTTCATGACGCAAAACTGGACATAGAAGCACTCTTTTTCATATGCCGAAGCTTCATTAAATTTGTCCTAGACTGTCAGACTATTATGCAGATCTTGCAAAGGTTTATCACCTGATCTGCCTTTATTTTCCCTCAGTTATACAAAACCTGTATTTCATATCGGAAATCTGACGTAGGTAATAAAGAATACAAATATATATATTATAAACTATAATGGGCCTTGACTCCAAAAAAATTGTAGTTATTGGCGAGACAATAGATTGAACATTCTTGTATAATATAATAATGGTTCCTATAAGCTAGGGATTCTCTTTGACAGCCTTTGAAATTGCTGCAATGGTGGATGGTGTTGTCCTACAGCATCCTCCAATCAGGCTAGCTCCTGAATCCCTCCATCTTCTGGCAAAATACTCGAAATTGTCATCGTCGAAACACTTGGACGGCTGTCATTGTAAAACAAGTTTAGATTTGGTAAGATGGTTTCCGAGTTTATGCATTTGTGATTCGTGTACAAGAGAGATCCCAAAATAAACAAAACTTACCAGCCACCTCTTAGCTCTTCCATCCCATATCTCACCACTATTAGGGTAAACAACAATCGCTTTATCAGTTAACTGGCAAGAAAAGAAAACAATGTGTTAAACATCTTGGGGTGGAAGGAAAAGCACTGAACTCTATGTTACTTGTGGTTTAAGAAATTAGAGATTACCTTCTTGAATTTGCAGATGAGCATTTCAGTAAAATGAGGAGGTGCACAGTTTATCCCCACTGCATGTACTTTGTCACTTTTGTTGATCATGTCAAGGCACTCCTCGAAGCTCTCTCCTGAAGGGGCATTCTCACCATCTACGGAGCTGAAGCAGATCCACGACGGTATGTTGACGTCTTCTTCTTCGAGCAGCTCGATGCAGGCCTACAAATATCATCGAATAAATATAGCCATTCTCAACTGGAAGTGCTTGCACAGCATGAGAGAATTATAATTCTGAACCTGTGAACGATTATTGGTACAAAAGCAATACCTGTGCTTCAAGCTTATTGGGAATGGTTTCGAATGCAAGCAAGTCTGAACCTGCTTCCACAAGAATCTGTAGTCTACGACGGTGGAAATCCTTCAGGTTATCCAAAGTTACATCAGGTCCATAGCACCCACTGAAACAAACAGAGATTGACATTTCCAAATGTCATAAACTCGAAACTAGACAAAGTACAGCATAGATGGTAAATGTGAATTGAAATAATAAATTGATGACCAAGCAAGTTTTGGAAAAGAAACCTATATTCTGAACCATCAGCAAGATAAGCTCCATAGCTGCCAATGGAGGCTGCAACCAAAGCTCTGTTGTAGCCGTGCTCAGGAGTCGCTTCCATGGCGTCCCAGAAACTATCCCGTGCTTCGACCGCCAATTTGACACTCTTCATCAGTAATGATTCCCCTTCGTTAATTGACAGTCCCTTGGACAGAAACCCAGGAATGGTGGCCTATAAACATATATACATAGATTGAAATTGTAAACATCAAATAATATACTTTTTCTTGGAAAAAAAAAAACTATTTGCTTGAATATGAATTTTAGAGATCCGCTTGACAAATTCATATTTTCGTCAACCTTAAATTCAAAATTTTCAAAGCAAAATCACATATTCACATTCATTACACAATTCTAAATCATTATTGATACTTATACTTTCTACTCTATATTTTGAACAACCAATATTCTATCTAAATTATTTGTGTAGCATTACTTATATGACCAAGATAGATTTATGAAATTTTAAACCAAACAATAAAACAAAAAAAATAGCACAGATTTTCCTTAAGGAAAAAAAAAAAAAAGAGAAAAAAGAAAAAAGAAAAGAGAAGCTAATGGAAAATGGTGTCTCATAGAACAATGCTGCAAAGAAAAGCTCACAAAAAACCTGATAAGATGAAGTGACCAAAATATCAGCACCAGCTTCCAAGTATTCCAAGTGAACCTATTACGCAATCGAACAAAATAAAAACTTAAAATCCACAAAAAAAGAAAAAAAAAGAAAAAAAAAAGAAGAAGAACCAAACAGATAAACAACAATGGCAACAGACACACACATGCACCAAACACAGAGACAGAGAGTAAAAGAAACCTGTTCGATGAGATGGGGGTCTTTGATGAGGCAGAGAGCGCTCCAAAGAGGGTCGTTAATGGCGGCACCGTGTCTCTCAAGCTGCGTAGCGAATCCTCCGTCCACCACCGCACAACCTCCAGCCTTCTCTATGACTTGTTCCAACGACGTCGTTGCCCTCTTCAACCCCATCACACACTCTTCAGTTTATTCTTTTATTTTCTCTCTCTCTCTTTTTTGCCCTCTGGAGATTTTGAAATGAAAGAAGGAACTTTTAGATAGAGAGAGAAATTGGCTGCTTTAATGGCGCCGATGACAATGGGGTTGGGCAGCTTTGTGTTTTTAGGAGTGAATGTGGACGAAAATACCATTCAGATTCTTTTCTTTGGGAAATGGAAATCTACCAAAACAATCATATTCACTCCTAGATTTTGGGAATATTTTCAATGGTTTTGATGTGCTTGATATGCTTAAGTTCTCAAATATGGATTGTTGGACCACTACTATTAGTAAATAAAATGTAAACCTTAAATGTAAACTGTTATTTGATCTAACAGCTCATATTGAGGTTGGCATTTTTCAAAATTGCAAGTGTACTGCATTAGAAACTCATTATATAATACAGAGAGAGGAGAATGATCCAATCATGACTTAAACTATGCCTGTGGGATTAATGCATTTAGTCTGAACTTAATTATTTGACTGGCTTGAGTGCTATGAACGTAAGTACTTGGTAGTTTTGTCTTCACGACATGCTCTCTCTCTCTCATATATATATATATATATATATACATATATATATAAATGAATTAAAATAAGTTTTAAAATACACACCGGCTTGAGAAGAGCTGGATATGAGTTTGTGTTACCACCTTGTAGAGAAAGTCTTTTTTATTTTTTTATTCAACTTATTATTTTAATAAACAACGCGGTGCACGGACGTGCATTTTAATAAACAACGCGGTGCAGGGAGGTGCATTTTGTTGGCCCCTTCTCTATTAAATTAACAAAAATCCAATAAGAATTATTCCAATCTGGTATTTTTTAGTCCTGTGACTCCTAAGTAGCACAAAGTCAGATTAAAGACATTTGGTCCATTGATCAACTCAACACATTTCTCCACACATACAGCTGTTTGTTGCGGCTCGTAAATTTTGCAGTATATTATTGATCCATACTCTGCAAGTGAATCAATTATATGTTGCTACGTTACTTATAAAAATTTATAAATCCTGACAATAAGTTTTATTCACACAGATAATCTTAATTTGCTTAACCAAATTTTAAAGATAATGCTCCAATTGTTCCAAACCAACCAAGTGAGCACTTCAATTTAGAAGATTAAGAAAATAACATTACCGTTTAATACAGATCATACCAAGTTTCCGGTTTTTTTTCTTTATTTTTTTTTAAAAAAAATAAAAATAAAGAAATGGTAGGAGAGGGAGAGGGCAACCAGATGTCCACATTTCACCAAACGGCTTGTAGCTTGGATTTGATGTTCAAAGATTAATGAACAATTAGAGCACCTAGACCCATTCCTGAACACTCCAACCCATGACCTCCATCATAGCGCAGTAAGCCTCTTACCACTACGCCGCAAACCAATGTTGGTCTATAGGCACTTCACATAAAAGACGGATTTTACCATTACATAATTTTAAATGTACAATGATAAAATTTAATCTATTTTTGTGTTAATTCAGTCTAGTCCAGTACAATCCAATTCAATTATATATTTTAAAAGAGCATAAGTCCTAATATTGAAAGTTCTTTTTTGAACTTTCAAGATAAGATTTCGTTGGGATGGAAAGGTAATCAAATATAAGAAATATTTATAGGTGAGAAAGAAATACGGAAAGTGACTCAGGGTTGGTGAAGGTGAAAGAAAAAGAGGGTTTTGACAACGGTGTTGTATGTCCGCCTACTCCGACACCAACCAGCCCAACCTGTTTACTAAAAAATAAAAAATAAAAACCCAACCTGGACCAGCTTTTTAAATCTTCAAGTATTACCTCAACACAATTGGACTCAGGGATTGATAATTAGCTCAAAGATAGTCTTTCAATTAAACGTGGAGACACTTGACAACGATGTCACTACCATTGATGACATTTTTAGTGGGACACCGTCGTTTGACTGTCTTAAATTTGGTCCAATTCTCTGAAAAAGAAAAAACTGTTTGATAGAATTCAATACCATTGAATAGCACTGGGGGCTGTGTTTCACAATGCAAACTTGGATTTGACCTTGTAAAATTTTCTTAAATTAATCTTATATTGGCTGGCCAGAAAACATGAAATACATAGCTAATTAAATATATGAGCAATTCTATTAGTTTTTTTAGGGATCCAAAGGAAGACATGTAGAAGAGGAGGTTTAGTGTCTGAGATTAGATTTGATAAGCTTTCCATATCTAAATTGTGAATGAATGACTATATATATATATATATATATATATATATATATATATATATATATATATATATATATATATATAATACATATAGATCATGTTTAATATGCAGTATAAGAAAAGATAGGCTGAAAAAAGAATTTGGACAAACTAAAAAAGAAAGAGGAAAGGAAAAGCTGAGAGCTATTATGTATTTAATGGTGTCCGGATAAAAAACCGAATTACATATATTATGTATTTGGTAAACTTCGGATATGATCATTTAAGATATATTTAATATATAAATTATTAAAATATATATTTATACTATGTAATAGTTTTAAATATTTTATTTAATATATGTATTTATATTACATATTATAATTTAATTTGAAACTCTACAGTGTAAATTAAATTAAATTCACCTTGCTTTTCAGAAAATTACTTGGTTTCCTATTTTAGAAAATAAAACAATGAATAATAAAACATTTAATAAATTTAATAGTATTAATTAAAAAATGTATCTTAAATTCTTGGTATAACCCCTCATCCTTAATACAGTTAATTAACCTTAAGTTTAAACTAAAATAAAATAAAATATTTACATTTCCCCCATAAAATAGAACATTTTATACAATTTTAAAGAAATTTTCTTATGGACAATTTATATGTGCATGCAAGCACATCATAGAGCTATGCATGCATCTGCAGAAATACATGGTCATATATATTCTAATTAAGTGCAGTAGTACGCTAGGGCGTTCATAAAGACAAGGTACCGCAACCAAGGTACACACCAACAACTTACTGTGAGGAATCATCTGAAGAATCTCTTTAAAGATTAAAATGCCAAACACGGCCATATGCTTTAAGTGCTTAAAAGTGTTACAGTGACCTGAATTGATAAGATTGCCAAACAAAGCCCAAAATCAGAAATCGTAAGTGACATCTCTAAGCAAGCTTGGACTTATGTGAATTTACATAATGTACCTGGGTTGAGTTTTGTCTAAACCAATTCAGACACAAACTGCAACATCTTCAAGTCAAAAGACAAAGAGAATGTGTTGAATTATGTATAGTATGTGTGGCTGGGCTATATATATACACACATATATGTTTTCATGCCAAGGCTTTTTACATTTTGGGCCAAGCCTGAGTTTTTTCTACCCAAATCATCCTTAGTGTGATCCACGAACGTTAACAAACTGAAACATTACAAATACAAGAAAATGACCTTCCTATAGGCTTGATTACAAGGAAAAAACACACCAAAGAAAAAAAAAAATAGTGGCAAGGAAATTACATAAGCTAGGGATCATTAGAGAATGTAGAGGCAAAAATATTTGTATTATGAGACAAGCTCAAACATCATGGAATGTCATTTGCATCAACAGTTGGATTAGATCTCATAATTAAATTTAATTATGAAAAGTTCCTTGTCAACAAAAAGCTTATGATTCTTCTTCCACGGATGAAGTTTTTTTAATATATTTTTATTTTTTCTTTGGCTTTCCACAGATTGAGGATATATAGTATATCAGTATGTGACACGTGTGCATGCATATATTTATGGAAGACGATAGAATCCCAAATGACATAATAAGTGCTATGGAAGATGATGGAATCCCAAATGACATAATAAGTGTTATGTCAGCAAATATATATATATATATCTATATATATATATATATATATATAATTAAAGATTTTACAACTGAAAGCTAGTTAAAAATATTTGGATTTTTATACTAAAATTTTATTTAAGAAAAGTGAAGACTAAAAAGCTAATGTATTTTTTTTTCTTTTTTAACTATATGGAGTTGTAAATATTCAAATTGATGTAACACTTACTATGTTATTTAGGATGAATTTATTTATGGCTGATCATCAGAAAAGGGCAAGGGCAAATGAAACACATATAACGATGATTAGAGAGTCAAGAGGCAAGCCAACAAAGGAGTTTGCTGGCTGGCTGACAAACCCTTAGACAATTTACATGTAGAAGTTATACTACCGTGTCCATATTAATATGAGAAGCCCAAATCCACCGAGGCCACCACACCACAATATTCAACGAGTTTTAGTCATTAAATAGATAAATAAATACACGAATATAATAAAGCATAATTCTTTGATAAATATACATATATGTTGTGTAACTCTCCAAATTCTAAATGAGTTTTTGATTGGGTGTCTAGAAAACAAAAGAAAAAAAAAGGTGAAATTCAGAAGTCCGAACCATACCCAATGATGAATCAGATTCAAAATTCTCAACTTTTGGCTCAACCATCTTCAATTATTAGCATGGAACATTACTGTCAATCCCTTATTAAATATTGGAGGATTCTAGGAAAAAGACTTGGTAGTTTTCTGTTATATTTGTAAATTTATATATTCTCATTTCTCAACCACTATACAGATAATGTGTGTGCATATATATATTCCAACTCATTATACCCTGGCGAATGTTGTGTGTCTCTGAGTGATTTATTCGAGTGTTTGGTAGCTAGCTCTTTGAAATCTTATAGCTAGCTGGATACTTAAATATACCAATTTATACTTTCAACAACCAACAACACATATTCAAAACATATACACAAGTATAAATATAGTGATCTTTATCAAAAGTATAAATATAGTGATGATTGAGAATGATATGGGTTATAATGGACAACCATCCATACTCAAAATTTGTGTCCACTAACTTGAATATTTCTATTTATTTCTCCATAAGGAAAAAAAAAGGAAAAAAAGAAGAGAAAAGAAAAAGAAAAGCAAGACCAGTATGGTAGAATGGAAGAAGAAGCACATCAACCTGGCTTTCAATATTGCTATAATATTTGGTAAATTAATTAGAGGTTCGAGTTAAGAAAGTTCTTGGACACGCAAAATTTTGAACGGAAGTTGGTGGATATTCTTGTGGTTTTGGTGGCATGGTTTGCATTATTTCGGACCTTTTTTTCCTTTTTTTTTCTTCTTAAAAGTGGACGTGGAAGGAAAACAAATAAACAAAAATATTAAGAAAAATACTTTAATGTTTCGTTTGGCACGTCAGATTATGGTTCTTTCTATGCAAATATTGTCTATATGGTTATTAGTGTTAGTTATAACAACATATCTAATAGAACAAGTTTACGAAACTATTGAATATCTCATGCATTGAAATAGAAATAAACTATGCAATTTGAATGATCAAAACTAGATTCAAATAGGATTGGAAACAAATAATTGTAATACAGAACCTGTTGAACACAAGTTGATCCCACTTGACTGGAGTTGATACTGTTCAAGGCCTATGCATACCACAGCGTCCTTAAGACAATTCCGCTCTTCACTGTGTTGTGATTCCTGTAGCGGTTGTCTCCCAGGATATAGCGAACTTTTCAAGAATTCTTAGTATAGCACAAGCTCAGAATTCCCACTACGAACTTGATAGTTTACCTAGCTTCTATCACCAGAAACCAACGTGCACACACTAACACACTCACACACGTTCTTCTCGTTTTTCCGTAAGTATTCCAAAAAATACAGAGATAACTCAAAACAAAGACTCTACATCTCCTGTTTTTTTTTTTTTTTTTCAAATTTTAAAAACTGCAAAACTGTTTTCATTATGTAACATAAATACAATTCATTCACACTTATTTGTAAAACGTTAAAATGTTACAAAACTATTACAAACGTTTTAAAAATCCAACAATCCCCCACATGATTGAATTGTACACAACCCACTAGACTTGACCCTGATGATAGAGTTTTACGGTCGGAACCTGCATAGGATAGGTAGGTTTTACCCTTTGAACCTTCCCTTATGAGAATATATTTACTCTACTGACTGAAGGTAGACGCGATGTCCTTGAACCTTACTGTCGTTTATGTAAAGATGATATACTTCACAGGTGGCCTACCGAGCATGTATGAGTAATGCACCGCATGGGGCCTTCCAAAATATAGGGGCACTCATGTATGTATTAGTTATATATAAATATATATATATATATATATATAAGTATATATTTATATCGTAAGAATTTTATTTATAAAAAAATATTTCTTTTCAAAGTTAAAAGGTATAGAAAATTAAAAATAATAAATATAAAAAAAATTTCAAAATAAAAGGGGCACTTTTTTAAATTTTGCACAGGGCATCTTAAATTTTCAAGACCGGCCCAGCACACAGGACTCATTCCTGGCATTCTTCAGTTCTCACTGTTATGTCCGTTTTGGCCATGGACATCTTCCCTGATTCTGCAAGAGTTTCTAAAGAATTGTGCCCAACCAATTCTCCTTTGAAGTGGCCCATCTTCTCTCTCACATAGGTGATTCTTTTACTAAGAGTATCCCGCTATACTCCTCTCGGATTTCCCGATGCATAAGAATCATTAAAAGTTTTGGCTTATCCTCATCTTCAACGGGTATCACTGTTTCATCATAGGAATGGACAGGAGGTGAAAACCCCCACAGTGATCTAAATCAGTCTTTACAATTTAGGTGTCCCTTTGAACCTAGATCTTGGGATCTTCAGTCAATTAGGTTGGGTTTCCATCGTAATGACTTTTCAATTTTATGGGCTTTAGTCCCATTCCTCTCGATGATTTCTCAACTAACTCTTAATGATTTCTCAACTAACTCTTGATTTAACCCTTTGGTTAGGGGATCCGTAATGTTATCCTTTGACCTTACACAGTCAACAGAGATAACTCCAGTTGAGATTAATTGTCTAACGGTATTATGTCTTCGACGTATATGTCTAGACTTACCATTATACATCATATTTTGTGTCATTCCTATCGCTGACTGACTATCACAATGAATAGAAACAGCCGGCACAAGCTTAAGCCACCTAGGAACATCCTCCAAGAAATGGCGTAGCCATTCAGCCTCTTCACCACACTTATCTAGAGCAATGAGCTCTGATTCTATTGTGGATCGGGCTATAACCGTTTGCTTTGAGGATTTCCATGACACTGCTGCACCTGCTAGTGTGAGCACATACCCACTAGTCGATTTCGAGTTCTTTACATCAGATATCCAGTTGACATCATTGTATCCTTCTAATACAACTGGATATCGAGTATAGTGCAGTCTGTAATCACGAGTATATCGTAAGTATCTTAATACTCTTACGACCCCTTTCCAATGTTCACCATTTGGATTACTCGTGTACCTATTTAGTTTACTAACTGCGTAGGCTATATCTGGTCTTGTATAACTCATTAAGTACATTAAGCTCCCAATCACCCTAGAATACTTCAATTGAAATATACTTTCTCCTTTGTTCTTTGACAAGATAATATTTACATCTAAAGGTGTTCAAGCCATACCAGAGTCATCTTTACTGAACTTATTCAGTATTTTGTCCACATAATGTGATTGACTTAGTATTAGTCCATCAGGGGTTCTCATGATTTTTACCCCTAAAATCACATCTGCAAGTCCCATATCCTTTATGTCAAACCTTATGCTCAACATAACTTTGGTAGACTTGCTTATCTCAATATCACTACCCACAATGAGCATGTCATCAACATACAGACATAAAATGACATAGCCATTTTCTGTATCCTTGACATATATACATTTGTCACACTCATTGATCTTAAATCCATTGGCCAGCACCACTATCAAACTTTTGATGCCATTGTTTCGGTGCGTGTTTAAGGCCATATAGGGACTTTATCAATTTACAGACTTTCTTTTCTTATTTAGGAGCTATAAAACCCTCAGGTTGCTCTATGTAGATCTCTTCATCTAGATCTCCATTCAGAAAGACTATCTTAACATCCATTTGATGTACTTCAAGATTTCGTAACGCAGCAATGGCTAATATTATTCTTACGGAAGTTATTCTCGTTATAGAAGAATACGTGTCAAAATAATCAAGGCCTTCCTTTTGTTTGTAACCTTTAACTATAAGTCTCGCATTATATTTATCAATTATTCCATGCGCTTTCATTTTCCTCTTGAAAATCCACTTGTACCCTAGTGGTTTACTACCCGGAGGAAGATCCACTAGCTCCCACGTATGGTTTTGCAAAATGGAATCAATTTCACTTTTAATGGCTTCTTTCCATAAAGAGTCTTCCAGAGAATTCACAGCCTCTTTATAATTTTGAGGTTCACTCTCCAGCATATAAGTCAGAAAATTCAGACTAAAAGATTTTTCTGTCCTAATTCTCTTACGGCGTTGAGGCTCAACTTCAACCTCTTCTTCTTGTTCTTGGTATTGTTCTTGGTCTTGACTATCTTCATTCATAGTCTCATATATTCGCTTAGACGAACTTGGTCCCTCTTCGGACTTACATGGAAAAACGTGTTAAAAAAACGACGCATTCCTTGATTCTATAATCGTATTCTTATGTATATCGGGGATTTCAAACTTATACATAAGAAATCGATATGCACTACTATTTTGCGCATAGCCAATGAATATGTAATCAACGGTCTTTGGACCTATCTTTACCTTCTTCGGTGTTGGAACCGCCATTTTGGTAAGACACCCCCACATTCATAGGTACTTATAGGAAGGTTGTTTTCCTTTCCACAGCTCATACGATGTCTTTTATTCATTCTTTCAGGGCACCTTATTTAAAAGGTAATTCGCAGATAAAACGGCTTGCCCCCACATATTTCGAGGTAACCCAGAACTTATTAGCATTGTATTCATCATCTTTTTCAAGGTGCGATTCTTACATTCAGCCACACCATTTGACCGAGGTGAATATGGTGGAGTAACTTCATGTCTAATCCCATGTTGTTCACAGTAATCACCAAACAGTGTCACATACTCACCACCACGATCGTTTCTTATCAACTTAATCTTCTTATTAAGTTAATTTTCAACTTCAACTTTATAGCGAATGAATTTCTCTAAAGCTTCATCTTTGCTTTTAAGCAAATACACATAGCAAAATTTAGTGCTATCATTGATAAAAGTAATAAAATACTTATTGTCACTCCTTTGTTGGTGCAAATTTTAGATCACATATATCACTATGGATCATATCCAGAGGTTCAGTATTTCTTTCAACTGTTTGAAAAGATAACCTTGTCAGTTTTGCCTCTACACAAGTCTCACACTTATGTTCGTTATCAATCTGGAAAGCGGGAATATGATTTAAGTTAATTAATCTTCTTAGAGAACCATAATTAACATGTCCTAGTCTACCATGCCATAAATTGGAAGACTCAAACAAATATGCAGAAGAAGCATTTGTTTTATTCATTGTCTTTGGCTTTACAGTCATTACATTCAGCTTAAAAATCTCATTACAGACATATCCCTTCCCTACAAACATCCCTGACTTAGACAAGACAATCTTGTCAAACTCAAACACCATCCTGACTTAGACAAGACAATCTTGTCAGACTCAAACACCATCCTGAATCCATGCTTGTTCAATAGTGAACCAGAAATAAGATTCTTGCGGATCTCAGGTACATATAGTACATTGTTTAGAGTCAGGGACTTTCCAAAAGTCACCTTCAAAATCACCTTTCCTTGATCTCGGATATCAAACGTCGCGGAATTCCCCATGAACAACTTCTCCCCACTATCAACAGGGTCGAAGGATGTGAACAGATTCTTATCTGAGCAGACATGGTGGGTTGCACCAGTATCGATCCACCATTTTTTTGGGTTTGGCCCAAATAGGTTCACTTCAGAGACTACAGCACAGAGGTTCAAGTCATCAACCTCTTGAGTGATTTCCTCCATCACATTTGCCTCTTTGTTCTTCTTCCTTTTCGGCACTTTACAGTCAGCCGCTTTGTGACCCATCTTGTCACAGTTGAAGTACTTCCCTTGAAATTTATGTTTCTTGGAAAAACCTCATTTAGGTCCAAGGTTGAATCCTTCACTAGGCTTCTTCTTGGACTTGGAACTCTATCCATGTTCAACCACATTGGCCTTCACCTCAGCTTAGGATGAATACCTCATCTCAGAACGTCTGTTGTCTTCTTCAATTCGAAGTCTAACAATCAGTTCCTCGACATTCATCTCCTTTCTCTTGTGTTTGAGATAGTTCTTGAAGTCCTTCCACCTAGGAGGCAACTTCTCAATAATTGCCGCAACAAGGAAACCTTCACTCATAATCATCCATTCAGAATGAATTTCATATAGAATTAATTGAAATTCCTGAACTTGACTAACCACAGTCTTGAAGTGCACTATTTTATAATCCAGGAATCGGCCCACGATAAATTTCTTGGTGCCCACATCCTCGGTCTTATATTTCATCTTCAGGGACTTCCACAGTTCCTTAGCTGTCTTATTGACACAGTACACATTGTACAATGTATTAGCTAGGCTATTCAACACATAGTTCCGACACAGGTAGTCAGAGCCCTTCCATACGTCAAACGCCATAAGTGAATTTCTATCATCTTCATTCGTCTTCGGTGGATCCTCAGTCAAGAACCTCGTAAGGTTCAGTGTGGTAAGTAGAACATCATCTTCTGTTGCCACCTCTTGAAATTCAGTCCACTGAACTTCTCCGGTCTCTCTGCATGGTTCACCGGAATCACATAGTGGTGGTTTGTGCCATAGACGGGTAGGCACATGCGGTAGAGGCAATTTGTTGGCACTTGTGCCCTAAGATTGGATGATTCCCCCCACATTAGCCATTTTTCTATTGAACACAATAAGAAATCATTAATTTATTACTCCAAAACATTACAATAAAATAATTATTAAGCATTAAGAAAAATATTAACTTTTTTTAATATTTTTTCTCTTCTAATGACGTCATCCGCCACATCATCATATACGTCGCCACATCAGCGCCACCTCCGCTGGGCTGCCACGCGCGCGCCTAGTTAGCCACCACGCATGGGCCAGCCATTACCAAGCCCAGCTCAAGAGCCCTCTTATGTACAAGCCTAGCCTAAACAAATGGCCCAATTTCCATGTGAAGCCCAGAACAAATACATGGCCTACAAGCCTAAAAGCTCACCTAGCCCACACTCGTGGCTAGCTCACGCGTGAGTCCAACAGCCATTCGGCCAAGCGTATATGCACAGCCAAGCCTCGCGGGCCAGGCATGCGCAGCCCAACCTCAAGGTCCACATGACCATGTGCCTAGCTTTCGCTAGCTTGGCGCATGCTCCTGCGCTAAGGCTGCTGCGGCCCTCAAGAACTTTAAGCCAAGCTCGCGAGCCCACAAGCCCATACGTGTGCCTGATCCGTTCTCAACCCGCGCACACCACTTCCAGCGCCTAACCGACATCGTTTGTGGCATCTTCTTCCTTCAGCTGGGTTTACATAACTCGTTTTCTCCTGTTCATACACAGTTTTTGACCCGGTCGAAAACCATGAATTCCAGCCTTCAATTTCTGGAGAACTAAAGCCAAATTTTCTGTCTCATTACGGGCAACAGATTCATTAGTTCAAACAGTTTAATTTACATTTCCAAATATACGGTCCAGGTCCAAAATACAAACAGTTTTTTTTCCGAAATTAACAAACCAGATTCAAAAAATTTCAAATTTAACAAAAATAATTATCCAAAAATATGCCAAAACTCATAATCTGCAACAGATAAATTAGTATACACATATATATAAAAAAACTAATTAAGAAAATAAACAAAAAACCTTGCTTTCTTTGGAACCTGTTTATTAAAATACTCGAAACATAACACACGATTAATGTCTATCGTATAGAACAATAAACAGGTATAAATCACAAATAAACCTAACAAAATAATATTGCAAATTTAGAAGACACAAGTTTTCCTTCCTCTAACTACCTGTTTAATGTTATTAAGCAAGACAGAAAGCACGAGTATCCAGATTGTCTTCAAACAAATAATATACATATATTATTTATAGAAGAAAAAAGCATACGATAAACACAAAATGAATGAACCATGCTAAACAGACAATTCAACTGAAACAATATATATAAACCTATTCATTGATATAAAACAGAGGAGAATTGTCTTAAGAATGTTAGTTATAACAACATATCTAATAGAACAAGTTTACGAAACTATTGAATATCTCATGCATCAAAATAGAAACAAACTATACAATCTGAATTATCAAAACCAGATTCAAACAGGATTGGAAATAAATAACTGTAGTACAGAACCTATTGAACACAAGTCGATCCCACTTGACTAGAGTTGATACTGTTCGAGGCCTGTGTATACCACAATGTCCTTAAGACAATTCCGTGCTCCTCCCGATGCTGTGATTCCTGTAACTGTTGTCTCGGAAGATACAACGAACTTTCCAAGAATTCTTAGTATAGCACCAGCTCAGAATTCCCACTACGAACTTGATAGTTTGCCTTGCTTCTATCACCAGAAACCAACGTGCACACACTGACACTCTCACACACGTTCTTCTCGTTTTTCCGTAAATATTCCAAAAAATACAGAGACAACTCAAAACAAAGACTCTATATCTCCTGTTATTTTTTTTTTCAAATTTTAAAAACTGCAAAACCGTTTTCATTATATAACATAAATACATTTGATTCACATTTATTTGTAAAACGTTAAAACGTTACAAAACTGTTACAAACGTTTTTAAAAATCCAACAATTAGGTACTTTTATGCTATGTTTGATGTTAATTAATTTGAACAAACAAGAGATCTTTTTCTTTGGTAAATAGAACAAACGGGAGTTCAAATAAGGTATGTTGGTCCTTGAAGAAACAGTCCAGTAGCCTTTTTCGGACAATAATTCCTCAATCCTGAATAAGTGAACATAAAAAAAAAAATTATGTTGTGTTCAATTGGTACATAATTAATTATTATATATTTCTTACTTAATATTTTTGGAATTTATTTGTTGTATTTGTTAGCATCATGGGAATCATATGGTATAATAAGAGTAGGATTATGCAGTGCATTGGTCAATTTTTACTCACTTAGATGACGTGTACCTGTGTCTAAGTTATTTTTTATTTTTTGTTTAGAGGTCAGGAGGATTTATATGCATCTAGACTAATTCTTTTTCTAGTCAGATCAGAGGTAGACTATCTATGCCAAAACTAAAAAATTATAAGATAACTAGTATTTTTTTTTAAATAAATAAAAAAAAAGAAAGAGGAAAAAGAAGAAGAAAAATGTTAAAATCTAGTGTTTTCCTTTTATTCCGAATCTTACACAAAGTTGACCTTTTAAAGAAAGTTAACTATATTAATTAATAAAAGAAGGAAAACTACGGCCACAAAAAAATTTCCAATTTTACATTTAGTTTCATGTATATCGTATTAGAGTATATTAATTTGTAATCAATGGAGTAATGCTATATCGAGAATTGCCCCGTTGAGCGATATGCTTATATATTATACGTGATAGATATGTGGCATTGGTTTTATGATTTTTTTTTTCAGTCACTTGTCAAAAGTCATTTGCTCTTCTATGCTATTTTTTCCTTACTGTCTCTATATTGCTCCTTCTCCTCTGTAAATATTTTCTTTCCGTCTCCATCTTCGCTTAATAGTTAAATATAAAATTATGGACACACCTTTACTAAATTGATCTTATACATAGATTCTAGCTTCAACTCCATCGCTATTTTGATTCAAATTAAATTTTTTTATTGAATCTAAAATCTATTGGAATTTTTAAACGTTTGTAACGTTTTTTAATAATGGGTGAAGGAATTGCAACGGTTTTGAATTTTAATGGTTTTCAGTTTTGTAAACGTTACAAAATAAATTGTTTTGTAACCAATTAGCCACTGGTTTTACAAGGCTTTGAGTTTTTCATTTTTGGTAAAATATAACAAAAAATACAAAAAGTCTGTTTTTTTTTTGTCCATGGTGATAGAGTGAAGGTTCAGTTCAAGTTCATTGGAGAAGTTTCAAAGGGTGCACAATCCGAACTTTCAATCGATTCGTTGTATCTTAGAAGACAAACGCTCAAAGATCACAAGCACCAAATGGAGTGAATTTGTGATAAACCACCTTAAATATTTTGTGTAAACAACGTGGCAACATAATACATTGTATGCTATTGGGAGGGATTATTTGGTGGAAGACTTGGTCAACTAGATGTTGTTTAGTTTTAGTTTCTTATTTACATGTTAGCATTATTATTTTGTTATATCGCAGTATAGGTTTTTATGAGAGTCTTTACTTATTTAAGTAAGTTTGAGTAAGAAGAAAAATTATCCTAAAAGTTCATTTTCTGAATTACCTGCTATCAAATGGATCTAAATGAATCGTATTGAAAATTTGAAAGTTGGGTGTGACAGAAAAGCTACATCAGATGGAGGAATCCATTAACTGTCTAACAGAGGCTCTCATATCCTCAAGCATCACCAGCAATAACACTATCAGAAACAAAAATTCTTGAAACAATCACAATTTCAACTGTGATGAAATGGATAGGAGAAAATTAATATGCTCTTCGAAAACAGTGAGGCTGGAATTTCCGTGGTACTCGGGGGACGATCCTGCGGAATGGTTCAATCGTGTGAACTAGTTCTTTGAGTTCCAGGATACTCCTCATACATAAAAAAGTACCATTAGCCTCTTTCCACCTTGAAGGAGAGGCAAACCAGTGGTGACAATGGCTTTGTAGGACATTTCAGTAAGAAGGACGCATACTGACATGGGAAGCATTTAAAAATGAGCTGTGGGCCCGTTTTGGACCATCCGAATGTGAAGATTTTGATGAAGCTCTCTCAAATTCAACAGGTTGGATCATTGAAGGATTATCAACGTGATTTTGAACGATTAGGTAATCTTGTTTGTAGGTGGACACAAAAAGCACTAATTGGAACCTTCATGGGTGTCTTGAAGGTGGAAATTACAGATGGCATTCGAATGTTAAAACCTTAATCATTGAAAGATGCTATCAGTTTTTGCGAAGATAAGAGATGACCAGCTCATAAGATAGTAGAGTTACGTTTGATTATTACCAGCCCCAACACAAGTTCCTTTGGCCCTTCCTCCTACAACTCGTGCAAATTCCGCAGTTCCTACGGCACATATTAGACGGTTGAGTTGGGAAGAAATGCAATGAAAAAGGCAACAAGGCTTGTGCTTCCATTATAATGAGCATTTCACTCCTGGACATAGGTGTCAGAAATCACAATTGCTACGCTTAGAGGGTCACAATGATGAAGGTGATAAGTTCGTGGAAGAGAGTTTGGTTTAATGGAAACACTTACTAGTTGAAGAGTCCATGTGTAATAAAAAAACACTAACCTAATGAATCAATTTTTAAATGTGGACCTTGAGGGCAAGCATCCACTTGGATGAGGGAGTATTGATAAGCCACCTTAAATATTTTGTATAAACAACGTGGCAACATAATACGTTGCATGTTATTGGGAGGGATTATTTGGTGGAAGACTTGGTCAACTAGATGTTGTTTAGTTTTAGTGAGGTTTTTTTTAATCTTTTTACATGTTGGGAGCACGTTTGTTAGTGTTTTGTTATATTCTGCATGTTTGTAACACGTTGGGTAGTGGGTTTTTATGAGAGTCTTATAGTCTGTTTATTTAAGTAAGTTGGAAAAGGAATGAGTGGAAGAAGAAAAACTATCCTAAAACCCTTGTGGTTCTTTTTCACCCTAAGAGAATTACTAGTTACTAAGTTATTAAAATTCTTCTCTGATTGAGACCTTTTAATTTGTCTTAAGAATACTATGGTACTACACAAGCCTTGAATCAAGCTCTGTTAGTATATAAACTACTCGATCTTCAACAAGTTTCTATCCTGTGTTATTGGTTTGGTGAATTAGCTTTGGTTTTCATTTGTATATTATCTCATGCAAATTCCTAGTGTCATTGTTTACCTGTTTTGTTTGATAACAATATCAATATTGAGATTCAATTTCAATTCTCTCTCATGAAAAAAAAAACTATCGTAATTCAACTCTTAGTCTTTGTAACAAAATTGAATGTCTGCAAAAGCCTACCTAAATGCCATTGCGATGTTGTTGCCAAATTTTCCAAGGGCTTTTGTCCAAGATTACAAGCGGGAAAGTGTTTTCAAGGTCACTAGCCAATTGTTCAAAATCTTCAATGAGGTAAGGTAGGAGAAGGGAATGGAGACGATGATAGAAAATATTCGCACAGGAGAGGAAGTAGGAGACGAAGACGGAAAGGGAAAATGTCATAGAATAGTAAAGGGCTTTAACACACCTGCGAAAAAAATCATAAAATGAATACCACGCCATCCATCGCATATAAGTGATATCGCTCCTGGAGTAATTCTCATACTATATCATAGTTTAGAAATAAAGTTAAAAAAACATCTCTGTGCATGTTGCATTACTCCTTTATTAATTTATATATAGCTTTTGTCTTTTGCCATCCCAAAATTAGTATAATTTAGAGTACTTCTGTACGAAGATTTAAATTCTAAAACAACTGAATTATTAAATATTTATAAGATTAAAGCAAAAAGTGTCCATGTTGCTGTGGTGTAGTGGTTATCACGTTAGTCTTACACACTAAAGGTCCCCAGTTCGATCCTGGGCAGCAACATATTTATATTTTTTTAATTTTATTTTTTCATATTATTATTTTGTCTTCTACCATATTTAATGTTCTAATATGTTCTAAAACAGGGAAAAAAGAAGAAGAGAGAATACAACATTCAAAAGTCGTTATTTGGATCCACAACCAATTAAATTAGCTGACTCCTTAGAAAATAAATGAATTTCGTCATGAAAAACCAAAACATACTTCTGTGTCAGAGTATATATAAATAAGCTAGCTTTTGTTCCTGGCGATTTCATAGGGACACGAATTTGTTGCAACCGGGCCAAATTTCAGTACATGTTTATTGTATTTTTGTGGGATTGTATTTAGAAGAGGAGACACACCAAATCTACCAATTAAAAGTATAAAAAAATTGGCCCCATGGCAACTACTAGAGGTAGCTAGCCTTTATTTACATCATTAATTTAAAGAACTAATAAAAACTACTCTCTGGTTCTTTAAGTTCATGGTCATACGTAATGGGCCAAAAGAAGTTTTATATAAGAATTTGACCAAATTTGACTTAATAATGTATAAAAGATTCCAATATATACACACATAAATTTCATTAAAAAAAAAAAAAGAGTAAACTTTTATTCACTTTACTGCATTCTAATTCTTTTCTGATTTTGATTGAGGCCTTATATTAAATTTTTTTCATTTGATTAAGGCCCTTCAATTTGTTTCGATTAACAACTTGTGGCGTTAGGGGTTAGCGGAAACTTACAGTTACACCTAACTCCATATGTAGGACTTTAATTAAATCAAATTAGAAACTAGAGGGAAAAAGTTTAGGAGTCTCTATTAAAATAAAGCAAAACTATAGTAGTAATGCATAACCGAAATATATATATATATATATATATATATAATGTATAAAAATGAACTCAAGTAGATCACCAAAAAACTTAATTAAAGTGCGAAATACTGATACTTGGTTTAGAAAAACTTAGTATTATAGTTTACCTTTCACTATAGATGCAACGTCATGCATGGGGTAAACACATTTCCTTTGAATTAGAAATGACAAAGTGTTGTGTCATATTAAGATTTCCTATTCCGAACCTGACCAATTAAGTATTCACGTTGAAATATATAATTACGATGGCTCATCTTAACATCACAAAAATCTAATAAAATTTTAAAGTTAGCTGTAAAGAAATGACATAATATAACTAACATGAGGCTAATATATATATTTATATATATATACATACATATATTTCTATATGTTTTCTAGTCATCAAGATAAACTAATTTTTGAATGCTATCTAAATATATATTCTTTAAAATTCAACTTGAAAATGTAATAGTAAGTTGTTCAAAATAGTTAATACAGTAATGACTATTTCTAATCAAGTACATATGAATATTTATTTTAATACTAAATATTAAAATATTAATTTATAATTTACATTCTCAAAATTTAACTTTTAAAACATTAGGGTTTGAGCTTATTAAATATTAAATTTATTTATTTATTAAATTATTAAAATACCTCTATTTAATATGTTAATGGATTATTATCATATTTAATGAGTTAACTCATTACCAAACTGTTAACTTAATGAATCTTATCATATTAACTTGTTATTAATCCAATTCAATATGAAAGACCCGAGCCTATAAAATTTTATGTGAATTCATGTCATATTAATGGGGTTGGGTTGAATTTTGCCATCCCACTTGAAATTAAATAACTGGACTATCAGGTATTATTTCAATAGTCCAACTAGAAAGGGCTTGGCTTTGTCCTTTCGCGTTTAACATGATGTGTGTAGTCTTTAGGAGTTGACTATTTGAAATTCATAAATTGAGACACTTCAAGGCGGGGCGAACTCTTTTTACACTATGTGAAAATCAACGGGTACCCTAAAGCATGAAAGTGAAATTAATTTTGAAAAGTAATAATACTAATTGATGACGGTTGATCCCAAAAACTGCGATTCTAATATTGTACGTGAAGTCATATCCTAGCCCCACTGTTTTTAAATTTAAAAGCTCAATCTATTAAAAGGTGGATGAGAGATTCGTTATATTATTTAAAATTTTATACTTGGTGTTTTGGGATAACAATTCCAAAAATTGTTTTGGAGTCAATCTTAATCACTTAAATTGCCCATTGAAGTGTACACGAGCGTTTGTTATAATAAGAATAGCACCATTCATATTCGTAGATGTTAGTTTGTCTCTTGCCTACAAAATACAAGTTATCTTTACAACCCTCCTCAAGTAGGAACTTTTGTTTACGGCTATAGCAATTATGCCCTTTCACTTTCACCAATTGGCATGCCATGGACATGTTTAGTCCCTATTTTTATAAACTATATTATGCACTGAAATATAGCATATCCTTGTCAAGATAGCTGGCCAAACGGAAGTAAAAGCCATTGAAAAGTAGTTAGCCCTCCGGCCTTTACGATAGAAATGCACAACCAATCTTACCAAATGAAGGATTAGAATTTGAGTGCTGGTCATCATCATATTTAATTGACAGCTAAAAAACTCATTTCCAAAATGGAAATAATATTAATATATTTAAATGGAAGTAATTAGGTTGCTCATGGTTGCTTTCATTGTCATAACGAAACAAATGTATATACTACGAAATTACAATTCTCTATACACTAAAGGAAAAGTACACAAAGCAAGTTGCTCTATCCCAATCTCTGACTTTGAATTTGGCCTTAAAGGACCTCATATAAAGCAATTGGTTCTTGACTTCTTTTAGACTACTAATGACCAAGGGTTATAATACATTTTAATACTTTCTAATTTGGTTAAAATTCAGTTTAGTACCTTATAAGTTTTTTCTTTCAATTAATACCCTATTTTCAATTTGTTTTAATTGAGTGCACGACCTCACAACCTTAACAAATTTTGTTAATGTTATGTCAATATCTGTGAGAAATAACCTATGTGCTAGCTAAATCTGCAGCTCCTTTCCTCTCTGTCATGTGCCTTGCATAGGTCATTTTTAACAGATGCCGACATGACATTTATCAGAACCATTAAGTTTGTGAGTTCACGCATTCAATTGAAACAAATTGAAAATAGAAAGGTTGTAATTGAAAAAAAAAACAAATTGTGAGATACTAAATTAAATTTTTGCAAGACTATATGGTAGTAAAATATATTAAACCCAATAATCAATATCTTTGTAGGAGTAATTATATTTCACCCCTTTAATAAAAGTAAACTATTGTTTGTTTTCCCATCAAAACAGTCCAAATGGTAATGGGCGTTTTAACAATTCAAAAAAATTTTGTTTGAAGGGTGAACAATACAAAATGTTATTTATAACTCTTGATCCTTTATTTATTTATTTATTTTTAAAAAAATAAATCTTGATTCTTTTCTAACTTAAGTTCTTACATAAATGATCATCATGTAAGGAAAATGTGCAACGTTTTGTTACACCTTGAAACATCTGTTATCAATTAGGACTAAATTGACACAAAAATGATATTTCAAGATTTTTTTTTTCTTTCTATTTTTGGTACTCAACAGCTTATTTGCAGGTTCGATAAAAAGTGTAACAGAACATGAAATAATATATTGCACTAAATTGAAAATCTGAGTTACTCTTTAAAAGAAAAACTTCTAGAAGTACCACATTAAATTTGACCTAAACTAGAAGTAGCAAAATTTATTAAACACTAAAACAAATTTTTAGGAAGACAATCACATCTATATCGCAACATATAAGTTTACTGGGTTCACTTTTTGGTGTATTTTATGTAACAATTGGGTTGGGGACCGATATAATATTAAAGGATCTTCAAAAAATTCTGTATATTTTATATTTTTTTATTATAAAAAATCAACTTATAAAATTAAAATTTAATATATATTTTATATTTATAAATTAAAATAAAAAGTGAATTTTAACTTTTTTTTCTACAATTATCATAATTTTCTTACTATTATAATTTGAAAAGTAGTTTTTTGACTTTCCTTTAATGCGTCGACCTTTCATTACCTACTTTTAGTCTTGCCTCTCAGCTATCCTGATTTTCTCTTTAGTTTAACACTATTAATTGACTACGTACAAGGGTCTCTTACAAGTCGCTATCTAGCAGACTAGCCACACATTACTCTTCTTTAGGAACAACTGGAAGTATTTATAAGAGCAACTCCAATGAAGTGCTCTTTAAATTAAAAGGCATATTATCAATAATAAAAGAGTCTATTTATTAATTTTCAAAATAAAAAGAGAATTTTTATATTCATCTAATATAAAACATGTTCTTTACTTATAGAGGAGAATTTTTGTCAATATTTGAAGAATTAAATTTCACTCTCTATTCATATTTTAATTAATACATTATAAGTTTTAATACATTATATTAATTGATATTTTAAAATTTTAATTCTTATCATTTTTATTGACATCTTATTGGTTCTTGAAAAAATATTTTTTTCCCATTAATGATTATATTTGAAAAGTAAAATAAAGAAAAAAATATATAAAAAGTCTATTGGACTTAAATAAAATTTTTCAATCTTTATCTATAAATATTGATGAAAATATTTTTTATTATACAAAATATACTTTTTAAAATAAAGAGCACCATTGGAGATTTTCTAATCGCATACTAAATAATAAATGTATTTTTTTATTTAATATCTCATAGTTTTCAATAATTAATTTGAATTTAACTTTATAAGATTACCCTAAATATACTTTTAGTTTTATTTTAAAAATAAAACTTCTATTAAAATAAAATTATATATACTTTAAAACTACAGAAAGTATTTTAAAAATAATACTTTTATTCTTCTTTGCAGGAAAAAAATAAAATTTAAAAAAGGTTTAAAAAACTGTTCACGAGTCAATCAGTTATAATTTCATTCATTAGTAATATAGGGTCAGATACTACATTGAATTAAATTGAAAATTTGAGTTACTTGATTAAAAGAAAAACTTCTAGAAGTACCACATTAACTTTCACCTAAACTAGAGAGTAGCAAAATGCATTAAACACTAAAAGAAATTGTTAGGAAGACAATCACATTACATCGCAACATATACAGTTTAATGGGTTCATTTTTTGGTGCATTTTATCTAACAATAGGGTTCGGGACCGATATAATGTTAAAGGATCTCAAGAGGTTCTATATACTTCATACTCTTTATTATAAAAAGTCAACTAATAAAGTTAAGATCCAATATATTTTTTATATTTATAAATTAAAATAAATAGTGAATTTTGTCGACACTCTACTCTAATTTTATAAGAACATCTTCAAAAATGTTGTTTAAATGAAAGATTATATTTTGCAAGTAAAGAACATCTTTTACATTAGAGAGTCAAATTAAATAAACAACTCCGATAATACTCTTTATTTTTTAGTTTTTATTATGTTATTTCTGATAACTAATTTAACTTTTACTTATTTATCATTCTTTTTAGAAAGCAAGGATAAAAATATTTAGGATAATTTTGTAAAGTTAAATTTAAATTAATTATTGAAAGTTGTGAGACATTAAATAAAAAATATATTTTTATTTATCATATAATTATAGAGTAAGTTTAGCTATTCAAATATGGAGTGTCAAACTCACTTTTCATATTTAAAAATTAAAATAAAAAATTTTATTGGAGTAAGAGCATCTCCAATAATATTTTTTAAATTAAAAAATATATTTTTGTAAGTAAATAATATCTTTTATATTAGAGAGTCAAATTAAGTAAATAACTCTAATAACGCTCTTTATTATTTAGTCTTTATTTTGTTAGTTTCAATAACTAATTTGACTTTCATTTATTTACCCTTATCTTTACAAAATAAGAATAAAAGTATTTAGGACAATCGTTAAATTCAAAATTAATAATTAAAAATTGTGAGATATTAAATAAAAAATATATTTATTATTTAGCATACAATTAGATAGTAGATTTGACTATTTAAATGTGGAGAGTCAAACTCACTCTTCATATTTAAAAGTTAAAATAAAGCGTTTATTGAAGTAAATTTTTTAAAGTTGGTTCTCTAAAATGAAGAAAAAATGATAAATAGAAAGTCTTTTGAAGATGCTTTATGTTTTTTAAAGCTAGTTCTCTAAAATAAAAAAATAAAAAAAACAAATAGAGAGTCCTTTAGATACTCTAATCATCTCATTTAATATAATATAAGTTTCTATGCACTTCTTTGTTAATTATTTATATAGTTTATGATTTAAATTTTTAAAAAAATAGAAAGAAAAATGTGAAAATGATTAGTGTTTGTGGGAAAAAAAATAAAATAAAGAACAAATAAAAAGAGCTCATTAGACTTAAAAATAAAAATTCTTTTTATTTTAAAATTTAATGAATATGCTCTTTTATTGTTGACAATATACCTTTTAAATTATAGAGTACATAATTGGAGATGCTCTTATAAATACTTCCAATTGTTCCTAAAGAGAAGTAATGTGTAGCTAGTTTGCTGGATAGCGACTTGTTGGAGACTCTCGTAAGTAGTCAATTAATAGTGTTAAACTAGAGGGAAAATTAGGATAGCGATAAAAGTAGGTAATGAAAGGTCAACACATCAAAGGAAAGTCAAAAAAAAAAAAAAATGATGGTAGAGAATGAGATATATAATCTTGTTTTAAATAAAGCCGTTCGAAATCTCTTCCAAACATCTATATATATTATATTGACAATCCAATGAGGACCTTCTTCGATCCATAGCAAATCTTTTTGATCTTATCACACTTAAAGACAGAGAATATTACCTCCATCAGAGTCCATATACAAAATTTCGAGAGGCTAATGTACTGGTTAATTACAACAAATTGGTTCATGCATGCATGGCAAGTTGTATATATACCAGCGAGAGAGAAAGAGAAAGATAGAGATAATAGCTCTTTTTCAAGTCAAATATTAAGGCCCTTTTAGTTCTCTATCAATATCAGGGGTGGTTGTCCGAATTTATTCACCAAAACAACCTTACTTCATGCCAGGTTTATATAGCTAGCTAGCTAGCTCGGTGGGTGAGTGACCCATTAATAAGGGATTCTCATTTGGACCCATTTAAGCCAGAAACCACTTAGAAAGTGAGTGATTAGCAAGTGACAACCATACGTAGTTGGTATTTTAATTATGGGTTAATTTTATTACATTGAAGGTGGACACAAAACCCATAACCCTACTAAAAAATGGATTAATAACCATAAGTACTTGATAGTTTTTAGTACTTATTTTAATAGGTTTAAAATTCTATTATTCATCACCAAGATCTACCACTTACATAGTTATTAACGATTAGTTGTTGAAAGATTTTGAAACCTATATGGAAGGGTAAACAGATAAATTTCCTCAACGTCAACACAAATACTACTTTTGGTTAATACCAGCGGTGACTATAATACTTTTTTAATAAAAAATACAAAAAAAAAAAAAAGAAGAGCTTAAATAAGTACAAAACACCACCGAAAAGGGAAAGGAAATTTAAAGCAAGGCAATCAAACCCACGAAAAAGTGTTCTAACTTGGCCTTACATAGTTTACCATTTATTTTTGTGCACTGTAATTGGACATAAATTGGGGTTATTTTTAAGAGGCAGAAGAACTCTTCTCGCCATCAAAATTATAGCCAATTAAAGTTAAAGATTTCATATCTGACATGCACGTAAGCTTTCCGACCCATTTTTCTTTTTATCACAAACACCAAAGAGTAGTAATAAGTTCTTGATGTAATTGGTTTCCCTTAAATAGAAGACATAATTATAATTAATACATAAGAAGTGCATATTTGAATATGTATGTAGAACTTGATATATGAGCAAATAACATTTTTTTTAATGAAAATAAAATGTAAAGAAAAAAAGAAGAGGGATACAAAGTGTGGCATAATAGACAAATTGATGAGTAGAGAGAAACAGAAAGGATCAGAGACAAGGAAGCAAATGCAAATCCCATACTTGATTTTGCAAATAACTGAAGTCAAAGAGAAGCAACCACCAATCAAACTTAGCTTTTTCCCAGTCAAACTTTAACTTTTTTTTGGATTATTATTTTTTGTTTGGTCCTAGAGCTTCACAACTTCAGGAATATGAACTGGGTACCTATCAATGCAATCAGACCAAGGACCATCTATTGGTGTTTTAATGCTTCGATTGCACTTCCAAACCGCACTGTTGCATTTGAATCCACTCCCAAAAGCTATCTGCCAAATCCTATCACCTTTCTTCATCCTTCCCTTTGATTCAATATAATTCATTTCATACCACAACGAAGACGACGACGTATTGCCGAACCGGTGCAGTGTCATCCTCGACGCCTCGCAGTGCTCCGCTGACAGCTGCAAGTTCTTCTGCAACTCATCGATGACAGCACGGCCACCGGCATGGATGCAGAAGTGCTCGAAAGCTTGCTTGAAGTCCGGTATGTATGGTTTCCATTTAGGGTTAAAGATTTTCCGGCCGATGAGGGTTAGAAGGAAGAGAAGCTGCTCCGACGCCGGAAGCACAAGAGGTCCAATGGTGGTGATGTTGGATTTCAAAGCTTCGCCGGCGATCGCCATTAGATCTTTAGAGAGGGAGATACCTACATTGCCATCTTTGTCTTCTTCTTCAAACACACATCGGTAAGCTTTGTCATCGGCTCCTTTATGGGTTCGAACAACGTGAACAAGCCGGTACTTTGCTCGCCGGCGCTCTGACCTTCGGTTAGAAAGAAGAATAGCAGCTCCACCCATTCTGAAGAGGCAATTAGGAAGAAGCATAGCCCTCTCGTTGCCTTGATAGTAGTTCGGCGTAATGATCTCTGTGCTCACAACCACCGCATTTGAATTTGGATGTACTTGAAGAATATCACGAGCTAAATCAATGGAGATTACACCCGCACTGCAACCCATCCCAGAGAGGTTAAAGCTCTTAATATTGCTCCTAAGCTTGTACTTATTAATAATCATAGCGGACAAAGACGGTGTCGGCGAAAAGAGACTGCAATTAACAATAAGAATGTCAATATCTTTAGGCTTAAGTCCTGTCCTTTTGAACAAGGAATCCATGGCGGAGAAGATGACAAGTTCAGCTTCTCCTCTAGCAGCTTCCATAGTTGGGGTTGGAGGAATATAATGAATAGCTGGTGGCAAACAAGTCTCTTCTCCAAGACCGGACCTCTCGAGGATTCTCATCTGAAACTCGACGCTCTTGGGATTGTTGCACAAGATCAGCCTCGAGTGTTCCATGAACGTTGAGAACGGGACTCTGCACGTAACAGGTGGCTTGTAGCATGCATAGTCCACCAAGAAGATGGTACGAGGCTTCGACATGAAGTAGACGGTGGCGATGAAGATGATGAGGAATGAAGAACAAAGGATTTGGACGAGATCAAAGTGTAGAGACCTCCAAAGGTTTAGAATCTCATCAGGGCCTAAACGAAGAACTTCAATGAGAATACCAGCCATGATGGGTATGAGTGTGAGGGTGATAATGTGGTTGACAAGGTATTGGTACCCTAGTTTAACATACTTGAGCTTCACAGAGTTGGAGAAGTCCGGCAAGATTGGAGGCATTTTTTTTGTCTATTTTTCTCTGTTTTCTTTTTTATTTTTTGGTGTCACTTGCAGAGAGAGAGAGAGAGAGAGAGATGGGTTTGGGTTTGGGTTTGTGTGAGTTTGGGGATATAGGTGGGAAAGGGGGGAGGTGGAGATTTAAAGGCCAAGGGACCGGGGCAATGAAGGAGGCAGATGAGAGAATTTAATGAAGGACTTCACGTCACCCAACGCTCACTTAACTTGTTATTAATTTTTTCGCGTGACTTCCTATTGCATATGTAACCAGTAATTTATATTATAGGATTATCTGTCACTGTGGCATATATACGTATTCATGTATATCATGTATGTGTGTGTGTATGTTATATATCCTTAGGCAGACAATTATAAAACATGTAAAGCTTTGGTAATTATGATGATTACTTCAATTACATTATTTGTTGATTAATATGTATTCAAATATATATAACTACATTGGACAAATGTAAAAAAAAAAAAAAAGTTGCTAGGTAATTTTTAATTTATGCATATATGTATACACACCAACAGTAAATCTCATATTATATGATTGATTTGACATCAAGGTGTACTTCTTTTGCAACAAAAATTGAAGACACGTATATTTCCTTTTAATTAGAACATCAAATAGTTAAATAATATATATATATATATTAGAACTGATATATTAAGTGACGTCGTTTAATATATTCTACACGAAAAAATAAAAAAATAAAACAGATTTTCTTTAAAACACGTGTTTTCATTAAATATGGAAGTCGAGGGTGCATCAGCAAGGTACCTATCGGCCAAATTGCTGAGAGGTGCAACAACAAGACACCCCTTAATCAAACTGTCGAGGGCCCTCGGTAATTTGGTCGAGAGATGCATCAGCAAGGCATCCCTCGGCAGTTTGAGTAAGGAATGATTGTAGACTTTCATATTTAATAAAAATACACATTTCAATAAAAATATGGATTATTTTTTTTATTTTCTCACATAGAATATACTGAGCAACACCCATCACTCAGTATATTAGTTCTATATATATATATATATATATATATATATATATATGCCCACACATATAAGGTAGAGAGACCCACTGTATATATGTACACAAATGATTTTTATATAGCCAACACTGGCTTGATGATAAGTATCTTTAACATTTTTGTTCACATGTTTAATGAAATGAACATAATTCAACGAAATGAACACAAAATGAGTCATGTTCTAATGTGAAAATTATATTCATACACCTTCCATTATTAAAAAAAGAAAAAAAAAGGAAAAAAAACTGTATGTTGTTTGGTTCCTATATATATATATATATATATATATATAAAAGGACTTGTATATGTGTTTGTTATTTTAATGAAATTAACTTATATTTAGTAACTTTTAACTTTTCGAGCGACATAAAATGAAAGTATTTGTTATGGAAAAGCCACTGTTTCTCTAATAAAAAGAACGTGAAAGTCATTTTCAACGAGACAATAGTGTTTTTTTATTTTTATTTATTAGTATTTTTTTTTTTTTTATAGCTTCTTGTTATTATCTTTGATACGCCTTAACCCACCAAGTTTTGGTTTATGTCCCATATATTAATTTCTTAGAAACAAGTTGGATGAAGAGCCGTGCTACTATAGATAGCATGTCATTGAGAAGAGACAAACACACTGGCTGTTTAGTGTTACATAGTGGATAAACTCAAATAGATAACATTTGACTTCCAAGTAGACGAAATTCTGACTATATAAACATCCTGAAATCAAACAAACAAACAAAGAAAAGTCAAATACTCTGAATCTTCCAATTTGGCATAGATTTTCCAAATTCTCGCTCTTTGCCTGTCTTCAATGATCCTCTCTTTTACTTTTTTTAAGCAATAAAAGGCAAAAAAATTGAAAAACTAACAAATTTTAAACGATGAAGAACAAACAATATTTTATGTTTAGGAAGAGAAATTTATAATTGTAAGAAAAATTTGAAGGGACAAATTTATTTCAGCGTTTCGTGAATAGTAAATATCTTATAGCAAATTGAAACTTTGGAGGTTAATTACCGTTCAACCTGACCTTAAATTTAATTACACAGATTAAGGATATGTATTAGTTTTGGGTTCGTGATCAACAATATATGAGATAGCATATAACCGTACTAATTACACAATAATCAATTATTAATTAAACTCATATTTCTTTTCAACCCATTGAACTCTACCTAAAAAATAAATTAAGATTAATTTTAAGAAGACAATATTAAAATTGAAAAAGAAGTATATGATACTTACACTCAACCATCCCCCAACTGTCCATAACGTACAAAGAAGAAGAAGACTCATTTTGTGTTCGAGTTATTTGTGGTTGGGAATCACTGCAATAAATAAATATATATATATATATATATATATATATATAATGCTATTCAAACTACTAAAAAATTCCAATCTAAGAAGTTTGTTATGGAAGTATTCCTTCCGGAAATTGATACGTGCTTTTATTAAAAGGTATGAAGCATTTATTTCAAATACAGAGGGGAGGGGGGGGAGAGCGAGGGGTTCATTTTCTGATCTTACATAGAACTTTAATTAACCACCTAAATTGTCGTTATGCCATTTCGGGGTACTAATGAGAAACATTTAAATATGAAGGGGTGCAACTAAAATTTCAGAAAACATAACTGAAATCTTATAACATGTAAAAATGCAGAG
Source organism: Rhamnella rubrinervis (assembly GCA_007844105.2). Classification (NCBI taxonomy): domain Eukaryota; kingdom Viridiplantae; phylum Streptophyta; class Magnoliopsida; order Rosales; family Rhamnaceae; genus Rhamnella; species Rhamnella rubrinervis. Next base: position 7,614,424 of record CM017577.2, read on the forward strand.
CATGTAAGTGTAAATTTCTTAAAACACAACAGTATATCTTAAAATATGTAAAAATACAGAGTTTGCAAATGTAATTTTCCTTCCTATTATTACTACTTTTTGTTATAGTAGTTACTTTTGTTTATGTATAATCTTTAAAATGCACTAATAGTTTGTTGATATATTTTTTTTTTTGAGTAAATTTAAAAAAACACCTTTATGTACTTTCACAGTCATCTATATTTAATCTCTTTTATTATTATTGTTATTATTATTATTTTTATTTTTATTTTTATTTTTTAATATCACCTTGTACTTTCATAAAGTCTAAAAAGATCACGTCAAATTTTTGTCAAGTAAACATGAAAAATTATGTTATAAATTATGGTCAAATTATTATTATTATTATTATTATGTTTAAAAGCACGATGAAGTCATATGACCTGCTAATTAACGCGCAACTAATATCTACTTTTGATATAGTTAAAATACATAACTCATACAGTTAAGGACCTATTTGAAACTCCGTGAAAGTATAGCGACGAAATTATATCAATAAAATACAAAGACTAAAATGAAACAAGAGTCAAAAATAGAAAAGTGCTTTTTGCACTTTATCCTTTTTTTTAAATAATAATAATAATAATAATTAAGCTGAGTACAACTCTAGGCTGGACTAGGCTAAGAAGAAAAATTGGGATTAGGTTTAGTGGCGACTAGGTTTAGTTTAATTAGGATTCAAAAGCAATTTTATAATTTAGAATCCATCATCAGTAACATCACTGATATTCAATTATTACTGGTGATCACTAAAATTTTTCTTTTTTTTTTTTTTCAAAATAGCTCAGTATTATTTTAGAGCATGCATGTTATCTTTTTTAAGATAAATATGTTTTTTTAATGAAAAAAAACATTTTAAAACATCTTTGACAAAAATATATTAAAATACTCCTCTGGTAAAAAAAAAAAAATTAAAAAAAGTGTTATTTCTTAATAAAAAGGAAAAAGAAAAAAAGCATATTGTGCATTAGTTACTTTAATATATAAAAAATAACCCTCTTTAATTCTTAAATCTCCATGATTTGACCCGCGTTGATTTTTTATTTTTTATTTTTTTTAGTTAAGTATTTATCCTTTTCGGTAATTTATTATAATTTAAAAATACTTTTTAATTAAACAATCAAAATAATTTTAAAGTATCTCTTATAATTTGCTATCAAATTCAAAATACTTTATTATTATAATATTGTTTTAAGTGAAGTGTTATATTATTAAAAAAAACATTATTATAAAAACACATTCAAATAAGAACTTATATTATTTTAAAATTAGCCACCGTGTTTTTAAAAAGTACAGCACAGCCCGTCAATTCATTTTTTTTTTAATAATTCTCTCAACAATGAACTTTAATAACAAAAAATATAAAATTTGACAAATTTACTATTATTTCATCAAGTGACTCAATTAGTAAAATTTTAAATAAATGTTAATTTGAAAAAACTTAATGGAATATATTAATTATCTTATGACAAAGAACATTTCTTAAGTGAAAACTAAAACATATTTAAAATTTTTATAAAAATAGTATATAAATATAATTTTCTTATATATGTTTATTGGGGTTGACTTACCTTAGTTTCTTTAATTGTTTTGTGTGACTTATATGTAAATATGTCTTCGTCCAGGTGAGTGAATTTGAATTCAAGATCATTGTATTTGGGGGTGTGGCCTAATAGTAAGAAAATTGATCGAGCCCTTATATTCATTTGTAAAAGTTATGATTTGAGTCTTAATAAACCTCCGTCAAGGCTCTAAATGTACTCAATCTTACTAAATATCGAGTGTAGGAGAAATTATTAATGGAGTAGACTTGCTGCCTTAGACCCTATATGATTGTAAAATTAAAACAGTAATAATATTATATTTTTTAATAAAATTCTGAATTAATAATTCTTATAACGAGGCTTTTTTTTATTATTAAAAACAAATTTCAAAATCATTGAATTTGAAAACAATAGCTTTGCAATATACTGTCTTTGTATGCAGGGATGTGTCGCATTTTTGTTAAACCACCAATATTATCCCTACACGTACGTGAAATTAGAAATAAATTTAAACACAGTTGTTGCACGATTTTAATTATATTCACATACGACTTTTCTTAAAAGCTCATATTAATTTGGAGAAGGTGGCAGATATAACAAGATTTTAATTATATATTATATGTTTACTTTATTTAATAAATATAAAATAGAAATTAGTAATCAGACAGGACATATGTAGTTCATGCAATCGCCTACTTAGCAAATGAAATCAATGGCCCTACATATTTCCATCGATAGTTAGTAAGATCGGACAATGCATGTGTTATCATCAATTAAATTTCTAATCTAAATACTCCACTGTGCCTGCTTTGTAATTACAGCATTTGGTTGGAACAAAAGGGACATATTGTCGTTATGTTGAATTCTCAATGTGTTATGTGTTTTGTGTACGTAACTGAGAGATGTATATATTGAAGAAACTTACAATTAAGCTGATATATATAAGTTCCTGCATTTTATTTACTTATATTAATATATATATATATATATATATATATTGGCTTGAGCCTAACGTAGTTTGCTCAGATTTCAATTAGGATTCTCTTAAATTTTTTTATATAATTTTTAATTTTTTTTTGATACATATACAATTTTTAATTTGATTCAATTAGAGTCCTCTCTTTAAAACCTACAATTTTCTGTAAATTTTCCCAAATTTCTTATAGAAAACGTACTGTAAAGTCCAAAATACTAATGCATCCAAGCTCTTTTAAATTCTTTGACAAACAACAATAATATTTCTTCTTCTTTATCTTCTTACGTTTCATGTCAAGAATTTGAGAAAATTTAGAAATTTTATTGAGGAGGATACTAATAGAATCAAATAGGAAATTAGTGGATAATAAGAGACAAAAGGTGCAACAAAAAGTGAAGTTAAGGGGGCTTAATACGAAAAAAAGAAATAGAAAGAGGGACCACTGTGCCAAAGTGTATATAGTTTGGGGAGGGGGAAGAAGGATTCAAGCAATATATATTATGAGGTAAATTTAGAAAAGCCCCCTATTTGGAAATTCAAAGTTTAACTCATTATAATTCTTTTTCTTTTCTTTTTTTTCTTTTTTTGAAATTTAGCCCCCATATGTTAGTCAAACCTTTGACGTTTTTCAAATTGATATTTTATTTGTTATTTAGTGAAATAATTAATTTGACATAATCATAAATATATCAAAAATTTCATTAAATAAGAACAAATTTTCATTAAATTGATCAAGTGTACATTATGAACCACTTGATGGAATAAGAATGAATTTGTCAACGTTATATTTTTCATTATTAGAGGCTTAATTAAAACATAATTGAAATGTGAGGGTCAAAAGCTGTGATTTTCCAAACTAGGGAGCAAATTTGTAAAAATGTGTGAAATAGAAGGGGGCTATTTTGAAATTTATCCTATAATCTATAATATATACGTATATATGTTTTTTCACTTGTTGGATTAATGGAAATCCATATAAGGTGGCCTTTTGATCTTGTTTGTGTGTTTATTTGTTTCTGTTTGTTTATTATTATTTTTTTCTCTTCTAATGTACACTAAAGCTTGCAGTATATAAATATTTTCATTTATTTAATGATGAAGAGCCAAAGTATAAGCCCAAATAATCTTTAGATATCTCTTTTGTTTTAATTTTTTTTTCCTTTTCATTGTTAATTTCAGTTTTCAAAATGAATAATTGTAGAAAGAATTTTTTTCGTTTTTTTTTTTTAATGTAATTGATAGTGATATCATAATAACTTCAGTTAAAACCCTTCAAACAAATTGAAAGATCACATAGCTATTCAAATGACAACAATAAGAAAATCGAGTTAATTGATTCATTTTGTAAATGATAGAAACTAGAAAGCTCAATATGTTAGGTAATCATCATCACATAGCACTCTTTCTTGTGCATAATCCAGGAAAATACTAGAAATTACAGATAAAGCTAGCTAGGAAAATAATGAGTAAAGTGACTCATCATAATGATATTGATAAGAAGCTGTTTGGGAGGGGAAGTCAGAGACCATGCAAAACAACCAAATTTATGACGACGATAAGGAAGGTGTTGGTTGGGTAGGTCAAAAAAAGTTGGCAAATTAAATTCAATCTCAACGGTTGTCATTTTAAAATCAAAACCAACCAAATAGGTTTTCATTTTTAATTAATTAAATTAATTGATTAGCAAAAGACAATTAAAATAATATATAGACATGCATGCAATTAACTAGATAATTCTGTGGGAATTAACCACTCTAATTAGCTACCGATGTATACTTATATCTCTGTGGCTTATTGTAAGCTGTAACTACTAGTCCAGCCTGGTTGTGAACAACAATAGAAAAACAAAATAAAATAAAAACAGACACGCTTTTGCCAAAAGCAAGATAACAATCATCAAAACAAGCTTTTTGAATTTATGAGTAGTGGACAAAACTTTGACACAGCCAAAAATTATTAATTTTACCCACTCGCGTTTGGTACCCTTTCTCATTCATGTTTTTAATTAATTTTGATTGTATTTTATTTCAATATATAGTTTTGCATGAAAATCATGATCATATATTTATATAAAAAGAAAAAGGGAAGAGATTTCAAAAACTTTCCAAAGAGGGCTAGGTTGAAAACAATAGGTGGGACCATTTGCTTTAAGAGGGAGGTAAATTAGAAATTATTGTTTATCTGTTTTTGTTGTAAAAGAAATGGTCCTTATTTGTTAGGGATGGAGAAAAGATACTAGAGTCATAGGCATGTTCCTTTTGTTCCTCTTTTTTTTTTTTGGTAATAACCTTTTGTTCCTCTTAAGCTTTCTTACTAGCCATCTCAAAAGACCAAGCCAAAGCATTCCAAGTACTACATTTTGAGTATTATCATATTAAGAGCTCATTTATTAATTTGTTTATTATCTAATTATATGGTAGTTGGTTGATGAAATAATAAAATAGAATAAATAAAAGTGAATCTTAAAGATTATTTAAGTATATAATTCAATTCGATTTATCTTTATAAATTTGTATTTTTAAAATAATTTTATATTAAAAAATGATTTAATATGATATAAAAGCTGCAGTTTAATTCTTGTTACTGTAAGTTTTCATAATTAATTATACTCTATAGGTTTCAAACAGTATGCCATAAAGGATTCGTTCCGCGTCCAGATCCAATAATTACAGTAAATTTTCAAAGTTAGTTTACTGTAAATTTTCATAATTAATTATTTTATGGATGTTAAAGTATATTATAACCTAATATCAAAATGTGATTTAACATAGTCCAATCAGCTTAGATATAAACAATTATTTTTGGTTATATAGTATTAAATAACTTTTGGACGGATATTCTAAATACTTTAAGACCAAAACTAAAAGAATTCAATTTAATTTAATGAATCAAACATTCCAGTACTACATGCAAAAAATATTATAAATTTTGTTTATCTTTGCTAAACATATATTAATTTTTTTAATATTCAAATAAGACCAACGAGAATAACAACAATAATAAAAATGATGAAAAACAAAAATTCTTAAACTTTCCGAACGTTATGAAAAATTAATTTGCATTTTGTTTTATTAATAAATCTAATTTCTTTTTTTTAAAAAAATATTTTGATAATTTTTTTTTTGTGTGTGTACCTTTTTTTAGATTTTGGCACATTGTCATTAAACTATATTCATTTGCACTTTTGTCCTAGAAAAAAAACCATTATTGCCCGAATCTTTGCATCTTTGACCTCATGTGCCACTCCCATGACAATCTCTATTAGAAAATTAAACAAAATAGTTTAGGGGATTAAGTTAGAGAAAAAAAAAAAAAGGGAAAGAATTTTGGGACCAACGTGCCAAAATTATTATATCTAGCGTGTATTCAAGCCTGTATTTTCCCAATCGCTAAATACATACGTAGCTTGTAATAGAAAAATAGTATAGAGTTTGTGATAGATTGATTTGAAATTCATTTTTTCTTTTTCTTCAAAATTAAGATTTAGAACACTTCAAAAGTAGTTCCTCAAGAGACATATCAGCTGGCTAAGGTCCTCTGTTTAAAAAATACGTACCCGAGTCTTTGTTGCGTAATAATGTAATAAATAGTGAAGGATTTGAATAATCAAATGTTTGTTAAATCTAATCGCTGGGTTTTGTTTGTTTTGCGTATTTATTTATTTTTTCCTCTTATATATATAAAGAAAACAAACTTACAAGAACCCAAAATCCGGCAATAATATCTGACACCTTTTCACATAAAGAAAACATCTTTCCACTTAATCCCATTGTGGTTTTTGTGAAGGTAGACCTTTTCGCTTACCTTGTTATTATTTTCGTGTCGTACACGGATATCTTGAATGTTTCATAAAGTAGGTTGTGACGCCTCTGATTTCTTAAAAATCATACTATCACTAGTAGCTTTAATTTGTGATAAGGCTATTGCTACAACCTTAGTGACAAATATTGTTATATTTTATTTTATTTTTCATGAGTGAAAGTAACTTGAAGCCAAGAAAAACAACTTACAAGTAACAATGACTAATTAGTTTTGTAGATAAAAATCATATTTGTTGTTTGGACAGCAAAATCATATATTAAGTGTGAAAATATCCCTTGAAGCGAAACAAGAAGCTTATATATATGTGAAGCTTGTTTACTTATTCACCAAAAAACAAAAAACCTAAAGGTATTAAATATGTTTGTAAGCTTGTAATCTTTGTATTGCGGTAGTTCTCAATGAAATACATGGACAGGAAATTGCCCAAATTAAAAGATGGGGTGCTTAATTGTACAACTACAATTTCTTATTTGGGTCAATTTGTTTTATTGCTTTCAGTGATGTTTCCCTAATCAAAACCAAGCAAGTACTTTTCCGTTGAACTCCAATGTCAATGAGCTTCAAGCTTTCGATCGATTAATTGGCACGTCTAATTCATCACGCTTGTCCTATCCTTGGTCCATGCTAATTTGCTATGAATAAATGGATTTATTAGTTAGAGAGTTGGACCAACCAGCGCCCAACTACCCAAGCCTCAAACCCAATCTCAAAACAATTAATTGCTTTACTTCCCAATTTTTATTAGTTACAAATTTCAATTTCAGTCATAAGATTTATTAATTTATTCTCACGTGGCACGTTGAAATTTTTATTATTATTTTTTTTTGGGTTGTAAAGATGACAAATAATCACTTTTTATTCTTTTCTTCCAATTTTCAATGTCAAATATATATAGGTCACGCCATGTAATAATTTTCACCAAATAACTTCTTTAGATTTTATTTTGTTAGAAAATGATAAACATTAATCTCGTTGAATGTTAATACCAAAATTAATCCCAATTAATTTGAAAATTGACTATAACAACCACCTCTCACATGTCAATCCCTTTCATATATACTAAGACACATAATAAAATGACATGTTTGTTGACTATGAAATGCATCAATATTTAAGGCCTACAGTACTTAAAACTACCTCTCAAAGAAACAATGAAATTGTCATTATTGAATATTATTGATTTTTTGTTTGATTTTAGCACCAACAGTCTATAAACTATGTTCCATTTTAGTCCTTAGACCTTTTTATGTGACAATTTAGTCCGTAAACTATATTATGAGTTGCACGGTTAGTCTTTCTTTATTTTTTTTGCATCCATTTTTTAAAATATATGGAATGTGCAATGCACGTGAGTTCCACACATACAGTAGTGACCAAAGTGCATTAATCGTTTAGGAACAGATATGCATTATTGATATAGTTTGGAGACCAAAATCTATTTTTTGAAAAGAAAAAAAAAGTAAAAATAAATATTTATAAATATATATATATATATATATATATATATTAGAGAAAGAAAAAAATTCTTTAAATATTTTGAAATAAATTTTGTAACAAACTCTCTCAGTTTTGTTACAATCAATAACTAAAGGAACTAGAAAAATAATATTTCGTACTTTTAAACAAGTTTTTAGAAATAATTTTTTATTTTTATATGAAAAATGTTATTACTTGTGCACTTTTGATTTTGGGATATTGGCTTCAATATCTAAAACTATCATGATTTGCACTTTGCTACTTAAATGTTTTTTTTTTTTTTTGACATTTTGATACCTAATCTATCTTTTTGTTGCACCGTTGCTATCTTTTTCTTGTTTTCTATCTATTTTTTTTTTTTTTTTTTACATAAAATGGCATGTGCAAAACAGGTGATTTGAAAAATAAATGTAGTTTCGATCATTTCACTCATGGGAGAAACTAATTAGGTGCAAATAGTACAGCATTTGGTTAAATATAGACAATTATATATATATATATATATATATATATATATATATATATATATAAGCCCCTCTGATGATTGAAAGTAAAGTGTAACTCTACAATTAAGGTACTAAAATGTAAAAAATAAAATAGAAAAAGGAAAGAAAGTTTAGGTAGCAAAGTCCAAAACAAGGATATAGTTTAGATAGTATTGGTGCTAATATTTTTTTCTTTTTTTTCTTTTTAATCCTATAAAACATTTTTTTCTAAGTTTTTTTAGTCTTTGTAACAATTTTTTATTATATTTTTTAAAAATTATTTCTTTATATTTTATTATTACATGTAAAAAAAATTATTTTTACTAATTTTGCAAAAAAGTAATTTTAGTCCATAAAGTATTCTAATGTTGCACTTTGGTCCCTATACTTTATCAATGTTGTACTTTATCAAGCCTGCCCTAGATTTTTATCTCACAGGCATTGCACATGCCACGTCTACTAAAACTTGGATGGAAATATGGAAGACTCCTAAGAATGCAGGTCTCATAATTTAGGGATCAAATTGTCACTAAAAATGGTTCGGGACCAATATACAAAATGCAACATAATTTAGGGAGCATTGGTTCTAATAATCTATTTTCTACGATTATTGTTTTATCAATTAAATATTTTAAATTGCAGTAAGTTTACTGAGATTGGAAGGTATTAGAGCATGTATTGCCAAGCAAGATTGGAAGGTGATATGGCAGAGCAGAAGGAGCAATAGGGTAGCAGATGCAGCAGCAGCAAAGCTATCCCTTTCTATTGATAGGCCGTTCGTTTTTGATGAATTTTCTGTCAATCTTGTTCCTCCATGTATTTTGGATTTGCTGATGGCTGAGCAGGCAGTTGTTAATGTGTAACCTATTTTTGGATGCTTGTTTTGTGTTAATACATCTCTATTTTACAAAAAGAAAAAAGAAAAAAAAAGAGTTTATTGAGATTGGTGACATATATTATATTAATAATAAAATTTTTTTTATACAATTTATATTGAAATATAAATAATGTGTTAAGTTTTAATTAGTATGTGACCACTTACCTATTAGTTTTTTAAATCGAAAATGCACGGTGAGGTGACAATCTCTTGTGTGATAAACAGTTGGGAAAGATTTTGAAACCAAAACTTGGATCTCTAACATCTTCCAAGACTGCCATGTGTGCATATATCAGTATTCATAAACAACGTAGGCTGAGGTCCTAGTTTTGTTGGTAAAATATGTATTAAATATAATTGGATTATAAGTTGGAGTCAGTGTCCTGAATCACGCTCAAAATTCTGGACTTAAACCACGTAGTTTGTCCAAATCCAACAGATGGAGAAGAAATGAGACCAGCCCAACTTTGTGATCCATAGCCCAACTTTGTGAGCCCGGGTTTTAATTTCATAGTCAAAATTCGGGCTGCTCAATTTTTTTCTTTTAAAATATCCAAATAATTAAATAATGTGATTAAATTTTTTCAATAAAATAAGATCTATAAAACAAATGTACTAGTACGGTCCTAAATTATTTAGTATAGAACTACTGATGACTCCGAATTTTGTTATTTTGAAATAAGTTAAAAAAATATTACCAATCACAGATAATAATAATAATAATAACAACAACCAACAAGAAGTGTATGTAATTTACATTATCTGTGTAAGGTTCATCCTTATAACATTCAATTCTAGTAATAATTTTTGTTTTTAATGAATAAATAAAAGTTTTTAATGTGAGAATTATTAGTTTAAAAATTAATTAAAAAATAAGATCTATTTACTATTCTGTCTATATAATCGTTTAGGAGTCTAAAAGTCCACAATAATAGACTCACACTTTAATAATTTCTCCTCTATTCTGTCAATTAATAATGATGAGTATACTTGATACTATGCAAGACACATTAAAATTTGAATCTCAACTTTTACAAGCAGTGTGGGAGAGTTTTATCAGTTTCTTTCCACTTAATCACACACCTAGATGCAATATATATAAAGAGAGAGTAAGTTTTCGATCAAGACGTCACGATACTATTACAACACTCTGATTCATCGCAACTTTTGGAATCATGGAGCTGCTACTCCTTATTTAATCAGTACAGAGTATGAATCTAACGACCGTGATGAAATCTTGAATTTGAAACTATCACAACGTACGTCCTCGTTATTTATATATGCATATATACAGTAATCTTAAATAACAACTCAGTTCAAATTTTAGAACGAAGGTCATAAAAGGCACTTGCGGTATTCTGCAAGAGCCCATATTGGGAATATATTTTTATATGATACATAATGTAACATACAGCTCTTCAGGGAGCCTCCAGTGATTTCCTGCCCAAAATAGTAAATGAAATCCATTATTTGAGAGAACCTAATTTTCTTAATTACTTATTTTTATTTTTTAAAATTAAAAAAATACATATACCTGCTGTGGAAAATCACCATTTTCCATTTGAGAATTGATAAGCAGCTTTGCTGCCTGGTGAAGAGGTGTTGGGTCTACATATGTCTGTGCAGATCAAGGACAAAAGGTTTGGGCGTTGCACGTTCAGAATATTTAATTAACCAAATTGGTGCAGAGCGCACCAGACTAGATCAATACCATATCAATTAGTTAACACTAACCCAAATTTAGAGCTTACATATGCTATGAGAAGGTGGGTTTCATACGATTCGAGCAAAAGAGACAAACTATTTATATACCAAGGCATCATGTAGTATTGACGAAGTTTAATTATATAAGCACATGTTATAATAGATTTATTCATTTAAAAGATAATATATAGTTTTAGTTCATTATTATTAGTAGTTTTCCACATGGCAAACCCTATATTGATGTTACCTACTTTAGGCATGAAAGATAGCTCTCTCCCCACCCACCATCATCGTTCTGTTTTTGCAGTATAAATTCAGTAGCTTTCCGTATAGTTGGACTATTGTTGTATGTCTTCCCAGCAGCTGTAAGTGCTACCAAGGCGAACCATGCACAATAAGTGAAGCATATCCCATAGTCTGCATACCTGTCCACGGTAATTATAATCATCCAAGTATTACTTCCTAGGAAAACTTGTAAAAAGATAAACAAATATATATATAGAGAGAGAGAGAGGAAGACAAATTAATTAACCATGAACCATCAGGCCTTTGCATGTCCTCAATATATTGTACAGCATTGGTTAGGAACTCTTCAATCTCTTTTTCCCTATGCCTCGGGTGTAACTTCTTAAACAAAACTATAGCTTGGATTGATGATGAAGTACATTCTACGTATTCATGCTCAATGGTGATGTCCTTGAAGAATTCGGTGGGATTAAGTGCCTGATCACGATCATGTCGTAAAAGAAAAAAGAAGTTCGGATTACTATTTTATAGTCAACGAAACCTATAGCTAACTTTATTTCATTTTATAGTCAACGAAAACGAAACCTATAGCTAACTTTATTTTTTGAGTGAAAGTAGTTTCTGTAAGAGTTAAACTTTATCTTTTTTGAGTACTTACTTCTAACCACATGGGTGCTGCTGCTGGTTCCCAACCTGATACACCACCATTCTTGCTCTATAGTTAACTCAGAACAAAATTGACCTTATTAGTTAGCATATACAAAGATCTGTAAAGACAAGAAAAATGTATTAAGACAGTCGGAAATTATACGCAAGTTGTACGTAGTTTCTTATCAAATGTGAATTATAAGAAGCAAGCCAATTCGTCATTTACTTGATTTTTCAAAAATTGATAGTGTAAGAAGCTCAAATCTTGCATCTATGCCTTCAAATAAAACATAAGAAAAAGTTTATAAAATAACTTAACGTTGTGTTCAAATCATCACCTGTAGAGAAAGTATGATATTAACAGCATCATATAAACACTCGGTTTCCATATGCTCGCCGACAATCTCTGGTGGCAACAGTGAGAGCAACAAGCAACACTGTGGAGAATTGAATTAGTTAATTATGCGTAGTTGAAACATTAAGTGCAGAGATCAATTAATGGCTTTGAACTCTGATTTAATTACCTTCAAGCCTTCTGCGGTGCAATCAGAAACTTGCCACCCTTGATCTCGATCACAAACTGTCCATGATCCTTTAGAAATGTGACGATACATGCTCTTAAAATCGCCAGAAGGATTTTCTCTGACCTAATTGACATTTTAATTGGAAAATTAGGCAACTTGTTGGTAGGGTTAAAAAAAACAAATTGATAAACTGAGGTTATATTTTATTATGAATTGAGATTGAACCTGAGATTTTTTAATGAAGTCATGTCCACTAGCAAGTGTTGATGCAATTTCGTGACTTAGATTACTAGCAAACAAAGCTTGAATGGAAAAACAAGCATCCCACGTTTGACTGTTAGTATTCTGCATGAATAAAAGATGCATGTATAATACCCGATAACAATGAGCAAATTACATATGGGGTTAAATGTATTTTAGATACCAAAATGCATTTAACCCCTAATTATATATATATATATATATAAGATAGATAGATAGATGGATATATAATTACACACTCACACACAAAATCATCAATGAAAAGTAATAGGTTGATATGGCTGAGCTATTACACACGATCACTTTGCAGACATAGCTGCAATTGACACTGTAGTTGAAGTTCTCGGTCCTTTGAAGATTGGGCAAATGTTTTTTCTAAGCACATCAAAATATTACGAGACGTTCTTAGTCCAACGACAAGACTAAGAACGTCTTCGGTCATGGTGCCTCTCATTAAACTTTTAAGTAGTGGGTCTGTTCTTCTCCAGGTGACGTACTCAGGGTTCATTATCTCACCTTTGTAATCAGTCTCAAGAAACTCCTTTGGTTCTTTTCCAGTTCCATCAACGAAATTGAGAAGATCTTGTGCTTCAATAAAAGACATTATCTTAGTTTTCCATAGTAGGTAGTTCGTCTGTGTCAATTTTATGGACAAAAAATGGTCGATGGACGGGATACTAACTAAGTGCGGAGGAGAAGGATACAGACACAGCGAAGGTCTTCAGACCACACTTCACACGAACCAACTGAACGTTTCCCAAGAGCTAGTGCTCTGATACCATGAAAGAGTTGAAAAGACTTTGAGCAGATTGGGTGAAGGATGTGTATATCAATGTGAGAGATCCTCGGTTTAAATAGAATACAAGGCCCCTTGGGCGTTACACATGGAGTAATAAAATGAGAGTTACATAAGTAATAAAAGTTCTTATTAGCTCCTATCTTTCTAGAGACATATGGAAAATGGCCCAATCCTTGAGTCTGTTTTCCTTTAATGGATCTGGTGGGGGGAGAAGGAAAGGAAAGATTCAATCCAGCCCGTAGGGGAATTTGGTCTAATCAAATAAATTTGAATAATGACTTCGGAAGAGAATTAACCATTTACACAACACAATAATTAAATAACACAACATAAATAAGTAAATAGACAGAGTTATTCTTCTAGATGTCTGTAGCCGATTTCATCATATTTATCTGTCGAAATTGCATATTGGACTAAATTGACACGAGAAATACTATTCGAAGGTAAGACAATGTGATAATTTTAGTAGTTCGGAAGGTAAGTGCAAAAATTGGAATAGTTTTTTTTTTTTAAGTGATATATTATCAAATGGAAGGAAAAATGAAAAGGTCATGAATTAAAAATCTTGTATATTAAATATTTCATATTGTGTAATGTGTCATGCGTCTGTATATACACCAAAAATCATGAATAAGAAAGCAGATGAAAGGAACTCTCAAAATGTAGGAAAAAATATAAGGGTTTTTCTGGATCAATACTCTCTGAACTATGCACGGAGTTAAAATTATCTCGAAAATTATAAAATTGGCATCAATATCTCATAAACGTTAAAAAAAACTACAAATTGCCTATAATTTATAAATATAGTATGTTTTTTTCTTATACTCGGTTTTTTTTACTGTTTTTAAATATATTTTTTTTCATAAATTATTCAAATTAGTATAGTTTTCCTTTACTATCACTTATCTCATCTTTTAAGATAAAAAAAAATACATATGAACAATTAGAAATATAATATATTTATGAATTAGGAGTAATTTGCGATTTTGTGCATAATTCAAAAGGTATTGGTGATAAAAACTCATAATAAAAAGATGCATCAATTATTTCATATGTCTCTCTTCTACTTTTGGGACAAAATTGTATAGAAATTGAAGAAAAGAAAAAAAAAAAAAAAAAGGAACAACTTATTAACCTGCATATTCATTCCATCTTCAGCAACCCACAAGGAATCTGGTATCCGAGCAAGGTGCTTTTTAAAACACTCACCGTTAGGATCTTCTACCCAGCAAGCAAGCATGCATAACACCTATTCTATGCAGTTGATGTTAGAATATATCTAAAATTTTAATAAATCATATATATATATATATATATATATATATTAATTTTTATGAATTCATAAAGTAAACTAATTTACCTTTTCAACATTTGCAATTGATATGTATCGGCTATTCTCATCTTCATAATGAATATGCTGCATTGTTACTTGAAGAGCCTTCTCTCTAACTAATTTGTTAAGGGGCCACCGTGTAAGAAGGGGCTCAGTACATATGTATACACCATCCCACAGTAGATCTTTTATAAAAGGATGTGGGAAATATAGATCTTCCTGTAAAAAAAAAAAAAAAAGTTTAGTATATATTCTGCTAGCCTTACAATTTTTTTTTTCTTTTAATTAAGGGCTTCAATTTTTCAATTCGATTAAATTAAAAAGCTATGTCATTATGCCACCGTCAAAACGATGTCGTTAAATATATAGCAACATTTCAGCGTCAACTATTTAAAAAAGATCTATATACTCACTTTAGCACATAGGTGACGCGCTTTCCTCCAATTAATTTGGCCGTAAGGTTGAGTGTGAAGTTCTTCCCTCAATTGTAAGATTAGAGGCGTGATTGGAGCCACAAACCTTTTCCCATACAAATATGACATTGGCATATAAACGGTCCGAGTATAGCACCACACTATAGCTGCATTAATTAATTAATCTGGTCAAGATATAGTTAAGATTTCTGCATGTAACCAAATAATATTTTGCAGTAATTATAATATAAATGATTTTTTAAAAACTTGTTTGATAACACAATTATTTTTTTATTTTTGTTTTTAATTTTTTCCTCTTGAATTATGTATAATTTGGTTAGTTTAGAGTTTGTTAAAAATTAGTTAGACTAAAAATGTAGATGAAAATGAAAATTACAAAACTAAAAATAAAAACACTTTCAAAGTGTTTTTATTTTTCTATTTTTATTTTTATATATTTACTTAATTAAATAGTCTAATTAACATTTTAAAAACTTCAATCCACATCTAAACTAACTAAATTACACATAATTCAATAGAAAAAAAATAAAAATAAAAAATATTTGTGTTATCAAACACAATCTAAAATTTTCCATACTTTTGTAACATCGATGCCTTTCTATATTCTTTAAATGGCACACTCTTTAAAGAGGGAGGGTAATCCCAACTATTATTTAAATACGTATATATATATATATATATATATATATATATATATATATATTTCCACTCATTGTCTCTCCATGTACCAAACATATGCTTCAAGACCATAAATATTAATGGTGTTATGAATTTAGACAATTGTTTAAAAAAACAAAAAACAAAAACAAATTTAGAGAGCAAAATGCAATTTTGAGAGTTCAGGGTATTAGTATAAAAAAAACTCACGTAGAGAGAGGGCAATCACAACTTTTATTCAAATATATATATATATATATATATATATATATATATATATATATGTTCCCCTCATTATCTTTCCATGTACCAAACACATGCTTCCAGACCATAAATATTAATGATGTTAAGAATTTAGACAATTGTTTCAAAAAAAAAAAAACCAAAAACAAATTTAGAGAGCAAAATGCAATTGTAAAAATTCATTAGTATAAAAAAACTAATATAGAGAGAGGGTATTAGTATAAAAAAACTCATATAGAGAGAGAGTCGGTCCAATAGGGGCAACCCAAAGGCAAAAGCCATTGCCTTGGGCACTGATCCCCAATACCAAACATGTATCTAGGCATCCTATATATTTAATTATACATGAAATGCAACATGCGTCCAATTCAGAGAAGCTTATGTTATGATACTCATACAAACCTGGATGCAGGGGAAGAAATGATGGAAGAAGCCAAAATTCTGGGGGCATTGGTTTAGTTCCAACCCAATCAAACAAACCAAGTATCTACATTAATTGGCAAAAAAAACAAAAAGTATATAAGAATCAAATATCATGTAAATTACATGTATAATTTTAAAACCTAAAACACTTATCATAGGACTCTTGATGGAAATGTAACTATACTTCTGGGATAATATTAATAAATTGTTATTATTATTTGAACTTGGGGTGGGCGGGACAATGTCAAAAATAAAAACATTATTTACCAAGTTTTTGTTAAATTATAAGTTGGAGCCCCTATTAGCTATTTTAACTGTAAATAACTCGTGTGTAATGTAGATTTATCAGACAACGTTGCTTAATTAGGTTATCCTAAGCAACTCAGCGGTACAGTCGACAGTCGACAATACATGAGTGAACAATAGAAAAGACTGGTTTGAAAAAACTATAAATTTTTACTTTGTCAATTTTGCTCCCCTTCAAAAAAAGAAGACACATCAGTGTTGTTTAGATAATAAGTGAGTTATTGAGTAGATACATATACACATACAATTTTTATCTATATCTATACCGAAAGCCAAATCTTACCCCAAGAGGGCATATCTTTTTATAACATATTTTCGCAATAAATAACTCGTAAGTAATGTATATGTCTATGTGTGTGTACCGAAAGCCAAGTCTTGCCCCAGGAAGGTATGTGAGTGACACCACCATGATCAAGAATCCACTGTCTAGCTCTTGCACAAGCATTGTCTTCACCGCCATCAGGTCCTTCTCCTAGTATTCTCATACAAATATAGTTCAGAGTTGTACAAAACATGATGCTGTGGCCCTCTATATGCAGTCCCCACCCACCATCTTCATTCTAAAATACATAAAATTTATAGGTGATTAACATTGGAAATACAAAGTATTCTTTATTAATTGATTTAATAAGATTTTAATACACTTTGATAGCCTCTAGTTTTGTCGCACTCTAGTTTAAAATTTTTTACAATTAAGGCCCTGTATTGTTACGAAGTGCCATAGATCATTTCGGGTGATAGGAAACTAAAGAGATGTTGACTGTTTTGGAAAAGGTTCTTCCTTTCATTGATGAGTAAAAAACAATATAAATACAAGATACTGTTACAGTAGATAAACACAATAAAGAATATCTAAAAAGAGATATACAGTAGCTGGTAACTAATGATATGTACAATTGAATGGGTGTGCATAGCTCTATATTGACGGGAACAGGTGTAAGTGATAACCGTTCCCTGTTATGCCCCCTCAAGATTGAGGGTCTTGTCTAAGACACCAAGCTTGGAACGGATGGAGTGATGCTGCTGACGTGGGAGTGGCTTCGTGAGGGCATCTGCCAATTGATCAGCACTTGCGACATGTGTGACGCGTAACTTGCCAGCAGCTACACGATCGCGTACAAAATGAAAATCAATGCCAACATGTTTCATTTTGGAATGAAATAGTGGATTTGAACAGAGATAAGTGGTGCTAACATTGTCACAATAGACAGATGGTGACGACAAAGAGGGGACATGAAGTTCGCAAAGAAGGGATTCTAACCAACATAATTCAGCAGTAGTATCGAAAGCAAAGATAGGTGGAGAGCTAGACGATACAGAGGTTGGCCATTCATACGTGCCTTCTCTAAGTGGACCCCGGAGAAGAACTGACCCCGTCCGCATGTCCTTCACAACAAAACAAGTAGGTAGAAATTCAATAGAGGCATTATTGGTGTTACAAAATTTGGAAACGGAAAGAAGATTTCTTTTCATGGCAGGTACACATAATACATCAGATAATAGAAAAGAGCGTGTGGGAGAAGATAACATAGTGGATCCAGTATGAGTTATTGGAATTTTGTTACCATTACCAACGCTAATCTCATCAGTCCCATCATATTCAGAGTGCAAAGATAAATTTTGGAGATCAGTAGCAACGTGATGAGAGGCTCCCGAGTCAATCAACCAATTTGGTTGAGCAGCTTGTGCGGATGTAGAAGACGAGGTCGATCCAGAGTAAAATGCATGAGGAGAAAGTGGCGCCAGTGACCTTTGTGGAGACGGGGAAGGAGAAGGCGTCCATTGGGGCCGCAGATAGGAGCAGTACCGTGCAGAATGTCCTTGTTGTCGACACAATTGACATTTTCCTTTGTAGGTATTTGGAGGACCAGTAGAGGATGGTGGGTGTGGATAGGAATTTGGAGACCCAGAATTGTGAACTGGGGAACGACGAGAGAAAAGACCTTTCCTAGAGGTGGAAGACCCAGATCGTTGAGCAGCATTGGCTGTTATTGGATACGTATCAGACTTGGATACAGATCGCTGAAGAAAAGCTGAATGCTCAACAAGTTTTTCAAATAATTCTTCGAAAGTGATAGAGGTATCACGGGTGCGTACTGCCGCAGAGATGTCCTTCAAGTCAGAAGAGAGACCATTAATAATATATAGAATGATTTCATCATCATCAAGTGGGGTGGAGAGAAGTGAATATTCATCAGCCGCTGCCTTTATATCAGTGAGATATTCAGTGATTGTCCGGGAACCTTGAGGTTTGATAAGTCGTTCACGAAGGCGAAGAAGGCGAGACCGTGATGGTTTGGCATATGTAGTGGCCAATTTAGTCCACACAATTAGGGATGTGGGAGAAGAGGTGACCAGGTGAAGAATCTCTTTAGATAAGGAGGCAAGAAGGGCACTCAGTATGAGTTTATCTTGACGAACCCAAAAGGTGTGGGCAGGATTGGCAGTGGCTGGATTTCCAATCTCAGCTGGTGGACACGGCAAGGCACCATTGACATAGCCATAGAGGTCATAGCCAGTAAGAAGAGCATCAAACTGAGCTTTCCATGAGAAATAATTGGAGTCAGTCAGTTGTAATGGAGCTTGTGCAGCAACATTAATGACAACCAGAGATGGTGTAGTAGGTGAAGGTTCAGTTGTTATAGGAAAAGAATGGGTTGTAGAAGAGGAGGATGCAGACGAAGGAATAGAGGTGGACATGTTTAGCGGTGGGGAGGAAAAATATATATGTATATTTATATATCTCGTTAGAGAAAAGACTGCTCTGATACCATAAAGAGATGTTGACTGTTTTGGAAAAGGTTCTTCCTTTCATTGATGAGTAAAAAACAATATAAATACAAGATACTGTTACAGTAGATAAACACAATAAAGAATATCTAAAAAGAGATATACAGTAGCTGGTAACTAATGATATGTACAATTGAATGGGTGTGCATAGCTCTATATTGACGGGAACAGGTGTAAGTGATAACCGTTCCCTGTTAGAAACAACATCATTCTGGCTTCCCCTAACCAAAACGGCTTTGTTTTGGTGTCTCTCTCACCACTCTTTCCCGTTATCCTTTTTTGTCTTTTTCAATCATTAAACTTTTGGACTTCAAGCTCTAAGGCGACAGTAGGGTAACCCTTAGCTAAATAGGGCCTTCATTGAAAAAATAAAAAAATTAATAATAGAGAGCCTAAACCAGAACAAATTGCAACTAGAGGGCTCTAATCAAAGAAAAAATTTAACAGAGTATCAATGAGATTGGTAACTATTAGAGAGTATCTAAGTGTATTAAACCCGTCAATTAAACTTATTAAAAATATATATAACATACTTGATGATAATATATATGGCGAAGGCTTTCCTTGCGGTGCTCTTCAGTGAAAATAGAGTTTAGGTGTCCAGTTATATACAAGGTCATGACCTGCAAATAAAAGGAATAACTTGTGTCAATACATATAAAGTATTAAATTAATCACTAAGATTTGTTTATTATATCATGACTAAAAATTAAGGGTTAAATATGTTATTCACTAAGCATTTTAGTTTCCTTTCACTAACATGCTCTTCAAACTTTCGTTGTTTTGTTTTGGTTTTTTTGGTCAACTATAGTAAACCTTCTAGTTTGAAAATTACAAGTTAAAGCATCCATTTAGAAATTGGTAGCTAGAAATCTACCCCAAATAACATTTTGGGATAGTTATACTCACACCCCATCATTTTCAATTTAATACAGTTAGACACCCCTTATTTGAGAAAATAACATTAACACCCCCACCTTAAGCTATAAATTGACTAAAATAAAAATATATATATATATACTCATTAAAATAAAAATGTTTTATGATTTGTTTATAATAAAATAAGACAATTTTACTGTTTAATGATCGAATAAAAATATGTATGCAGTTATTAATATTTGTAAGTTTTTAAAATATTTTTAATATAAATATTTTATTTGCAATTACATCTATTTTTTTTAGGGAAATAATGGGAAGGGGTAAAACAAAGATAAAAATTACAATAATAAATGTTATTAACAATTAATTTATGGAGTGGTGGCTTTGTGAAACATAAGTAGTACTAAATTGACGGGCATGGGTGAAAATTTAAAAATAAATAAATAAAGATAAGGGTGTCTAGCTATATTTAATTGATAATAGAGGGGTGAGAGCAATTCATTTCGGCTATATAGGTGTGTTAAGTTTATCTTGGAAATCTGAGTTAGATGACTTGTATTTATGTCCTATTTTATAGGGTTTTCAATTGTGATATTGTTAATTTGGTACCAACAAATTATAAACTCTAGTGATTAACCCAAATCCTTGGCTGTGACATAAATTCTACCTTCCCTAATTTATCAAATATCAGAGAAAAGAAGAAAAAAAAAAAAACGTACCAAAGGAGGAAGTATAAATAATAGTCCGGCATTCTCGGACGGCCAATGGCCATCGGAGGCCTGCAAGGCTGAAAAGTGGCTGGCGGCCCTCCTCAGTGCAATTGTAGCCTTTTCATATGTAATTACCTCACCATCTTCGACCTTTACTTTGGGAATTGACTGTTTAAATTCTTTTTCTCTCAAGGACTGCAATATATATATATATATATATATATATATATATATATATATGTAAGTATGAACAAACAAAAAGGAAATTGATAAACTTTAGTGAAGGAGTAAATATGCAAGCAAATGTAAGCACACTATAACACACCATAGAAGGATTAAGCCTCGTCCAAAGCACACTATAACACACCCCACCATGGAGGGTTAAGTCTCGCCCAAAGCACACTATAGCACATTATAACCCCCACCCCCACATGGAGGATTATACTAAAACACACACTACGACATAGCCGGTTAAACTTCATCCAAAAATACTAGTTGAAGAGTTAAATCGTGCTCGAAAGTGCTAACTGAAGTAAGATTTTAGGATATTAACCTAGTTATAAAGACTATTTAAGAGTTTTTTACGACTGATGAGGAAGTTCGTATATAGTGCGTTACACACACAGTATGGATGGAGAATCCCAAAATGAATGAAGCCTCTTTTGCTTGTTTCAAACATATGTTAATGGGGGAAAGGGTAGTTGGATTTGAACAAACAATTTGATATCATATTAAATTATCACTATTTAAAAAAAAAAACCGATGGTATCGCCAAGTTGGGTTATAAACCTGCATTTGCCATATAAGGTTGCTGTTTGGTTTAATGCGAAAACGGTTGTTGAAAAAATTGGAACGGGCTTCTTCGACCTGAGCTCGCTCTTCGGGCGTGCCAGCTTCAGGATCAAATTCCCATATCTGCCTCCCCACGAATTCATTTGTGCTGTTAAGGTAAGCCTTGTCATTGCCTCCATCTGCTACCTTCAGCCTCCACATTTCTTTTTCTGTTTTTCCTTTTCTTTTTTTTTATCAAAGTACTTACTAACTAGCACCTAGCTATGAAATACACAGAGTGCCTTTCTTTCTGTAGGTGGCTGCGACTATGAAAACAAGAGGAAAAATGCCCCTCAATTTATAAAGCTGCTTGGTTGGAGGGGGAAAACACTTTACTACTCCCGGAGCACTGACCAACTGAATACTACTTCCATTCGATTGTTAACACTTGGAAAACTTTACCACGTCAGATTAATAAAAAAAACAGACGTAAACATTCCGTTTTCACGTCTCTTCCGCTCTCTCCCCTCTTGGGTCTGTCTCTTTTTGGACTCTCTATCCTGTTGGCAGTGGCACTGGCAACGTATGTGCTTAAATTCTTATGATTTAATTTGAAGTTAATGGTGTTTTCCTTTCTTACTTTCTTGAAATTTTATTTGTTTTTAGGTTGGTTTATGATGCACAAGGAAATTCTCATGCTCGCTGTTTCTCTCTCTCACTTGTCATAGGTAACCCTAAAAATGGATTGAACTGAAACTTTTTTTTTTTCTTTTTATGAGCAAATATAAATGGATTCAAATTTTGCAAGTTCCAATGGATGTTTTTGGGATTGAAAGACAGTTTTGCAGTTGCGGTTTCCAAATGCACGATGCCAAGACAATATGAAAATCCATACATTGGGCTCACAGACCAAACCTTTTGAATAGTTATTGATTTTTCAGCTAAATCGGTCTTTTGATAAATTATGAGAGAGAGAAAAGGTGGAGAGAGAGTCCGAAGAGAGAGAGACGTGAAGACGGAATGTTTACGTCTGTTTGTCATTAGTCTGATGTGGCAAATATTTCGACGTGTCAATAATATAGCGGAAGTAGTACCTAGCTGATCAGTACTCCGGAAACACTAGAGTTTTTTTTTTCCTGGGAGGACATATCAACTACCGAGTGTCAGCTTTCTTAATTAGCTTCTAGGAAGTCTTTTGGATAATCTTTGGTAAATTTATTAATTATATACCACCCAACCACCCACTTCCACTCTTTTTAAAAAAAAGTAGAAAAGAGTGGGCCCTGATTTTTTTTTTTTGGGCAATGAGCCCTTTTTATTTAATTTGATTAAATAAAACATTTATTTTTAAAATGAAATTTGGCATTATTATTTTTTAAAATAGTAATATAAATAATTTAATTGGACAAATATTGAAAATTTTAAAATAAATAGTACTGTTTTGGGTTTTCAAAATGATTATTTAATACACAAAGTGTTTATAAATAAAATTATTATTATTATTTTATAAAATAGTATTCTTTTAGAGAAGCACTGTAAAATGCTTATATATATATATATATATATTTATATTTATAAAATATCACTTTTTTAAACAGGCAAACAAATACTTAAAATATTTTTTTAATTAAAAAAAGTTCTTTCAAATAAACATGTTTAATCTACTTCTTTTACCAAAAAAAAATGTTTTTTTGTTAAAAAAAACACATAAGCCGTGTTTGAATTGTTTCAAAATTTTAAAAGAAATTAATTATTGAAATTTTAGAACTTATTTGATAATATGATTATTTTTAACTTTTTTTTCTTTTGAGTATAAAAAAAGAAATATCAAAAATAAAATTAGTGATTAACTACTTCAAAGAAGAAGCTCAAAATATATTTTGAAATATTCAGTCAAAGATCTCCTAAAAACTATGCTTTAAATATATTAAAACTTACATATAAAACAGATAGAAAAGCTATATACAAATTGTGAACAATACAATATGGTCGACAATGGGATAAGTCTATTAATTGGTAATTCAGCATGCATAGGACTCAAGAAGGTTAGCATGGGGACATGTAAATAAATCTGCATCAGCCAGAGGGATGTACACTAATATTAAATAATTTTTTTTCTTTGAAAATCTCATATTGCAAATGGTACACATAAATATTAATAATGCATTTACAGTTCTAGTTCCCGATGTGATTCTGCCAGGCATTACAAAGCTATAAAACTTATTGCTCCGTTAATGAAGGGATGAATTTCCTAGAACCACATAGATGGATCAAAGGACTGTTGCTGGCATGCGGACGGTCTGGTCTTTTTTCTTCTTTCTTTTGTTCAGTACTCTAATAATTAATTTATATATATATATATGGAGCGTTCCATAGAAAGGTTTTTTTTTTTTTTTATATATATAAATAATCTTAGCTATTAAATTGGTTTGTCTATAATTGTTTTAATTTTTACCTAGTTATTACTTTGTTTTTTTTTTTATATTAATTTTGGTAACTTTTAAACATGGATAAACTTCTATTTGTAGAATATGAAAAATGAATGGCTAAGATTATTTGTCAAATATTTTGGTACGAGATTTTCAATAGAGAATGTGCTTAGAGCATCTTTAATGGTCTTCTTTATATATATAAAACTCTTTATTTTAAAATGATCATCATATAAAATAAGAGTTCAATATCACATAAAATAATAGTCTAATAGACTTTTTAAAAAGTTCTCTTTATATATATAAAATTTTTTATTTTGAAGGGTCATCACATGAAATAAGAGTCCAATATCACATAAAATAGAAGCCCAACAGATTATTTATTTTTTAAAATTAAAATAAAAATTTAATAATTCTTCACATTTAGAGAGTCAAATATCACTCTCTACTCATATTTTAATTAATATATTTCAAGTTTCAATGCATTATATTAATTAATTTTTTTAAAATTTATATTCCTATAATTTTTATTAACATCTCATTGGTCCTTAAAAAATATTTTTTCTTCCCA
Source organism: Rhamnella rubrinervis (assembly GCA_007844105.2). Taxonomy (NCBI): domain Eukaryota; kingdom Viridiplantae; phylum Streptophyta; class Magnoliopsida; order Rosales; family Rhamnaceae; genus Rhamnella; species Rhamnella rubrinervis. The sequence goes on from CM017577.2 coordinate 7,639,371, forward strand.
TTAATAATTATGCTTGAAAAGCAAAATTTTTTTTATTAATATCTCATTGGATCTTGAAAATATATTTTTACTTCCCGATTATATTTGAAAAGCAAAATAAAGAAAAAATATATATATAAAGAATTCATTGGACTTAAATAAAATTTTTAACTATTTATATATAAATATTGACGAAAATGTTATTTATTATAAAGTAAAACACTTATAAAATAAAGGACACCATTAGCGATGGTGTTATACATACACAATACTTGCTTCTATACATAAAACCATAATCAAATAGAGACTGGAGTGCTATTTCAGTACAAGCTTTTTCATTTTTCTTTCATTTATCTTAAAAAATAAAAAAAAATTAATTCCATTTCTAAGCCTTTATATACACTTCGGTAACGAAGGCAATGGATCCCACTTGCGGTATTCTGCCAGAGCCCATAGCGGGTAGATATAAATATATGCTGCATAATGTAACATACAGTTCTTCATGAAGACCCCAATGATTTCCTGCCAAAAATATTCATGCTCAATTACTTAGTAAAGCAAATCAAATATTCATGAAGACTCCAGTGACAGATTTCCTGCCAACCCTCAAAACAATTAATTAGAAAATGACAAGCCCTAATCATGTTGAATGTTCATACCAAAATTAATCCTTATTAATTTGGAAAATGATTGACAACTACCTCTCACATGTCAATCCCTTTCATATATACTAAGACACATAATAACATGACATGTGTGTCTCATGTCAATATTCATGATAAAATGCATCAATATTCATCGCCTAGGTACTGTCGATCGAAGAAATAATGAAATTGTCATTATTGATTTTATTTTTTATTTTTTTTGTGGGATTTTAGTACCAATCGTCTATATAAACTACTGCATGTTGCATTTTGCACTGGTCCTTCTACAGATACAATAGGGACCAAAGTGCATTAATCTATATTATGAAAAATCCAAAGCAATCTCTCACAAAATAGAATGTAATGAACACAATCACACACAAGCAATTGGACACAGTTTTTATCGAGGTTCGACAATATATTTGTCTACGTCCTCGTTGCTCCAGTTAGAGCGAGTCTCTGTATTAGATTGATGTAGGATTACAAGCTCTCAAGCTCACCAACAATGGCAGAAAACCAGTTACTGTTCACACAAGAACCCAAGCCAATCCCTTGCCCCAATTACACCCTTCTCTCATGAATTTTCCCTAGAAAATTCTCTCACATCACTCAGAAAAGAGATAATGAAGGAATCTTGAACAGAATCAGAGCAAGAAACAAAATGGCCGCTCGCTTCTTTCTCTCTGGCTCACGCACACAGCAAGACCACACAAAAGAAGATGATGATAGCCCTCTGTTTGCACACTAGCCTTTTAAAGAAATTACCACATGACTTGGATTAATGAGAAGAGAGCTTGCATGTGCTGCTTGTTGTTGACCACGTGACTTCAAAAGCTTCTGTTATAAATTTGGTTTCCTCCACCAAAACGGCAACGTATGTATAAACGGCCACACCTTGAAAGCTTGAGTTTTTCTTGGATTAATTTTTTAACAATCTAGTTTAGGAAATGAAGTGCAACATTAATATAATTTAGAGATTAAAGTCCAATTTTTTAATTTTTTTGGAAAAAGAAAAGGTTAAATTTTGAAACAAATTTTCTCAAAAACAATCTAAATAAATATCAAAATATTGTTATGATTGAGTACCAAATGAACTAGAAAAATAATATTTTGTACTTTTAAACATTTTCTTAAAAAACAATTCTCAATTTTCTTTTTATGAAAAATGTTAGTACTCTTAAAAATTTGTTTTGGGGATATTGACTTCAATATCAAAACGCAGTTTCCTTGGTTACTATCTTTTAGTTGCACCGTTATATTAAATAATTTAGCATGTATCTCAGTATTCACTCATATATTCAATATATATATGTGGCAACAGTGCAACATTTGATTAAAAATAGACAGAGAAAATATATATATATATATATATATATATATAAGTGTTGGACCCCTCCAGGTGGTTGATGGTGCAACATGAAGTAACGTTGTACTCCAGTTTCTCGGACTTAAATGAACAAAATTATCATTTTCAACGACTCACGTGCCATTTACGTTAAAAATAGAGAAAAAAAAAAGTAATATCTATGCAATTAAAGGATAGTTTAGGTACCAAAATGACAAAAAGAAAAAATTTGCGTAGCAAAGTGCAGATAAGGGTATAATTTAGGTAGCAATGGTGCTAATATCTTATCTTTTTTTCTTATATATCTAAGTTTTTTTAGTCTTTGTAACAATTTCTATTATGATGTTTTTAGAATTATTCCTTCATATTTTACTATTACATGTAAAAAAGAATTATTTTTTTACTTCATTTTCTTTTGCAAAAAATATTTTTAAAAATTTCATTTTGGTCCCTACACTATACTAATGATGCACTTTAATCCCTATACTTGATCAATGTTGTACTTTAGTCTTTGCTATATGTGTGAAATGATCAATCCTGCCCTTGATGTTTACCTGACATGCGTTGCACATGCGACATCTTTATCCTATAATCTATAAATATGTAGATAAATATGAAGAAAGGTCAATATATAGCACTCTTTATTTTTATTGCTTTCAATGACGTTATTTCTAGACCATAAGAGCATCTCCAAGGGACTCCATATTTGTCATTTTTTTTTTATTTTAGAGAGCTAATTTAAAAAAATTTACTCTAACAAATTTTTTATTTTAACTTTTAAATATGAGGAGTGGATTTGACTCTTCATATTTAAAGAGTCAAACTCACTCTCTAATTATATGTTAAATAATAAATGCATTTTCTATTTAATGTCTTACAACTTTCAATAATTAATTTAAATTTTAACTTTACAAGATTACCCTCAATAGTTTTATTCTTATTTTGTAAAAATAAGGATAAATAAGTAAAAGTTAAATTAATCATTGAAACTAACAAAATAAAGACTAAACAATAAAGAGTATTATTGGAGTTGTTTACTTAATTTAACTCTCTAATATAAAAGATGCTTTTTAATTATAAAAATATACTCTTTAATTTAAAGAACATTATTGGAGATGCTCTAATAGCTCCCTATTCTAAACTACATAAGTACTTGTCGTTGATATCCATTGTCAATGAATTCCAAATTTTCCATGTCGGTCGATTTCGATATTCAGCTCGTCAAGCTTGTCGTTGGTCCATGATATTTTGCTATGAACAAATGGATTTAATTTGTGAGTTGGACCGACCAGCGCCCAACTACCCAACCCTCAAACCCAATCTCAAAACAATTAATTAGTTTACCTCAGAAATTTGATTAGTTACAACTTTCAATTTTAATCATAAGAGATCCATTTAATTGTTGACAGTACTTTAATTTCTTGACATACACATCCTCCTAACACCCCAATTGCTTTCTTAATTAATAAGCTTCATCAAATTTTTTTTTTTAACAGACTTTTCTTAATGTCTTTTTGTTATATTGTTTCTTGGTGCAATGATTTTTAGTTTAAAAACTAAAAAACCAAAGGGTAGCTAGAAATGCCAAAGTTGTTGAACAAAAGTATTAGTTACATAGGGTATTAGTCACAAAACGTTTTGTTACTATGCCATTGTGGCCAATAACTCTACGGCTAAACCTTTTTGGCCACAACAAAAAGCATCTTATGGTAGTTAAAGTCTTTAGTCATAATTAACTTTGCTACTAAAAAATAGTTATTGTAGCTAAATGGCTTTTTGGGCATTAAAGAAAGTTATGTTAATAAATTTGCCCAAAATATTTTTAATTTTTAATTTTTACTAAAAATATTTATAGTATAATCCCATTCTTAACAATGTTTTATTATTAAATATAGAAATGTGAATCTATGGATAAATAAATTGCCCCATCCCCATGGATGCAAATTTTGATCTGCTTATTTTTGTTATGAACTTTTCCGCTTAATTTGGATTCAAGTAAAATGTCCCAAAGGTTGGTTTGGAACTTTTCATAAGAAACAATGTCGTCTGCTAGAAAATAATCTTATGGACGTACAAGAAACTGTTTATTTGTTTTCATGAGAAAAAACTAGTTTAAGGTTGTCCGTTAGCCAACAATTTTGATTATTACTTACTTTTAAAACTCATTAATACCTACAAATTTTGATTATTACTTATTTTTAAAACTCATTAACCCCTGAAGTAATTAATTAATAGTGGTAATTAAATATAATATCAAAAAATATCATTTTAAAACTCGTTTACCCTCTAAGAAACAATATATAAATTGTACAAGCTTAAACTTTTGGGAACTAATGCATGGGTAGAAATGACGGTAGAACCCATTGGGTCGCTTCCAGTCCATTCAAATAAACCAAGTCTCTACAATAATTGGAAAAGGAAAAATAAAAAAGTATAAATTAATAAAAAAAGTAAAAATAAAAAGTAGTAATTAAGCAATATTGTAAAATGAATTTCAGTGATGAAATGTAGATGCGTGCGTGTGTGTGTGTGTATATGAATACTAAAAGCCAAGTCTTTTCCCAAGAGGGTATGTGAGCGACACCGCCATGATCAAGAATCCATTGCCTAGCTCTTTGCACAAGCGTTGTCTTTGCCACCATCAGGTCCTTCTCCAAGTATTCTCATACATATATAGTTGAGAGCTGTAGACAACATTATGCTGTGGCCCTCCATATGCAATCCCCACCCACCATCTTCATTCTAAAATTAAAATTTTAGAAAATACTTTAATTAACAAGGTTGAATTGTTGAAAAAGAAAATTTAATCTTCCCTATTTATATTCGAATAAATTTACAAATAACATACTTGATGGCAATATATATAGCAAAGGATTTCCTTGCGGTGTTCTTCAGAGAAAACAGTATTAAGGTGTCCGGTTATATATAAGCACATGACCTACAAAATGAATAAGGAAAAACTTTTGTCAACATAAAATAATAAATAAATAAAAAAACATTGTGATTTTGGTTATTATGAATAAATTAAAGGATACAATGACAACTACAAAAATTAAGTTGCTATAAATATATTTACGAATAGTACAAGTATTAATTCTTGGGGTTCATTTTATTTTGATTACACTACATACATACATAGTTTAAAATTTGTTCAATTTAAGTCTTGTAAAATATTACAATTTACACTTTCAATTTAGCATAATGATATAAATATTATATAGTATTTGTTAATTAGAAACTTACCAAAGGAGGAAGGAAAAACAAAGGGGCCAGCATTTTCAGCAGGCCAATGGCCATCAGAGGCCTGCAAGGCTGAAAAGAAGCTGACAGCCCTCAGTGAATTTGTAGGCTTTTCATATGTGATTTCCTCACCTTCTTCAACCTTCACTTGTGGAATTGTCTGTTTAAATCCTTTTTCTATCAAGAACTGCAATATAAAATTAAATTAAATTCGGAAATCTGTTGTGACGGAATATATATATATATATATATATATATATATATATATATATGAGTATTTCAAACGTACGATGTTTGACCACATTGATTAATGAATATGTTTTTTCTATGGCTTTAGGTGGGAAAAATAAATGTAAATAGTGGTTTTCGAAATGATTATTCTTTTAAAGTAAAGAAGACCTTCGCTTTACTTTTTTTTAATTTTTTTTGCTTTAATAATTCACAATAAAGAATTCCGGCAAACAAAAAAAAAATTTCTCGACAGAGTGAAGGAGACAAAATATAGCAGCCATGCCCAAGCACATCTTCCTTTGTTTTATGCTTTAATTTGAATATTAATTAACCTAATTTATAAAAGTAACAAATTGAGCATATTTGTCAGCATCTGGGGTACGGACTTCTAGTCTCTAGGGCCTCACTTTGAAATGAGAACCTCATTCAAAAAATTAAATATTATTTTACCTGTACAGAATTTTTGTTTTTAATTTTCAGAAGTATTTAAAACGAGGTAAACCTATTATTTATTTTTGTTTTTAATATATATATATATATATATATAAATGAGCATATCCTTTAGCTCATCTCCTCTCCATCAAAACCCTTGATAAACAAACAGAAAAAAAAAATGCTACAATAATTTGAAATGGAGAGAAAAAGGCAAATTAAAGGACCTAGATAAAAACCTTTTTTCTTTTTTTTTTTGGTATTGTTATGATATTCATAGTAGGTAGATTTCTTTTCTTTTCTTTCTTCTTTCTCTGATTTATACTATTAGAGTCTTTCAAACGAGCTCCATCTAATAATTCAGTAATGAAATTAGTTTAAGGTTAAATGAAGTTTTTTAGTCACTTAAATTAAATTGATGCTCTCAATTACCTTTATTATAAATAAAGATAAGTTAAAATGTAGTCAAATGAAACTGATTAAAAAAATATATCATAGTTGCATATTATCTTTTAACTATTTTACTAATTCATTATCTATTTTTTTTTCATTTTAAATCTAATTTGTAATGGAAATAAGATGAAATATTATTATTAAGCTATACAAATTATTCAATAGTGTTTCTCCACAGCATAGGAAATATGTAATTACATGTCCAAAAAAATATTAATAAAGAAGAGAAAAGAAAATATGTAACCGGACAATAAACTGGCAATAAGATGTTGAAATAGTAACATGTAATCCTTTTTCTTTAAGTAGAACAATTAAAAGTTCATAATAGAATTTAATTTGTAAATTTAATAAAATTAGCTGACACAAATCTCATGTAGATATAAAAATTTATTTATTTAAATATTAATTCTTTTAAATTCATAAGATAAAATTGCGTGATTGGACTAATAAAGTGACAAGGAAACAGTAACTCAAGGCAATGTGATAGTTTTTTTGTATTTTGAGGGGCGAAGTGAAAAAAGATTTTGCAATAATTTGGGAAGTAATTTGATATTTACCCAATTATTAATTATTATTATTTATTGGTTTCAATGTATATTTAAAATGATCTTTTGAATTAGCCTATACATGCTGACATCTGGTGACACATTATCGAATATAGACAAAAAAGTTAATATATAATGTTTATTACTTTTTATTTTTTTATTTTTATTTTTCACTTGCCTAGCGTGAATTGACTGATATTGTGATTCTATAGCTCAAGAGCTATATAATATAAGAGAGCATCTATATATATATATGAATTTCATATAAATATAAACATAGAAACAGGACTGGTCGCCCAATGCATAGCCAATCATTAGCATTTCTATATTCTAAGCCTATCTTCCTTGAGCCTTTCCCACCCAATGTCCTCTTGGGCAATCAAAGGTAACCTATTAGGCCCAATATTTTTATTATAGCTACCCTTCATTTAACCACATGTCATCCGAGTGAAAAAAATTGCAGTAAAAAAGTTCCTCACATAAATCAACTAACAACTGGGTAATAATAATACGTTTCTAGAACAAGACTATTATAGTGAGGGACTAGACAGAAAAAGCAGAAAACAGGATATCAAAGAATAGGTAGGTAACATTTCCCATAGTGAGATTGGAAGGTATTAGAACATGTATTGCCAAGCCGGATTGGAAGGTGATATGGCGGAGCAGAAGGAGCAATAGAGGGTAGCAGATGCAGCAGCAAAGCTATCTCTTTCTATTGATAGGCCGTTTGTTTTTGATGAATTTTTTGTCAATCTTGTTCCTCCATGTATTTTGGATTTGCTGATGGTTGAGCAGGCAGTTGCTACTGTGTAACCTGTTTTTGGGTGCTTGTTTTCTGCAAATGCATCTCTATTTTACAAAAAAAAAAAAAAAAAAAAATTATTGAGATTGGTGACATATATTATATTAATAATAATAAAAAATTTATATAATTTATGTTGAAACATAAATAATGTGTTAGTTTTGATTAGTATGTGACCACTTACCTATTATTTTTTTAAATCGAAAATGCATGGTGAGGTGACAATCTCTTGTGCAGTTATGAAAAAATCCTCACTTTTTTTTTTTTTTTCTTTTGATAAACAGTTGGGAAAGATTTTGAAACCAAAACTTGGATCTCTAACATCTTCCAAGACTGCCATGTGCATATATCAGTATTCATAAACAACGTAGGCTGAGGCCCTAGTTTTGTTGGTAAAATATAAGTTGGAGTCAGCGTCCTGAATCACGCTCAAAATTCTGGACTTAAACCACCTACTTTGTCCAAATCCAACAGATGGAGAAGAAATGAGACCAGCCCAACTTTGTGATCCATAGCCCAACTTTGTGAGCCCGGGTTTTAATTTCATAGCCAAAGTTCGGGCTGCTCAATTATTTTCTTTTAAAATATCCAAATAAATAAATAATGTGATTAAATTTTTTCAATAAAATAAGATCTATAAAACAAATGTACTAGTACGGTTCTAAATTATTTAGTATAGAACTACTGATGACTCCGAATTTTGTTATTTTGAAATAAGTTAAAAAATATTACCAAAGATAACAATAATAATAATAACAACAACAACCAACAAGAAGTGTATGTAATTTACATTATCTGTGTAAGGTTCATCGTTATAATATTCAATTCTAATAATAATTTTTGTTTTTAATGAATAAATAAAAAGTTTTAACCTGAGAATCATTAATTTAGATTTTGGTTGAGAAATAAAGATCTATTCCTTATTTTGTCTATATAACCGTTTAGGAGTCTAAAAGTTTAGGGCTCACACATCCTTATAACAATTAATACTAGTAATAATTTTTGTTTTTAATGAATAAATAAAAGTTTTTAATGTGAGAATCATTAATTTAGAAATTAATTTAGAGATAGGATCTATTTGCTATTCTGTCTGTATAACCGTTTAAGAGTTCAAAAATCCACAATAATAGGCTCACACCCTAATAGTTTCTCCTTTATCTGTCAATTAATAAGGTTGAGTATACTTGATACTACGCGAGGCACATAAAAATTTGAACCTTAACTTTTACAAGCAGTGTGTGAGAGTTTTATCAGTTTTTTTTCACTAAATCATACACCTAGATGCAATATATATAAAGAGAGAGAGTAAGTTTTGATCAGGACGTCACGATACTATTACAGCACTCTGATTCATCGCAACTTTTGGAATCATTGAGCTACCTCCTTAGTTAATCAGTCCAGAGTATGAATCTAACGACTGTGATGGAATCTCGAATTTGAAACTATCACAACGTACGTCCTCGTTATTTATATATGCATATATACAGTAATCTTAAATGCCAACTCAGTTCAAATTTTAGAACGAAGGTCATGAAAGGCACTTGCGGTATTCTGCAAGAGCCCATATTGGGAATATATTTTTATATGATACGTAATGTAACATACAGCTCTTCAGGGGCCTCCAGTGATTTCCTGCCCAAAATAGTAAATGAAATCCATTATTTGTGAGAGCCTAATTTTCTTAATTACTTATTTTTATTTTTTAATATTAAAAAAAGATATATACCTGCTGTGGAAAATCACCATTTTCCATTTGAGAATTGATAAGCAGCTTTGTTGCCCAGTGAAGACGTGTTGGGTCTCTTTCTGCGTGTCCCGCACTAATTAAGCCTATCATAGCCCACGCGGTTTGTACCAAATTTGAGCGATTTTCATCGAGGGGTACATATGTCTGTGCAGATCAAGGACAAAAGATTTGAGCGTTGCACGTTCAGAATATTTAATTAACAAAATTGGTGTAGAGAACCAGACTAGATCAATACCATATCAATTAGTTAACACTAACCCAGATTTAGAGCTTACATATGCTATGAGAAGATGGGTTTCATACGATTCGAGCAAAAAGACAAACTATTTATATACCAAGGTATCATGTAGTATTGACGAAGTTTAATTATATAAGCACATGTTATAATAGATTCATTTAAAAGATAATATATAGTTTTAGTTCATTATTATTAGTAGTTTTCCACATGGCAAACCCTAGATTGATGTTACCTCCTTTAGGCATGAAAGATAGCCCTCTCCCCACCCACCATCATCGTTCTGTTTTTGCAGTATAAATTCAGTAGCTTTCCGTATAGTTGGACTATTGTTGTATGTCTTCCCAGCAGCTGTAAGTGCTACCAAGGCGAACCATGCACAATAAGTGAAGCATATCCCATAGTCTGCATACCTGTCCAAGGTAATTATAATCATCCAAGTATTACTTCCTAGGAAAACTTGTAAAAAGATAAACAAATATATATATATATATATATATATAGAGAGAGAGAGAGAGAGACAAATTAATTAACCATGAACCATCAGGCCTTTGCATGTCCTCAATATATTGTGCAGCATTGGTTAGGAACTCTTCAATCTCATTTTCCCTATGCCCCGGGTGTAACTTCTTAAACAAAACTATAGCTTGGATTGATGATGAAGTACATTCCACGTATTCATGCTCAATGGTGATGTCCTCGAAGAATTCGGTGGGATTAAGTGCCTGATCATGATCATGTCATAAAAGAAAAAAGAAGTTCGGATTACCATTTTGTAGTCAACGAAACCTATAGCTAACTTTATTTCATTTTATAGTCAACGAAGACGAAACCAATAGCTAACTTTATTTTTTGAGTGAACGAAGTTTCTGTAAGAGTTTAACTTTATCTTGTTTGAGTACTTACTTCTAACCACATGGGTGCTGCTGCTGGTTCCCAACCTGATACACCACCATTCTTGCTCTATAGTTAACTCAGAAAAAAAATGACCTTATTAGTTAGCATATATAAAGGTTTGTAAAAGACAAGAAAAATGTATTAAGACAATCGGAAATTATACGCAAGTTGTAAGTAGTTTCTCATCAAATGTGAATTATAAGAAGCGAGCAAATTCGTCATTCACTTGATTTTTCATAAATTGATAAAAAGTTTATAAAATAACTTAACGTTGTGTTCAAATCATCACCTGTAGAGAAAGTATGATATTAACAGCATCATATAAACACTCGGTTTCCATATGTTCGCCGACAATCTCTGGTGGCAACAGTGAGAGCAACAAGCAACACTGTGGAGAATTGAATTAGTTAATCATGGGTAGTTGATGTTGTGCCAAACGTCCAAAAATTAAAAGACAAATAAGAAAATAATAACAAACACACAGAATTTATGTGGTTTGACAATTTGTCTACGTCTATAGGAGGCAGCCACTGTATTTTTCAGAAAAGTTTAAAGAGATTTACAAAACAGAACCTCTTCCTCTCTTGCTCACCTTTTTCAATTACTTAGAGATCTCATGCCTTTATATAGGCATTTACAGAGTGTGAATTCAAGATTTACAAATTCAAAATAAGTTGCACCGAATACGTAAAGAATTTGAACTTTGCTTGAGTTGTATTTGTTGACTATTAACAACCCAGCTGTAAACGTTTGAACAGATTTGAGTTGCCATTATTGAAGATAAATATTCGAGCCATTATTCTGCAATCTCCATCTTGAGAGAATCCACCAGTCAGTGTTGTCTCCGGTATGCCCTTAGGCGTTTCTAAGCTCGAGAGATGTTGATCAAGTTGAAACTTGATCTCTATAACCACCTTGGTTAGCATATCTGCAGGATTATTTGCAGTTCTGATCTTTTGTAGTAGAATGTCTCCTTCATCATCTATCTCCCGGATAAAGTGAAAGCGAACATCTATATGCTTGGTGCGACTATAATATACTTGGTTCTTTACTAGACAAATTGCACTCTGACTATCGCAGAATACCTCCATATTTTTCTGAATAATTTCCAAGTCTTCTATCAATCCATGAAGCCAAATAGCTTCCTTGAAAGCTTCTGTTACAGTCATATATTTTGCCTCTATAGTTGACAAAGCCACTATTGACTGTAAGGTTGATCTCCAACTTACTGGTCCTCCTACTATTGTGAACACATAACCAGTAGTAGATTGGCACTTGTCAAGATCACTAGTATAGTCTGAATCCACGTAACCAACCAAATATTTATCAACATTTTTATCTCTCTCGAACTTCAAACCAACATCCACAGTATCCTAAATATACCATAGAATCCACTTCATTGCTTGCCAATAGCCTTTATCAGGATTGTGCATGTAACGGCTTATCATACTTACAACATGTGAAATATCGGGTCTTGTACACACCATCGTATATGTTAAAGCACCAACTACATTTGCATATGGAATATGCTTCATCTTCACCTTCTTAGATTCTGTACTTGGTGATATTGATGCACTCAGTTTAAAGTGTGGAGCTAACGGTGTACTTACAGGTTTCGTCTTGTCACAAATTTCAAACCTTTGAAGTACTTTCTTCAAATACTAAATCTGAGTCAAACAGATTGTACCTTTTACCATGTCTCTTTTGATTTTCAATCCAAGAATCTTCTTGGCTTCTCTAATATCCTTTATCTCGAACTCTAAACTTAATTGAGCGTTTAATTTATCAATCTCTTTCTTGTCCTTAGATGCTATCAGCATGTCATCCACATATAGGAGCAAATAAATGAAAGTAACCATTTGGAGTTTACGAAAGTAGACACAGTGATCAAACTGACTGCGTGTGTACCTCTGATTTATCATAAAGCTGTCAAACCTCCTATACCACTGCCTAGGTGACTACTTTAAATCATAGAGTGACTTACTTAACTTGCAAGCCCAATTCTCTGTCCATGAACTTTAAACCCATCTAGCTGAGACATATAGATTTCCTCATCTAAAGTTCCATGGAGGAATGCAGTTTTCACATCAAGTTTGAATAACTCTAGATCAAATTGTGCAACAAAAGCTAATAATATTCAAATAGACGCATGCTTCACAACCGGTGAGAATACATCATTGTAATCTATTCCTTCCTTATGAGCGTAACTTTTTGCTACAAGTCTAGCTTTGTATCTGATATTGTCTTTGCTTGGAACTCCTTCCTTTTTGGCATAGACTCATTTGCACCCAATTGCTTTCTTATCATGTGGAAGTGGAAACAACTTCCAAGTCTGATTTTGATGAAGTGATGTCATTTCTTCATCCATCGCCTTCTTCCACTTGACATTATCTAGACTATATACAGTTTCTTTGTATGTATTTGGAACATCATCATCAATTACTGAAAGAGCGTATGCCACCATGTTTGAGTAACGGACAGGTTTATGAATATTCTTTTTCAGTCTACTAGTAGCTATAGACTCTGACTGTTGTACTGGTGATGAAACCTCCACCTCACTCGAGATTTCATCTTGATCATCGGATTCATAGTCAAGATAATCAATAGTCTGAATAGGTTCTTTTGGAATGTCAAATCCGTCAAACTCCACCTACTGGAGAGAATTCGGATTCTCATTATCCATCTGTGGAGTTTTCTGTTTCAGCATTGCAGATTCATCAAAGATAATGTCTTGACTTACAACGATCTTCTTTGACTCAGGGTTCCACAGTCGGAATACCTTAACTCTTTCACTAAAGCCCTTAAAAATAGTTTTCTTTGCTCTAGGATCCAGTTTTGATTCTGTGACATAATAGTATGCTGGACATCCAAAAATATACAGATAGGTATATTCTGAAGCAAATTTTCTATACCATACCTCTATAGAAGTTTTCCCGTCAATTGCAGTTGAAGGTAGTCTGTTGATAATATGATAGACATACATCAAACCCTCTGCCCAAAGTGCTTTACTCAAGTTTGACTGAGATAACATACAACGAACTTTATCAACAAGGGTTTGATTCATCCGTTCTGCTATACCATTTTGTTGTGGAGTGCCAGGAACTATAAAGTGTCTGATTATTCCTTCATTCTGACAGTCTTTCAGAAATGGGTCTGATTTGTATTCTCCACCATTATCTGATCTAAGTCGCTTGAGCTTTCTACCGGTTTGAGTTTCAATCATCTTCTTCCATTTAAGAAAGATATCCATAACTTCATCTTTGTGCTTCATAGTATAAACCCAAACATATCTGGAAAAGTCATCAATAAAAGTTACAAAGTAATGTTTACCTCACAATGAAGCATTTGTAGAAAGACCCCAGACATCAGTATGAACATAATCCAATGTTGCCTTGGTACGATGAGTTGCGATGCCGAATTTGACTCTCGTTTGCTTGCCCAAGATATGATGCTCATAAAAATTTAGTTTTCCAATCTTAGCACCTTTCAGTATGTCTTGTTTTATCAAAATTTGCAAGGCCTTTTCACCAACATGCCCTAAACGCATGTGCCAAAGTCGGGAAGTGTCAGATTCTTCATCTTCAGAATTACTAGATACAGCTGCGGTTCCTGTGACTGTTTGTCCATCTAAGAAATACAGATTATTCTTCAGAGTACCCTTCATTGCCAGAAATGCACCTCGAACAACTTTCATGACTCCATTTTCAATGGTCACCTTGTAACCATTAGAGTCTAAGACTTCCAGAGATATGAGATTTTTTTTCACATCTGGAACATACCTAATATCATTGAGTCATCCGATTGTATTGTCATGCATCTTCAAACGAACTGTTCTGATACCTTTTTATGATAGGTATTATCGTTACCCATAAGCACAACTCCACCATCAAGCTGTTGAAAGCTTGAGAACCATTGCATGTTTGGACACATATGGTAGGAACATCCGGAATCTAAAATCCATCTATCAGAAGGGTCATCTAATGATGAACCAAAAAAGCTGATTCCTCTTCATTTGCTTTTTGTGCAATATTTATAAATATGAACGAGAAAAAACATAAACACAAAATTAACAAAAAACTAGTTTGAAATAATTTTTAATTATTAAACATAAACACTAAATTAACAAAAAATGGTTTGAAATAATTTTTAACCGTTTGTTTTTAATTTTTATTTTCCTTCACATTTAGAATTAATTGAGAAATTTAATTAAAAATAATAAATCATAACCATTATTAATTAATATTTAAATTAGAAAAATTACATACAAATAAAAAAAAATTAAATGTCAAAAATAAAAAACAAAAACGTTATCAAACGAGCTACAAAATAAGCATGTTTAATATGCTTTACTATTTGTAGAATGTGGAGCACTTTCTTTTTTTTACAATAAAAAAAGGGTCTAAATATGGAAATCATATTTTATTAGGAGATAGGGCTTGTTACTGCTCTAGAAATCAAAAATAGCAAACTTACTACCCTTACAGTTCTGTCCGCTTTAGGAATCAAGAACAACAAATCCACTATCCTAACAGTTCAGTCTAGAACAGCAAACTTACTCTCCTATCAGTTTCTCCTACAATTCTTTCTTAAAATGGTATCTACCAAGACTGAATACACCTAGCAGCAGGTTAAAATTTGAACTATAACTCTCATAAACGAGTGTGAGAGTTCAATCGGCTTCCTTACCGCTAACCACACCCCCAATGCATAGAGGAGGTTTTCCTATTATATATATATACACAATCACATATTTTGCTCAACTATAAAGTTTTTATTTTTATTTTTTTTCATTTTCAATTACTTGAATAAAATAAATTGACTATGAAGTTTGAGTGGGAAATTTGACTACTTAATCTATTTTACTGGATTGGATCAATGTTTTTGTCAATGAAGATGTGATTCTGGTAGTGCCCTGGTAATTCCTTGCCAATTTGTAAACTCTTGACGGTATATTCTACAGCCACTAAACTATTATAATTTGTAAATAAGATTACATCTAAATAATTAATGTCAATTAAAGAGGAAATTTGTAATTTCATTCTTGAAAAAAAGAAGAATGAACTTGTATGTGATGAGATATATTCACCCCCGCGAAACGTGCAATTTTTTGTGCCCAAAATAATTAGACGCACCGTTGCACATAATATTTTTTTATGCACGTGGAAACTATATGAACAAAAAAAAAAAAACAATTAAAAAAATCACAAAAATAAAAATCAATTAGTAAATCGTGATTACCTTGCCAACCGAAAGTCACTAATTGCCTTTTGATTGAAATTGATATGCATTTGTCGCTCTCTTTCCTCTTTATATATATATATATATATATATATATATATATATATATATATATATATATTATCCAATTTGAGCATGTACTTTACCAAAACAAAATTAATAAAATTGTGACTTGTAAAAAATTAGTAAAACCTTGATTTGTTTTTTCTTAATAATACCAAATCCTGACGTTGTTAAATAAATGCCTTAAGTTAAGAAATCCAAGAACTATGATTAGATAAGCACTACAGGTAGGATGAAATTTAAAATTTAAAAATATTTATCAAAGGTCATTATCATATGAGTTATCCCATGAGGATAAATGATACATGCTTTATGTTCATTTACACGAAATTGTTACCCCAACCATTGATATTTATTTAGAAAGAACACTAATAAATATCATAAATACGGGGTCCACATTTGACACCCAAAAACAAACAAGCACAGATAAAAAAAAATTAAAAATTTTTTTATGTCATTTCAGTATAAATATTATAGTACACAGGGAATATATGTCAGCTAACGGAAATATAATACAATAATAAAAATAAGAGTAGTAATAAAAGTGAAGCTTAGTATCATGAACCACATAGGTGTTGCACACACATAGAACTCCAACCAAATCCATGTATTTTCTTTAAATCTTTTGCTTTTCTTTGCGAGGGGCGTATCTACTTTAGGAGGGTGCCTTGGAAGAAAAATGGTTCCTCTCGTGGCCTTTATAGGTGTCATATGCCCATTCATTGGATGAGATAGTGGCTGAAATTGTGTCGCCTTTCCCATTAAAAGCCTTGGCTGCTAGGCGTTGTCACTGTCTTCGAAAGGCCCATGCCTTTTCATTATTTTTAATTTTAATTTTGTATGTTGGAATTGGAATCGGAATCAACAACCTTGCCGTAGCTTCAGCTTTTGTAATTATATGTAATCATTCTTGCTTATCAATATAATACGTGTTGGAAAAAAGAAATGAGTGTTGGAAGATATATTAATTTACCATGGCCGATATTTATAGACTTGGCTTTATCTTCTTCATCAAAAGTAAGAAAATCGAACCGTTTTAATTTAAGGTAAGTTTCCAAATTAGCTCTTATCAGATTTAGAAGGTAGAATTTAAAAAAGGATTTTAGAATGAACTTTTCTATTTGGAACTTTCCTTAACTCTTACCACATTCAAGTTAAGGAAGACCATTCCGAGCCACTATGATTGTTCGTCGCTCGGCTCTCTTTATGTCCTAGCCAAGCATCCAAGTTGAATGCCGAAGCTCCCTCCAGAAAACTCTCTGTTTGACCGAGCAGAGCCACCGTTAATGGATTGGTTCACTCGGCGCACTGCCTAATGGATTTAATTGATCTTCTATCTGGGCCCCGATAATTTAGCCGCCTTCCATAGAGGCCAAATGGGAATTTTGGTTATATAGTCAGCCCCCCATCGAGCCAGCGAAGTTAGTAAGATGGTTCGGTTACTATCTATTCACCTTGTGCTCATCTCTTCAAGTCCTGAAAACCAAAGGTCCCCCCGACAGCTGCCTACATGTTAGACGAAATAATAATGACCTGACGTAAATGATGAGATGGAGCTGAAGAGACACATGCAATCACAACCATCAATTTAAATTTGAAATCTAAATCGTATCCGTTCATAACTACTATCATAACGTTGCTCAAACCCTTCAACTCTACTTTCTCTTTTCAATCTTTAGAAGCCCTATTCTCTATGCTTCCGCCATTCCCAATCCATTGTTCTTACTTCTAAATTGCTCTCCGGTAAGCAAACGCTTAACTCAGGCTTCATTCGTGATCGCAAGAGATTTTTTATCAGTGTAGGAGTTTTTTCCATTCATTCAGACTCAGATTCAAGCCAAAACTCCAAGATCTACTCCCGTGCTTTGCCTGTTCATCTCTCCCGGTGAAGCATGCTTTC
The DNA here is from genome assembly GCA_007844105.2 of Rhamnella rubrinervis. NCBI lineage: Eukaryota > Viridiplantae > Streptophyta > Magnoliopsida > Rosales > Rhamnaceae > Rhamnella > Rhamnella rubrinervis. The sequence continues at coordinate 7,657,122 of CM017577.2, forward strand.
CCGGTGAACATCTAAGGTTAGGCTCAAATTCATTTCTCCATTTTGTGTTTCCTGGCAAAATGTCGTCAGAGGAGTCCTACGCCCCTTTTGAACCCTACTTAATATATTCTGATCCTTCTTCCGATTCCACTCCATCTCTCTCCTCTGCTAACTTGTCAATTAGAATTATAGAACCGAACCAAACAACTGAACTAAACCTCGCTCCCCAAGTCGAGCCTAGCAATAGGAAGAATGACTCAGATGAACACAAACCCAGATTCTTCATCCAAAACCCTATCTTAATCAAAACCGACATCCCTTCAATTTTTAAACAAGAGGACATGCCATACCTCAAGGAGAGGTATGGATTCCCCACTAATGTTGTGCTATCCGCCCCAAGAGACAGGGAGAAAGCAGATTCTGTTCACGTGGGATGGATCTGTTTCTACAAGATAGCTTTCAAAGTAGGACTCAGACTCCCTATCCACCGCACCATCGACATGGTGTTAGATTACTTTGACCTTGCGCCTGGGCAACTTATGCCAAACGGATGGCGCTACCTCCTAGGGCTCATTGCCCTTTCTGAGAAATACGGGCAGGATATCAGCATGCCTTTTTTTTACATTTCTTCTATCCAAAGCTGGGCGAAGAGGGTAGATACCACCTCTATGCTCGGGGATCAACCAAACTCTTGACGGACGCCACAACGAGTGATAAAAACTAAAAAGACGGATACTTCTTTGTAAAGAGGGGAGGTTTATTCGATCCAGTGGGCTCGTCCAGATATTCCATTCGCTCTGCGTGGACCGAAAGAGGTACTCAAGTGCTATACTTCTATGCTAAAACTTGTGCTTTTGTTTTTTTCGCAAGATCCAAACTGATTTTCCCCTTGTGCAGCCCAAAACATCAGTGCTAGATTACCAACAAATGCAGAACAGAACGGTGTGATCGCCGTTCTGCAGAGGATATCGAAGAAAAGCCTTCACATTCTTCTTTCAGAAGATTACCTCCGCTCAATTGGTTATCAGCCAACTGATTCGCAAACTCCTAAAGCAGGTCCGTCAGAACAGCAGACCAAAGATATTCTTGAAGGTATCCCTCTTTCTATCCTAGAAGTCCCTTATACTCACGTCCTCGAGGGTTGCATTAGATTATTGTACGATGAACCCTCTAACCCTTTGTGGGCTTCATATCCAGCAGTAGATATGGGAAAAATGAAAGTAAAGGTCCCCACAGACGCCGAGCTGGCCGAGAAAGAGAGAAAGTGGAAAGAAAAGAAGGCAACTTGTAAAGCCAGCGGATCCGCGTCGAACCAACTCCTGGTGGTGTGGTTCCCGTAGCCGAGGTGGTGGACAGTTTGAGGACCCGACACGACCTGGTCATCCTCCAGGGAATGTCCTTTGATGAAATTAGCCATGAAGCCGAACAATGCGTTTTCAAGGTATATTCCAACCCAAATATTATCTTCCGCTCTTCATATATTGGTTTTGACCATTCCTGATTCAATGCAGGCCACTCAAAACTGTCGGTGCCCTTCTGAAATGGTTATCAAGACGGATAATGTACAGAAAAAGAGAACTGCGGCGCTGAACAAACTCTCTGCGATGAACAAACGTCTTGAGGAAGAAGTTCAGACTAAGCAAATAGCCGATGCCACCAAGAAAGCCAACAACTGGAAAAACCGTCCAGCGCACTGCCGGCTCGAGAGGGAGGAAGAACTGAGGAACCTAACGCTGGACTTCTCAAGGATAGCCTCCGAACGGGATGATTTACTAACCCGAGCCACGGATTGGCCGTGCAAAAAGAAAATCGTTTACCATAAGGGGGTCAAGGACGCCTTCCTCAAAGCCCACAAAGAGATGATCCGTAGGTTCAAGGCTGGGGAAACCAACTGGCCCACTCCAAAATCGAGCGATGACGAAGAAGGTGACGATGACTCCAGCGAAATCTCTTTTGAGGAAGATGAAGCTGAAGATGACTCTGGGGTGAACAGAACGAAGATATCCAGCCCTAAAATCTCCCCCCAACTCCTGAGAAGTCCCGCTCTCCTACCAGAGACTTCTTCGTCGAGGCAATGGAGACAGCTAGGTGTGAGAAAGTAGGGTCAAGCGTGAACGTCGAAAAAGCAACCTCTGCTACCTAGCCGAACCAACAGGAGCCTCGTTAGCTCAGATCTTGCTTTTTTGTTTTGGAATTATTTTACTTCTTGAAATGTTTATTTTCTGTAATGTTTACTCCATGAATTTAATTGGACTTTGATTCGCTCCAATGTACACTCTTAATTAGTTTCACAACTGTCCGAGTGTCTGTCATCATCTGAACCGAACTAACAATTTTAGTTGAAACTGATCAAGTTGTGTGCTAGCAACTCGACTGACCAAACTAAAATTACTGCGGGCTAAGAAGTGTAGTTGACCTTCCGGACGGTCGTCCCTATTCCTTACAAGACCATAAAAGTATACCAAATCAAGGGTCAAATTGACTAGGCAGCACCACCTGAATTGACTATGACCCAACCCTATAATTTAACCGTACCGCAGGAATATGTGCATTTGTAAAGATAGAGGCCGAGCCATCCCTCGAATCCTTAAAATCAAACTCATCCACAATAAGGCAAACATAGAGTGTACAATTTGTATGTAAATAATATTTTGTTAATCCGAATAAAGAAAGTGCGAACGCACTGTACAAAGAAATGATAAAGAAAGTGCGAATGCACTATACATCACTCTTTCAATGATAATATCGGCGTAAATGAACCGAACTCCAGTTCCGAGGCACAGCATTACCGTTCAGAGATTATAAAGTATACGTCCCTGGTCTGGTATATCCATGACCCGGTAAGGACCTTCCCGCTGTTTAACTCCTAGGTGTTCTGAAAGACCTTGCGCAGTACAAAATCTCCAACCCTGAATTTGCGGAGTCGAACCTTGGTATTGTTGTGCCTAGCAATACACTGTTGGTACACCACCATGCACACCAAGGCATTCCTTCTCAATTCTTCTGAGTTGTCTAGTGATTGCCTTAGGTCGTAATTCTTTTCTTGCTCGGCCAGAGCCACTCGAAGAGTTAGAATGGCTACTTCGATAGGAATAACAGCTTCGGTTCCATAAACGAGAGTGAAAGGAGTTTCCCCCGTGGCACTGCGTGGAGTAGTTCGGCTTACCCAAAGTACGCCAGATAGCTCGTCCGACCACTTTCCCTTAGCCTCCTCAAGCCGCTTCTTCAAGTTGGCTGTAATGGTTTTATTCGTCAATTCAGCTTGACCGTTTGCCTAGGGATGCCGCTGAGAAGAAAAATGCATAGTGATCTTTCATTCGGCACAGAAATCTTATGTTGCCGAGCTGATGAACTGGAATCCATTATCTGCCCCCAAAATATGAGGCAAGCTACACCGGCATATAATATTTCGCCAAATGAACCAAACCACATCTTTATCCTTAATTTGTGCGTACGCCTTAGCTTCAACCCATTTACTAAAGTAATCTGTTACCACAAGAATGAACCGTTTCTGAGCCGCACCCAAAGGTAAGGGTCCTACAATGTCTAGCCCTCATTGTATGAATGGTCATGGGCTCATCACACTGGTCAACTCTTCAGGGGGCAGATGAGGAATGGAAGCGAACCGTTGACATTTATCACAGCGCCGAGAGTAATTGGCAGCATCCTTTCGCATGGTTGGCCAGTAATAACCTTGTGACATAGCTTTGTGCACCAAAGTTCGTCCTCCAAAGTGGTTGTCACAGTGTCCCTCATGAATTTCTGCTAAAACTTAGCGTAATTCTCCTTCGTTCAAACATCTCAGTAACGGACCAGTGAACGTTCACCTATATAATTTGCCATCAATCATTGAATACTGAGCTGAGATAAGCTTTATTTTCCAAGTCTCTGACTTGTCTGAAAGAAGGGACCCTGAGATGAGAAAATTGACAATGGAATTCATCTATCCCGCTTCTTGATCTTCGTTGCCAGTAATCACCTCTACGCTTTCCCTATTGGCCATCCTAACTATACTTGGCTCTGATAAGAATTCGATCGGTATTGTTCTGCATTACTCCCCCTTCGCCATTGCCCCCATAGCCGCCAATGCGTCTAACTTAGTATTTTCAGTCCTTGGTAATTGGCGTAGCTCAAAATGGTCAAGCTGCTGAATAAATTCCCTCACCAAAGTTAGATACGAAACCATCTTTTCGTCCTTAGCAGAGTAATCTCTATTAACTTGGCTTACTATTAACTGTGAATCACTGTAAGCCAATAACTATCATGCCCCCGCTATCCGAGCCAGCTTCATTCCTGCTAATAATGTCTCATACTCAGTTTCATTATTCGACGCAAGAAAGTTGAAATGGAATGCTTGCTCTATCGTCAAACTGTCCGGATCTTCGAGCATAATTTCAACCCCTACTCTGTGCCAATTAGAAGAACCATCAATGAATAGTTTCCACGTTAGCTCAGGCGCCGCGTTTTGATACGTCCCACTACCTAATGCTTTTGCTTGAGTGGGTTCACGTCCAATGGTAATAGTCTGGCTTGGCTCGTCCAAACTGTTTATCTTGTTCCCAATACGCTCTGGCTCTTTCCCTGATAACTCCGTAATAAATTCAGCTAACACCTGAGATTTGATAGTCATGCGAGCGTGATACTCTATCCCATATTCTCCCAATTCAATTACCCAACACACCATCCTTCCTACTACGTCCGGGCTATGAAGTGCAGCCTTAAGAAGGTATGAAGTTACCATAATGATCTTATAGCACTGGAAATATGGCCTTAACTTTTTCGAAGAGACGTGCAGAGCCAACGCCAGCTTTTCAATGAAGGAATACCGCATCTACGAGTGCCCTATTGACGTAGTAAATAGGATATTGCTCTCGTCCCTCTGCCCGGAAGCACGGAGCTGACAGAATGGTCCGAGATAGAGAGGTTTAAGTACAGTGGCTCTCCCTGCTTTAGCTTGTATAGTATATGGGTGAAGTTAGGTACATCTTCATACGTTGGAATGCATGCTCATATTCTTCTGTCCATTCAAAGTCTTTGTTCCCCTTCAAGGCTCGGAAGAATGAGACGCAATAATTGGATGATCGATAGATGAAACGGCTCAGAGCTGCTATTCTTCCATTTAACCTTTGTACTTCCTTTATAGTTTTTGGAGAAGGCATGTCGAACAGAGCCCTTATTTGGCTCGGATTAGCTTCAATTCCTCTTTGCGTCACTAAGTAGCCCAGGAATTGTCCTGAGCCGACTCCGAATGTACACTTGGCAGGATTCAGCTTCATTTGATGTGCGTCCAACACCGCGAAGGCCTAAACCAAGTGTTGAACATGGTCTGTTGTGTGCGCTAATTTAACCAACATATCATCCATATATAACTCCATGGTTGAGCCAAGATGTGCAGCAAATATTTTATTCACCAACCTTTGGTAGGTGGCTCCTGTTTTTTTTAATCCAAATGGCATTACCTTGTAGCAATAGATTCCTCTTTTCGTCACGAACTCTATTTTTCATGGTTGAGGTGCATCATAATTTGATTATAGCCTGAGTAAGCATCCATGAAACTTAGCAATTGATGACCAGCGGTAACGTCCACCATCACGTCAATCATGGGCAAAGGGAAATGGTCTTTTGGGCATACCTTATTCAGATCGGTAAAGTTAATGCATACCCGAGGTTTGCCATTCTTCTTGTACACCACCACTACATTGGCGAGCCAGTCCGGATAGTGTACTTCTTTGACAAAGTCATTTTTTAGCAGCTTGTCAACTTCCGCGTTGATAACCTGATTCCGTTCCTGTGCGAACTTCCTTCTCTTTTGCCGAATTGGTTTGTAAGTGGGATCTACGTTCAACTTATAGGAGATGACGTTTGGATCTATTCCTACCATGTCGTCTGTGGACCAAGCAAAGGTACTGCGATGGTCTTTTAGAAATTGAATCAAGCGGAGCCGAACATCTGGATCCATTTGAGTTCCTATTTTAGTCGTGTGATCGGGGTGGTCCGAATCTAACTGCACGTCCTCCAGATCCTCTAAGGCATCCATCTTATCAACATGTGTCACCTCTGACTTCTGTAATTACTATTTGTGTTTCCCATCCACAGCCTTAATGTAACAGATCCTGGCTGTGGATTGGTCGCCTTTTGCTTTGTCCACCCTGCTGTTAGTTGGGAATTTGACATTCTGATGGTAGAAAAATGGAATGGCCTTCATTGCGTGTAACCATGGCCGACCCAGAATCATGTTGTAGGCCGAAAGGGTGTCAACTACCATCATTTCTGTCATCTGGGTCACGTTCTTAGCTGTGACAGGGAGGGTGATTCTCCCTTTGACCAAGCTTTCATTCCCATCATACCCAATCAGTGTGGCTCTAGTGGGTTGGACTGCCGAGAGGTTAATTTCCATCTTTTTTAACGTGCTCAAGAATACGATATCTGCCGAGCTACCATTGTCTACCAATATTCCCTTGATGGTGCAATTTTCCACATCCAGCGTGACCATCAAAGCGTTATCATGGGGTACAGCACCCAAGTGGCGTCTTCAGTTATAAAGGTGATAGTTGGCTTTTCTTTTCGAACTGTGGACACCCATGTTATCGGTTGCCAAGCGTAGGCCCTCCTATCCTCCCTGCGCTCTCCTCCGCATGTCATTCTCCCATATACTGAATGGATGACCTTCCGACCTCCACTTTGTTGTTTGTTCAAGGAGGAGTCTTTTCCCTGGGAAATTCCCCCTTACGTCTACCTGAACCCTGTTTGTTCGGCTCTAAGACAAACTGCTTGAGGTATCCTCGCTTTAGTAATTCTTTTATTTCGTGATTAAGTGCTCAACATTCTTCTGTAGGGTGTTCGCGGCCCTTATGAAAGGCACACCATTGAGAGTTGTCTCTTGTATTCGGGTTTGAATTCATGGGTCGTGACCACCGAACCTCATGAATCCTTTCTATATGTCTTACCAACTAAGTTGGGGAAACCGTTAGCCCAAACTTCTGCAATTGGTCCCTTTGAGGTCCATCAAATTCTTCCCTTCTGCGATACTCTTCCCGCCGTTTTGAATCCCTAATCATTCGGTCCGGGCGTTGTATGTCTGAACGGATTGTTCTCCGTTCCATTGGGTATTCATTTACTTCGCTTCGTCCAACCTTAATGGCTGGCTCGGCTCTTATTGCTCCGGCATTTGAAGGTATGATGCATCCCTCCTTGGCTGCCCTCTGCATGTCAAGCTCTGTCTCTTCCTCCAAAACCACAAAACTCTGAGCCTTTTACAAGGTCTGTAATAGGTTCCTTGACTTTTTCCGGACCATGTAATCATAAATCTTGGTCCCTAGAAGCAAACCGCGTTTAAACACGTTACATACGATTACAACCGGACAATCTATGATTTCGACCTTCATATCATTGAACCGCTGGATGTAATCCTGAAGCGGTTCATTTCCCTATTGTTGTACCCTGAGCAAATCATCCGGATCCCTTCAGTACTAGCGACTTGATGCGAACTGGGTCATAAATTATTGTGTCAGTTCGTGAAATGACCTGATGCTTCATGGCGGTAGCCGACTGAACCAAAGTAAGGCAGGTCCCTTTAGGCTTAAAGCGAACACTTTACACATTATCGCATCCCTATCCGACTGAGGAATGCAGGTAGGGATCATAGCTTATCTGAAATGTATTATATGGTCTTCCGGATCGGTACTTCCATCATATAAAGTGAATTTTGGTGCAGAAAAGCTAGCTGGTATGTTAATCAGAGTGACAGCGTCCATAAAAGGCGTGTCTGGTATCTCATCAAACCAATCGCTAGTTCTCCCTTCCTACCGAGCCAAATCTATTCACCCAGATCTGTTATCTCTGTTTCTTGTCTTTATCGGGCGTTGGCTTCTTTCCTTTCCCAGGGTATGCTCGTCCGTTGAGGATGAGTTACCACATGACTCATGACTCCCTAGAACCCTTCGAGGGCGGCCTCCGTTTTCGCCGCGGTTATGCTTGTTTGACCGGCTACTCCGATATGTTTCTCCCTCGTCTTACATAATTGGTCCTTTTTCGTAGCTGGTTACCTCCATTCCCCTTATTCTCTGCGGTTGGTCTGTCCTAGCTGGAACTGTTGGTGTTCGTACGGCATTAAATGCCTCCAACAGTTGTCTGTTGATTTGTTCTTGGGCCTCATAACAATGCTGTTGGGCCTTTGTCGACTGGAGCAATTCCTCCATCTGAGCCAAGAGTTGCTCAAATATGGAGTCACCCCTGGTGGTTCCACCACCAAAACCTGATGCTCCCACAATGTCCTGATGCAGTGTTGTTTCGTCCTCTCATCGTTCAGGTATCACAACCATGGAAGACAAGGTCTTGCAGTGTTCGTGTGCCATGAATGATGTTGTTCAAAATTGCTAGAAACAGGCCTGCAATGGTCTTTGTGCCAAACACAGCCGCTGCCCCTTCCTCTAGCGCCAAATTGTTTATGATAGATTTTTCTCCAACACAAACCGCCGTGCACTCAGCCGCTAACCTACAAAACAGGATGAACATGAAGGTTTAGGGCACCGATATGGTACCGGCCAAAAACACTCCGATGCTCAAGTCAGTATGTAAATGAGTATGCTTTGAGCTTTAGAATATAGGATCAACTGAGAGTGCGTACCTTTGCTATGAGTGATAGTGGGATATTTATAAACTTGGTTTTGCCTTCCTCACCAAGGGTAGGAAAACCTAGCTTTCTTGATTTAGGGTAGGTTCCCAAGTTGGCTCTTTTCAGATTTGGAAGGTAGAATTTAGGAAAGGATTTTAGCATTGATTGCTGAATAAATTTTCCTATTTGAAACTTTCCTTAACTCTTACCATATTCAAGTCAAGCAAGACCGTTCCAAGCCACTATGGTTGTTTGTCGCTCGACTCTCTATATGTCCGAGCCAACCATCCAAGTTGAATGTCGAAGCTCCTTCCAGAAAACTCCCTGTTTGACCGAGTCGAGCCACCGTTAATGGATTGGTTCAGCTCTGACAAACCAATCTAATGAATTTAATTGATCTTCTACCTTGGGCCCTGATAGCCCAGCCCAGTATTCCACCTTGAACCTGCTTAGCCCAACCCGGTGAAAATTTTAATTATCTAGGTATTAGTATAAAAAAAAAAACTGATATAGAGAGAGGATATTAGTATAAAGAAAACTCATATAGAGAGAGTGAGAGTCGGTCCAATAGGGGCAACCCAAATGCAAAAGCCATCGCCTTGGGCACTGATCCCCAATACCAAACATGTATCTAGGCATCCTATATATTTAATTGTACATGAAATGCAACATGCGTCCAATTCAGAGAAGCTTATGTTATGATACTCATACAAACCTGGATGGAGGGGAAGAAATGGTGGAAGAAGCCAAAATTCTGGGGCATTGGTTTAGTTCCAACCCAATCAAACAAACCAAGTATCTACATTAATTGGCAAAAAAAAAAACAAATCAAATATCATGTAAATTACACGGATAATTTTAAAACCTAAAACACTTATCATAGGACTCTTGATGGAAATGTAACTATACTTCTGGGATAATATTAATAAATTGTTATTATTATTTGAACTTGAGGTGGATGGGACAATGTCAAAAATAAAAACATTATTCACCAAGTTTTTGTTAAATTATAAGTTGGAGCCCCTATTAGCTATTTTGGCTGTGAATAACTCGTGTGTAATGTAGATTTACCAGACAACGTTGCTTAATTAGGTTATCCTAAGCAACTCAGGGGTACAGTCGACAATACATGAGTGAACAAGAGAAAAGACTGGTTTGAAAAAACTGTAAATTTTTACTTTGTCAATTTTGCTCCCCATCAAAAAAAGAAGACACATCAGGGTTGTTTATATAATAAGCGAGTTATTGAGTAGATATATAAACACATACAATTTTGATCTATATCTATACCGAAAGCCAAATCTTGCCCCAAGAGGGTATATCTATTTATAATATATTTTCGAAATAAATAACTCGTAAGTAATGTATATGTCTATGTGTGTGTATCGAATGCCAAGTCTTGCCCCAAAAAGGTACGTGAGTGACACCACCATGAAAAAAAATCCACTGTCTAGCTCTTGCACAAGCATTGTCTTCACCGCCATCAGGTCCTTCTCCTAGTATTCTCATACAAATATAGTTCAGAGCTGTACAAAACATGATGCTGTGGCCCTCTATATGCAGTCCCCACCCACCATCTTTATTCTAAAATACATAAAATTTATATATGATTAACATTGGAAATACAAAGTATTCTATATTGATTGATTTAATAAGATTTTAGTACACTTTGATAGCCTCTAGTTTTGCCGCACTCTAGTTTAAGGCCTTGTATTGTTACGAAGTGCCATAGATCATTTTGGGTGATAGGAAACAACATCGTTTTGGCTTCCCCTAACCAAAATAGCTTTGTTTTGGTGTCTCTCCCACCACTCTTTCCCGTGAAAAAAACTCTGGTACTCCGGGAGTACTAACTCCCGCCCCGTTGAGATGATGTCACGTAAGTAAAATTATTAATGGAATATTACGTGGCATCATCTTAACGGGACAGTAGTTGGTACTCCCAGAGTACTAGAGTTCTTTCCCGTTATCCTTTTTTGTCTTTTTCAATCATTAAACTTTTGAACTTCAAGCTCTAAGCCCATAGTAGGGTAACCCTTAGCTAAATAGGGTCTTCATTGAAAAAATAAAAAATTAAAAATTAATAATAGAGAGCCTAAACCAGAACAAATTGCAACTAGAGGGCTCTAATCAAAGAAAAAAACTTAACAGAGTATCAATGAGATTGGTAACTATTAGAGAGTATCTAAGTGTATTAAACCCGTCAATTAAACTTATTAAAAATATATATAACATACTTGATGATAATATATATGGCAAAGGCTTTCCTTGCGGTGAATCTTCAGTGAAAATAGAGTTTAGGTGTCCAGTTATATACAAGGTCATGACCTGCAAATAAAAGGAATAACTTGTGTCAATATATATAAAGTATTAAATTAATCACTAAGATTTGTTTATTATGAATAAATTAAACGATATCATGACTAAAAATTAAGGGTTAAATATATTATTCACTAAGCATTTTAGTTTCCTTTCACTAACATGCTCTTCAAACTTTCGTAATTTTGTTTTGGTTTTTTGGGTCAACTATAGTAAACTTTCTAGTTTGAAAATTACAAGTTAACGCATCCATTTAGAAATTGGTAGCTAGAAATCTAGCCCAAATAACATTTTGGGATAATTATACTCACACCCATCATTTTGAATTTAATAAAGTTAGACACCCTAATTTTGAGAAAATAACATTAACACCCCCACCTTAAGCTGTTGTAGCCTTTTCATATGTAATTGCACCCCTCCTCAGTGCAATTGTAACCTTTTCATATGTAATTACCTCACCATCTTCGACCTTTACTTTGGGAATTGACTGTTTAAATTCTTTTTCTCTCAAGCACTGCAATATATATATATATATATATATATATATATATATATATATATATATATATATGTTTGTAAGTATGAACAGACAAAAAGGAAATTGAGAAACTATAATGATGGAGTAAATATGCAAGCAAATGTAAGAACACTAACACACCACAGACGGATTAAACCTCGTACACGATGGAGGGTTAAGTCTCGCCCAAAACACACTATAAAACACTTCACCCTCCAAGCACATTATAACACACCTCACCACATGGAGGGTTATACTAAAACACACACTACGACATAGCCGGTTAAACTTCATCCAAAAATACTAGTTGAAGAGTTAAATCGTGCTCGAAAGTGCTAACTGAAGTAAGTTTTTAGGATATTAACTTAGTTATAAAGACTATTTAAGAGTTTTTTACGACTGATGAGGAAGTTCGTATATAGTGCGTTACACATACAGTATGGATGGAGAATCCCAAAATGAATGAAGCCTCTTTTGCTTGTTTCAAACATATGTTAATGGGGGAAAGGGTAGTTGGATTTGAACAAACAATTTGATATCATATTAAATTATCACTATTTAAAAAAAAAAAACCGATGATATCGCCAAGTTGGGTTATAAACCTGCATTTGCCATATAAGGTTGCTGTTTGGTTTAATGCGAAAACGGTTGTTGAAAAAATTGGAACGGGCTTCTTCGACCTGAGCACGCTCTTCGGGTGTGCCAGCTTCAGGATCAAATTCCCATATCTGCCTCCCCACGAATTCATTTGTGCTGCTAATGTAAGCCTTGTCATTGCCTCCTTCTGCTACCTTCGGCCTCCAAATTTCTTTTTTTGTTTTTCTTCAGCCTCCATCTATTTTAAATTGCAGTAACTTTACTGAGATTGGTATACAAATAATATATTAAATTTCTATTAGTATGTGACAGCTTACCTATTAGCTTTATGGATTGAAAATACATGGTGAGGTGACAACCTCTCGTGCAGTTGTGAAAAAATCTTCACTTTTTTTTTTTTTATCTTTTGATAAACAGTTGGGAAAGATTTTGAAACCCAAACTTGGATCTCTTAACGGCTAACATCTTCCAACACTGCTATATGCCTATATCAGTATTCATAAACAAAGTACTTGTAAACAATTGGCTGGTGCCCAAGTTTTGTTGGTAAAATATATAGTAAATATTATTGGATTATAAGTTCGAGTCATTCACCTACATCAAATTCAAAATTCTGGACTTAAACCACCTGCTTGGTCCAAATTCAACAGATGGGGTAAAAGAAATGAGACCAGACCACCTTTGTGATCCATAGCCAACTTTGTGAGCCCAGATTTTAATCTCATACCCAAAGTTTGGGCTGCTCAATTATTTTCTAAATAAATAAATAATATGATTAAACTTTTTCAAGAAAATAAGAAGATCTATAAAACAAATGTAGTAGTACGGTCTTAAATTATTTAGTATAGAACTACTGATGACTCCAAATTTTGTTATTTCCAAGTATGTTAAAAAATATTACTAATCATAAATAATAATAATAATAACAACATCAAGAAGTGTCTGTAATTTACAACATCTGTGTAAGGTTCCTTATGACAATCAAATCTAGTAATAATTTTTGTTTTTAATGAATAAATAAAGAGTTTTAATATAAAAATTATTAGTTTAAGAATTAGTTGGGAGATAAGATTTATTTACTATCTTATCTTTATAACTATTTAGAAGTCTAAAAGTTCAAAATAATAGACTCACACTTTAATAATCCCCTTCACCTAATAATTAATAAGGCTAAGTGTAACAAACACTATATGAGACACATCAAGATTCAAATCTCAAATTTTATAAACAGTGTGTGAGAGTTTTATCAGCTTCTTTCTACTGAATTATACACCTAGATGCAATCAAGGATGAAAAAATCGAAAATATCCATGAAATTTCATGGATATTTCCATTTTTATAAAGTGTTGAAATTGAAAATGATTATAATTTCTGTAATTTTCATTGATATTTTCGATATTTCTCCGATATTTCCATGATATTTCCGTTAACATTTTCATGCCAATTCCTTCACAATTTGGTCAAAATTTTCATGAAAATTTCTGAAATATCCAATTAACTTTTAAGTATAATATTAGTATTTTTTTAATTTGTAATTATTATACTTATATGCTTTTAATATTTCACATATTATATAGAGTTTTCTTTATACAATTTATACTGTATAATTTGAAAAAATTACATACAAAACTATCAAGGAGATATATCATTTTATCACTATTTTTCTCAATACACTAGTGGAAATGAAGATACGGAAAAGAGTGAATATTTTCAAGCACCAAAAAATTATAAGTGATATTGAATTATATTTAAGTAATTATGTATTTGTAACATTATTCTAATTAATGAATAATTCATTATAAAAAAATAATAGTATTTTTGTAACGAGTGTTGTAGATTTTTTAATTATAATAAATATAAATTTTGTTCAATATTTTTTTAATTTTTTAATTAAATTGGTAAAGTAATCTTAAATAACAACTCAGGTCAAATTTTAGAACAAAGGTCATGAAAGGCACTTGCAGTATTCTGCAAGAGCCCATATTGGGAATATATTTTTATATGATACATAATGTAACATACAGCTCTTCAGGGAGCCTCCAGTGATTTCCTGCCCAAAATAGTAAATCAAATCCATTATTTGAGAGAGCTTAATTTTATTAATTACTTTTTAAAAAAAATTAAAAAAAGATATATACCTGTTGTGGAAAATCACCATTTTCCATTTGAGAATTGATAAGCAGTTTTGCTGCCTGGTGAAGAGGTCTTGGGTCTCTTTCTGCCTGTCCCGAACTAATTAGGCCTATCATAGTCCACGCGGTTTGTACCAAATTTGAGCGATTTTCATGGAGAGGTACGTATTTCTGTGCAGATCAACGACAAAAGATTTGGGCATTGCACATTCAGAAAATTAATTAACAAAATTGGTGTACCATATCAATTAGTTAACACAAACCCCAGATATAGAGCTTACATATGCTATGAGAAGCTGGGTTTCATACGATTGGAGCAAAAGAGACCAACTATTTGTATATCAAGGTATCATGTAGTTATTAGCAAAAAGAAAAAATTGGCATCATGTACTTCTGACAAATTAAGTTTAATTATATAAGCACATGTTATAATAGATTTATTCATTTAAAATATAATATATAGTTTTAGTTCATTATTATTAGTAGATTTCCACATTGCAAACCCTAGATTGACGTTACCTGCTTTAGGCATGAAAGGTAGCTCTCTCCCCACCCACCATCACCGTTCTGTTTTTGCAGTATAAATTCAGTTGCTTTCCGTATAGTTGGACTACTGTTGTAAGTCTTCCCAGCAGCTGTAAGTGCTCCCAGGGCCAACCACGCACCATAAGTGAAGCATATCCCAAAGTTTGCATACCTGTCCAAGGTAATATAATCATCCAAGTATTACTTCCAAGGAAACTTGTAAAAGGAAAAACATATATATATATATATATATATAGAGAGAGAGAGAGAGAGAGAAGAAGAATAATTAATTAACCATGAACCATCAGGCATTTGCATGTCCTCAATATATTGTACAGCATTGGTTAGGAACTCTTCAATCTCTTTTTCCCTATGGCCCGGGTGTAACTTCTTAAACAAAACTAGAGCTTGGATTGATGATGAAGTACATTCCACGTATTCATGCTCAACGGTGATGTCCTTGAAGATTTCGGTGGGATTAAGTACCTGATCACGATCATGTGGTAAAAGAAAAAAGAAGTTCGTATTACCATTTTGTAGTCAACGAAACCTATAGCTAACTTTATTTTATGAGTGAACGTAGTTTCTGTAAGAGTTTTTCTTGTTTGAGTACTTACTTCTAACCACTTGGGTGCTGCTGCTGGTTCCCAACCTGATACACCACCATTCTTGCTCTATAGTTAAGTCAGAAAAAATTGAGCTTATTAGTTAGCATATATAAAGGTCTGTAAAAGACAAGAAAATTGTATTAGACAGTCGGAAATTATACGCAAGTTATACGTAGTTTTTTATCAAATGTGAATTATAAGAAGCGAGCAAATTCGTCATTTACTTGATTTTTCATAAATTGATAGTGTAAGAAGCTCAAATCTTGCATCTATGCCTTCAAATAAAACATAAGAAAAAGTTTATAAATTAACTTAACGTTGTGTTCAAATCATCACCTGTAGAGAAAGTATGATATTAACAGCATCATATAAACTCTCGGTTTCCATATGCTCGCCGACAATCTCTGGTGGCAACAGTGAGAGCAGCAAGCAACACTGTGGAGAATTGAATTAGTTAATTATGCGTAGTACAAACATTAAGTGCAAAGATCAATTAATGGCTTTGAACTCTGACTTAATTACCTTCAAGCCTTCTGCGGTGCAATCAGAAACTTGCCACCCTTGATCTCGATCACAAAATGCCCATGATCCTTTAGAAATGTGACGATACATTCTCTTAAAATCACCAGAGGGATTTTCTCTGACCTAATTCACATTTTAATTATAAAATTAGGCAACTTGTTTGTAGGGGAAAAAAAATTTGATAAACTGCGGTTATATTTTATTAAGAATTGAGATTGAACCTGAGATTTTTTTATGAAGTCATGTCCACTAGCAAGTGTTGATGCAATTTCGTGACTTAGATTACTAGCAAACAAAGCTTGAATGGATAAACAAGCATCCCACGTTTGACTGTTAATATTCTGCATGAATAAAAGATGCATGTATAACAATGAGCAAATTACATATAGGGTTAAATGTATTTTAGATACCAAAATGCATTTAACCCCTAATTTTATATATATATAGATATATAATTACACACTCACACACAAAATCATTAATGAAAAGTAATAGGTTGATATGGCTGAGCTATTACACGCGATCACTTTGCCCCTAAACTATAAACAAATCATTATATTGCCCTTTGAATTATCGTTTTAGTGACAATTTGGTCTAATCAAATAAATTTGAATAATGACTTCGGAAGAGAATCAACCATTTACACAACACAATAATTAAATAACACAAAATAAATAAGTAAATAGACCGAGTTATTCTTCTAGATGTCTGTAGCCCATTTCATCAGATTCATCTGTCGAAATTGCATATTGGACTAAATTGACACGAAAAATACTATTCACAGGCAAGACAATGTGATAGCTTTAGTAGTTTGGAAGGTAAGTAAAAAAATTGGAATAGTTGGTAAAGTGATATATTAGCAAATGGAAGGAAAAATGAAAAGGTCATGAATTAATAATTTTGTATATTAAATATTTCATATTTTGTAATGTGTCATGCCTATGCATATACGCACCAAAAATCATGCATAAGAAACCAGATGAAAGGAACTCTCAAAATGTAATGAAAAACATAAGGGTTTTTCCACGTGAATACTTCTTGAATTATGGATAAAGTTAAAATTGTCTCAAGAACTATAAAATTCACATCAATATCCCATAAACATTAAAAATAATTACAAATTATCTCCAACTTATAAATACTGTATATTTTTATTTTGGATTCAGTATTTTTTTTAACTATTTATAAATATTTCTTTTTTGTAAATTATTCAAATTAATATACAGTATATTTATGAGTTATAGGCACTTTGCAACTTTGTGCATAATTTAAAAGGTATTGATGTAAAAAAACTCATAATAAAAAGATGCATTAATTATTTCATATCTGTCTCTTTTACTTTTGGGACAAAATTGTATATAAATTGAAGAAAAGAAAAAAAAAAAAGGAACAACTTACTAACCTGCATATTCATTCCATCTTCAGCAACCCACAAGGAATCTGGTATCCGAGCAAGGTGCTTTTTAAAACACTCACCGTTGGGATCTTCTACCCAGCAAGCAAGCATGCATAACACCTATTCTGTGCAGTTGATGTTAGAATATATCTAAAATTTTAATAAATCATATATATATATATATATATATATATATATATATATATATATATATATTAATTTTTATGAATTCATAAAGTAAACTAATTTACCTTTTCAACATTTGCAATTGATATGTATCGGCTATTCTCATCTTCATAATGAATATGCTGCATTGTTACTTGAAGAGCCTTCTCTCTAACCAATTTGTTAAGGGGCCACCGTGTAAGAAGGGGCTCAGTACATATGTATACACCATCCCACAGTAGATCTTTTATAAAAGAATGTGGGAAAAATAGATCTTCCTGTAATAATAATTAAAAAAAAAAACATTTTAGTATATATTCTCCTAGCCTTACAATTTTTTTTCTTTTAATTGAGGGCTTCTATTGCCATCGTCAAAACGATGTCGTTAAATATATAGCAAAATTTTTATTGTCAACTATTTAAATAAGGTCTATCTACCAAAAAAAAAAAGTATTTAAATAAAGGTCTATATACTCACTTTAGCACATAGGTGACGCGCTTTCCTCCAATTAATTTGGCCGTAAGGTTGAGTGTGAAGTTCTTTCCTCAATTGTAAGATTAGAGGCGTGATTGGAGCCACAAACTTTTTCCCATACAAATATGACATTGGCATATAAACGGTCCGAGTGTAGCACCACACTATAGCTGCATTAATTAATTAATCTGGTCAAAATATAGTTAAGATTTCTGCATGTAACCAAATAATATTTTGCAGTAATTATAACATAAATGATTTTTTAAAAGCTTGTTTGATAACATAATTATTTTTTTATTTTTGTTTTTAGTTTTTAGTTTTTTGCTCTTGAATTATGTATAATTTGGTTAGTTTAGAGTTTGTTAAAAATTAATTAGACTAAAAATATAGAGGAAAATAAAAAATACAAAATTAAAAGTAAAAACACTTTCAAAGTGTTTTTATTTTTCTATTTTTATTTTTATATATTTACTTAATTAAGTAGTATAATTAACATTTAAAAAACTTCAATTAACATCTAGACTAACCAAATTATATATAACTCAACAGAAAATAATTAAAAACAAAAATATAAAACATTTGTAACAAAAATATAAAACATTTGTGTTATCAAACACAACTTAAAAATTTTCATACTTTTGTAACATCGATGCCTTTCTATATTCTTTAAATGACACACTCTTTAAAGAGGGAGGGTAATCCCAACTATTATTTAAATACGTGTGTGTGTATATATATTTCCACTCATTATCTTTCCATGTACTAAACATATGCTTCTAGACCATAAATATTAATGGTGTTATGAATTTAGACAATTGTTTAAAAAAACAAAAACAAATTTAGAGAGCAAAATGCAATTTTGAAAGTTCAGGGTATTAGTATTAAAAAAACTCACGTAGAGACAGGGCAATCACAGCTTTTATTCAGATATATATATATATATACCCACTCATTATCTTTCCATGTACTAAACACATGCTTCCGGACCATAAATATTAATGATGTTAAAAATTTAGACAATTGTTAAAAAAATTATAAAAATAAATAAAAAAAAGAGAGCAAAATGCAAATTTGAAAGTCCAGGGTATTTGGTGTAAAAAAAACTCATATACGGAGAGAGAAAGAGTCGGTCCAATTGGGGCAACCCAAAGGCAAAAGCCATTGCCTTAGGCACTGATCCCCAATACCAAACATGCATCTTGGCATCCTATATATTTAATTATACATGAAATGTAACATGCGTCCAATTCAGAGAATATATGTTATGATACTCATACAAACCTGGATGGAGAGGAAGAAATGGTGGAAGAAGCCAAAATTCTGGAGGCATTGGTTTACATCCAACCCAATCAAACAAACCAAGTATCTACATTAATTGGCAAAAAACCAAAGAGTATATAAGAATCAATATCATATAAACTACACGGATAATTTTAAAACCTAAGACACTTATCATAGGACCCTTGATGGAAATGTAACCATACTTCTGGGAAAATATCAATAAATTATTATTAATATTATTATTATTTGAACTTGGGGCTGGATGGGACAATGTCAAAAATAAAAGCATTATTTACCAAGATTTTGTTAAATTATAAGTTGGAGCCCGTATTGGTTATTTTAGCTGTAAATAACTCGTATGTAATGTGGATTTATCGAACAACGTTGCTAAATTAGGTTATCCTAAGCAATTCAGGGCTACAGTCGACAGTACATGAGTGGACAAAAGAAAAGACTGGCTTGTAAAAACCGTCAATTTTTACTGTCAATTTTGCTCCCCTTCAAAAAGAAGACACATCAGTGTGGTTTAGGTAATAAGCGAGTTATTGAGAAGATATATATACACATACAATTTTGATCTATATCTATACCGAAAGCCAAATCTTGCCCCAAGAGGTTATATCTATTTATAACATATTTTCGCATTAAATAACTCGCAAGTAATGTATATGTCTATGTGTGTACCGAAAGCCAAGTCTTGCCCCAAGAAGGTATATGAGTGACACCACCATGATCAAGAATCCACTGTCTAGCTCTCGCACAAGCATTGTCTTCACCGCCATCAGGTCCTTCTCCTAGTATTCTCATACAAATATAGTTCAGAGTTGTACAAAACATGATGCTGTGGCCCTCTACATGCAGTCCCCACCCACCATCTTCATTCTAAAATACATACAATTTATACGTGACTAACATTGGAAACGAAGTATTCTTTATTAAATGATTTCATAAGGTTTTAATACACTTTGATAGCCTCTAGTTTTGTTGCACTCTGGTTCAAAAATTTTTACAATTAAGGCCCTGTATTGTTCGAAGTGCCACTGATCATTTTGGGTGATAGGAAACAACATCGTTTTGGCTTCCCCTAACCAAGACGGCTTTGTTTTGGTGTCTCCCCCACCAGTCTTTCCCGTTATCCTTTTTCGTCTTTTTCAATCATTAAACTTTTGGACTTCAAGCTCTAAGGCCACAGTAGGGTAATCCTTAGCTAAATAGTGCCTTAATTGATAAAAATTTTAACAATAGAGAGCCTAAAGCAGGACAAATTGCAACTAGAGGGCTCTAATCAAAGAAAAAATTTAACGGAGTCTCAATGAGATTGGTAGCTATTAGAGAATACCAAAGCGTATTAAACCTGTCAATTAAACTTATTAAAAATATATATAACATACTTGATGATAATATATAAAGCGAAGGCTTTCCTTGCGGTGCTCTTCAGCGAAAATAGAGTTTAGATGTCCGGTTATATACAAGGCTATGACCTGCAAATAAAAGGAATAACCTGTGTCAATATATATAAAGTATTAAATTGATGATTAAGGTTTGTTCATTATGAATAAATTAAAGGATATCATGACTAAAAATTAAGGGTTAAATATATTTCATTAAGCATTTTAGTTTCCTTTCGCTAACATTCTCTTCAAACTTTCGTAGTTTTGTTTTGGTTTTTTTGGTCAGTTATAATAAACCTTCTATTTTGAAAATTACAAGTTAACGAATCAATTTAGAAATTGGTAGCTAGCAATCTAGCCCAAATATCATTTTGGGATAGTTATACTCACAACCCATCATTTTCAATTTAATACATTTAGACACCCCTATTTTGAGAAAATAACATTAACACCCCACCTTAAGCTATAAATTGACTAAAATAAAAGAATATACGTAGTGTTTTAAAAAATATACCCCTTAAAATAAAAATGTCTTATGATTTGTTTGTAATAAAATAAGACAATTTTACTGTTTAATGATCGAATTAAAATATATATGTAGTTATTAATATTTGTGAGTTTTTAAAAAAATATTTAATATAAATATTTTATTTGCAATTACATCTATTTTTTTTAGGAAATAATGGGAAGGGGTAAAATAAAGATAAAAATTACAATAATAAATGTTATTTGACAATTAATTTATGGAGTGGTGGCTTTGTGAAACATTAGTACTAAATTGACGGGCTACGGTGAAAATTAAAAAAAAAATCAAGATAGGGGTGTATAGCTATATTTAATTGGTAATAGAGGGGCGTGAGTGTAATTCTGCAATTCATTTCAGCTATACAGGTGTGTTAAGTTTATCTTGGAAATCTCTGAGTTAGATGACTTGTATTTATGTCATAGTTTATATGGTTTTCAATTGTGATATTGTTAACTTTGTTACCGTCAAAGTATCAACTCTGGTGATTAACCCAAATCCTTGGCCGTGACATAAATTCTACCTCCCCTAATTTATCAAATATTAGAAAGAAAAAAAAAATACGTACCAAAGGAGGAAGTAAAAATAATACTCCGGCATTCTCGGCAGGCCAATGGCCATCGGAGGCCTGCAAGGCTGAAAAGTAGCTGACGGCCCTCCTCAGTGCAATTGTAGCCTTTTCATATGTAATGACCTCTCCATCTTCGACCTTTACTTTGGGAATTGACTGTTTAAATCCTTTTTCTCTCAAGCACTGCAATATATATATATATATATATATATATAATTATGAACATACATAAAGGAAATTGAGAAACTGTAGTGATGGAGTAAATATGCAAGCAAATATAAGCACACTGTGACGCCCCATCACAGGAGGGTTAAACTTGGCTCAAAGCACACTATAACATACCCCGTCACATGGAGGGTTAAGCCTCGCGCCTAAAAATTCTAATTGAAGGGTTAAGCAGCGTCCAAAAACAAACTTTTAGAATATTTAACTTTGGTTATAATGACTATTTATGAGCTGTTTGCGGCTGATGTAGAAATTCGTATGTGGGCCTCACACACACAATATGAATGGAGATCCAAAACGGATGAAGCCTTTTTGCCTTTTTTGGTTGTTTCAAACATATGTTAATGGGGAAAGGGTAGCTGGATTTGAACAAATATCATATTAAAATAAATAAATAAACAAATAAATAAAAAGGGCTGATGGTATCGCGAAGTGATTCCAACATGTTTTAATTTATAATTATTGTCAATAAAAAGGAACAGCCCATTTGAAAAAGCTTAACCTTAAAAAACGAAATAGATCTTTTAACATGCACATTAATTAAAGCTACAGGTCTTGGGTTTGTTTGAACATTCAATCTATAAAGTATTTAAAAACAATCACTTTCAATTTTAATTTGTTGGACGACCCACTCCTTTATAAATTGACTAAAGGATTCAACAAAACTTCTTGTTGGAAAGAAGGGTATTCGAGGATTTTAAAGTGCTTTCTTGAACATAGATTATTCAATGAAGAAATGTTAATGGCGTTGGTGTGTGAGTGTGTAAAACGTTTACAAACCTGCATTTTCCATAAAAGGTTGCTGTCTGCTTTGATGCGAAAACGGTTGTTGAAAAAATTGGAACGGGCTTCTTCGACCTGAGCTCGCTCTTCGGGCGTGCCAGCTTCAGGATCAAATTCCCATATCTGCCTCCCCACGAATTCATTTGTGCTGCTAAGGTAAGCCTTGTCATTGCCTCCATCTGCTACCTTCAGCCTCCACATTTCTTTTTCTGTTTTTCCTTTTTTTTTTTTTATCAAAGTACTTACTAACTAGCACCTAGCTATGAAATACACAGAGTGCCTTTCTTTCTGTAGGTGGCTGCGACTATGAAAACAAGAGGAAAAATGCCCCTCAATTTATAAAGCTGCTTGGTTGGAGGGGGAAAACACTCTACTACTCCCGGAGCACTGACCAACTGAATACTACTTCCATTCAATCATTAACACGTGGAAAAATTTACCACGTCAGATTAATAAAAAAACCAGACGTAAACATTCCGTTTTCACGTCGCTTCCGCTCTCTCCCCTCTTGGGTCTGTCTCTTTTCGGACTCTCTCTCCTGTTGGCAGTGGCACTGTCAACGTATGTGCTTAAATTCTTATGATTTGATTTGAAGTTGATGGTGTTTTCCTTTCTTACTTTCTTGAAATTTTATTTTTGTCTTGGTTGGTTTATGATGCACAAGGAAATTCTCATGCTCGCTGTTTCTCTCCCTCACTTGTCATAGGTAACCCTAAACATGGATTGAACTGAAACTTTTATTTTTTTTTTCTTTTTACGAGCAAATATAAGTGGATTCAAATTTTGCAAGTACCAATGGATGTTTTTGGGATTGAAAGACACAGTTTTTGCAGTTGCAGTTTCCAAACGCACGATGCCAAGACAATATGAAAATCCATACATTGGGCTCACAGACCAAACCTTTTGAATAGTTATTGATTTTTCAGCTACATCGGTCTTTTGATAAATTATGAGAGAGAGAAAAGGCGGAGAGAGAGACGTGAAGACGGAATGTTTACGTCTATTTGTCGTTAGTCTGATGTGGCAAATATTTCCACGTGTCAATAATATAGCGGAAGTAGTACCTAGCTGATCCGTTCTGGGAGGACATATCTACCGCCGACCGAGTGTCAGCTTTCTTAATTAGCTTCTGGGAATCTTTTCAAAGATTTGTTTTTTCTGTTTGTGGATAATCTTTGGAACGCGGGATTGATAAAGTCTCTATTATTTTATTTTATTTCTTTCTTTTTTTTTGGGTTAAAGGGGATGGATGAAGTCTGTTGCCGCTTCCATTCTTTAAAAAAAATAGAAAAGAATGGGCCCCGATTTTTTTTTGCAATGAGCCCTTTTTTATTTAATTTGATTAAATAAAACATTTATTTTTAAAATGAAATTCAGCATTACTATTTTTTAAAATTGTAATATAAATAATCTAATTGGACAAATAATGAAAATTTTAAAATAAATAGTATGGGTTTTCAAAATGATTATTTAATACACAAAGTGCTTATAAATATAATTATTATTATTATTTTATAAAATAGTATTTTTTTTAGAGAAGCACTGTAAAGTGCTTTTATATATATATATATATATATATATATATATATATATATATATATATATATAGGCTATAAATTATAGCTTAAAACGCTTATTTTTAACGCCGTTTTCTTATTCAAAAACTTCGACATAGTGCCAAACGGTCTCGTTTTTCAATCGCTCCAAAACTTGATCTGATCAAAATAATATTCACTTGTATGAACAGTATTCAATTGTAAAAATCTGAGAAAATTTCAAAAAAATTATTTTTCAATTAGTTATAAGAATAAAAGAAATAAGGAAGAAAAAAAAGCTTGTGTTAAAAAAAGAAACTTAAGAATAAATTTTTAATTAACAAACTTTGTTTGTATTTTAACACTTAAAAAAAACATTTAACAGCTTTTTAATTGAAAATTTATTGCTTCTAGGCCTTTTCTTTTTTCTTTGTTTCTTTTATTAAAAATTTATTCTCCAACGTGTATAATTTTTCTAAAATTTTCTCATATTTTTACACAATTGAGTACTATTCATACATGTTGTTCACACATAACACTGTTGACGAGGCTACTGTTTATAAGCGGGGGTACTGTTTTCGGACACTGTGTCCGAAGTTTTTGAACAGTGAAAATAAACGGGGCAAGCGGAGGCACTGCTTTTGATCGTGTCCAAGTTTTGGAGCAATGAAAAACGGGAAACTGCTTTTTTGTGTCCAAGTTTTTGAACAAGAAGCGTTAAAATTAACAATGCGCTTTTAACGATGTTGGGTTTATAAGGACTCTATATATTTATATATATATATATTATTTATATTTATAACATATCACTTTTTTAAACAGGCAAACAAATACTTAAAATATTTTTTTAATTTAAAAAAGTTCTTTCAAATAAACATGTTTAATCTACTTCTTTTACCAAAAAAAATATTTTTTGTTAAAAAAAACACATAAGCCGTGTTTGAATTGTTTCAAAAATTTTTGAAAAAATTAATTATTAAAATTTTAAAACTTGTTTGATAACATGATTATTTTTAATTTTTTTTCTTTTAGGTATAGAAAGAGAAATATCAAAAATAAAGTTAGTAATTAAGTACTTCAAAAGAAAAAAGAAGCTCAAAATATATTTTGAAATATTAAGTAAAATATCTCCTAAAAACTATGCTTTAAATATATTAAAACTTACATATATAACAGATAGAAAAGCTATATACAAATTGTGAACAATACAATATGGTCGACAATGGGATAAGTCTATTAATTGGTAATTCAGCATGCATAGGACTCAAGAAGGTTAGCATGGGGACATGTAAATAAATCTGCATCAGCCAGAGGGATGTACACTAATATTAAATAATTTTTTTTCTTGAAAATCTCATATTGCAAATGGTACACATAAATATTAATAATGCATTTACAGTTCTAGTTCCCGATGTGATTCTGCCAGGCATTACAAAGCTATAAAACTTATTGCTCCGTTAATGAAGGGATGAATTTCCTAGAACCACATAGATGGATCAAAGGACTGTTGCTGGCATGTGGACGGTCTGGTCTTTTTTCTTCTTCTTTTTTTTCAGTACTCTAATAATTAATTTATATATATACATGGAGCGTTCCATGGAAAGGTTTTTTTTTTTATATATAAATAATCTTACCTATTAAATTGGTTTGTCTATAATTGTTTTAATTTTTACCGAGTTATAACTTTGGTTTTTTTTTTATATTAATTTTGGTAACTTTGAAACATGGATGAACTTATATTTGTAGAATATGAAAAATGAATGGCTAAGATTATTTGTCAAAGATCTTGGTAGGAGCTCGTCAATGGAGAATGTGCTTAGAGCCGGATCCTCTTTATATATATAAAATTCTTTATTTTATACATATTAATTAAGTTGCTATAAATATATTTACGAATAGTACAAGTATTAATTCTTGGGGTTCATTTTATTTTAATTACACTACATACATACATAGTTTAAAATTTGTTCAATTTAAGTCTTGTAAAATATTACAATTTACACTTTCAATTTAGGGTTTAACATATAACATAATGATGTAAATATTATATAGTATTTGTTAATTAGAAACTTACCAAAGGAGGAAGGAAAAACAAAGGGGCCAGCATTTTCAGCAGGCCAATGGCCATCAGAGGCCTGCAAGGCTGAAAAGAAGTTGACAGCCCTCAGTGAATTTGTAGCCTTTTCATATGTGATTTCCTCACCTTCTTCAACCTTCACTTGTGGAATTGTCTGTTTAAATCCTTTTTCTATCAAGAACCGGAATATACAATTAAATTAAATTCAGAAATCTGTTGTAACGGAATATATATATATATATATATATATATATATATATATGAGTATTTCAAACGTACGATGTTTGACCACATTGATTAATGATCAATATGTTTTTTCTATGGTTTTAGATGGGAAAAATAAATGTAAATAGTGGTTTTCGAAATGATTATTCTTTTAAAGTAAAGAAGACCTTCGCTTTACTTTTTTTAAATTTTTTTTTATTTTTTTTGCTTTAATAATTCACAATAAAGAATTCCGGCAAACAAAAAAAGATTTCTCGACAGAGTGAAGGAGACAAAATATAGCAGCCATGCTCAAGCACATCTTCCTTTGTTTTATGCTTTAATTTGAATATTAGTTAACCTAATTTATAAAAGTAACAAATTGAGCATATTTGTCAGCACCTGGTGTACGGACTTCTAGTCTATAGGGCCTCACTTTGAAATGTGAACCTCATTCAAAAAATTAAATATTATTTTACCTGTACAGAATATTTGTTTTTAATTTTCAAAAGTATTTAGAACGAGGTAAACCTATTATTTATTTTTGTTTTTAATATATATATATATATATATATATATATATATGAGCGTATCCTTTAGCTCATCTCCTCTCCATCAAAACCCTTGATAAACAAGCAGAAAAAAAAGTGCTACAATAATTTGAAATGGAGAGAAAAAGGTAAATTAAAGGACCTAGATAAAAACCTTTTTTTTTTTTGGTATTGTTATGATATTCATAGTAAGTAGACTTCTTTTCTAAAAAAATAAAATAAAATATATTGTAGGTGGATTTCTTTTCTTCTTCTTTTTTCTTCTTTCTCTGATTTATACTATTAAAGTCTTTCAAACGAGCTCCACCTAATAATCAAGTAATGAAATTAGTTTAAGGTTAAATGAAGTTTTTTAGTCACTTAAATTAAATTGATGCTCTCAATTACCTTTATTATAAATAAAGATAAGTTAAAATGTAGTCAAATGAAACTGATTAAAAAAATATATCAGAGTTGCATATTATCTTTTAACTATTTTACTAATTCATTATCTATTTTTTTTTCATTTTAAATCTAATTTGTAATGAAAATAAGATGAAATATTATTATTAAGCTATACAAATTATTCAATAGTGTTTCTCCACAGCAAAGGAAATATGTAATTACATGTCCAAAAAAATATTAATGAAGAAGAGAAAAGAAAATATGTAACCGGACAATAAACTGACAATAAGATGTTGAAATAGCAACATGTAATCCTTTTTCTTTAAGTAGAACAATTAAAAGTTCATGATAGAATTTAATTTGTAAATTTAATAAAATTAGCTGACACAAATCTCATGTAGATATAAAAATTTATTTATTTAAATATTAATTCTTTTAAATTCATAAGATAAAATTGCATGATTGGACTAATAAAGTGACAAGGAAACAGTAACTCAAGGCAATGTGATAGTTTTTTGTATTTTGAGGGGCGAAGTGAAAAAAAAAATTTGCAATAATTTGGGGAAGTAAATTGATATTTACCCAATTATCAATTATTATTATTTATTAGTTTCAATGTATATTTAAAATGATCTTTTGAATTAGCCTATACATGCTGACATCTGGTGACACATTATCAAATATAGACAAAAAAGTTAATATATAATGTTTATTACTTTTTATTTTTTTTATTTTTTTTTTCACTTGCCTAGCTTGAATTGACTGATATTGTGATTCTATAGCTCAAGAGCTATCTAATATAAGAGAGCATCTATATATATATATGAATTTCATATATATATATATATATATATATAAAAGATTGAATGGAATTGCAAAGAAACAGGACTGGTCGCCCAATGTATAGCCAATCATTAGCACTTCTAAATTCTAAGCCTATCTTCCTTGAGCCTTTCCGACCCAATGTCCTCTTGGGCAATCAAAGGTAACCTATTAGGCCCAATATTTTTATTATAGCTACCCTTCATTTAACCACATGTCATCCGAGTGAAAAAAATTGCAGTAAAAAAGTTCCTCACATAAATCAACTAACAACTGGGTAATAATAATACGTTTCTAGAACAAGACTATTATAGTGAGGGACTAGACAGAAAAAGCGGAAAACAGGATATCAAAGAATGGGTAGGCAACCTTTCCCATATTTACCCAAAAAAAAAGGTAACGTTTCCTTCTTCCTAATATAGATTTAATTTCCAACACAGCCAAAAGTGGCAGTGAAGCACAGGGACTTCGAAATTATTTTCTTCAATAGGCATTTTGGACATTAAATTTGCATTATTGCACACCAAATACAAATCACCCAAAGCGCCCCTACGCAAGTAATTGGATAAAGCTAAACCTCACTCTCTCTGACTAGTTTGCATGGAAAAGGATGATCATATCCTTTAGTTCAGCTCCTCGATAAACAAACAGAGAAAAAAAAAAGCTACAATAATTTGAAAAAAAGTAAATTAAAGGACCTAGACTATTTGTCCAAAATCCTAGCAGAGACCCTCCTGCCTTCAACTTTTGACTCCCATTTTCCAGGACATAACAAAGTTTTTCCCTACCTTTAATGACAAACCCTGAATCTCCACCATTACACTACTGCTCTTGTCACCTCCATCTTCCACCTCCTCCAGGTGCTTTTGCTTTGTTGAACTCAGCTGTATGTTCGAGACGGCATTCACTGGGGTTTCATCTATCTCAAGTGCAGAAGCCTTTCCGCTTCCATCTAATCCCAACACAGTCAGCTTCTCAATAATCCAACCGTTGTCCAAAGCAAACTTACCCTCCTGAACTTGTGACCACACTTTCACACTACCTTGACTTACGGTGGCATAGAAATCAATGTATGAGGAGTAACCATTTCCAAGCTTCATTTCTGGAAGCTCATCATTGTCGAGGTAAAGGTTTCCACTGGCTTTTCCTTCACTTGCTCCTGCCGGGAAGGTTATTACAAGGGTATAAGGGGTCTCTCTAGCTTCCTTAGATATCAATCCACCACGCTGCATTGGTAGAATGGTATTTTGGTACAAATGCACATTTACCACATGCAAAGGTGCATAAAGGGTGACATATTTCCCTTCTTTTGAGACGATGATCTGTGTCATATCGAATAAACTGTGCCATGAGCCAGGGGGGAACAGTGCTTTAACCTGTGATTTCCCCTGCTCAAGAACAGGAGATACCATGACACTGCTTCCTAGCAAGAACTGGGTACTCAAACCATAGCATTCAGTGTAAGTTGGGAATGAGAAGAAAAGTGGCCTGGCAATGGGTGCGCCACTAATGTGAGCCTCGTAGTTCAATGTGTAGAGATAAGGAAGGAGCTTATACCTCATTCCTAAAGCATTTCGTGCAGACTCGGCAACTGACTCCCATTGATAAAGCTCCTGTCTAGGAGAGTAATAGTTTGCATGATCCCTTGAGAACGGATAGAATGCACCTACTTCAATCCAACGATTGCAAAGCTCTTCTGTAGGAGCTGGATAGAATCCACATATATCTGAACCAACCATTGGAACCCCAAAGATACCGAAATTGAGCATAGTAGAAATTGAGTACTTCAAATCATTCCATGTACCCTGATTATCACCTGTCCAATGAGCAACATATTTACCCGAACCAACATAAGAGGAGCGAGATAATATAAATGGTCGCTTGCCCTCAAGTCCTTGAAGGGCCTTGTGTGTTGCAATGGCTTGAGAGAAACCATAGAGACTGTGAGCATCATATTCCAGAATGCCATTGTAGTGAACTGCACTAGTGGCTATGGTTTTGAATCCTATTGGCACCTGCAATCCTGAAGCATTTATTTTGTATGGAGGGTCATCCCATTTAGTTTTCGTAATATTCTTGCAGTCCAAGCAACATATCCAACCAGGTCCTGTTCCAGTAGGACACTGCTTGCCCTTTGGGATTTTGCACTTTCCAGAACAGAAATTCGAAGCCTCATTCATGTCAATCCATAGGCCATCAACAGGGACAAGTTCATGAAATCGGCGGATCTCATCTCCCCACCAGGAAACAGTTTTGGGGTTAAGGTAGTCAGGGAAGTTTACAGCACCTGGCCAAACTTGAGCCAAGTACGGTTCACCCTCATACTTGATGAAAACATCATTAGCAATTCCCCTTTGGTATACACCATAACTGGAGTTGACAGCAATTCCAGGATCAATAATGACAATGTACTTCATGCCAAT
Source organism: Rhamnella rubrinervis (assembly GCA_007844105.2). NCBI lineage: Eukaryota > Viridiplantae > Streptophyta > Magnoliopsida > Rosales > Rhamnaceae > Rhamnella > Rhamnella rubrinervis. The sequence continues at coordinate 7,687,741 of CM017577.2, forward strand.
GTTGTGTATTTTTTCAAGGAATGCCAAGAGCTTTGGACGAGGGTAGTTTTTGGCATTGAGGGTGAAATCCTTGTGTCCATCCATATGATCATCATCATTCCATATCACATCTAGTGGAATCTGAGCCTTTTTGTAGTTTTCAACAACATCTTCAACAACTGATAGATTATGGTATCCCCATCTACACTGGTGGAATCCTGTAGAATAAAAAATGAAAAATAAATCAAAATGACAAATAAGAATTTCTCCAGCTTTACATGATAAGAAACTGGAGCTACCCAAACGAAGTTACATGATAAGAAAAGAATAAAATAATCAAATACAATAACAGAGAAGGCAAAAACACCTATAAACAAGAACAATATGCTCTCTTGCATTGCTTTATTTCTATATCAATGCAGTCTTCTTACAACTTGATAACAAGGTAGATACTCACTTGATTTGGTAAACAGAAACTTGGTTAACCTCTTTCAGGATTACTTGTGCCCTTACAGTATTCGTAAGAATATAGAGGAAATAAGAAAGGTTATCATCTTAATGTTAGCCATTGATATAACTTCTTAATTATACCTGACATACATAAAATAAGAGATGAGCAAAACAAAACTTTGAGGACCAGCCAGGTGAAACATTCAGACTTTCTATGATCATGTATATAGTTGTACTACTAGAGAAGTGTTACCTCCCACATTTTCCACTGTTTAAATGATATGATTACTTGAACTAGCAGATCAAGCAATATTAAGCTGCAAGCGAGTACCTTAGAAAAAATTTATTAGTTCATTACAAGAAACAATTCAGCCTATTGTATGACATGGCATATTTTCACGAATACAATCCTCACAGCCAATGTCCCAATCAAAATTCGCTAATCCACCATACATCTCTTGGAGACGTACTCATTTTAGAAAAGAATCAATCCCGCAAGCCACTTGTGAGATATGAGACAATAGAACCACACAAAAAACGTTTGTGCTCTGTGGCTAAAATCCGTCGAGGGTACCGTTGTACTGGTTATAGAAAATACTTTCCCTACAACCCACGATGGTCTCGATATGAGAGGGCATTGCACATTGGCCATTAGAATCGAGAGGGACCCAATTAAGTAAGCATCAATGCATTATGATGCAGTTGGGGGCATGGACCATTCAATTTTCACCTTATATATGATAGATGATATTTAGCGGGAAAACACAATTTGCCAGGACTAAGCAATTATTGTGCTATTTAGGGTCCACAGGTTTCTGGGTAAAAGTTTAACAGAATAAGGGTCAAGATTTTTTGCTTGCAAAGCTATCAGAGAAAGCGGAAAATTGGGACCCATAGATCAGAACTTCCAATTTATGTAGGCCTTATTATATAGACCTAATAAACTTTTTAATTAAAAATAAAAGAAAAGTATCTTGTAGACCAAAAAGTTGTTTTGAAAGGCACGGCATAAAGAAATAGAAGAGAGCTCTTAAATATGATAATAAAGTAAGAAAGAAAATGGACCAGACCCACCAACCTAAATTAAAAAAAGAACAAAATATGTATCTTACAAAATCATGCGCATCTCAGGGGCGCATGCTAGTATTGCCCACAAAACTACATCAACTAGCTGGTCTTAGTAGCTTAGAAATCTAACTCATCCATCAAGGTGTTATTATATGTGTTAGTGTTAACGTCATGTTCAAGCAAAATCTAGTTTTCAAACCACCGACAAATATAGTGACATCTACAATTAAAAGAATAAATCACATTTCTGAACAGGTCAAAGAAGCTCCATCATTCTCTGAAGGATATGAGACCCCCAACACAAGCGAGCATATGCCAACACCTCCAGTACAATTATACACACACAAACATACATATAAACAAATACAAGAGCCCTAAAACAGACAATTAAATGAAAAAGTAAACAAATCATTACAAGACAATGTATATGGGGGAGAAGTGAAACATACCAAAAGACCAGTAAGGCATTGGAGCTGGTCTGCCTATCAATGAAGTGTACTGATCAACAACACCAAGAGGGGTTGGTCCTGCAAAGAAGTAGAAATCGAAGACACCCCCAATAACCTTGTACGTCAAAGAATTGCCTCTGTAAAACACATCCATGCCATTGCTATTGAGCAGCAATACACCGTGTGCATAAGGCTTGCCTCCCACATTCCTTAGATCCATATACACAGGGTGTGACCCATATAGATCAGTATTGATATTAATGGCTGATACATCAGTTGTATACAAAGTGTATGGATCATTGGGATACAATTTAATCCCATGAGGCTGTGTGTTCTCTCCAAGGCCGTACAATGAAGCATCTTTGGGTAATCTCGTGGAAATCTCAAGGTACTGGTCCTTGAACACCATTTCACCAAATGGGTCTGACTGTTCAGAGCTCGAATTGAAAAGAACTTGCCCATCAGACTTCCTCCTCACAGCAAACCCAAATGGGTCCACAGTGTAGCTGAATGTGAAAGCAGAACCAGAGTACTCCGAGACTGTTATGGGGTTCTTCCTCGACCTCCCAATAGTCTGCTTCGATGCCGGAGGCTGTTCTCTGGGCAAAAGGTTGTACGGAACCTCCCACCTCTGCCTCTCAGCATCAGCGATGTGGATCCTCAACCGGTCCTGAGTCTCATGCCTGCAAAAATACACCCACAAACATCAAACGTCTACACAGAGTGAGCTACATTTTCAACCATGAACACGCACAGCATGGAAATCATTACAAGAACAGCAAAAAGTAGCAGTTTTTTCATTGTTCACATACTTGACAAAGAGCTGCAAGTGTGGGATATCAGGACCGTAGATTTTGTTGCTCTTCTTGACTTGGAGGTGACCCACAAGTCCACCATCAGGGGTCTCTTCGATTGAGATCAAACGGTAGCCTTGGCCAATCTTGGCTGTGACATTGGAAGCAGAGTTTACAACCGAGAAGCATAGAAGCAAAGCTAGAAGAAGGAAAAAGAGAAGAGATAAAGAAGGTAACCGAGCTGAGAGAAACATCGCTCACTGTGCTCAGTGAGAGAGAGAGAGAGTGACTCCGAAGATTGTTGGGACTCGTTGGAGATTTTGGTATAAAAAGACCAAGAAGAGCACGAGAGGGAATGATTCCATACATATTCAATCAGATAAGATCGTCCCAAGCACGTGATGATGATGGTACGTGGGCCTCATTTACCCCGTAACATGCAACCCAGCCCTGGCCCCTTTTTATCTATTTATACTTTTTTATAGAAAATCAGTGATTTGTGGGGCCCACTACCATACAGCGGTAAAGGCCTGAGAGAGTATTATCCATTCCCAAGTAGCATAACCATTTTGGTTATCTTTTTCCCCTTCTGATGACCGTTGGATTACAGTGTCAGTTTGATATGTGGCGTGAAATAGTTTTAATATTGTAGGTCTCAGCCTAGGCGATAACAGCTTTCGCCTGTGGATATTTTGATGTGGCAGACGTGAAGAGCGAGGTAGAAACCGTGATTTTAGGAGAAACATTAGAAATTGTTTGTCGCATAGAGCGATCGTATAAAAGAGGCATAGGCATGTACATGTGGGTTTTCTTTGTCTTCTAAGTCATGGAGAAATTCCAAACTCATCAAATTAACGTGTTTCTTTACCACAAATATAATTTTGTCGGTGGCGCACACGAAGTTAGAGATTCAAGAAACTTTGTTTGTATTTAAAAGATTTTGAAAAATTCTAATTGTTGCCATTATGAAAAATATTGGGATGTTAACCTTTAGATTCCAAAAGCATCTTAAACGATGTTTTTATTATTTTAATAAAAGATAAATAATAATATTTATTATATTATTAATGAGTCCAAAATAGTTTAAATTTATTAATATTAATTTTTAAGATTCATTTTTTTTAAAATGAAATTTTAACAAAAATAAATAAATATTTTTAATTAGGCTAAAATTTAAAATTTTTTTGAATATTTTTTTATTGGCATTAATTTTTACAATTCATTTTTTCTAAATAAGATTTTAACAAAAAAAAAATCAAATAGTTTTTAATTGGGTTGAGGTGTAATTTTTTTATATATTTCTCTTATATATGGCATCTATCATATTATTTGACATACATTTGAAATCTTAAAATTTAATATTCTAACATCTTTCCTACTTTTTTGGTGAAAATGGATTTATGCATGAAAGCAACAAAAAGAAGATCCACAGGACCTACATAGCAGCACAAGCCTGCTCATCAATCAAAATGTCCAGAATACAAGGAGGGATATTCTCTATAGAGAATTCATCCCCAAACAAACAATAATTAAAGGAAAGAGAATGTTTGGTTGTTATATCAGCCACAACATTACAAGCTCTATTCTGCCAATTTAAAGTCCAGTCAAGCCTAGCAAAACGTTTCCTTAACTCTAACATCGTATAGAATGAATACCAATTTGTTGGCTCTTCAAGCCTTGATGAATTAACAACCTCTAAGGCATCTATCTCCTAGCGGACTTGCTTCCAATTTCCCGCAAAGGCAACCATTCGAGCCTCCAATTCCGCTTCAAAGAAAGACCTGCAGGAAGTAAGAGTGGAAGACAGTACAAGTAACTTTCCATCTACGTTTCTCACCACCATAGCAGCGGCAGAGACTCTTTCTGAATGGGCCGCATCCACGTTGACTTTAATCTACCCTGTCGGAGGAGGACTCCACCTAACAGAAATAGAAGAAGAAGAGGCCGCAAAGCATCGTTGCTTCTCAGTAGCTTTGAGCATAATGAACTCCTCCAAGGCAGCATCAAACCGTTTAATGAGACCAAGCAAATTTAATTTCCCCTCAAAGAAGAACATACATCTAGCTTTCCATACCCAGTAGAAAAAAATAGCCCAGAAAATTTGTATCTCCTGCTTAGACTCCATTTCCATACCATAAACAGGAGGCTTCAAGCACCTTTCCACCACCTGATAGATGTTATCACAATTCCAATGATCCAATCTACCACCCCACTTGCTCCTGAAAGCCAATAAACGGCTTAGGTGACATTTTTGGAAAATGTGAATACCCGATTCCACCTCCTCCCCACAGAAACCACACATGGAGTCTTCATGACCCAACCTTGTTGCAATCTGTTCCCGGGTCGGTAAAACCTCAGCAACCATCCTCCACAAATGAACTTTTAATCTCTCATGGATACGGCTCTTCCATAACAAGTTCCATATAGGGTCAACTTCATTGGCAACCCTATGCTTTATGATTTCCATGTAACAGTTTTTGACAGAAAAATTCCTAGCTGCATCCCCCAACCACAACAATTTATCCTCCTGCTGCATTGAAGGCCAATCAATTTTCATGATCGCTTCAACAGAATCCTGAACACATAAATTATCCAGCACCTCCCTATCCTAGTCGCTGCCATCTTCCAACCTCAAGTCTGCTACACAATTCCAACCAGAAACATCTGTGTTCTCTTTAATTGTAGGCCTTAACTCATTACACCACGGTATCCAAGGGTCCTTCCAAGGATTAATCTTACGCCCATTTCCAATTTTATAACAAGAAGCCCCTTGGATAATAGATCTTGCTTCTAAGATACTCCTCCAAACCATTGAATCCCCACACTTTAAATTACAGTCGAAGAATGATGAGTCTTTCAGATACTTTGCTAGGAAAAGTGTGACCCAAAGTTTGTTATCATCTCTTGCCATACACCAACTCAGCTTAGCTAATAATGCTAAGTTAAAATCCTGGAACCTTCTAAACCCCAACCCTCCATTTTCCTTAGGAGTACATAAAGCAGTCCAAGACTTCAAGGCCAAGAACCTATTCTTTCCAGCATCAATTCCCCACCAAAACCTCCTTGCTATAGAATCTAAGGCCTTACAAGATATTAAAGGCCATCAGCAAGTTGACATGGAGTACACAGGAATAGATTGCACAACTGATCTCAGAAGTGTGGCTCTTCCAGCTATAGAAAGGACTTTACTTTGCCATCCCTCCAGCCGATGGTGGATTCTTTCTTTCACTCTATCAAACTCCTTAGCCCTTTTGCGACTGGACAAAAGAACATTCCCCAAATAAATAGCTCCAGTCCCCATCTCTTTAAACCCCAAGATTTCCTTCACTTTCCTTTGCATGACACCTCCAGTACCAGGGGAAAAGAAGATGTTAGACTTACTAGGGTTCGGCTGTTGTCCAAACCACCCACTGTACTTATACAAGATATTCTTAAGAGTATTAGCATTAAGTTCATTGGCCCTGCAAGATAAAAGCATGTCATCTGCATAAAGCAGATGAGACACTGCTGGTGAAGTTCTGCTCAGTTTGATGCCTTGGACTCTCCCCCTGCTTTCCTGATAGTATAACATTCGAGAAAAAACCTCCGCACAACGAATAAAAAGATAAGGAGACAGAGGGTCTCCTTGCCGAAGACCATGGAAAGGGATAAGATCTCCACAAATATTGTCATTGAGAAGAAGACTATAATGCACCGAACCCACACAGCTGAATATAAACTTACGGAATTTGTTTGAGAAACCACAAGCTCTCAGTACCACATCGAGGAAGCTCCACTCAAGACGATCATACGCTTTTTTAAAATTAATTTTAACCAACATCAGTCCATTTTTCCCCTTGTGTTTCTTGACCTTGTGAACCAGTTCTTGAGCAACGATCGAATTTTCTGCTATCCATCTGCCCTTGACAAACGCTCCTTGATTGGGGGCAATCAGCTCAGACAAAAATTTTTGCAATCTGGAAGTTAGAAGTTTTGACACTACCTTGTATATGAAGTTATAAAGACTAATTGGTCTAAATTGATTAACATCTTTCCTACTATTAGTGTTATATACGTGTAGTTCTTATGCTAATTTAGGAGAATTTAATTGGCTTAGCCCCTTTGATTTATTTTTCCAATATTAAAGTTTTAAAATAAAAAATTAATTAATAATCAAATATCAATTGCCATATAAGTAAATGGTGGATCTGTTGATAACCAGACAAATAGTTTTGCTCAAATTTTTTTGGCAAAGATTCATTTATATATATTTTGGCAAAGTCATTTGCATTATTAGGATGTTGATGTTCATGATTGTATTTTATTAGTGCTATTTTGTTAAGATTGTGACACTATTTTCTTTTCTTTCTTTCTTTTATAACATTGGGTGGGTGGATTCAAACATTGGCCATTATACCCCTCACTGACTGCTTATATATATATATAAATGGTCTAATATATTACATAATTTATATGCAGTAAGTGATATAAATGTGACACCTTATTAAGTATAGGTAGAAAAATAAATTTATATTATTGATTATTTTTTATATTCATCTTTTATTAAATTCTGTTTAAATTAATCAATTATCCACTTACATCACTCATCATATATAAGCGATGTCAGGAGATCGATTATAAATATATATATATATATATATATATATATATATATATATACACTTCTAGTATTATAACACTTAATTGTGATTGTAAAATTATTATTATTTCATATATATAAGATAATATTCACTAGAAATTTTATAATTAAATATTATTATCACTCATCATATATAAATAATATTATATAGGAGACCGATTATATATATATATATATATATATATATATATATGTTTATTATTATAACACTTAACTATGATTGTAAAATTATTAGTATTTCACATGTAAGGTCATATCCACCAAAACTTTTGCAATTAATTATTTAAAACAAAGTTTGAAAACGTGACAAGGTGGTTGGCTCAAACCTTAAACCTTGAGCTTAGGCATAACAAGGTCTTTTCTATTTTTATTATTATTTTAATTAGTTAGAGGCTAGTAAATCAATAAAATAATGCATTCTTTCAAAGTTAAAATTTATAAAAATCAAATACAACTCCTTTAATATATGGCAAACTTATTAAAATCCTCTACCAATTTCAATTTTAATTTCTTAAGTATCTATAATTAATTTCCAACCTTTTTATATTAATTTGATGTTACAAAATTAACATATATAAATAAAACATTTTTTTAATTTATATATATATATATATATATATATGCAAATAAAGTTTTTATCTAAATTTAATAAATGACATTGATAGTAAAACTTTAACAGTTAGTTATAAAATTTTGTCTATTTCATGTCCAAATTTAAATTTCATAAAAGAATTATGTCTATATCAATCCCTTATAAGATGAATTAGCCCAATAGCATGTAATTATTACCAAATTTTATAAAATTGTAAAGCCCAATAATTTTTTTGTATTTTAAATTTATAAATTCAGCTCTAAAATAAGGTCCAAAACATAAATTCGTCCAAAAACCAACATATGACACTAAGAAAGTCAGCCCAAAATTTTGACCCAAATTGGTTAAGCCAAAATAAAAAGCTGACTAAAATTGATTAACCGATTTCAATTAGTTTTAGTCAGTTTTTAATGTTAAATATATTTTGTGGTTAAAAAACCGACCATTCGATTTTTTTAATGAAAATTAAAATTGAAAATAACTAATAAGTATATATATAGGGCACTAATCTTATAGGGGTTTTTTTTTTTTTTTAATGAATGCCAACTGATATATTCAGAACACTTAAATTTGATCAAACTCAGATTGATAAAATATATATCCTCAGTATTTTACCGGCCAAGCCACATATATATATACATCTCATAGGTGTTTGTTTTGCAAGATAGAACTAAATTTAATCCCAATCCAATATTTTGTAATGAAAAACGATGTAGATCAGTTTTGTCTAAAATAATATATAATAAAATATTCACGAAACTAATCTGATCCATGCTTAATTATGAGTTTGTTTAGCACTTTAATCATCGATATTCTCGCTTTCGTATTCAATCTTATTCTATTATTATATTTTATAAAATATAACTATATTAACAACATATATTTATATATTATTTTAGGAAAAAAAAACTTTATTTTAATATTAAATAGATAAGTAATAATTCAATCCGTGCATAAAACACATTATATCTAATTTAATATTTAATATAAGATTATACAAAATACAAAATATTACTATATTTATTCTAAGCCAAAATAATCGGTCTGATGAGTCTAATCATAAATAATAATTATATTCCATCCTTCCTAATAATTACCTCTTAGGATTCGCTTTATTTATACATTTTTTTGGTGAATTTCGCTTTATTTATACATGTTTCTTCTAAAAGTTAACAAATCCCTCAATATCAACCTTCAAGTCGACTAGTGGAAATATCAATCATTCACGTCAGCATGTCGTCTTGGTGACTGTTTCCACCAAACTATGTTACAGTAGAGGGAGGGTGATGTAAGGGCTCTTTAACCTTATGGATAGGATTTCATCTCCTTTTTTGTACGAGAAAGAAAGTTAAAAGTATTTTTTTGGGCTTAACCTTTTTTTTATATATAAAGAAGAACAAAAAAGCAAAAAATGAAAAGAGGTAAAATATTTTTTTTTTGGTTGACCCTTTTTCTAGAAAAAAAAAAGAAAAAAGATTAGCACCGTTAACCCAGATTCACAGTTGGGGACCAAATTGAAACAAATATAAAAATTAAGGGTACTAATTGAAACATTTTAAACTTGATGCACCATATTGAAACAATTTTGAAACTACAGGGTTTTAAAACGCAATTAACCCTAAAACAATATTGATTTAACAAATTATTTCTTCTAAAAACAAAAAAAGAAAAAGAAAAAAATGTTCCACAATTACACTGCCAAAGGCTAATCTTATTGGATTCCGTACTCCAATATTGTACTCTTTCATGGACTACTCACTTGTTCACTAGTATGATCCATTTTAATAGAAGAGAAAATAATTGGCAGATATATTTTATTATATCATTAAAATACTCTCACAGCGTATCTAGGAAAATGGACAATTAGTATTTAAGTGTAGACGACGGACATCTAGGTGAGACTGAGGAAAGTCTTCAACGTCTGGACATCAACCCCTGGGAAACACAAGGTGGCCCATAAATTAAAAATATATAGAATTGGGTGAATATATTAAAAATGTATTTGATAATTATTAGATATTGCTACGTACGGACAAATGCAATATAAAAGAAAATTCAAAAGCATGATTATGTCCCATATCATATCTGCTTACTTGACCCTCTCAGGTAACTAAGTTAAATAAAATTTAATTTCAAATAAGGAGTTTGCTTATAGAGTTTTTAGCTCATGAAAATAATAATTCTTACTTACATCGACAAAATAAAAAAGTTTATTTTTTCTAATTTGCTGTAATAGGTTCAGCTTTAACGAGAGGACCAGCTAGCCCTGCACCTGCTACAAGCAAATCCTAATAATTAGAGCTATCCCATATTCCTAATTTTTACTCTCATTAAATACGTTATTACCATAAATTATACATCAAATCACCTGTAATTAAATCCTTTACCCAGTAGATCATGCACATACGGTTGCATATATAGCAGAACAAGTGGCTCTGATCCGATACGAATTCTAATATGTATTGGCACATGTACATATATCTTCTTATTCTTTGCGAAATTAATCAAATACTACTCCATCCATATGATTGGTAATAATTAATCATGTCAACGAATATTACTTTAGAAAAATCAATAAACTGAGTTTGATCAAGAATAAATAAATAAATATATATATATCTTTTAAATTTTAAAAATAATTGTAAATTATTCTTAACTAGTGTATTTTTATCGTAAATACAATATTTCTTTTTTAACTTTTTTATAAATATTTTATTTTGTAAATAATTTACATTAATTATTCTTTCACTTACCACTTACCTTACTTTTAAGATAAAAAAAAATATATTGATACAGTTAAAATTATACTGTGTTTATAAGCCAAGGGTAATACAAACACTTTCATAGTTACGGAACAATTTGCAACTATAAGTATATTTTAAGGGCACTAGTACCAAAAACCCTCAACATTTATATGATAGGCTTTCATTAAGTACACTAGGTGCAATAATAGTAATATAAATCTTAGTAGAAATAGCTTTATTTTTCTTTAATCATCTAAATCATTGGAGTCCACATTCATCTCCACAGCTGAAGCCTTAAGTTATAGAGCAGAGTAAAAAATGCAATGATGACATTTTTATTTTTAAATTTTTACATTGACAATTTATTTTTCAACACAAATTTAAAATATTAATGTTAAAATTTAATAATATCACTTAAATAGCCCATGCTATAAAAATCTAACATTAGCATGTGTTTTTAGTTCACTATTAGAGATGCTCTTAGATCATCATAATTAAGAAATGGAATCATAAACTCATAGTAACAATTTTCTGTCCATAAAATTTGATAAGAGTGGACAGCATTCTGAGAAAAAAGTTTTCAAAACGATTTTTGGGACATAAATTTGACTTCAAAATTTAAAAAAAAAAAAAAAAGTTTTTCAAGCAAAAATAAAAATTTTGTAACTCAAGCTATGATCTTGACATCTACGTCTTTGGATCAGGATCCTCTTCTTGATTTTGTCTTTTGTTGTCCTTGATTGGCTTTTAAATTGTAGCTCTTCTTTTAACATTTAATGGTTATAAACATCTCATGTCACTCTATTATTTTATTTATTTTTTTTTAATCTGGGTTTCGCCATATCATCAATTAACTAATTAAATATTTATTTTGATTAATCCACATCCACTAAAATAACAAAAATAAAAATACACCTAACATTTTTATACCGATGTCAAATTAATTATTTTACTTATAAGTAATTAAGATTTTTACAACCAAAAATTAAAAATTAGATGGAAAACAAATTTTTTTCTATTGGTTTTAACACTAACTTTGTTTGAAAAAAAATAAAAAAGTTTAATTTTCACCAAATTGCTTCTCCATCTTATTTCACAAATTAATTAATTAATTAATTAATTTTATTAAATATAAACAAATGATATTGTAAAAGTAAAGATCCTCTCCTTATTTAATAATGTTTTTCATTTTTATGAAATTTTTATTATGTTATATTAGAATTAATGAAAAAAAAATATTTAATTAACTAAATACTTATGGTAAAATAAATTTTTTTAAAAATTAAATAAAAGAATAAAGTGATGTGGCAAATTTATAACCCTTACATGCTGAATGGAAAACTAAAATTTAAAGTTAAAAAACAGAAAGAAAAACAATTAGAGAATCCTAATTTTGCTGTCTTCACGTTAAAACGATTGACTACAACAACTTGTGGATTAATATACATATATATAGAAATTACTCTAGTGCACTATATCGCTTATATATAATGTGTAAGGATAAAAATATAAATTCATATTTTTCATTAAATTTTATATTTTATTAAATTTCGTATGAATTGGTCAACTATACTCTTATCATCGCTCACCATTTGCACTAGAACATATATATATATATATATATATATATATATATATATATATATATATATAATGGAAAATGATATTAGATATATTAATAGGGCATTTATAGTTCTAGTATCGATGAGATTCTGCCAACATTATAAAATCATAAAACTTATAATCTTAACGGTATTATAATTGTTTTAATTTTTGTTTAGCTATAACTGTTTTTTATTAACTTTGATAACTTTTTAAGTATGGTTAAACTTCTATGCACCGTTGAATATAAACTGTAAACTGCTAAGTCAAAAGCTGAAGTCCTCATTAGACAGTGTGCTGCAATCACAAAAATTTTTTTTTGATGAATACAATCAATCACAAAAATTGCTTGTATATATAAAACCATAATCAGATTAAATTTTTTTCCATTTAGACTTTAGAGTACTATTTCAGTACAATTTTTTTCTTATTATCTTTTAAAAAATTAATTTTAATTCCATTTCTAAGTCTTTATATACATTATTGGGGTTTTGGGAATCAAGGTAAAAGAACCCACTTGCGGTATTCTGCCAAAGCCCATATTGGGTAAATATTTCTATATGCTACACAACGTAACATACAGTTCTTATTGAAGACTCTAGTGATTTCCTACCAAAAATATTCATGCTCAATTAATCAGTAAAGCAACTCAAAAATTCATATACCTATTATTTATTCCAGAGAGATTAATTTTCTTGGTTAAAATAAAATAAAATTGTATACATGTTGTGGAAAATCACCATCTACCATTTGAGAATTGATAATCAGCTTTGCTGCTCTGTGAAGAGGTGTTGGATCTCTTTCTGCTTTTGTCCAGCATGAATCAGACCCATCATAGCCCAAGCTGTATGTACCAAATTTAAGCTGTTTCCCTCAAAAGATATATATTCCTATAAATTGCTTAAACCGTTTGAAACTGGGTCTAATTTTATATATATATATATATATATATATATATATATATATATATATATATAACTAACAGTAGTACCTAATACTTTTTTACATTCTGGTAATAACTAGTACATACTTTTAATGAATTTTTTCTTAATATTAATTGTTCTACAATCCAACCCAAATTGAATGCTACCTTGTTTGGGCATGAAAGATGACTCTCTTCCCATCCACCATCTTCTTGTTTTCATTTTGAGTAAAAATTCGACTGCTCTTCAAATAGATGGGCAATTGTTGTAATTCTTTTCGGCAGTTGTGAGTCCTTCCGAAGCAAACCATGTACCGTATGTGAAGCAAACCCCCAGTTTCCATACCCCAAGTGTTGAGAATAATGATCAATTTATCAATTCCGTAAATACACCTAAAAAAAATATTTGTTCCTGGTCGGATCTGACTCATTTTCATTCGGATCGGTCGGATCTGACCCATCCGACCACTTTTTCTGTCAGATAGGTCGGATTCGACCCGTCCAACTATGTTTCTCAGTCAAATAGGTCAGATGCGACCCACCCAACTACTTTTTTAATCAGATGGGTTGAATCCGACCCATTCAACCTTATTTTCAAGTCGGATAGGTCGGATCCGACTTGGCTGACCAATTTTTCAATCGGATAGGTCAGATTCAACCTAATAGCCACTCATCTTCTTCGGCATCGACACTGTATTTGGCCCATTTATAGGTTTTTTCGCATATTTTCACCGGTTTTCACATAATATATATAGAAATCATGAAAAATGACACCCAAAACATAAAAAAAAAAAATCATTCTTTTTTTGTAAATGTACAGGTCGGATTTGAATATTAAAAAAGAGAAGAGTAAGAAAGTAAATGCACAATTCATAAAAGTACATTTTTAGTATGACATAGAATTTAAAAAGTAGATGATTATTATGTTAATTTTGATTGTACAATTGGTTTTATGACCATAAAATCCAGGATTTTTTGATGCCATAGCCAAACTCAATCTCATTTGATGAAAAATAGCTCAAAAGTCGTATAACTAAAAAAGTTGCCTAAAATTACCCTTATATCCTTATGAACAGTCTCATTTTAAAATTGTAATAGCTCATTTGACCTACACAGCTAGTGGCCACCACTAGGCCAAGGTGTTCATCAGTGGGCCACCAACGACTTGGTATTGGGCCACTACCAGTGCCACACTATTGTCCCCTGTCACTATTAAATGTTATATTTATCAACCGCACATCATTTATATTTCAAATATGACTTGAAGGCCTAAATCTACTCCAAAAATTCTAAAAAAATATTTAAATTAAAGTTTATCCTCTTTAACTTTTCAACCATATATCATAAGTCTCCATCCGAGTTTGGGAAGGTCTTCAAATTTAATTTCTAAATGTAAACCGAGACAACACTAGACGGGTCCAGGCGCCATCGGTGTGCCCACCGAAGCCATTGAAAAATTTTAAAAAATATTTAAATTAAATCTCATCTTCTTAGCTTTCCAACCATATATTATATTCCTCAATCTGAATTTAGGAAGGTCTTCAAATTTAATTTCTCATAAAACTGTGCAAATTTACCTAGACAACACTAGGGCATCAGTGAACCCAACGATGGGCAATCATTGGGCCTACAGACGCATTTAAAAATTTTGAAAATTTTTTTAAATTAAAGTTCATCCTTTTAGCTTTCCAACCATATATCATATACCTTAATCTGATACTGGAAAGGTCTTCAAATATAATTTCTATGAAAACTATGTAAATCTAAAGAGATAGCATGTGAGTTAGGTTTGAAGCATTATTTTATGACATAAATTAACCTAGAAAATTATGAAAAATATTTTAAAAAAAACTTATTCTCTTCGATTTCTAACCATATATTATTTGCCTCAATCCAATATTAGAAAGGTCTCCAAATATAATTTCAATGAAAACAATACAAATCTGCCGATATACCACGTCGATAGATTTGAAGATGGTCTGGTGGTGGGGTGGTGGTGTGGCCACCACTAGCCTAAGGTGCCCGTCTATGTACCTACCGATGCATCATCGGTAGGTCCACCGACGGGCACCTTGGCCCGTTGGTTAGCCATCACCACCCCACCACAACGTCATTTTCAAATGCACTCGGCAAATTTGTATAGTTGGTAGAAATTATATTTGGAGACCTTTTCAGTATCGGATTAAGGCAAATGATATACGATTGAAAATTTAAGAGAATAAGTTTTTTAAAACATATTTTTTCATAGTTTTTTGAATTAATTTATGCTATAAAATGATGCTTCAAACCTGAGCCATAAAATGATGCTTCAAACCTGACTCACATGCTATTTCATCAGATTTGTATAGTTTTTGTAGAAATTATATTTGAAGACCTTTCTAGTATTAGATTAAAACATATGATATATGGTTGGAAAGCTAAGAGAATGAAATTTAATTTGAATATTTTTCCAGAATTTTTGGATGCGTTGGTGGGCCCACCAACGCCCTAGTGTTGTCTAGGCAAATTTGCACAGTTTTATAAAAAATTAAATTTGAAGACCTTCCCGAACTCGGATTAAGACATATGATATATGGTTAGAAAGTTAAGAGAATGAGATTTAATGTAAATATTTTTTCAGAATTTTTTGATGGCGTCGGTGGGCCCACCAACTCCCAAGTGTTGTCTCGGTAGATTTACACAGTTTTACGAGAAATTAAATTTGAAAACCTTTCTGAACTCAGATTGAGGCATATGATATATGGTTGGAAATCTAAGAGGTTAAGCTTTAATATAAATATTTTTACAGAATTTTTTGATGGCGTTGGTGGGCCCACCAATGCCTTAGTGTCGTCTAGGTAGATTTACACAGTTTTATAAGAAATTAAATTTAAAGACATTTCCGAACTCGGACTGAGGCATATAATATATGGTTGAAAAGTTAAAATGATAACATTTAATTTAAATATTTTTTTAAAATTTTTGAAGTAGATTTAGGTCTTCAAATCATACATCAAACTTGACTTATCTGCAGTTGACAAATATAACTTCATAAAAGACATAGGTTTTGGTGGTGGGGTGGTAGTGGCCAACCAACGAGTCAAAGTGCCCGTTGATGGGACCACCGATGGTACTGTTGGTAGGCCCATTGATGGGCACCTTGGCCTGATGGTGGCCACCACCATCCCACCACCAGATCATTTTCAAATTCACCGACGTTGTGTATTTGCAGATTTACATAGTTTTCGTAGAAATTATATTTGAAAACTTTTCTGGTATTGGATTGAGGCAAACAATATATGATTAGAAAGTTAAGAGAATAATTTTTTTTTGAATATTTTTTCAGAATTTTCTATCTTGATTTAAGCCTTTAAATCATGCTCCAAACTTGACTCACATGCAAATTTATCGAGACAGCACTTGAGTCAGGTTTGGAGCATGATTTGAAAGCCTAAATCAAGATAGAAAATTCTGAAAAAATAGTCAAAAAAAGCTTATTCTTTTAGCTTTCCAACCATATATTAGTTGCCTCAATCCAATACCGGGAAAGTCTTCAAATATAGTTTTAAAAAAAAATACAAATCTACTAGTTAGATTTAAAAACGTGGTGGCCACCACCAAATTATTATGGCGTCGGTGGACCCACCACCAAGCCATCGATGGGCCCACCAACAGTTTATTTTTATGGATACTGTTCACCTTCTTCTTTGATACGATATGAAATTTTTTCAGCGAACATAATTTTTTACAGTTTACAGTTTCTACTTGAAGAACCCATATTAAACCCAAAATTATTAACAAATCAACAACCCAATCAATAATAGAGGAAAAAAATCAACAATTACTGTTAATATTAACTTACATAAGCTTAAATAGACATTAATGGTCGGTTTGATGACGACAAAGAAAATATGTAATTCGATCGAAATACAGATTAATAAAAATGTATTTTTGTTGTTTAAGAAAATTTTTACTACTTTTATATATATTTAATTTGGAAAGATGGCAGGAGGTGTGCGCAATAATTAAGAAAAAAAAGATAAAAAAGATGATAAGATAAAAGTATTTATGAAATAAATTAAAATTTTAATTCTTATAAAATATGACTAAAAAAAAATTTAATAACCTATGGCTTCAAAAAAACCTAAATTCCATACAAATCACTGTGGACTTAACATGGGCTTGGCCCGAGTCCACCAGATGGGCTAAAGCACAAGAAAAATACGAGCTGCGCGTAAACGTCTTTGTATTTTTGGAATACCCCCATATATTTCGTCTTTATTTCAATGTCATCATTTTGTACACAGTTTTTCAAAAAGTTTTGCAGGTAAATTGTCACATTTGGATATTATTACAGTCAATTAAATTTTTTATTTTTTACCAATTATATAGATTTGGAAATACATACGCAAAGAAGAGGGAAAGCCACGAATGAAATAAAGTTGCTGATATCTGCATACGATTAATTAACAAGTAAAAATTTCAAGCGAAAAGAAAATGACATAAAAGGAATAATACTAAAACAAAATTAATGTGTTTGATGTTTTTGTACTTTCTGATAATACAAATACATTTTTTACAAATTTAAATTTACAAAACTAAAGGGTTATTACAATGACGTTTCATTGTTTCCTCTGTACAATTAAATTTTCTATGTTATTCCTAAAAAGTTAAAGCAAGATGAAGTACGCTAATATATATATATATATATATATATGCTTTTGTGTTCCAAACGAGCAGGTAATTCATGTAATAGGTATGTCATGTTAATATATGTTATTTAATTTCTTATTTGATACATTATTAGCAGTTTTGTTCATCAATTAACATATAATAAAAAGAGTATAAAGAGAATAAAAGTATAATAAAATAAAAATTATCAAATTAGAAAAGGAAAGCATGTATATCTAAAGTGGCGTACTTTTTTTAATTAAAGGGTACGGATAATAAGGAAAGTGAAACAACATCTTTGTGGATTGATATATAAACATGAAATATAATTATAGTAACACCCCATTCGTCTTCGTAGGTTTTGCATGATTGCTTTTCTGTTTTCAGAAATTACATAAATAGTATCATACATTTTATTTTAGTTCCAATATCACCCTTTAGACACAATATTTTCGGATTTTACATTCAAATTGTCACATTTTCAAATGCTTTAATTTACAATCCGGTTAAAGTGTCATTAACATTGGCACAATTTCATATAATCAAATTATATGTAAAATTTTTTTTAAAAAAATGGTAGAATAGGCTGCAGGGTGATCACATTGTAAAATGGTGTTTCTATATCATTTTTGAAAATACTAAAGTAGTCATACAAAACTTGAAAAATACAAGAGAGTCGTACCGTAATTGTCCTAAAAAATAAAAAAGCAAACTGGTCAGACTCATACATACATATGTTGCACGCCCTATCCCTAATTCAATGCCTAGTAAATTCAATAAGTACATGAAAAACAAAACGGACGTACAATAATATCCTTTTGAATGTGATAAAAAAAAGTGCCTTTTCTCGGGTTGGACAATAATCCGAGTTCAAATCCCACCACTTTTAATCAAAAAAAAAAAAGGTTTACTCTTTTGAATATTTGATGCCCGTTGAGTATATAGTAGGTGACCCTTAGGTGTAGGAAATTTAATGATATTAATAATCCAACCACATGCATAGTATGAATCATCTACCAACAAGCTTCTCCACCCATTAGACCACATAGAAAAAAATAATAATAATAATTAATATTTTTCACTTCGATAAACCTAAAGCCTTTTGTGCATGACATGCACATCTCTCTTTATTTCCCTACTCAAACCCACTACAAGCAGCCCAAACAGTAACCAGAGCCAGTAGAGAAAGAGAGAGATATGCCAGAATATTGTGTAACTGGTGGAACAGGCTTCATAGCCTCTTACCTTGTGAAGGCCTTGCTAGAGAAGGGCCAGACTGTGAGAACCACTGTGCGAGACCCAGGTAAATATACATTTGGGCAATAATGGGTTTATTAATTTCAAAGAAAAGCGTTTACCAAGTAAAACCCAGAACTAGAATTTGTCAAATTTAATTTCTACATAATTATATGTGTCTATGTATATGCATATATGTAGCTTTTACAAGTTGATAAACTTATTTCTTGTTTTGCAAAGGGGATGTGGAAAAGGTAGGGTTTTTGTGGGAGTTGAATGGAGCCAAAGAGAGGCTTAAGATTTTCAGAGCTGATTTAATGGTGGAAGGAAGTTTTGATGAAGCTATACAAGGTGTTGTTGGAGTTTACCATACTGCATCACCTGTGCTTGTCCCTTATGACAACAATGTTAAGGTAAAGCTTTAGTTATTATAATAACAAATGTATATTTATATCCTTTTTAAATCCAAATTGGACGACTTTTTAATTCAACCATTTTGATGACCTATTGGAATCTTGGAAAACCATAATATGTATGAAACTTGACTAATTAATTGTCCAATATATATGTCACACATTTACAGATTGTTTTCAAGTCCTGCTTGGATTATTTACATTTCAATTTGGTAAATTGCAGGCTACTTTGATTGATCCATGTGCAAAGGGCACTTTGAATGTGATTAATTCATGCTCAAAAGCAACTAGTGTGAAAAGGATTGTGCTCACCTCTTCGTGTTCTTCAATAAGGTACCGCTATGATGCCCAACAAGTTTCTCCTCTCAACGAGTCGCATTGGAGTGATCTGGACTACTGCCAACGTTACAATGTAAGATTTCTAATACATAAACGAAATATCGTGTTAACTGGATTTTCTTTGTTTTCTATGTCGAGTATAGGAGATATAAATCAATACTTGTTACTTAAGAAAACAGTGACTTTGCTACTGAACTATCCTATAACGAACATCATAATTAGATTACTTGAATGGAAAACTATATGATCCTTCTAAGCGTTGTGTAAATTAATCTTTCTTTGCAAATTGCAGCTATGGTATGCATATGCAAAGACACTAGCAGAGAAAGAAGCTTGGAAAATGGCAATGGAGAAGGGCATGGATCTAGTAGTGGTGAACCCATCTTTTGTAGTTGGTCCTCTTCTAGCTCCACAGCCAACCAGCACATTGCTTCTCATACTTGCAATTATTAAAGGTTTTGATTTTAACCCCTAATTGATGCCACAAGTTGTGAAAATAGAAGAAGAATATGATGATTGATAATCCCACCTCTTGCTTTTAGAATAATTTAAATTGGGTTATGTTTCAAAACTATGTTTTACTGGTAATTATTATTATTATTTTGAAATTTAATATTTATATCAGGTTTCAAAGATGAATATCCAAATACAACAGTTGGTTTTGTGCACATCGACGATGTTGTAGCCGCACACATATTGGCAATGGAGGATAACAGAGCAACAGGCAGGCTTATATGTTCAGGTCCAGTGGCCCACTGGTCTCAAATCATTGATATGCTTAGGCCCAAATATCCATCCTACCCTTTTGCAAACAAGTGAGTGAAAGAACCAAACCAATCCTTTCCTATACCATTTTTCCAAGAAAAAAAAAATTGCCCTGTTCACCCCTCTGTCTTTTACAACATATATATATTTTTTATTTTTCATGTTTAGTATTTATATATATATAATGTACCTTTAATTGCTGTACAATAAAATCACTACGTTATGCATTTGCAGGTGCGGAAGCCAAGAAGGAGACAATAATGCACATATCATGGACACAAGTAAAATTGCTGAATTGGGATTTCCTGCTTTCAAAAAACTTGAAGAAATGTTTGATGACTGCATCAAAAGCTTCCAAGAGAGAGCATTTCTGTGATGCCGCTGACCAACAGACTTCAATTTCCCAACAATAATGCTCCACGTCTTTAAATGACTTGCGCTTCAAATAATTTAGCTGTTTTACATATTTTTAATATACAAATAAAAAAATTTATGCTTAGTTAATTTTGTTTTTATTAAATTATTATTATTATTTTTCTATAAACTTGTTATCACGGCATTTACTCATCTCATTCCCAAATTAGCCTTCATATTTATTTGTCGTGTCTCGCTTTCTTTAAAAACTCCACGCCTCCACTGCTACTCTCTCCTACCCACTTCGCTAAGTTGACGACAGGTACCCAAAACAAATTAAAATTCTTTCCTGGCCTGAGTTTTACCTGAGCCATACAGATCTCAAGAGGTGTGGCAATATTTGAAAACAACTGCAAAATAATATTATCATCCATCAAATGCTCAGCTTAATTTATTGGGCAAATTAATTATACATTTTGTTTTTTAAGTAATGTGAGGCTTTATAATCTTGCTTGGAAGGCAAAATTTAAGTAACATTATTCTTTTTTTTTTTGATGAATAAGTAACATTATTCTTTCATGGGCCTTTTTCCTCTTCATAAATGCTTTGTAGGTAATAATTGAAAAAAAAAAGTATTTATTTTTTTGAAAGACAAAAGTAATTAAAACTAGTTTGATTTGTAAGGTAAAAAATGCAATTGTATTATCAAAAAAAAAGGATAAAAAATGCATTTGGTGTATTAACCAAATTCAGTTTCTTCTTGAAACCTGCACACCATCCCTAGCTGGCGAGAGAGACTTCACGTGATTCTTATCTGTGTATTTTTTTTTTTTTAACAAATATATTACGCTTTCCATAAACGATGAATTGGCAAATATTTTCCTAAAGGTACTAAACAAGCCAATTGTTTTTTTTTTTTCTACCAAAAAAGGCTAATTGAGTTTTTCCTTCCTCCTTTTTTTGTTTTCTTTACCGGGCAAAAGAGCTAATTGAGTTTTTTGTTTTCTTTACCCTTCTACACTGTCAATGTGTAGTTTCTATTCCAGTCATTTCCAAAGCAAACCGACAACTCTTTTTCTTTTTTCTTTTTTTCTATATTTTGACTAATTTTTAAATAAAAAAAAATCAAACAACGAGGTTAACGTGGAATTAAAATACATAAAACGAAGGCTAAACGTACGTAGACCCACTACAATATTTGGTGAATGGTCAACTTTACATATTCCACCAAAATGGTCACATACACCCGCGCACGCCGTGCACGCGTATATATATATATATATATATATTAATTTAACAGCAATCTTCTCCACCAAATACATTAGTATAAGAAATCACACTAATATTATTTATTTATATATATTTTTGAATATTCTGCTGCAATGTTAATGATACATAAATTCATAAAGTGCCAAAAACCCAAATTTATTTTAAGGCGCGCATTACACATATCTTTCTGTCTGTATTATTCTCAAGCAAATAGAATCTAAAGCAAGTCAAAGGCAGTGAGAAGCAAAGAGAGAAAATGCCAGAGTACTGTGTCACAGGAGGAACAGGCTTAATAGCAGCTTCCCTGATCAAGGCCTTGCTTGAGAAAGGTCACACCGTGCGAACAACAGTGCGAGATCCAGGTACCACTGAGACCAATAGCACTGTTTTGTTCAAAAGTATTTTACCATATTGTACAAAACCAGAAAAAATTTCAATCTTTAGAAGTTGAACAACACTCTCTTTGTTGTTTTGAAAAAGGCGATCAAGAAAAGGTTGGATTTCTGTGGGAGTTGAATGGGGCAAAGGAAAGGCTTAAGATTTATAAAGCAGATCTGATGTTGGAAAATAGTTTCGATGAGGCTATACAAGGTGTTGATGGTGTTTACCATATTGCATTACCGGTTCTTAACTACGATGTGAATAATATTCAGGTATATTAATTGTTTTCTTACAGAGACTTGAACTTAAAAGCACCCACAAATTGCCTTTCACCTCGTATCATTGAGTCCATGAACACCAATTTTTATTAGCTGGATTCCATCTTACATAGTTCCATATTGTTTGTTATTTATTAAGTAAAAGGGCCAAAAATATAAACCTATGATTGATATATTGCTATGATTTACTAGCAGTGGTGTTTTAAAGTTCTATAAAGGCTCTCTGATAAAATTGTAGGAAACTCTCGTTGATCCAACTATAAAGGCGACTTTGAATGTGATGAATTCTTGCTCAAAAGCAACTAGTGTGAAGAGGATTGTTCTCACGTCTTCTTGCGCTGCAATAAAGTACCGCTACGATCTCCAACAGGTTTCTCCTCTCAACGAGTCGCACTGGAGCGATCTTGAATACTGCAAACGCTACAATGTAATTACACCTACTCATTCCACTTTGAATTTTTGAAGTGTTCGTTTGCTAATATCTTTTTGGTTTTGGTGGTTTGTTTTAGTTTTAAAAGAAAACTGTTTCAAACTTTTGTAAAATTATGCTCATTTTGATAACTTTTTTGGGTTTTCCATACAAATGACTATTACAATGGATATTCATTTCATCCCAATGATTTGTTTGGTAACTTTGCAAATTTTTAAGTATTAATATTATTCATAATTAATTAAATTTTTATATTTAATTATGAATAATTAAATACCATTTAATTTGTGATTTTTATCCACAAATCATGTATGCTTAATTTCAATAAAACAAAAAATCAGAAACATGAATATTGTCCGGTAATGTTTTGTTTTGAGTTTTAGTTTTTTTGCAATTTATTTCATTTTAAAAGTTAGTTAATGTAAAGGAAAAAAGAAAAACAGCAAATTAAAAACTTTTAAAATCATTTTTCCATTTAATTTTACTTTTCTATTTTTCCTTTACATTAGCAGTAATAAACTAAGAAGGCTAATTATCTCTGACTAATCTTAAATAATTTTTAAACTAAGTAAATTAAATACAACTTGAGAAAAAAGTTAAAACCAAAACCGAATTATCAAAGGGGTACATAACAGGCTAAGGATTTTACTTTGCAGCTCTGGTATCCATATGCAAAAACTGTAGGAGAGAAGGAAGCATGGAGAATCGCAAAGGAAATTGGGAAGGATCTAGTTGTGGTGCATCCGGCCTACGTGGTTGGTCCACTGCTGACACCGAAACCAACCAGCACGCTGCTTCTCATACGTGGAATAATCAAAGGTTAGCTTTTCCTCCTAATACAATATATTTCAAGCTCAAATTGATGGCTAATTACTCGCTTGCTCTCTTGAAGCCCATCCCTTCATCGTAAATGATCCATTTGCCCCGAAATTATCCAGCCCAATAGAGAAATCTTAATTTATTGGGCCTTTCTATACAATCGAAAAGTTGTAAGAGCCCAAATTATGTAATTCTTGCATGTCGAGGACTCCACAGTTGTCGTCGTAGGACTCCTTCTCCCTCCCCTTTTTCATCCTCTATTTGGTGTGCTTACAAGTGCCTCCTCATTTTGAAATTATAAGTTCGTGAGTCTAATTCAATCTTAAAAATTGACTTATAAAATGAAATTTGTTCAAGATTTATATACACTCTGTTGTAATTGTGTCCAGATATTATGGTACTTTAAATCTGTATATTAACAGCTTTTAAGTACATTGGTGATCAGTTTCCACCATTTTTACGTAGTTAAAATGTTCTGCAACTTTATAAATTTCATCAGGTTTAAAAGGTGAATACCCAAATACGAGAGTCGGTTTCGTGCATATAGACGATGTAGTAGCTGCTCACATATTAGCAATGGAGGACAAGCGAGCATCAGGCAGGTTTATATGTTCAAGCACTGTGGCTCACTGGTCTGAGATCATTGAAATGCTAAGGGCAAAATATCCATCCTACCCATATGAAAACAAGTGAGCTAAACAACCAAGACCATCAGTGTTATATTATTGGAAGCTTATTACAATTCCTCTTAGATTTACGAGTCTATGCATTTCAGGTGTGGCAGCCAGGAAGGAGGCGATGATCCATATAGCATGGATACAAGTAAAATTGCTCAACTGGGATTTCCAGCTTTCAAAACACTTGAACAAATGTTTGATGACTTCTTCAAAAGCTTCCAAGCCAAAGGACTTCTGTGATGTCCCAGAGACTTCTCACAAGAATAATTGTCCGAGTCTCTTATAATTTGTATCACTTATGCTTGAAATAATTTACTTCAATGGACTATTATAAAATAGGCTTTTACACTTATGCTTGAAATAATCTACTTCATTGAAGTATTGTAAAACAGGCTTTGTAGACTGATGCTTCACCTCCTTAATTATCATACTTTTGCATGCACTTTGAAAATATATATATGTGAGAAAATAATACTAGGGAGAAAATATCGGGCAGTAGTCCTGAGACATGGTATATTAATTTACTAAGTCCTTTCATTAAGTAATTGACATCTGTAAATATTGCTTAGCAGGCTACAATTCATCCTACCGTCCCAGCTAACTAACACAGAAACTATTCCGTCTATTATTTGTGGGGAAAAAATCAACAAATATAGGTACAAGGAGCGTAAGTCGAATAGAAAACAGGCCAAACATGTAACATTTTATCAAAAATTTTAATAATGATATTTGTCGCCACGCCACCAATGAAACACCCCACACCAGTGAAGTTGATACTGATATAGAAGAATTTTATTAACGTTTAGTAATCTTTCCCAAATAGATTTTAAATAAATAATTATTCTATAATCAATTATTAAATATCATATAAATACAATTACTCAAAATGTTCTTGTGTGCACCTGGAAATATATCTATCTTTTCTATGTTTTGATGTTGTGTGACGTTTTCAAATTTTGAAACCAATAGAGGTTCGTTGAGAACAATTTTTACTATTATTATCCATCAATTGTTTGGGAAAACAGAATGGCGACCGAGGTTGTTTAGAAGCCCACATAGGTGATAGCATCTTACATGTGAATCCTGCATCATCATCACTACCTGACGAAAGACTTCACATGATTTTTTATTTTTTTAAATCGTTTTGGTTTAAGAAAAAAGGGCCAATCAAACGGTAGCATATTCTTATCTCGGCATTACCAAAATAACCTCTACAGTTGAAAATCTGACAGGCCTCAATTCAAATGGACTGTATGATTCTTATTTTTCCTTTTATATAATATTTGAACAAATATATTAATTATACATTTTCATATATGCACACAAGAGAGATCGCCAAATATTTTCCACTTTGATTGCCAGGAATTAATTTTTTGGGGATTAATTTCTCTCCTGTAGTGCTTGGTTATAAATGCAAATTTAAGGACGTCAAAGTAATTAAACTAAGTCACTTGTCTTTTTCCTTTTGTTTAAAAAATGCACGTATCTTTTTCCAATAGAATTTGAGAATGACACGTATTTGAAAGTGAACCACTTTCCTAAATATGAGAATTTGATTTCCTTGTACCCACACTTTCTTCCTCCTAAATATTAGAAACACATGAAAGTTTCATTTTCCTTGAGAGTTTCAGTTCCCCAATAACTTTGATACTTCCTATTAGGACGAAGGAACCAAATAATTTTCTTAATTTTTGTATATTTTTAAGGAAAAATAATACAATAAGGTGCACAAAATACTACACCTACCACTAATACAAAAAAAAAAAAAAGCTTTACCCTACATAATATTAAGGACGATTGAGCATGAAGGCGACCTTAAAAGTAAGGTGATCACTGGTAAGCTGGACATGGAGAAAGTTAGTTCTAACACATTTAAATGTATATATAGCAAATTTGTTGAAGGTTAACGTAACTAGTGCAAGTGATAAAAGAAGGTATAGTTGATGTGGGTGTGGAGTATTGTGATACGGCTAGGGATATATTGGTAGGTGATGACGATGCCTTTTTTTCAACCATTGTTTCCTTTTGCTATAGAATTTCTAATAATTCAAGAAGGGCTTTATACAGAGAGTTATTTCCAACACATCTAAACATATATATAGCAAATATGTTGAAGGTTTATGTAGCTGGTGCAATTGATAAAAGAAGAGGTATGGTCGATGTTGTGTGGTGTATTGTGATGCAGTTGGGGATATGTGTCAAAGAAAGTGGCTACCACTTGTCAAAGAAGGCTGCACCATTTTTGACAAATGCTGAAGAAGATAGCAAAAAAGGGGGGGATGTTGGATCTATAAATACCACACCTCATTTTGTGTTTTATGCATTGTGAAGCAAGAGAGTGTGGTGAGGTGCAAAGAGTTGTGTGAGGGAAAATTGAGAGCAATTTTCTTGAGTTGTGAGTGTCTTAAACGCTATATATTTTTCTTCTCTTAGTGAAAGATCTACAGCAGCCCGTGGAGTAGGCAAGTTTGTACCGAACCACATAAATTGTGTGTTGATTTATTATTCCTTGCTCTCTCTCATAAATCTGACATATAGAGAATATGCGTATTCTTAACAACTGGTATCAAAGTTGCGGGTTGTGAATTCTGTCAATTTTCTGCGAAGTTATTATTCATGTGAATACTGAATTCGTGAATAGTGAATTTTGTGAATACTAAAATTTTACAGGCATTATTAGCCAGTCAACGGAGGTGTTCTTATACACGGTGGTTCACAAGAATTGTCAAAAAAAGATCCAGAGGAACTCATATTTGAGTGGTACCGATGGTCACAGACAAAGGGAAGGTGAAACTCGATAAGATTTTGGGTTCTGAAAAATGAAGATAGAGGATTATCTATATCAGAAAAATTTATACCAACCTCTCTCAGGGAAGAAGTCAGAATCTATGAAGGAGGAAGAATGAAATCTTATAGACGGACAAGCCCTCGGACTTATTCGATTGATGTTGTCCCGCAATGTTGCTTTCAATATAGCAAAGGAGAAGACCACAACAAATATTATGAAGGCTCTTATCAGTATGTAGAGAAGCCATCCGCCTATAATAAAGTGCACCTAATAAGGTGACTGTTCAATTTACGAATGACAGAAGGCGCATCGGTAGCTCAACACCTCAACGAACTCAACACAGTCATAACCCAATTGAGTTTAGTTGGAATTGAATTTGATAAAGAAGTACGAGCATTGATATTATTGTCCTCTTTATCAGAAAGTTGAAATGCTACTATCACTTGTGAATAGCTCGTCGGGAAGCAATATTGCATACAAAGTCAAGAGGAAGAAATTCAACCGAGGGGCGAGGTAGATCAATGAAACAGGAGGTCCAAATCCAAGAATCTTAGCTTAAAGACCATCGAGTGTTGGAATTGTGGGAAGACTGGACACTATAAAAATCAGTGCAGGAGTACACCAAAGGACGAAGAGTTGAAGGCAGAGGCAAATATTGCTTCCACCTCAGAAGAAGATGATGTGTTAATTTGCTCTCTGGAAAGCAAGGAAGATTCTTGGGTATTAGACTCGGAAGCATCATTCCATGCAACTTCACAAAAGGAACTCTTTGAGAGGTCTGTCCCTGAAAACCTTGGAAAAGTATACCTTGGTGATGATCAACCTTGTGTTATTATTGGTAAAGGTGTGGTGAAGGTTAAGTTGAACAGGTAAGTTTAGGAGTTGAAGGATGTCAGGCATATTCCCGACGTGAGACAGAATTTAATCTCAATTAGGCAATTGGCTAATGAAGGCTACACCACAGTCTTTCATGGTGATGATTGAAAGATTTCAGAAGGCGTAATGAAATTTCCAAACTGATAGCAGATGCATATTGTTTGATCGCAATTGCAATAGGTAATGAAACTTCCAAACTGTGGTATCAGATATTAGGCCACATAAGTGAGAAGAGGATAAAGACTATGCACTTAAAAGGAAAACTTCTAAGTCTATAGAGAGTGGAGATAGACATGTGCGAAGATTGTATACTTGGAAAGCAAAAGAGGGTCAGCTTTTAAACAAGTGGCAGAACCCCTAAGAAGGAGAAGTTGGAGCTTGTTCACTTTGACGTTTGAGGACCTACGACAGTCTCATCCATTGGTGAGAAACACTACTTCATGACTTTCATCGATAATCACTTTAGGAAGGTATGAGTTTACTTCCTAAAGTATAAGTCTGAAGTATTTGAGGCTTTCAAGAAATGGAAAGTTATGGTTGAAAATGAGACAGGTCTGAAAATCAAAAAGCTTAGAACCGACAATGGTGGTGAATATGAAGACATCAAATTCAAGAAGTTGTGTTATAAACACGGAATCAGATTGAAGAGAACTATGTCAAGTACGCCTCAACACAATGGTGTAGCAGAGAGTATGAACCGAATGTTAACAGAAAAAACCAGAAGCATTCATATACAATCAGGTTTACCTTGCTTCTAGGTAGAAGCAGTCAACACAATAGCTTACTTGATCAATGGAGGTCCATTGGCACCATTGGAGCATAGAATACTGGAGGAGGTATGGAGTGGAAAAAAAAGTAAAACTCTTACACCTAAGAGTTTTTAGTTGTGTAACTTATGTATATATTAGTAATCAAGGCAAGAATAAGCTTGATCCCAAATACAAGAAATACACCTTCATCGGCTATGGCAAAGATGAGTTCGGCTACTGTATTTGGGATGATGAAAACAAAAAAGGTGATTCGCAGCAGAGATGTTATTTTCAACAAAAGGGTGATGTACAAAGACAGACATAAAACTAACATCGACAATTAAGAATAGAGTGGGCCAGTAATTGTAGATATAGATGACATCCCAGATTGTCCTCCAATAGAGCTGATAATAGCAAGTCCCCAATCAGAGGGACTTGAAGTATAGAGTAGTATGTAATAGTCCGACACACTGCCTCCTACTCCAGCTCCTGTATTGAAAATGCCTTCACGGTCTCATGTACTTAACAGGAGATATATGAAATATCTGTTACTGACTGATGGAAGAGAGCCTGAATCCTACAATGAGGCATGTCAGACCAGAGATGCTGGCAAGTGGAAGCTTGCCATGAAAGATGAGATGAAGTCTTTGATCTCTAACCAAACATGGAAACTAATTGAGTTACCTGTGGGAAAAAAGGCATTCACAACAGATGGGTGTATCGAGTGAAAGAGAAGCATGATAGTTCAAAGAAAGTGGCTAATACCACTTGTCAAAGAAAGTGGCTATCACTTGTCAAAGAAGGTAGCACCATTTTTGATAAATGCTGAAGAAGGTAGCAAAAAAAGCGAGGCTGCTGGATTTATAATTACAACACCCCATTTTGTGTTTTATGCATTGTGAAGCAAGACAGTGTGGTAAGATGCATAGAGTTGTGTGAGGGGAAATTAAGAGCAATTTTCTTGAGTTGTGAGTGTTGTAAACACTATATATTTTTCTCCTCTTAGTGAAAGATTTGTAGCACCCGTGGAATAGGCAAGTTTATGCGAACCACATAAATTGTGTGTGTTGATTTATTATTTCTTACTCTCTCTCATAAATCTATCATATAGAGAATGTGCGTATTCTCAACAATATGTGGTAGGCAATGGCTATGCCTTTTTCAACCATTGTTTCCTCTTGCGAATTTCTTATAATTCAAGAAGGGGGCTTAGGGTTAACTATTCTTCCAAGATTTTAATCGTCGAGACTAATTGTTATAGTTCTTTTCAATACTTAACTTTGTTAAAGATTGTTAAACTAAGAAAAGTAATCTAGTGGATAATATTAGATATTATTATTCTTCTTTTCTAGCTTATCTTGATATTATATATATATATATATATATATATATATATATATATATATATATATATAAATGCTATAAACGCGACGGCAACTTCTAAAACGCGTCTATTAATTTTACCATCCCGTTAACTTTTTTTCTGTTTTGTAAATCCCGATCATTCCTCCGCCATCAAAAGACCTCCATCTTTATTGTCTTTTTTTTTTACTTTAAATTTTTACAATCGTAATTGAGACAACTACATTTCTCCTACTTTTCATTGGGTGTCTTGATCATAATTCATAGAAAAGGAGTTGAATTGATAGGTAAAAGTGGTTTAAAAACCAACTAGTCATGTTATAACGGTTTAACCAATTTGGTTACTTGAAATCTATGCTTCATTTTCATGGATTTTTCTTTATTTCACTTTCCCATTTGAGCATTTTCAGTTTTCTTTCCTTTTTGAAATATCTCATGGATCTTCCTCTGCTTGATTTTCAAGTCCTAGCCTTGCTCCTTCAAGTGGGTCTAGATTTCCTTGTTTTGCACTTGTTGTTTTAGCTTACTATCTTCAAAGAGCATTTATTGGGGTTGGAGAAAGATGGCTCTAGCTCGTTTAAGCCATCAAGCAAAACACCCATATGGGTTCTGTAAAGCTAATGGCAAGGCCATAATGGATCTATACTTTATATTTTTATGGTCTTCTTCTTCTTCTTTATGTTATGCTCAAAGAGAAAGCTTCGATGATATTGGTGAGCTGGCATCAAGAAACACAAAGGTAAGAACTTTTGAGTCTCAATCTAATAAGAAAGAAGTAAAAAAGCTTAAATCGAATGAAAAGGTGAAATCTGAGTATGATTTGGAGAGGAGTAAAAAAGGAGTTTATGCGTCTGTGTCTTCGTCTGTCAATGAGCATAAATATGAGAAAATAAGAAAAAAAAAAAAAAAAAAAAGAGGACAAAGTTTCCAAAAGGAGAGATGGAAGAAAATAATAAGTCAGAGGAATCTGAAGATAAAGATTCACAAAAGGAAAAGGAAGACGATGAAGAAGAAGGACTAGTTGTGGATTTAAGAGGAGTACTAGTTGAATTATAGTTGTTTTGGAGTTTCTCGTTGGAGATAAAAGATAGTTAAGGGAAACGTGCAAAGGAGTGGGGAAAACTCATATTAAATTACGACAAAAATGGAGTCTTGTAAAAATATTTATAAAAAAATAAAAGGTTTTTTAATCTAACATGTCCCGTTTGTTTTAAACTTTACGCGTTTTTTAAGCAACGCGACATCACATTTTATAGTAAAATCATATATATATATATATATATATATATATATAAGAAAGTTAATTGTGTGGCTCATGTTTTATAGCTAAACATGCTCTTACTTGCACTGACCAATAAATTTAGTTAAAAAATGGTCATTTTTAATATTAAATTTGTTACTTTATGATGATCAATTAGTTTAATTAATTTATCAAAAATTAGTTTAATTAGAAAATACTCGTTTTGACTGTTAAACTTGTTACTGATGTTGGTGTTGCTACTATTTTACCAATTTAATATAAGTTCTTTTCTACCATGAAGGGAAAAAAATGTGTATACAACATTATCTTTCTCTACCTAATACACTAGAAAACGACACTTGCATTAAACAAACATTTTTTTTTTACGCGTACTTTCTTTTCTACGGATTACAATGGATGTCTCTTTCTTCTATTTTCAAGTCAAAAGAAGTGAAAGATTGTGAGGGTGATCGGCAAAGAGAGAAAATGCCGGAATACTGTGTAACAGGAGGAACAGGTTACATAGCAGCTTTCTTGATCAAGGCCTTGCTAGAGAAAGGTTATACTGTGCGAACAACAGTGCGAGATCCAGGTATATATGAGCAATACTATTAGGTTTGATTTGGAAATATTTTACCATATAGTACATAACCCAGAACTTCAAATTTTTCAATTCTTCCAATTTTCTATGTGTGTGTAGATAGGTTCTACAAGTTGATGAACAATTTTTAGTTTTTTTTTTTCCGTTTAAAAAGGAGAGGAAAAGTTTGGATTTTTGTGGGAGTTGAATGGGGCAAAGGAAAGGCTTAAGATTTATAAAGCAGATCTGATGGTGGAAAATAGCTTTGATGAGGCTATACAAGGTGTTGATGGGGTTTACCATACTGCATCACCAGTACCAATTCACTACGCTGACAATATTGAGGTAAAAGCTTAATTTGATGACTAATTAATGTAAATTTTGTTCTGTTTCTTCAGAGTACTTGAGCTCAATTAAGTACCCAAATTACAGACATCTTTCACTTCGTGTAAAATGGTTGAAATCATTACCAAAAACTGGTTGAAGTATCCCTTATCAAAGACTCACAAATTGTTTCGGTCAAATGGCTCAACTCTAAAACTCTGCGATCGACGATGTCCTCAACTCAAAAGCAACTCCATCCTCTGCTCATCCAACGCCTCTCAATGAGCGCTGGATTGCTGCAAACGTATGCGAAAACAACCAAGATCTATGGATTGCTTCGTCCTCTACTTGCCTAAACCCCAGCACACTGCCTCATTCTTGAAACACACTTTTCCTTCAAACATATGAATCCATTGCTCCATGCTCTAATTTGTCAGCCATAACGTAATGTTGCTCAATGGAGTCGGTTTTCCCTTCTTTTTACTGCGACTTTCTACTAACAATCAAGATCTTGCTTAGCCTTGGTGAAATTCAGGAGTAACAATATACATATATATAGTTTTATAGTCATGTCCTTCATCTAGCTGTTGATTCTATCACATTGGTCGAAAAATGGTGGCTCATGTGTAAAAATTAAAGGCTGAGTTGAAGGACCTTACTTTAAAAGAATCAGGGAATTTCTGTATATGTACATGTATCAGGTTCGAAATGTGAACACATATGTTAGATTAATGCTTTTACTTAATATGCTGTATTTCCACCATTTTTATCGGGTGAAAATGATTGTGCACCTTCGTAAATATCATTAGGTTTAAGAGGTGAATACCTAAATACTACAGTCGGTTTCGTGCACATGGATGATGTAGTAGCTGCTCACATATTAGCAATGGAGGATAGCAGAGCATCAGGAAGGCTTGTATGTTCAAGCTCAGTGGCTCATTTTTCTCAGATTATCGAAATGCTAAAGCCAAAATATCCATCCTACCCTTTTGAAAACAAGTGAGTTAAACAACAATACCATGATCTTAGAAACTAACATTAATCTCTTTATTTTTTGAACTCAAAGCACTTATCTACTTTCATATTCCTTTATCTGTCTTCCCAATTAGAATTTGAACCTTATTTTTTTTTCTTCTCATTTAAATGATATGTCAAATTCTAAGAGGACGCTGATTAGGATTCTTGTTTTACAAGTGTTACAACTATACCTCTTTATTTTCGAAACTTACGACCAGACTTTCTTTTCTCTCTTTCCTGCCCTAATGATATGATATGTTTATGCATGGTAGGTGTGGAAGCCATAAAGGAGACAATAATCCACATAGCATGGACACAAGTAAAATTGCTCAACTTGGATTTCCAGCTTTCAAATCACTTGATCAAATATTTGATGACTGCATCAAAAGCTTCCAAGATAAAGGTTTTCTTTGAGGAAGATGCCAAATTCTAGGATCCCAAATACAGCTATAATAAATATTATTATTTATTATTTTGTTTTTGTAAATAAATTAGTTGGAAAAATATTAATGATGTGTCACTTAGCATGTCATTTGGGATATATTTAGGATTATAACTTTTAGTATCCAAAGCATTTACCTTTCTTTGATGTCCTAAGTGTCTGTTTTGCAAAGCTCTCCCAAGTCTCATTCAGGATTGATAATTTAGTAACTATTTTATGTGTGAAATGAAGACATAGATTTCAGCAATAATAACAGTGTATGACTTACGACTTATATACCTTTCTAAAAATACTCCAAGTCTCTTTTATGACTTACGACTTATATACCTTTCTAAAAATACTCCCAAGTCTCTTTTATGACTTACGCCCGAAATATATATTTTGGATACCACAAGGACAGTAACACGCTAATTCAATAGATACGTAAAAACAGGCCGTTGTCAAAATAGGTAACGAAAACCTTTCTAAAACCTCAAGGCCGTCCCCGTCTCCAAATATATAAGGGTTTTTCTTCATATATGTTTTCGTCTATGTATGTTTTCGAGATTGTTATGTGATAGCATGTGAAACTTGTCCCACCATATCCCTAGCTGACAAGAGAGACTTCACGTGATACTTGTTTTTTTAGATAAGAGATGGGTTTATTTGGGGTTTTATATTAATTTCACGCTTTCAAATGCATAATATACAAGGAGATTGCTTAATATTTTCCAGTGATTCCACAGGAAACCAACAACTTTCTTGATTTTGACATATTTTTTAATATATAAGAGAGGAAAAAAAAAAAAAAACCGAGGTCAGCATGGATTTGGAATACATAAAACAAATCAAGACAGAGAACTACTGAACCTTATAATATTTGTGAGTGCTCACCTTTAGATAGAGAAAGTTATTTCCACCACTTTTAAATGTATATAGTATACAACAGCAATCTTGTCCACTTGCATTATATTAAACAAACATTTTTTTTCCTTTTTTATTCTGCGCATTACACATGTATTTCTTTATAATCCATTCTCAAGCTAATAATTAAGCAAGTCAAAAGCGGGGAAAGAGTGTGAGAGAGCAAAAAGAGAAAGTGAAAGAGAAAATGCCAGAATACTGTGTAACAGGAGGAACAGGCTTCATAGCAGCTAACCTTATCAAGGCCTTGCTGGAGAGAGGTCACACTGTTCGAACAACAGTGCGAGATCCCGGTATATATATGAGCATTAATATTTGGTTTGATTCCGACATATTTTATTGCTTTTACAAGTTTATGAACCATATTCTTAATTTCTTGTTTAATTATGTAAAGGGGATGTGGAAAAGGTAGGGTTTTTGCGGGAGTTGAATGGAGCCAGAGAGAGGCTTAAGATTTTCAAAGCTGATTTAATGGTGGAAGGAAGCTTTGATGAAGCTATACAAGGTGTTTTTGGAGTTTACCATACTGCATCGCCTGTGCTTGTCCCTAATGACAACAATGTTAAGGTAAATTGAGTTTAAGTAGATGAAATCCCATCTACTAAATTAATTTTCTTCAGTTCTTCAAACTCAAGATTAATTAAAGTACCCAAATTATATATCTTTGACTTTGTGTAAAATATTGGTTCACATATTTGCAAATTGTTTCAGTCATTCAATTAACTAAAAAGAACCAAATAAATTGCAATTTTGCATAAATTATGACTTGTTGGGATTTTATATGCCATTGATCAATAATAATAATGGTGTTCTTTAATTTTATTTTTTTTTTTAATGATAAAAATTTGCAGGCGAGTCCTATTGATCCATGTATAAAGGGAACCAAATTAATTGCAATTCTGCTCAACTTATGACTTGTTTGATTTATATATATATATATATATATATATATATATATATATATATTCCATGGATCAATAATAATAATGGTGCTCTTTAAATTTATTAATTCTTTCACGATCAAAATTTGCAGGCGATTCTCATTGATCCATGTATAAAGGGAACTCTGAATGTGATGAAGTCCTGCTCAAAAGCAACTAGTGTGAAAAGGATTGTGCTAACATCTTCCTGCTCCGCCATAAGATACCACTACAATGTCCAACAAATTTCTCCTCTCAACGAGTCGCATTGGAGCGATCTTGAATACTGCAAACACTACAATGTATTTACAACTAATCCTCCACTGTTAATTTTCTAAACCATAATTACTATGAATAAAAATTTGCACAAAATTTCTATGGATTCTGTGATATGTATTAATCTTGCTTTGAAAATTGTAGCTCTGGTATGCATATTCGAAAACTATAGGAGAGAAAGAAGCTTGGAGAATTGCTAAGGAAAATGGGAAGGATCTAGTTGTGGTGAATCCTTCTTTGTAGTTGGTCCTCTACTTGTACCAAAACCAACCAGCACACAGCTCCTCCTACTTGAAATAATCAAAGGTTAGGTTTTCCTTCAAATATATGATCCATTGATCTAAATATTATTCATGGAAAAAATGCTAAAACGGAAAAATAAAACTACTTAATATTATTAGGCTTTTACATATGAGTCTATGTTAGAATGCTTTTACATATGAGTCTATGTTAGAATGCTTTTACTTATGTTTAGTTCTTTTTCTGGTTGAATGTGTCTATTAATTTGTGCAATTCATGTATATATATTAGGTTTAAGAGGCCAAATACCGAATATTACAGTCGGATTCGTGCACATAGACGATGTAGTAGCTGCTCACATATTAGCAATGGAGGATAGCAGAGCATCAGGCAGGCTTGTATGTTCAAGCTCAGTGGCTCAATGGTCTCAAATAATTGAAATGCTAAGGCCAAAATATCCATCCTACCCTTTTGAAAACAAGTGAGTTAAACCACAAGATCGTAACTTATAATCATAGAAAGTAAAAATCTCTTTAATTACTTTACTAGTTTTGCAAATGTACCATTATATGTTCATGCATTTGTAGGTTGGGAAGCCAAGAAGGCGACAATAATCCACATAGCATGGACACAAGTAAAATTGCTCAACTTGGATTTCCTGCTTTCAAATCCCTTGATCAAATGTTTGATGACTCCATCAAAAGCTTCCAAGACAAAGGTTTTCTTTGATGTCCTCGGGAACTTTTTTGCAATTAAAATTCTCCCCGAGTCTAATGTAGAATTTGTGGCATGAGGTTTAATAATTTAGTAACTAATTTATATCTGAAATAAAGACGTAAATTTCATCAACAATAACTGTGTTTGTGAAAGCTGATCAATGTAACTCTTGCACAAAGATGTGAAATATTATAAACTGTCTTTTTTGCTCCCATTTAATATTGTGCCCCGCAGCCTCCCAAAAGGTTAGCAACATTATGCAATAGATATTACATACATATATATATATATATTGAATTCATAGGCCACACTACTATATTGGACTTTAAAAAAATAATAATAATTCATTTCTTCCTTTTTGAATCTTGGCGTCTATGGTCATTTTCAAAAGGATCTTACTGTTTACTGAAGGAAAAAAGTAAAAAATAAATAATAATAATAATAATAATAATAATAATAACAATAATAAAGAAGGTATTTTTTGTTTTCTTAATCTTTTTATGAGAAAGAGTAATTTAAAAAATATAAAACTTAGAATAGCAAATATAAACGGCACAAGTTAGACCCGATTAAATAGTTAATAAAACAAGAGATAATTTTTATGGTGTAAAAAGATGTTGAACTTATCATAATCATAAATGTGATTGCCTTCTTTAAAAAATAATAATAATAAAATAAAGAGGATAAATAGTCAAACTTTAAAAATGTTTGGAGTGCAAATAAAAGGTAATAATAGTAAATAACAATAATTATTATTAAGGGTCCGTTGTTTATGTAAATAGTATTTTTTAAAAAAAACGCTTTTTATTTAAGTATTTTAGTCAAAAAAACATTTTAATAAAGCAGTTTGTATTTAGTGGAAAGTTATAAAAAAGTGCTTTAAAAATATTTAACAATGTGAAAAAGTACTTTTTTGGAGAAGTACAGTGCTTTTTTTATAAAAAAAAAATACTTTATAATTTTTTTGTCAAATATGTTTTAAATTGCTTTTTTTAAAAAAAAATATTTTTTCATTAAAAAAAAAGTAATTTCAAACGGACTCTAATAATTATATATTTTTATCCCGTTTAAGAAATCTCCAATTAAAATAGTAATAAGTTTATGAATTAGGATAAGTGCTTATTCATTATTCAACCAGAATTAGGATTACTTATTTCTTTATCTTACTAGGATTAGGAGTACTTCCACCATGTTTCTTAGTACTATTCTATACTCTATATATACACATGCATATAACCCTTCTTCCTCATCAATATAATCGTCCTATATATCACTCTGCCAAAAAAAAAAAACAGCCTACCGTTGCTCCTGAATAGTTATAGGAAGATGAAGTTTCTTGAAAGTGGTCCTCTGTTTTGGTCTTTGTCCACCGTTCTACTTGTTGCTTCAAGTTTTGTTGGAGGCTATGCGGATACTCAGAAGAACTACGAACTAGCGCTTTCAAGCGTCACTGGTCCAGAAACCATTGCTTTTGATTGCCATGGAGAAGGGCCATATGCTAGCGTCTCAGATGGTAGAATCCTTAAATGGCAAGGTTCGCAACTGGGTTGGACTGAGTTTGCCATTCCCACATTCTACAGGTATCATCCACACTCATATAATATATATATATATATATATATATATATATATATATATAATTGTATACTATATGCGTAGTTGTTCATATTTATACAGACACACATTTATACCTGCATGTCTTGTAGATGGTTGTGTTTATGGTAGATGATCTATGGAGTTACATTGCATGCATTAATTTTAAAAAAAGAAATATAGATTTTTTTCAATCATTAAAAGAAAGATTTACATTTATTTTTGGAAAATTCATGTCATTTTTTAAAATAAAAAATAAAATAAATTCAATAGAAGTTGTGGAACATTGTTGCTGACTGAATTAGGTTGAGTGCGTATCACGTTATTACGCACCTTGAAAGGGGGTTTTATTTTTTTCATCTAATCTGAAAGTAGAGTTGTCATTTTGTTGGGAAAATGTTTTGTTTTTTATTTCAATATTTATTAAAAATCATATTTTAAATTCAATCTCCCAAATATCGATAATTATTAATTATTGAGAGTAGACCCTAGAAATTCTTAGATTTACTAGTATGGATTTACTACAATTGTCCTTTATATTTTATGGATTCAGAAAAAACACCCTCTGTCCATTTATTTTCCATAAAATTTATTTACTGTCTTGTATTGTTTTAACATATAAAATTTTTATTTAAAAAAATAATAATTTTAATGTACCTTGTTCTTCTTTTTTCTTGTAATCAGGCCAAGGAATTTATGTGATGGGTCAAGCAACCCAAACTGGGAACCCATTTGTGGAAGGCCATTGGGCATCAAGTTCAACACCAAAACCTGCGAGCTGTACATTGCAGATGCTTATTTTGGGCTCCTAAAGGTGGGACCCAATGGTGGTGTGGCCCAACATCTTGCAACTTCTGCTGAAGGCATTCCATTCCGTTTAACAAATGCTTTGGACATTGACCCACAAACCGGTGTCGTTTACTTCAGTGACACCAGTATTTTCTTCCCAAGGAGGTATTTATTTACGTTTATTTTATTATATTGACAAAACAAAATTAGAAAGTAGCCACCCAATACTAACCTATAAACTTATTAATCACAAAAATAAAAAATCATTTTGTGGCTGGAAGTGTATAATTTTGTAACACAACAATTTTTATTACTAATTTGTTTTAGCTACAACAATTACTCTATGGCTATAAGAGTCTTTCGGAAAATGCCATTTTTGTTTTCAAACTAATATTTCACCTTCGCTTTGCTGGTTTGCATGAATTTTTCATTCACTCCATTTTTGCTTTCTAACTAATATTTCACCTTTGTCTTTGCCGGTTTGCATGAATTTTTCGTTCACTTTGCTGGGAAACAAATCTTTGTGTATATAATTGTATGTCAACATTCTCTAATTAACCATTATTTTCTTTTTCATTCAAAAGGGCATGGAGAGAGTCGATTAGATTGGGAGACAAGACAGGAAGACTAATGAGATACGACCCAATTACAAAGATTGTGACAGTGTTGATGAGGGGCTTAGCTTTTGCAAATGGTGTTGCTCTCAGCAAAGATAGTTCATTCATCCTAGTAGCTGAATCTGCCACAAACCAAGTTCATAGATTTTGGCTCCGAGGACCAAGAGCTCAAACCTCAGAACTATTTCTTCATCTAGAAAGATCCCCTGATAACATCAATAGAAACGAAAAAGGAGAATTCTGGATAGCAGTGGGCAGTGGTAGACAAACACCTCAAAATCCGCCACAGCAGCGTGGCACGTTAGAAGGTCAAGTTGTCGATCCTTGGTTGAGCAGAGATGCAGTGGGAATCAGGGTTGATGAAAAGGAAAGATGGTAAAGGTGTTGGATGGAAAAGGTGGTAATGAGCTTAATTCAGTGAGTGACATTGAGGAACACAATGGGAGCTTATGGATTGGTTCGGTAGTAAAAAATTATGTTGTCGTTATTAAAGTTTAGGTATAGGATTTCAGTAAAAGTATGTAATTGATAAGGATAATTTTGAAGTCTTACTTGATAATTGATAATTTCTCATTATGATTTTATTTTGTTCCTTCCTGTATATGGGTTTGGCTTTTATAATTTTCATAATTTATTTTATCCTTTTCCTTTTCAGGTTATTGAAAATTTCATATGAAATGACATGGAGTAATTTTATTGGCATATTAAACATTTAAAATTCACTTTCTTCAAATAGATTTTTAATTAAAAATAATAAGTTTAATAATCAATCACTAAATACGATCTAAGCAAATTGTAGGTGGGCATCGGTTGTAACATATTTTGTCAAAACACAAAAAAAAAAAAAAAATCACTTTTTTTAGATTTTCTTTTTCTAATTTTTTTGGTTCAAGATTTTGTTTTTCTAATTTTTTTTGTTTTTCAACCAAAAAAAGTAAAAAACAAAATTGCTGATTTTCTTGACGAATTCTAACTAAGCATTAAATGTGAGATCTCATACAAATTTTGTGTCCCACCACGCTATTTCACGTAGTAGTAGATGTATGGTACTGACCTTATTCATTACTAATATATATATTGAACCACAAGATGGTCAATGAGTTTACCTAATTATTTTTAATCTTATTCAATGAACATTTATAGCGTTGAGATCTTCCTTAGTTAATTCACTGGGCCTGCACTTCCCTATCTTGTCTCAATATTATAGGGATATCTCTTAATTTTTACTTCTAATAAAAAAATATCATACATTAACCTCCTTTCAAATATTTTTTTTTTATTTTCAAAATGCTAAAATTAAGTTTTTTTTCAAATAATATTTTTAAACGCATTTTATGCAAATATGCAGAAAATATTCATTTTTCCAATTAATAATTTTATGCCTCTAAAAAAATTTGGATGATCATTTCAAAGAGAATAAAAAGACTATTTTAGGCATTTTGAAAAGTTTTTTTTCGTAAGTTAAATTAAAAGACTGAAACATTGAATATTTTATCAGTCAAACTAAAGTTGTGACTAAAATATGGGAGGGTTGATGTACATTTTTGTCATTTTTTATGTGAAAGGGTGTATGTAATTGGAATTAGGATAAATTTTACAACTAGCCCCTGTATTTACACTTTTTTGCAAAAAAAAAAAAAACATTTTTTAATGACGTTGTTTCATATTGGTAATGTTCTATGCACCAACATATTAATAGGATCTATTAGTCTCAAGTCAAAGGTGCCCCATACGTCCTAAAACAATGTGTAACATTGCTAAATACTATTTTTTTCTGGCATATTACCAAAAAGTTTAACCTGCATTTGAGAGTGTGGCATAGATAAAATAAAAATAAAAATCTTATCATTTTATGGGTTTATTATTATATATTTGATCTTGATAAGTTCTGTGTAGTATCTTAGGTGCACAAACTTACTAATAAGAAGTTGAGGGGGAGTTGTTAGGAGGTATAAATCTGTTATTCAAAACTCAAGATTATAAAGTTTGATAGGTAGAGAAACTCCAACTCTAAATATGTAGTCTAAGATACTTTTTTATTTACCAAAAAATAAAAAAAAAATTCTAACATAAGAAAAAGAAAAGGTTTTTTGTAGCAATATCTCTGAATTTTTAACTTTGTTGTATATTATTCTTTAAATTTCGATTTTGATAATAGAACCCTTTAAGCTTTTAATTCAATACATCAAAATACTCTGCTATCAATTTTTTTAAATTTTGAACCTTTTTATCACATGGATGATTGTAAAAATTAAATTTATTAAAAATATATATTTTTTTGTTTTGAATTTTACACCAATATCCTAAACTATACACAAAATTGTAAATTGCCCTTTAAAATATATTTTTACCTTAAATACAATATTTTTTAATTATTTAAAAATATTTTTTTATCTAAATAATTTAAATTAATTTATTTTTTAAAATACTGTTAATTATATTATTTTTAATAAAAATTAATTTGAATCAATCAAGTAAAAAAAGTCATATTTAAGATACAATTATATTTTTATAACTTTATATATAATTTTAGGGATATTAGTGTTAAAATTTTAAATATATATATAAATTTTATTTTTACCCCGTTTCAAATAGAATAACATATTATAAAAGTGAAAGTTGAAAGGACATTTGCTTTTCTTTGGAAGGTTCCTCTTGGTTACAGCTGTTTCTGTATCTCATCTTTTTTGGATGAATTTTTTTCTTCAGTTTTTTTTTTTTTTTCTACTTCTGGATAGTCAGATTGTGTGAGATTAGATAGACACCCAATAGCCAATAGCGTAACATGCAATTATCATTCCCTTAACAACCTGGAAAATTAAATAAACAAAAATGACCCACCTGATCTTAATTTTCTAAAGTGACACTAAGGATTTCAGTATTCACGAATCAATCATTAACCATCATAAAAATAGACATTCCTTGCTTTGATTTTCAATCTACACTACAAAACATTTTTGCTGTTACAGTTTAGGAAAATATTATCATTAACTTTAAAAATATATGTAGAGGGAGGGAATTGCCAAGGTGGGAGCCCTATAAGCACCTTCTAAAAATCATAAGCCTCGTTAATACTCCACAGCAGCAAAAAAATTAGCATATAGTCATTAAATAAAAATGTCACCGCCGAATTCATTAGTGACATGACAGAAATTTATTGTGATCATCAAACCTCTAAAATTGACTTTTTTTTTTTAAATGGTATTT
Source organism: Rhamnella rubrinervis (assembly GCA_007844105.2). Lineage (NCBI taxonomy): Eukaryota > Viridiplantae > Streptophyta > Magnoliopsida > Rosales > Rhamnaceae > Rhamnella > Rhamnella rubrinervis. Next base: position 7,731,231 of record CM017577.2, read on the forward strand.
AGTAGAAAAAAATCTTTACAATATCAACTATCAGGCGCACTAATGGTATTTTTTGCTGATGTGGGCTTAGTGAAAGTAAAATGAAAGTTTATAATAATTGAGGGAAAGTAAAATGAAAAGTTTATAATAATTGAGGGAGGCTTAGTGAAAGTAAAATGATGTATTTTAGAAGTGTGCCATTTCGTCTCTATCTCTTTAGTGTTTACAATAGCATATATATATATATATATATATATATATATATATATATATATATATTACTCATGTATAATTTTAAAATTGAAATAACAAATAGATTTTCACTTTTAATAATTCGGATTGATAATTTTTATAATGAAATTCCTTTTTTTCTATAAAAAAGTGTGTATATATATATATATAGTCAATTGACCGTCCCAAAAGACTCAAACATCAAATTAATTATATTTTTCTTATTCCATGTAAGCCTCATGGGCATTGTAATCTCCGTATGACAAAAATTTTGCAAAAATAAATAAATAAATATTTTTACAGAGAGAGACAGGTAACATAAACACGGACTCCTGTGGGACCTACTTTGCTTAGTCTAAAAGATAATTAGCACAGTCCTTATACGGCTTCGTGATGAGCATAGAAAACTAATAATTGCATAGGCCTTTCAGTTAAACACAGGGCCAGCATCCTAATTGCCTTCCACTCCCACACTAATCACTAATTTATAAATAAATCTCTCCACGTACCCCTATCGAAAAGTACACCACATGTGTTTTATTTTTTCAATGACAAAGATAGCCGACCAATTAACACAAAGTCAGCCTAATACCATTTTTTTTTTAATTAAGCCCTTTAATGACTTTAGACCAAAAAATAAAATAAATTAAATTAAATTAGCTTAATTGAGCGTGCAAGTATGGTTAGGTTAGGTAAGCGGCCAAACACATTATCTATTATTTTTATTTCTATTTTTGTTTTTGTTTTTTTTTTTTGGGTACAAATACGATCAAAGACAATCTTTTGATATTATCTAAGATTCCTTCTCGAATGTGACTAAATCATACATTTGTCTCTTCCTTGTAAAAAATTTCACATTTCTTTTTCCCATCCTGGACCAATTGAAAAGGTGAAATTGCCGTCCAAAGTTTGTAACATTTACTCACATTAACAAGGCTAAAGTCAAGGGCAGGATATATATATATATATATATATATATATATATATATATAATTTCTTTCAATCAAAAAACCCAGATGCTTTGACAACAATTAATTAATTGGAGAAAACAATTGGAAAACTTCAATCAAGCACTTGCATTGCTCGATGTGCATTGTGTGTTTTACAAAGTACACAGATTCTGAAAATATAGTCCACCACTCAAAGCTCTAACAAGGATATACAAGTATTTACCCTCACGTGTTTAGTGCCTCAATATGTGAAGAGTGCTAGAGATACTCAAAATTCTTATAAAATTAGGAAGTCAATGAGAAAATAGATCTCACTTTCAGCCAAGTTCATGGGCTAATGACTCCCAAAAGACTCTCTTAATTCATTAAAAAAAAAAAACCCTTAATATAAAATATTAAAGAAAATAATTAAACACAAACTGCCATTTTATAATTTATAGAGAAAAAAAAAAAAACTGTTTCTGACACAAGTAACACGAGTGTTTATAATTCTTAATCTAAATCACGTGACATCTAATTAATCTGAATCACGAGCACGCTTCGTCAAATAGGAACAAAATATTCCAAAAGACTTGCAGATTTAGCACAATGATGCTATTTTTATAACCCAAGGAAAAAAAAATGCATAATATGGAAAAATAAAATTAGTACAGGCGTTACAAAGAACCTGAGCAAGTCACGTGCGAAAGTGGCACAAGCATTAATTGTCACCAAGCACCCACATCCTTTGGTCAGTAACCCCAATTAAATTAAGACCAAATTGGAGTACAGCTAGCTCAATAGAAAAAAAGGGACTACCAAAAGATGACTCTTTTTACTGCCTCTTGTTGAAGATATGCTTTGCTGGGCAAAAGCAAATCCTAATTTTGGCCCCACCCTCCACAACTGCTACAGACTCTCTGTGCTTCTTCTTTAGAAGAGAGGATAGAAACCCATTACTCTTCAACACTTCTTTCACACTATTACTGCTACTACTAGTCCACCAACAAACACCGGCTTCTTCTCTCTCTCATACTGAATCAACTCCACCATTGGAATCAAAGAATTAGGAATATGTAATTATCAAAGCCACTAAATATCCAATTGGAAAAGACCTTCAGAATACATACAGCAGAAACAAACTAATAGAGAGAGTTGAGAAATTTATAATTCCAATCTGCGCACAATATTTACTACCTGTGAAACTAGAGAGCAGCTGAAACAGATGAGCTCTCTGAACACAAGGCGAAAAGACCAAAGTACAATTTGTAATGCTAGTAAACTTTTGAACTTTCATTTCATAAACGCAGAAAGAACGAAAACAGATTGTGAGGAAAATGAGCAGAGACCATCTCATACCTCCCATAAATGGATAAAAGCTATCAGGGTGTGAGAAAAGCTTTTGAGAGTACCCTTTGGACGGCTCTATAGCACAAAAACCCAAAGGGAATCTAATTCTACAATGCTGCTCAAATTTTCCATACAGAATTCCTCTTTCTAGTCTTTAAACAAAGAGATAAATGAAAATTAAAGCTCGCTCCCATAATAAACACTCGCTCAAGAAACAACTTAAAGTCTCCTGAGATGTCTCTTTTTGTTCCCATAAAAATTAAAGAAATCGAACAAAATTATTAGGAACAAAGTTCCTTCAGCTGCAAAACTTATACGCACGGTGCGTTGAGGGGTTTCTCATCCATCCAACAATCAATATAATCGCTGTAAAGGTCGCCGAAATCGCAATCAGGAAGGTCGCTAGGTTCACCATCAGCAAACCCACGTAGCTGAACATCTTCAATGCTACTGTATCCATTGAAGAACTGACCAATATCATCCAAGCACAAAGGTGAATCGAACTCTGGCTTCAAGTTCAGTTCTTGCTCAAACGAATCAAGCTCTGGTTTCAAGTTCAGTTCTTGCACAAACGAAAGAGTAGCCAACGTCTCGTCCACGAAACACAAGTCGGGTATTTCCAGCTCACCAAGATTAGTATCAACTCCTACGATTAGATCAGTACCATACAGATCATTAGAATTGGAATTGGAAGTAGTCGAAGCTTCCAATTCGAATACCGAAGAAGGAGATGCTTGGGACAAGACACTCTCAGAGCCCTCAGAACAAACAGGTTGGTGGTGGCTATGTGACTTGAAGAACACTGCTGAAGAAGAGGTACTGTTACTGTTGCTGTTGCATTTCTCATCAGAAGAAGCCATGGCCATAGTCATAGCTTCAAATTCGTGCCTCTTTGCCTCATAAGCTTTGGAAGCCTCTTCGGGAGTACTGTAGGTGCCCAACCATATGCGTTTCTCTTGGAAAGGATCCCGAATCTCAGCGGCCCATTTGCCCCATTTCCTCTGTCGAACACCTCTGTAAGGTGAAGAAGATGGTTTCCTTGACGTTATGGATTTGGCCAAAACCCTCTTCCTGATGGGGTTTAGAGTTTTGCCTCCTCCATGGTTAGCGTCTTGATAAGAAATCTTCCTAGTGGGTTTAAGGGTCTTGAATCCTCCATTGTTACTGTCTTGGCAAGAACCTTCAGAATCAAGAGCTTTGTGAGGAACAAGATGAGGAAGAGGAAGCTTGATCTCGTGTACAATACGCTTGCACTTCTTGAAAGCCCTCCTGTTCATAATAACATCTCCGTCTTCTTCACTGGAAGATGAATCAGTAGCATCAGGATCCATACAGAAAACACGGATTTTTCTCATGGATGATTTAGGCTCTTCAAAATGAACTTTTTGCTGTCCCTTACTGCGATTCTTAATCTTCATAGATTGCTTTCGAGGCTCTTGCATGACTTTGAATTTTCCTCCTAATACCCCTCAAAAATTACCCCGGAAATTTCTCGAGAAAGTGAAAGCAAAAATCAGATAAAACAAAAAGAGAGAGAAAAACGCTCAAGATCACAAAAGCAGTATCAAGTGAGACCCCCTCTAAGGAACAAGAAAAGGAAGGAAAATCGCTTTATATGAAAGGGTCCAAAGCACTGTACTCCAGAATAAGTCCTGCAAATTCATAACCAAAACCCATATCAGATTCAGCACCAAATTATCCAAAAATCAGACACCAAAATACACAAAATTTCGTAAAAATAAGAAAAACCAACAAACCTTTTGGGTATCAAACGCATCGAAACAGTTGGGTTCACCGGATTCAAACTCTGCCGGAAAGAGCAGAGAAACATACAGCAAAAAGTAAGTGTAGAACAAAGCCAGAGCTGCAACAGAGCCCCAATCACTCCCAAATCAAAACAAGCCGACATAAATCCGCTACAAAGCCTCCCTTCAAACTCACTTCCACCACAAAACACCAAGGAACCAATCTCTCTCTGTGCGTGTCTTTGATTTCGTTTCTACAGAGATCAAAAGTAGGAAGTGGTATGAGAGACTGACAGATATAAGCAGTAAGAGGAGATCAGAAAACCCTCTGAAAGGGTTTAAAGGTCAGAAAAAGTAAAAGAAGATTACGAAGCTATGGCTACGATTTCTCTCTCTCTCACACAAAAGAATCGAATGACAAAACCCAGTTAAAGAGTATTATTATAGACCGCTTCAGAGGAAAACAAATAAAAATAATGACAGAGCAAAATGACCTTCTTCGACTATTTTTTACAACGATTATTAACCACGCAAATCTCAATGGCAGCATTAAAAACACAATGTACGGTTACAACATTGTTTTTGTAACAAAAAAACATCACCGTCAATCGAAAATCCCGGAGAAAATAATAAAAATAATAAAAATTAATACCTTTATGTGTCTCTCTACTGCGTGTCTCTCTGTAGCTCCTTCCTTCACTTTTTCCGAAGCAGTCAAAGTTGGCTATTAAATAGAGAGTTGTTTTCGAGAAGAAGAAGGGCAAGTGAAAAAATTAAATTTGGAATTTAATATTTTCTTTTAAGGGTGGTGAGCTGGCATGGTCATTTTGGGAAGTTAATGCGCATTCATGGGACAGGATCATCCTCTTCTACCATGTCATGCATATCATGCTCATTTTGGGTTTGTTATTCGGAGGAGTCCTTCTCCTGACGGCGGCTTGCGCGCGTGTTTTGTAACTTCCTAATCGGACGGTTAGTGTTTGCTTTAATATGTGCGTGGGATTCACGCAATGTTGCCACCGACTTTTGTTTTTATGAGGTGTGATCTCATACGCACATAATTAGCGCGTGTACGTTGTTGTGGTGTGGCGCGAGTCAGCAATTTACTGTACTCCGATCGTGGAGCGATTAGTGTAAACGTTTATCTGCCAATTTATACGGTCAAGGTTCGTGAAATTTACGATATCGCCACTGATATACTTGGGCCCCAAGTAAAGGAAAAATTTGGTTTTTTTCCAAAACTATATTATTATTATTCTTTTTTCTAGATTGGTTTTCAAAAGATACGGAAGGTAAAATAATTATGGGATATATTTTTCAACTTTATTTCCTCTAAGATTCAGATAACCTCGTTTGGAAAAATAATAATAATAATAATTGTACTGCATATTTAGAATTCATTCCCTTTTTTATTTTAAGGTAAATATTTCTTGGCCTTTCAAAAATAGGAAATTTAATATTTGAATGATAATACTATCGTACAGTGTAGTAGTATGGTATATTCATTCGCAAAACAATTAAAATGAATACGATGTTGATGGGTGCTTTTTTTTTTTTTTTTTGATGAATATGTTGATGGGTGCTTGACTTGTTGATTTGTTCCTTATTTTTAACTTGTCTTTTATGTAATTGAATTGGATTCAATAGTATTTCCATATGTGATAATTTTGATTGAGTAATATAAGCTTAGGATATGCAAGAAAAAGGATACAAATGTTCACTAGGAAAATGGAATATTTTGTACCTTAATTTAGGTGTGCATCGATTTAAATTTTAAAACATATGGTACTTAAACAAGTTTTTTAGAAAAATAATTGGAAAAAAATTAATAATATTTTTTATATCATGTGGGTCCGAATATAACATAAAAGAATTTTATTGGTATTAAACTTTTAGAGTTTTAGTTAAAATATTAAAATATTTTTTAACATAGAGGTGTAAACTTTTTTTTATATTTTATAACATCAGACTATGGTAAATTAGGATGCACTTGAAAATTCCAAAATTTGATATCCATAGCATATTCATTTTTTATAAAAAATATTTAGGATTCTAAATGCATTCCAAATAACATGATAAATGTATTAATAATTTCTAACTGATTTAATTAAAACAATTATAATATTTTTCATACTAAAAGTGGACCTGAAGCTAGTATGAAAGTGTTTTGTAAGCATTATATCTTTAGGATTATTTTTAGTAAAAATAAAATATTTTTAGCATGCTAAAGTGTAATTTTTAAAAAATTTATAGCATGCATTAACAAATGTTGCATCATTTGAAATAAATTTAGAATTTTGAAATTTAAAATCTCCAGCATCTCCTTTCTTTTTCTTTTTTTTATTCAATCCCTAAAAATTTTTAATCCATTCAGATAGATAAATAAATATATATATATATATATATCGATTTAAAATTCAATGTAATCTTTTTTTTTTTGGTAAAACAAATTCAATGCAATCAGGAGTGAAAGGACTAGTTGTTTTATCTGTCACTCTTGGATTGGCTTTTATCCAAATTCAAAATGCAAACTGATAATAATATTATTTTTAACATAAATTCAAAAAATAAATAAATGAAAGTGAATTAATAAATTTAACAACATTTTGATAAATATTAAATGAAATATGATTTTTAAAAATTGATTACTTTTTTCTCAAAAAAACTCATTTTGGACGAGGATCTACCATATGATAAGTCGACTACGCAATATGACAGGTCTTCCACCCAAAATATGGAGGTCCTAGTTCAAAATGAGTATTTTTTAAAAAAAAAAATTAATAAATTTATAAAAATCATATCACATTCAACATTTATCGAAATGATTTTATTTAAAAAAATTAAAATGCTCACAATTTAACATAATTTTACATAAAAATATGCTAAAAAAATAAATTAAAATCATAAGAGTAGATGAGAAAGAAAAAAGAATGTAAAAAAAAAAAAAAGGAATAAGATGGTAGTAGAAATTTTTTTTTTAAAAAAATAATGAATTTGTAAAAATTATATTTTATTCAATAGTTATCAAAATAATTTGATTTAAGAATTAAAATGCTCACAATTTGATATAGTTTCACATAAAAATATATCATAAAATAAATAAAAATTATATAAGTAGGGAAGAAAGAGAAAAAAAATGAAAAAAATAAGAAAGAAAATGAATTGTAGGGCTAATAATGATATTATGGATATTAAAGGATTTGATGGCTATTTAAAAAAAATTATGAATGTGAATATTTTTTCAATTTTGATTATAAATATGAGCATATTTATTAATTTTTTAAAATATAATTATGTTGAAAAATAAGCATATAATAATATGAATACCAAGTTCAAAAAATTTGCCAAATTTCCATTTGAAATACTTAGTGGGTTAGTTTTATGTTCAACTCCAATGACGGTGTATTCACAAAAAAAAAAAAAACTTCAATGGGGGTATATAAATTCATTATCTTAGTAAGTTTATTTTTCTTGTAAGTTTATTAGAATAAAATATTTATGCACATTAGCTTTCAAAATCATTGATGATGAATGTCACGTAGCAATGCTCCTCCCGAAATCTTATGAGTATAGTTATTTAATATAATTTTATCTACAATAAAATTTATACTTATATTGTTGAACCAAATAAATGTTATTACTATGGAGAGATTATAACTCAATATAAGTGTAGTTAATTTTTTTTTACTTAGTTATTTATAATACAAGTTGCATAAAAGTAAAATATATAATAATTAATTAATGTACCATTTCAAATTATAAAGCATATGTATATTAATAAAAGATATTGATATAGTCCAAGAAAATAGTACATGTATCCATATAGTGTTCAAATATACATAATTATATTAAAAATCTAAATTGCATTCTCTTTAATATTCTTTTAATGTAAACTCAATAAGTACATATTAATGGATTACTCAAGACCTGCAAATTTAAAGATATGATAACAACTATAAAATATAAATCATTATCTCAAACAACTTTAGATAAATATTTTATTTCATCTTAAACCTTTAATGCAACAAAATATATATTTTTTGCAATATATATATAATTATTATTATTATGTATAGGCAAGTTTTTTAAGATGAGACCTAGAAGAGACAAATTTTATTACTATGAAGAGGTTATAACTCAATAAAAGTGTAGTTAATTTTTTTTTACTTAGTTATTTATAGTGTAAATTGCATAGAAGTAAAATATATAATAATTAATTAATGTAGCATTTCAAGTTTCAAAGCATATGTATATTAATAAAATATATTGATATAGTTCAAGAAAATAGTACATGTATCCATATAGTGTTGAAATATATATAATCATATTAAAAATTTAAATTATATTCTCTTTAATATTTTTTTTAATGTAAACTCAATAAATACATATTAATGAGTTACTACGAACCTGCAAATTCAAAGATATAATAACAACTATAAAACATAAATCATAGTCTCAAATAACTTTAAATAAATATTTTATTTCATTTTAAACATTTAATGCAACAAAATATATATCTTTTGTAATATATATATATAATTATTATTATGTAGAGACAAATTTTTTAAAATCGGACCTAGAAAATTTGTAATTTATTATAATGTAGAGTTTATTATAACTAATCCAAGTTGTAATCATAATTTTTTATTATTACGTGAAAGTTATTCTTATATAAAATATTACGATAAAGAGATTTACCTACATTTAACACAACTTATGGCTAAGTTTTTACTGATTTGCCAAATTTATTAGTTAGATATAATTTATCAATTAATGAATGAGAATGTACCACATTAATTGCATTCCAGTGAATTTATGATGAAAAGTTTTATTCAATACTTAGTGGTAAAGAAAAATAAGAAAATGAGGGGGGGAAAAATCATCTGTATAAGTGGAGATTTACTTTTTGATTTGTTTTAATTTGTTGAAATTATCAATCGTAAATTTCCCTACTTTGGTTTCCTCAAGATTCAGATGACCTAATTTGGCATTTTTTTACTATTTTTGGGGCGAGGCTTTTTCTTTTCTTTTTTTTTTTTTGATAAATATCTTTACGATTTTATCAATTTTAATTTCTTTATGATTTGAATAACTTTTTCACACGGCAGCGAAGGGGAGTGGGAGAGCCCATCTCACTTGAATAATGTCTTTCGTGCTGTTTCCATACAACTCAATCACTTATCAGTCATCGCAGCTTCGTGATATCATTTATACTAATAAACGCGCACACACGAGATTTTTTATAAAATAAATTGTTTTATATTTTCCTTTAATATTTAATTGATATTATACTCGTATAATGTGAATTGGAAAAATATTTGAGATTAAATACTATGTTTGAACAAATTTGCTCATTTAAAGTGTGCATATATACATATATATATATATATATATATAGAATTTCATAATTTTTTTAGCTAATCAAAATTGGATTCAATGTTGTACATGTAATAATTTTGTTTTCAATAACATATATTTATATATATAGACAGCCAACAAAGCCTTTCCTCTAACTATGATCCGACTTCCACCCTAAATTTAATAAAATAAGGTTCAAAAGTGTACGAAATAAGATTGGAATAATTAAGCATTGAACAAAATTAAAAATAATTCAGCATCAAATATATTCAAATTTTATTAAAATTTTAACTGAAGGAGAAATTATTACGGATATAAATCTAATTTTCTAAACTTCTACAATACTTGAATAGTAAATAAATTTTATTTTTTAATATATTTTTGAATTAATAATTGACCTATTAAAATTATATTTTTATTATAAAAAAGAATCTATAAATTAAAACCTAAAAATAATTCATAAAAATAATAAAAGGTCAAAAAAAAACCTTTTTACATATTAATACTTTATAAGAAATTACACTTTAGCCCATTACATATTATTATTATTATTTATTTTTTAAATATTGGCACCAATAATTTCAAATAGGAGTGTGCAATGGTCAATTATGGACGATTTTTATTTTTTAATCGATGGTGATGTTTGGTCGATTTTATAACCAAATTTTTTTTAATTGAAAAAATCGACTATAAACTATTGGGTTTTTCGATCGGTTCAATAGATTTTTGATTTCTTATTATACATATTTATAAAAAATAAATATAATATAATAAATACAATAAATATAAATAAATAATTTAAAATCAAATAAAAATTTAAATGTATTATAATAAAAAATAATAAAATAAAAATATTTTATATTATATTAACTTAATTTATTTATAATAATAATAAAAAATTTAGGCAGTTGGTTTCAATAACTGGTAATTTTAAAAATTCAGCACTGAAACCGACTATTTATAATAATTGACGGTCAGTTAACTAACCATTCGCCGGCGATTAACGAAAAAATTCAATTTTTTCGTAGTCGATCGATTGATTATCACGGTTTTTGATTTTTTTTTACTTTCAGCTTCAAACTTTTTATGTGCGATAAGAATGAGAAATATAAAAGGATATGATTACAAATACAGAGTATTATTAGCAGTTCATTGATTAATTAATATTGCAGTTGATATGGTAATTTATTATTGATTAATAATTTAATATATTTAAATAATAAATAAAAACCAACAATATGTTTCCATGCAAAAGAATGTCAGTTAGTAAATAATTTTGATACAGCTGGTAGTATGTTCAGTGTTATTGATCACATTTACTAAAATCAGCAAGATTTACACCAACATAGAAAAATTTGCGTCAAATACTCTGTAAATTTGCCACTTTTAAGCGAACCTTCTCACCAATTCTAATAAAATGTACACAATTTCAACCAAAACATTGTCAAAAACATGCAAAATTATGGGTCACATTTTAATACGTGGGATGCCAGGTCGACCTCACGAAGTGTGATGGACAGCTCCACTCTTTTTCCATTTTCCCTTTATTTATTATATGCCCCTCCATATTTCCTTTGCAATTATTTTTGCCGTTGCGGTCGAATACCCTTTAGAAGAGTGATGCCCGATCACGTGACCATGTTTGCAATAAGAGTAGCGAACAGTTTAATCTCACGGTCCATAATGCGCCAGCACAACTGTTCAACGGCCCAGATCCCCACCCGCCGTACACCCTTCGTGGCTGTGCCACATAGAAAAATGTCCATCAGATATTTTAAACATCCAAGTCACGTGCGGTTGCCACCCAGGTCACGTGATGAGGGCATGGCATGGATGCATGGTAATCGCGCATCATTATATGATGATGATACGATGCATGTCATGTCATGTCAAGTCACGCGCATGGCATGTGCGTGTTCATCGGCCGCCCTCTCTGACAAAAGAGGAGGACAAGTGGGCTACGCAAATGGGCGATGAGTGGACCAGAGAGAGAGAGAGAGAGTTTCCCGCCGAAGGCGCTTACGTGGATCCCACATGGGCTCTTTTCCCGCCAAAATGCCCATTTTATCTGCGGCAGGACGAGGGAGTTGACGACACGTGTAATCTAGTGGGACAAGTGTCGTTCTGTCTTGGGAGTTTTGATGATGAGGAAGAGTGGTGGTAATTGCGTGGAAAGTGGCTGCTGATCAGTTACTCTCATTTTTTTTTTTTTTCATTTGTCAATTTTTTTATTATTTATTTTTTAAAAACAAATTAAAGAAAAATAATGATTTTCCGCTCATTAGGGTGGTCTGAGTGTTGACTGACAGTGATTATGACGTGGCAGATAGAGAGTCCTTGTGTAGCTTCGTTAACTGACAGCACAAGCGTTTTCGCGCCTTACGACGTGAAGGGTTCTTTTCGGCACTCTCTTGGGCCCAGAGATTTCTCACCCACCACTTACAACTTTAATTTCAATTAATTCTAGGTTTTTGCCACTATATATATTAATTATATACAAAATTACAAATTACTTTTTAAATTATAAAATTCACATTAATATTTAATTCATTATCTTCTTCTTCTTCTTTTTTTTTCTTTTCTTTTTTTACCACCACGGTAGCTCAAGATGAAATATTCTTATTAAGCTATCTTTTGGCATTTGTGCCAAAAGCTCTTTTTATTTTTTTGGTATCGTTGTGATATTCATAGCAGGTAGACTTCTTTTCTTAAAATTTACCAAAAAAAAACTTCTTTTCTTAGAAAAAAAAAAAAAAGGAAAAAAGAAAGAATGGGTAGATTTCTTTTCTTTCTTCTCTTCTTATTTATATTATTAGTGTCTTTTAAACGAGCTCCATTTAATAATTTATTAATAAAATTAGTTCAAAGTTAAATAAGTTTTTTAGCCCCTTAAATTAAATTGATGCTCTCAATCACCTTTATTATAAATAAAGATAAGTTAAAATGTAGTCAAACGAAACTGATTAAAAAAAAATAGAGTTTTTTTATGAATAAAAAAAGATTTCGATGTGGATCTCATCAGAATTTTATTAGTGGTAAAGCTTTATTACTATTTCAGCTTTACAAGCTTGTATGAGTCTAAAGCAACTGACTCAACTCACTAACAGATCCCTCTCTATCTAACACTATAAATAAGACTGAGTACACCTGAGGCAATAACGGAGCTTCAAGACTCGAACCATAACTCTCGTAAGCGAATGTAATGGAATGGTCGACTTTCTTTCCGTTAGGCCACACCCCAGGTGCATAAAAAAAAATAGAGTTGCATATTACCTTGTAACTATTTTACTAATTCATTATTTTTTTTCATTTTAAATCTAATTTCTAATGAAAATAAGATGAAATATTATTATAAAGATATAGGAATTATTCAATAATATTTCTCCACAGCAAAGGAAATATGTAATTACATGTCCAAAAAATATTAACAAAAAAGAGAAAAGAAAATATGTAACTGTACAATAAACTGACAATAAGATGTTGAAATAGCAACATGTAACCCTTTTTCTTTAAGTAGGACAATTAAAACTCCATGATAGTATTTAATATGTAAATTTAATGAAATTAGCTGACAAAAGTCTCAGGTATATCAAAAAACTTATTTATTTAACTATTAATTTTTTAAAATTCATAAGATAAAATTGCATGATTAGACTAATAAATTGATAAGGAAACACTAATTCAAGGCAATGTGATAGTTTTTTTTTTGTTTTTTTGAGGGGCAAAGTGAATTTTTTTTTTTACAATAATTGGGGGAAGTAAATTAATATTTACCCAATTATCAATTATTATTTATCAGTTTCAATGCATATATGAATAATTTTCTGGATTAGCCTATATATGGGGACATCCAGTGAAAAAAAAAAATACAATATTTATTATTATTTTTATTTGTATTTTTCACTTATCTAGTATGAATTCATTGAATTGACTGATGCTATAATTCTACCTACTGTAGCTCAAGAGCTACCTAGTCTAAAAGAGCAACTATGTATGTTATACATATATATATGAGATTGAATGAAATTGCCCAATGTATAACCAGCCATTAGCATTTCTATAATCTAAGCCTATCTTCCCTGAGCCTTTCAGACCCAATGCCCACTTGGGCAATCAAAGGCAACCTATTAGGCCCAATATTTTTATTATAACTATTTATTCAGTCACCTGTCATCTTAAACCCTATAGGAGTGAAAAAAAAAATTATAATAAATAAATTTCTCACATAAATCAAGAAACAATTGGGTAATTATAGTACACCCGGGGCTTGGCCCAGTGGTAAAAATCACTGAGTGTGTGCTTCCATCAGAGTTCGATCAGTTTGGATGTTCAGTCTGAATAGACCAGTCGATAATTAAAAAAAAAAAAAAAGGATAATTATAGTATGTTTCTAGGACAAGACTGTTATATCGAGGGACTGACAGAAAAAGAAGAAGAAAGCTTTTTACTAATCTACCAAAGATTGTATATAAGGGACTTTGAAATTATTTTCTTCAATAGGCATTTTGGACATTAAATTTGCATTATTGCACAAGAAATGGCATTTTGTACATTAAATATGCATTATTGCACACCAAATAAAACACCAACTAAAGGGGCATTAGGCAACTAAGAGCATAAAGCTAAACCAAACTCTTTCTGACCAGTTCGAATGGAAAAGGATGAGCATATCCTTTAGCTCATCTCCTCTCCATCAAAACCCTTAATAAACAGAGAAAAAAAAATCTACAATTATTTGAAATGGTGAAAAAATAAACAAATTAAAGGACCTAGACTATTTGCCCAAAATCCTAGCAGAGACCCGCCCGGCTTTCAACTTTTAAATCCCATTTTCCAGGACATTGCAAAGTTTTTCCCAACCTGTAATGACAGACCCTGCATCTCGACCATTACACTAATGCGCTTGTCACCTTCATCTTCCACCTCCTCTATGTGCTTTTGCTCTGTTGCACTCAGCTGTATGTTCGAGACGGCATTCACTGGGGTTCCATCTATCTCAAGCGCAGAAGCCTCTCCGCTTCCATCTAATCCCAACACAGTCACCTTCTCAATAATCCAACCGTTGTCCAAAGCATACTTACCCTCCTGAACTTGTGAACACACTTTCACACGACCTTGACTTACGGTGGCATAGAAATCAATGTATGAGGAGTAACCATTTCCAAGCTCCATTTCTGGAAGCTCATCATTGTCGAGGTAAAGGTTTCCACTGGCTTTTGCTTCACTTGCTCCTGCCGGGAAGGTTATTACAAGGGTGTAAGGGGTCTCTCTAGCTTCCTTAGTTACCAATCCACCCCGCTGCATTGGTAGAATGGTATTTTGGTACAAATGCACATTTATCACATTCAAAGGTGCATCAAGAGTAACATATTTCCCTTCTTTTGAGACAACAGTCTGCGTCATATCGAATAAATTGTACCACGAGCCAGGGGGAAACAGCGCTTGAACCTCTGATGTCCCCGGTTCAAGAACAGGAGATACCATGACACTGCTTCCTAGCATGAACTGGGTACTCAAACCGTAGCATTCGGTGTAAGTTGGGAATGAGAAGAAAAGTGGTCTAGCAATGGGTGCGCCGCTAGTGTGAGCCTCGTAGTTCAATGTGTAGAGATAAGGAAGGAGCTTATACCTCATTCCTAGAGCATTTCGTGCAGACGCAGCAACTGACTCCCATTGATAAAGCTCCTGTCTAGGAGTGTAATAGTTTGCATGATCCCTTGAGAACGGGTAGAACGCACCTACTTCAATCCAACGACTGCAAAGCTCTTCTGTTGTAGTTGGAAAGAATCCACATATATCTGAACCAACCATTGGAAGCCCAAAGATACCGAAATTGAGAATTGTAGAAATTGAGTACTTTAAATTATCCCATGAAGCCCGATTATCACCTGTCCAATGGGCTACATATTTACCCGAACCAACATAAGTAGAGCGAGATAATATAAATGGTCGCTTGCCTTCAAGTCCTTGAAGGGCCTTGTGTGTTGCAATGGATTCAGAGAAACCATAGAGACTGTGAGCATTATATTCCAGAACGCCATTGTAGTGAACTGCACTAGTGGCTATGGTTTTGAATCCAATTGGCGCCTGCCATCCTGAAGCATTTATTTTGTATGGAGGGTCATCCCATCTAGTTTTTGTAATATTCTTACAATCCAAGCAACACGTGACCGAAGCAGGATTTGGAAGACACTGCTTGTCCTTTGGGATTGTGCACTTTCCATAACAGAAATTTGAAATTTCATTCATGTCAATCCATAGGCCATCAACAGGGACAAGTTCATGAAAGCGGCGGATCTCATCTCCCCACCAGGAAACAGTTTTGGGGTTAAGGAAGTCAGGGAAGTTTACAGCGCCCGGCCAAACTTGAGCCAAGTAGGGTTCACCCTCATACTTGATGAAAACATCATTAGCAATTCCCCTTTGGTATACACCATAACTGGAGTTGACGGCAATTCCAGGATCAACAATGACAATGTACTTCATGCCGATGTTATGTATTTTTTCAAGGAATGCCAATACCTTTGAACGAGGGAAGTTTTCTGCATTGAGGGTGAAATCCTTGTATGTATCCATATGATCAGCATCATTCCATAACACATCTAGTGGTATCTGAGCCTTGTTGTAGTGTTCAACAACATCTTCATCAACTGATAGATTATGGTATCCCCATTTACACTGGTGGAATCCTGTAGAATAAAAAACGAAAAATAAATCAAAATGACAAATAAGAATTTCTCCAGCTTTACTACATTGTTATATGTCCAAACATTCCCCGTATATGATGCAAAGGAAAGTCGAAAGAGAAAAAGAAGTTTGCCAACTACAAGACATTTAGGACAAGAAAATTTTATCAAGGCAGTCAACAAGAAGTACGTCAAGAAAATTGTACCACTTCTTCAAGGCAGATGAAACAGACTAAAACAATCAAGTTGAGATCCAACAAACGGAAACAGGAGCTGCACTAACATGATAAGAAAAGAATAAAATAACAAATACAATAACAGAGAAGTTTTACCACCCACATTTTCCACAAAATCATAGGAGGTAGTAAATCTTAGGAAAGTGTTTAAATGATATGATTACTTGAACTAGTAGATCAAGCAAAATTATCTTACCAAAAAAAAAAAAAGATCAAGCAACATTAAGCTGCAGGCGAGTACTTCAGAAAAAATTTATTGGTTCATTACAGTAAACAATTCAGCCTATTGTATGACATGGCATATTTTGAGACGGACCAAATCCACCAACCTAAATTAAAAAAAAGAACAAAATATGTATGTCTTACAAAATCATGCGCATCTCAGGGAAGCATCAACTAGCTGGTCTTAGTAGCTTCGAAATCTAACTGATACCTCAAGGTGTGTTATAATGTCATGTTCAAGCAAAATTTAGTTTTCAAACCACCGACATATAAAATGAAATCTACAATTAAAGAATAAATCACATTTCTGAAAAGGTCAAAGTAGCTCCATAATTCTCTGAAGGATATGAGACCCCTAACACAAGCGAGCATATGCCAACACCTCCAGTACAAATATATACACATACAAACACACATATATACAGACAATTAAATGAAAAAGTAAACAAATAATTACAAGACAATATATATGGGAGAGAAGTAAAACATACCAAAAGACCAGTAAGGCATTGGAGCTGGTCTGCCAACCAATGAAGTGTACTGATCAACAACACCAAGAGGGGCTGGTCCTGCAAAGAAGTAGAAATCGAAGACACCCCCAATAACCTTGTATGTCAAAGAATCGCCTCTGTAAAACACATCCATGCCATTGCTATTGAGCAGCAATACACCGTGTGCATAAGGCTTGCCTCCCACATTCCTCAGATCCATATACACAGGGTGTGACCCATATAGATCAGTATTGATATTAAGGGCTGATACATCAGTCGTATACAAAGTGTATGGATCATTGGGATACAATTTAATCCCATGAGGCTGTGTGTTCTCTCCAAGGCCGTACAATGAAGCACTTTTGGGTAATCTCGTGGAAATCTCAAGGTACTGGTCCTTGAACACCATTTCACCAAATGGGTCTGACTGTTCAGAGCTCGAATTGAAAAGAACTTGCCCATCAGACTTCCTCCTCACAGCAAACCCAAATGGGTCCACAGTGTAGCTGAATGTGAAAGCAGAACCAGAGTACTCCGAGACTGTTATGGGGTTCTTCCTCGACCTCCCAATAGTCTGCTTCAATGCCGGAGGCTGTTCTCTGGGCAAAAGGTTGTACGGAACCTCCCACCTCTGCTTCTCAGCATCAGTGATGTGGATCCTCAACCGGTCCTGGGTCTCATGCCTGCAAAAATACACCCACAAACATCAAACGTCTACACAGAGTGAGCTACATTTTCAACCATGAGCACGCACAACGTGGAAATCATTACAAGAACCTGCAAAAAGTAACAGTTTTTCATTGTTCACATACTTGACAAAGAGCTGCAAGTGTGGGATATCAGGACCGTATATTTTGTTGCTCTTCTTGACTTGGAGGTGACCCACAAATCCACCATCAGGGGTCTCTCCGACTGAGATCAAACGGTAGCCTTGGCCAATCTTGGCGGTGACATTGGAAGCAGAGTTTACCACAGAGAAGCATAGAAGCAAAGTTAGAAGAAGGAAAGAGAGAAGAGATGAAGAAGAAGGTAACCGAGCTGAGAGAAACATCGCTCACTGTGCTCAGTGTGTGAGTGAGTTAGAGAGAGTGACTCCGAAGACTGTTTGGACTCGTTGGAGATGTTGGTATATATAGACGAAGAAGAGCATGGAGGGAATGATTCCATACCTCATTTACCCTTTAAAATGCAACCCCTTTTATCAATGGATATATATATTTTTAATAGAAATCATTACTTTATGGGCCCCACTTCCACATACATGGGATAACAGCTTTGTGGGTATTTTAATCTAATATACGCGGAGAGACGAAGTCGAAACCGAGATTTTAGAAACTAAATCTCAGACTTCATCTACTCAGTGATTGGGTAGACTGCGTCAACTTAATCTTAGCTGAGAGTGTAAGTCCTATCTATTAGATTACCACTGTAACTTGTAAGTGCTATCGATCAGAATAATCCTGGGTAAGTCCTATCTATATTAATATTAATCTTTTTGGATAAAGCATAGTCAGCCCATGGCTGTGAATTTTTTCAGAGAATTAATCTTTTTGGATAAAGCGTAGTTATCTCATGGCCGTGACATTGTAACTTGTAAGTCCTATCTATCAGATTAATCCTGGGAATTTTTTTAGAGAATTAATCTTTTTGGATAAAGCCTTTATCTACAAATCTATATACTGTTGATTTGTGTAACAGAAACTAAAATTAATAAAATAAAAAATTAATTCCTGACACTATTTTCTTTTCATTATATGTATCTTACTTTTTTTTTCAACTGACGTCACAATATTCCCGAGGAGTAGATGGAAACAATACGAAGCTATAATAAGATAATGTTAGGGAATGAAAGTATAGAATTTTTAAAAACCAAAGAAATTAATAGAAAATGTTAAAAAGATCGTAGAAAAGAGACATATACATGTGGGATTTTTTTTTGTCTTCTACAGCCTCTTGGAGAAATTCCAAACCCATAAAATTAACGTGTTTACATAATTATTCTATTCTTTGGCTTACCACAAATATAATTTTATCGGTTGGGCACACCAAGGTAGAGATTCAAGAAACTTTATTTAAAGATTTTGCAAAATTCTAATGGTTGCTATTATAAAAAATGTTGAGATCTCAAATTTTGCAACCCAAATGCATTCTAAATTATATTATTAATATTTTCCAACTCAATCAATTTTAAAAAATAAAAAAATTATTATATCATTATAATTGACATGGTTTAAATTTATCAGTATTAATTTTTAGAATTCACTTTCTCTAAATATAATTTTAATTAAAAAAATATTTGGATTTTTTTAATTAGGCTAGAATATAAAAAATTTTAAATATTTTTTTATTAGCATTAATTATTAGAATTCACCTTTCAAATAACATTTTAGTAAAAATAATTCAAGTAGTTTTTAATTGGACCAAGGTATAATATTTTTTAATAATTTTTTATATATTTTTTTGACATGGCATCTGCCATGTTATTTGTACTGCATTTAGAATCAAATTTGAAATTTCTAATATTTTCCTTACAATTATAGTGTTAAATACTTATAGATCCTACACTGACTTGGGAGAATTTAATTGACTTAGCCTTACAGAGTTTGCTTTTCCTAATATTAAAGTTTAAAAATAAAAACTAATTAATAATTAAACATCAATTGTCATATAAGTAAATGGTGAGTCAAATATTAATCATCAATAGTGATAAATAGCTTTACTCAACTTTTTTTTTTTCTGTTGCAAATATTCATTTATATATATTTTGGCAAAGTCATTTGTGTTGTTAGGATGTTGATGTCGATGATTGTATATGATTAGTGCTATTTTATCATGATTGTGACACTATTTTCTTCTTCTTCATCTTCCTTTTTTTTTTTTTCTTCACTAATAGTGGAGTGGATGGATTCAAATATGAGTTATTATACTCACAAGTGATCGTTTATATATATATATATATATATATATATATATATATATATTCAATATTAAAACACTTAATTCTGATTGTCAAATTATTATTTTTTCATAAGGTCAAATCCACTTAGAACTTTTAAAATTAGATATTTAAAACAAAGTTTGAAAAGTTGCCAACCGTGGCAAGGTTATTGGGTTAAGCCTTAGACCTTAAGCTTACGCATAATAAAATATTTTTCTGTTTTTATTATTTTTTACTTACTTAAAGATTAATAAATCGATAAAATAACACATACTTTAGAAGTTAAAATTTATATAAAATAATTATCCTAGTACACAAAATTAAAATAAATTAGCAAGTAACTAATTATAATACTATAATAAATTCATATACAAGAACTTCGTACTTTCTAAATTTCCAATTAATCATAATACTAATTAATTAATTTGTTTAACATTAAAAAAATAAAAAAACAAATTTGGACAAAAAAGAAAAGTAAAGCGGCGACTAGGCATGCCTTCTAACAACCAAAGTATGATTGATAACATTTTTACATGTCATTCTGATTTTTAGAATTTCAAACTCAGCTCCTATAATATATGATAAACTTATTAAAATCCTCTAATAAATTTCAATTTTAATTTCTTGCCTTTCTATGAAAGTGTGTTTTGTTTTATGAGGAATTAATGTAACGTAAAACCAAGGAATAAAGATACTTATGGAAAACATTTTAATATGCTAATTCTACATATCTACAATAAATTTCCAACCTTATTTTATTAGTTTGATATTAAAGCATTATCATATATAAATAAAACATATTTTTTTAAAAAATTTTTTTTACTTATATATAAATAAAGTTTTTATCTAAATTTAATAAATGACATTGATAGTAAAACCTTAACAGTCAGTTATAAAATTTTGAATTGAAAATGAGTGAATTGAACTGTGATTCTTACAATTTGTTAATTAGGATCAAATAAAAGTTAATATATGTGTGTATTCTATATATATGAGGTCCAAATTCAAATTTCATAATCTGTATAACATGAATTAGCCCAATAGCATGCAATTATGACCATATTTTATAAAATTACAAAGCCCAATAATTTTTTGTATTTTTAAATTTATAAATTTAACTCTAAAATAAGGCCTGAAACATAAATGAGGCCGAAATCCAACATATAATAATAGTACTCAGAAAATCAACCCAAAATTTTGACCCAAATTGGTTAATCCACAATAAAAAGAAGACCGAAACCGACCAACCAATTTCAGTCAATTTAAGTCGGATTTCAATGTTAAATGTATTTTTTGATTAAAAAACCAACCGCCTGACTTTGGGTGAAAAAATTGAAACCGAAAACAACCAGCCAGTGAACGCCCTTAGTATATATGTATATATATATATATATATATATTGAGAGAGAGCATTAAATCCCACAGGGGGTGTTTGTTTATCTGATCTGTGCCTAGCCATGGGTCTCGCTAGGACTTTTATTATAGCAACGGACACTCTCACTCTCGCTTTCAATCTCGGTCCCTCACCATATTTAAAAAAATATAACTACATTAAAAATATATTTACATTATTTTATAAAACATATTAAAAAAAACTTTATTTTTATATTAAATATATAAAAAGTAGTCTTATTCATTGTGCATGACATACTTCAGATTCAGAGCGCTTTTGATAACCTTCAGACTCAGCCAATGAGCACCCTTAAGGTGATGTAGTAACCTTAAGGAACGGATTTCATCTCTTTTTAAAAGGAAGTTAAAAATATTTTTTTAGGACAACTTTTCTTAGAAAAATAATAAAAAAAAGAATTAAAAAAAAAATTGGGGTTAACCTCCTTTTTAGAAAATAAAAAATAAAAAGTAACCGTCTCAAATACTTATATTATTTATTATAAAATACCTACACATCCATACTGTATTCAAAAATATCTTTTATATGCCCACCACACACAAACTATTAAAAATATTATTTACTCACCACCGGATAAGTAGAGAACAAACGGCACCTACTTACCACTGGGCAGCGAATAGAGAACAAATGGAACAAACGACACCTACTTGCCACCGAACAACGAATAGAGAACAAATGGAGCCATTTGTTCTCTACCCACCACTTGATAGTGAAACTTGTTATTCGGCGGTGAGAAAAAGCCTTTTTTTTGTTGTTTGGTAGTGAGACTCGCCGCCTGATAATGAAATTTGTTATCCGACGGCAAGTAGAGGACAAAGTAGCCATTTATTCTTTATTTGCTATGTGATAGCAATACTCGCTACCAAATGACAAGTAGAGAAGAAGAAAATAACTATTTTGTAAAAATCAAATCTCTTTCAATACTTATCATAATGATTTAATTTAAAAATTAAATTGCTTATAATTTGATGTAGTTATATATAAAAATACATTACAAAATAAATAAAAATTATAGTAGTATAGAAAAGTAATAAGAATGTGAAAAAATTAAAAAAAATATATATTTGAGTAGTTATATTAAATATTAGGAACTTGAAAAAGTTATATGTCATTTAATATTTATCGAAATAACTTAATTTAAAAATTAAAATGTTTATAATTTGATGTAGTTTTATAAAAAAATATGACGCAAAATAAATAAAAATTATAACAATATAGAAGAATGCAAAAAAAAAATTTTAGAGATATTTTAGATATTTCTTAGATATTTTAAAAATTTAATAAATATTTATGATAAAATTACTGGCGCAGAGTAATTTTGTCAAAAACATCACAGCATTTATAGAGTAAATATCTAAAAATAAATAAATAAAATAAAATTAGCACCGTCAACTCAGATTCAACAAAACCAAATTGAAACTAATATGGAAATGGAGTACCAATTGAAGCATTCTAAACTTGATGCGTGCTATTGAAAATTTTTAAAACTAAGGTTTTAAAATGCAATTAACCCTAAAATAATATTGACTTAATAAATTGTTGTGATAACTTTTACATATATTATCTCAAACAGATAACGTAATTTCGAGCTTCAACTCCTATCAATCGAAAGAAAAATATTTAGGATGGATTTATGAAGTAATTGATGAAATGTTTGTGACGATATTATGAATATTTCTCAAATCTCTCTTTCCCTGAGCTGCACAATTAACAAACAGATGTTAGAAAGCCCAAACCAGGAGGAAGATCATCTGTTTTGGCTCTCAGACGGTCAAGTTAGCATTCGCTCTCGGTCTAAAAAGAGTCTCAGGGCAGCTGTCAAGCAAGAGGACTTAGAGAGAGAGCTGACCAATTCTTTTTCCACCTCCTCATCGACTTCCAAATCATCCGGGCTCATCTTGTGGGTTATGACACGTGGCATTGTGAATGATGTGATTTGTCTTTCTTTCCTCACTGTTCTCATTGTTATTAGATATTTGTTGTTATTGATGAAGCCGTCGAAAATAAATGAATTTTTCGGACTTAATTGGTAATATAATTATTTTTTATTTTATTTTTAATTTTTTTAAATTATATGTAATTTAATTAGTTTAAAAATTAATTAAAATTTATTAAATATTATTTAAATTAAAAATATAAAAAAAAATATAAAATTAAAAATAAAAATATTTTAAAAATATTTTTATTTTTTATTTTTATATTTTTACTTTATTAAGTATTCTAATTAATATTTAATAAATTTCAACTAATTTTTAAACTAATCAAATTATATTTAATTTAAAATAAAAAATAACTATATATCAAACACAATCTTTCCCAATTTTTTTTTTTTCACGAAATCTATTCCCAACACAAATTATTATTTTTTAAATCGTTCCACAATTATAAAGCCAAAAGCTAATCTTATTGGATTCCGTACTCCAATATTGTACTCTTTTCTGGACGACTCATTCATCAACAACCTGTAAAATCCATTTTAATAGGAAGAGAAAATAATTGGCAGATATATTTTATTATAGCATCAAAATATTCTCATAGTGTATATATGACAATGGATATAATTAATATTTAAGTATAGACGACAGAGATCTAGGTGATATTGAGCAAAGCACAACGTTGTCCATAAATTAAAAATATATAGATTTGGGTGAATAAATTAAAAATATATTTGATAAGTGGACAAGGAGCAAGAAATCATTAGATATTGCGACGTACGGACAAGAAATTAATACTACACAGAGGCATCTTATCACAAAAATTATTTGAAGTTTTGTGAATTTAAGAACAATGTCTGTCGTATGTTATCATTTTTTTTATTCTTTTCTTCCTGTCTTACCCAGCTGTACAACAGATAATTTTGCTTTTGATTGTTTATTGGCTGCTTTTGAGTTGTAGGTCTCTCTGAGGCTAATGCATTAATTATTCATAAAAAAAAAAAAAAAATCCCAAAATACCTCCTTGAAAAAATTCACCGTTTTATTTTTTCCCCAAGAAAACAAAGCAAAAATATCTAGTTCTAGATGATAGAAGGGAATCATGCTTTTAATGGATGCTGCCATTAGAGTGCATGGTTTGCACATGGAGACAAAAACCATCTTTGGATTTGTACAGTGTCTATTTTGTGGTAGTATATTTAGTAAGATGCCTCTCAACTATGCCTTAAGTTCCGATTCTAATAAAGTTTGGTTGGAAAAAAAAAAAAAAAAAAACCCTATGCAGCTTTTATCTGTAATCCTCAATTTTAATATGGCTCATTTGCCGTCATAATAATTTTTATCCCACAAAAAATTATTCAAATTTTAAGCCAGTTTTATAGTCTTACAGTTTTAAACCACCCAAACTATAGTCTTAAAACTCTAATTATTTTTTTAAAAAAAAATTAAAAGAAAATAAATCAATGTATTAATTTCTTTCTTACTTTCTTTCTTTTCTTTTTTCTTTTTTTAACAAAATATATTAGATTTGGAGGGGGAAAATTTAGTCTGGCAAACCCAGGACGTTGGGTGGGGCTTAACAGCACATGATTATTGTAGTGGCTGTCCCCAAAGACAATTGTCATTGGAAAGAGATTGACACTGTGGTTTTGGTCATGGCTACACCTTCAATTTATGCCTCTAGGTTTAGGGGATGGAGTATGGACCATATGTTAACAAGGACTACTGGGGCCAATTTATACGTGTAGGAACATCCAAACCCTTGGAACTGACCTAAAAGTAGATACCATCCAGAGGTATCACGGCAAAAGAGATTCTATTCATCCCCTCCAAATTTCTCTTCGCACGACTGTTATATACAAAATTACCAAAAGGCCAAAATTTTATTCTCCTCTATTTTTTCCTCAAAAATCTTTTCGCATTCTTGTAAACTGAATTCTTTTAAAAATAAATTGGACATGCGAAAGGGTAATAAATTCGTGCCAATTCAAAATCTTCTCTTTATTTTTGTATCTTCTTATCTCTCCTTAACTTTAAATAGACAAGTTAATAAAAATACGGTCCTATATTCCTGTAATTTAGAAAATAGGATTTTTCATATGGTCCAAAAGTAATTTACTCAAAATGTACCGATGGCAACAACAATTGAAAATGGTTTATTATAAGGTCGATATCTCTCTCCTTTTAATCAGAAACAAACACCAAAATGAAATTGGTAATGACGGCAAAAGCAATTGAAAATGGTTTATTATAAGGTCGATATCTCTCTCCTTTTAATCAGAAACAAACACCAAAATGAAATTGGTAATGACGGCAACAGCAATTGAAAATGGTTTATTATAAAGTTGATACTCTGATACTTCTTAGATGGACTGTAATATGTTCAGACTGGATTGCCGAAGTCATCTGGAATGTTTCAGCTCGGTTTGCTTTTTGAATTTTTTTTTTTTTCAATATATATTAAATATAGAGTGTGGAAATGTGGTCACAGCTTCGAATCGTTAAACAACACATGATCATTGTACTGGGCTGTCCCCAGAGACAATTGCTTTTATCATATTGGATTGAAAAGAGATTGGACACAATATTTTTTTTGTCACGATTGAATTTAAGCCTCTAGGTTTAGAGGATGGACCATATGTTTGGAAAAAGAAAAGATTACTTGGGCCAACATAAACATCTAAGAAGATTCAGACGGTTGGAATAGGCCTAAAAGTGGACACAGATCGAAGGTCACACGGCAACAAAAATGGACAAGCTGACAAGAACTTGGCGCTCTGTTCTCCCACTTAGAAAATGGGCTTGTCTTTGGTCCAAAAAGTATTACACAGAACACAAATCAAAATGATTTACTTAATATGCTCTGGTGGGAACAGCAATTGAAAATGACGAATTTGGTACAGCTGCCCATTGCTTTGAAAAACAGTAACCAAAAGGGTCCCAAAATCGGACTTGCAATGTGTATAGGTCAGATGATGACTGAATTGGTATTTTTCAGAGTTTTCTCACATATAATTTTTATTGCATTAATGGTTTTGAGGACCGTAGTGCGAAGATGGGCCACGCCATGCTAAGGTCAAGTATCTTGTGGTTATAATATTTTTATAAAAAGTGATAAAAAAAAAAAAATTGGGGTAAGCAATTTTTTTAAGCAATGTGTTTTCTTTTTCCAAATTATTTTCTTGGATTTTGATTGGTGCTACATAAGATAGAACCCAAATATACAGAGTATCCAAATCCAATAACATGGCTTAGTGAGCTCCCACATAAAAATCTTTGATTGTTTGTATCAAACATATTAAAAGTCTCTAGTCTCAGTTTATGGATAATATGATATTCAATAAATTGAAAAAAAAAACATGGTCCTATGAAATTTTGTTGTCATATTCTTCTTCTCTTTTCTTTTTTCTTTTTTTTTGGCTTAATAATTTTCTTTCTTTCTGTTTTGCGCTATCTATTACATATTTAGATGGCTCAGATCATACATAAAAAATATGTGATTGTTTTGTCGCATTAGAGGATGCTATAGTCCCTCATTCTCTTTGGAAAAAGAAAAATGCGTTGCATTTTTCTTAATAGGTCACTGTAACCAAATTCTCTTTTCATTTGTTTTTTTCAGAAAAAATTATTCAAGAAAATAGGTATATAGTAGATTGTCTTTGAAAATAAATTTGATACTTGAAATGACTTGAAGAAATAAAAGTGATGATGAATATATTCTGGAAAATTAAACCTGCTTGATGAATGTTATATAATACTATGTTAAACATGGCATAAACATTCTGATAAATTAAATTTTAGTAAATGAATATAAAAAAATAATCTCAAAATACGTATAAAAAAATAACTGGAGTAATAGATGATTATATATATAGACACACACACACACATTTAGACAGTCTCAAGTCTACTAATGTTAAAATTATCATATCAAATATCAGTTCAAGCCCAAATATATCAATTCAATAAGTGTTTTTAAAGACTTAATATATATATATATATATATATATATATATATATATATGGTGAGAAATTTCCTTTTAATTAAATGAGAGATTATTTATGTGATATATTTTAAATATTATCATTTAAAAACCATTGGTTTGGGGATGCGATAGAGATTTTTATACTAAAGTTCTAATTGAAAAGGAAGTCTTTAGACAGCTAATGTTTTAAATTTCTTCTATATAAACATGAGGCCCACTAATTTTCATCTAGCAACTTTTAAAATGCATCACATAAAACAATCAATTTTGAAAATATATCACATAAAACAATTTCTCATTTAATTAAATAATAATCTAAAGCAGGAGACTTCCTATATATAATTGTTCTTTTACACAGTAACTTCTATGCCTTACAGGTTACAAACCAATGACACGAAGCATTTTAAAATGGGTAAAAAATTCTTTACATGTAAAGTATTTAATTATATAATTAAATATGGTGAAATCACTTACAATTCTACAATTCTAGTGTACTAGTTATGCCGACACGGGTATACACACAAATAAGAAAAGGCCCTAAACCTTAGGTCTGGTGCTAGCCCAAAACTCTCCTCACGTTTAGGATCAAAACTGTGGCCTACGTACCAATCACCGTTTATAGTTCCTCCCATCACAGCTGTGTTATCAAGTACGCTCACATTCACATAGCTTGTTCAATGGTTAAATACACTATTCTCTAATTTTTCTCTTGTGGAAATTGAAATATGATTAGCATAAATCCTAACGACGACACTTGGTGCTAGGATCCACACTTCCACATGACTCCAAACAAGTGGTGCCAATTGAATAACGTTACTGCAATACAATCCACATGACATGTTCTCTTTTCTGTTGGTTGTATGAGACTTGTTATAGCTCTAATGCACGACCATGTCATGTCGACTATGCTCCAACACAGGCTGTGCTTTAAGCATTTTCCTTAGTTTTGAATTATTGTAGGAAGCAATTATTTATGGGTAATTTCGTCAGAGGAAAAATATATATTTATTGACAACTTTTACAATAGGACTATTAAATTGGCCCAACTAGACCTGTGATTACATTTTAACTACCAATTAGAGTGATCAAAAGTTGGATAAAGTATTTATTTGGCCGTGATGTAACCTGATCCATTCACCCTCATCTTTCTTTCACTTCACCACCCCACCACCATATACAATAATGCACCGGATTTCGTCGTAAACCAAGATGAGAATTCTAAATTAACATTTTTGTACAAGAAAGTTTAAAAGAAATTTATCATTAAAATAAAAAATAGGAAATTAAAATTTTGTGTTGAATTGAAACATGTTGACATTTCAGGTTCTTTATTATTATTTTTTTTTCATTACTTTTTACAATATATTTTTCTCTCCAGTCAAATTCAAATAGTAAATAAATAGAAAACGAGAAAATAGGAGAAAATTAAAACATCTGTTGATGAAATTAAACACATGGCCCACCAAAGTTGGACGAGCTCGGTGATTAATTCTTTGGACTAAAAGATCTGAGTGTGTGTGGCCCACAAGATGCTCGATTCCTTTCCATCACACACGTCACAAGGCCTAGGCGTATGGTATTTGTTGTATTACGTAATGTACGAATTCCAAATGACGTCATTGTTGCGACCTCACACCCTCAACCACCGTAAAATAACCCCGCGGGTTCTGATAACATCACGATACGGTAAGATAATAAAACAGAACATCTGCCTACGTGTACCCAAGTTAAAGAGAGAGTTAAACGACAGTCCTGTCAACTAAGCGTCTCAATATCTCACCCCACAAACGGCGAATATGTGCCTTGCCTTTAACAAAAAGTGTGTCGGAGAGAGAGAGAGTTGGGAGGTTTTTTCACTTCCAGGAAATGGCGGAGCGCAAGAGAATGGAGGCAGACAAGAGAAAACAGACGGATGTGGACGGCGTTTCGGGGAGGAGGCGAAAGAAGGCGCGAGACGATGACGGAGAAGTGACGGCGGCGACGGAGGAGGAGGTGGAGGAGTTCTACGCGATCCTTAGGCGAATAAACGACGCCGTCAGCTACTTCAAGAAGGGTGACGGCAACGTTAAATGGTTGAGGGCTATGCTCGACGGTGGACGTTTCGAGGAAGATGACGGCGTTAAAGGGGAAGCGAGGAGGGAAGAAGAGGGTGTGGAAGAGAATGTGGGCTTTGATTTGAATGCTGATCCGGGTCCGTGATGCGATCCGAAGTTGGATGCGGGTGGTTCTTTCTTCTGGGTTTCTGATCCTTCGGAAAGCTGTACCCTTTTATTATTATTATTATTATTTTATTACTATTATTGTTGTTATGGGTTTTAAGTGTGTTATTACGGGTTTTAAGTGTGTTATGGGTGTTGTGAGAAAGCGAATTGGGATATGTTGTTTGCATATAAATATATTAAGTTGCTGACAAATCTAAGTGCGGTTTTTGTAATACACAAAGCTAAAGGCCCTGTTGAGTCAATTTTTACGCCCTAGTGCTCGCCTGAAGTGTTTCCATTGTCTTTTCTGTGTGATCAGATTTAAGTTTGGGCATTTTAAGAAGTTAAAAAATGTTGGTAAATATGAAATAATTTTATAAAAAGAGGAATAAAATATATGAAAAATGTTTGGCATATGCGGGGTGATTGGAAGGTAATGTTGGTTTCACTACTGGTATTTATGTTTTTTTCATTTTCTTTTTTAATTTGTACTTCGTAATATAATGGTTAGTCGATATTTTTTAAAACTATTTAGGAGATGGTTGAAGATGAGTTAATTATATTTATCCTATTTATATTTTGAATGCGGCTCTTTATATTTTTAATTTGAATAAATACAGCTTTTATATTTTATAATAAAATTAAATAAATTTTTTTGTTAAAATTTTTTATTGATAGATTATGTGAGTCTAAATAAATATTCAATTAGAATTTTTTTATTATTATTTAATTAAAAAGAGTCTAAATAAATATTCAATTAGAATTTTTTTTTATTGTTTAATTAAAAAGGTGAATAGTTTATTTAGTATGATGGTTTTTTTTTTTAAAAAAATTCAATTGAATGCTTATTTGGATTATAATTTGACAATTTTAATAAAAAAATTTAGTAGAATAATTTATTTGATCTTATTAGAAAATATAAAGGTTATAATTATTCAAATTGAAAGTGTATGGATCATATTTATATAATATTTAAAATATAAGAGTGATAAATATAATTAATTCATAATTTTTTTATATATAATATATTTCAATTAATAATTTTTTTCAATAAAATTTTATGAAGAGAAAGTGTATACAATAAACATTAGGAAAATTATCAAAACCCTTTGCATTTGCCTGTTTTTAATTTGTCCTTTAAAATTTTTTTTCCTCATAAATTTGGTGAAAGAAAAAGAATTAGGACGACCAACTTCTTTGTCATTTCGTTGTCATGATGGTTGAAATAAGTTACATGGTACGAATTCACCAAAACAAAGTGACATGGTACGAGAATGGGAATAAAGTTAAAAGAGCAAGAATATTACATAAATGTTTTTTTTACCAATTGATGTGACAATTTATTATTAACATTTTCATTTATGATTTATATTAATGGTGCAATAACAGCACTGTTAATATAAACGATGAGAATCGGAAAGAGACTACACCTAGCAGGTAAACGATTTTGGTTTTTAATTTTTTTTTTTTTTTAAATTAATATCTATATTTTGCATTTATTTGACTGTAGGACGGTGTTCCCCGTATGACGCCATAATCAAACAGTGTATGGTTCAGACTAAGGTGTGCTGATGTTATAAATAAATATAAATATATATATATATATATAATATACATCACGTGATTTTATTTAAGGATTTTATTTGGAGTTCAAAATTCATGAGAGGGAAGTATTTAAATAATAATGAAGTAAAACAAAATTTTTGAAACTCTGTGCGGTAAAAGATTCCACGCTGTATTCCAGTTTCCCATCGAATAAACCGCCACTGTGTAACGCATTATGGGCCGCCTTAATCAAATTGCAAGGTCCAATAATTTTAGGGGTTAATAAGAAATGAACAAAATGAACTTCTATGTTTCCACCCAAGTCATCACGTGGAGCACGTGGCATATGAGATTATTGGAGGCAAAAAACTTCACGCTTATTTCTAATTGTTTATATATTTTTTAATACGTATACTTGACGAGTGCAACAAGCCAGCACCAAGTCATTTTTTAATTAAAGAAAAAAGTATTTATTACTTTTTTGAAAGTATCTATTATTTAATTGGATTCTTATAAGTGGAAGGAAATTTTTTAGTTCCTACACGAGTTTAATATATTTTATTGAATATTTGACATTAATATCTTATAAATATGTGTAAAATTATAAATTATTTTATAAATTATAAATTATTTTATAAATTATAAAATTGACACTAGTATTTTTAAATTTTAAAAATGCTTATAAATGGTCCCTAGAGTTATAAATATAATATATTTTTATTCATATGTATTTTTTTATATATATTCTGAGGTTAGTGGTAGTAGGTAAAAATAAACTAATTAACAAATATTTTTATTTTAGTTAAAAATACAATGTGTTTATAAGTCATCAATTTTCAACTGTTTTTAAGAATTTACAAGATAATATTGCTAATTTTATAGTTTAGGAGATAATTTGTAATTTTATACATAATTTAAGAGTATTTATGCCAAAAAAAAATTATTTTAAAAAACTTCTATCAATATAATTGATGGAAAACTATTAGTGCACCAAACACATTATTAGTTGATAAAATAATAAAATCTAATAAATATAATAGAAGCTAAGCATGTGCTTCCACATTATTGTTTTTTTTTTTTTTTTGTAAATAAAAAATAATCTCCATTAGCTCAATAATTTATTAGGAATTATGTTTTCTTTTAAAAAAAAAAAAATCTTTGTAACCTTTTCTTCTAACAATGCTCCCTCTATCTATACAATTGTAAGTTGAGTACACCAGACAACAAATAAAGCTTGCCAAGGACTCCCCCTTTATGTGTACAATTGTAAGTTGAGTACACCAAACAATAAAAAATGCTTGTCAATGATCAAACTTACAAAATTGAACTTATAAACTCATACTAATATTAATTTTTTCCGCTAAGCCACACTTTCACATTCTTAGTTGATAAAGTAAATGAGTTGGTGCTTTCAATTTTTTTGGTGAATATGAGTTGGTGCCCCTTGCGTTTATTAATAACTTATGATGCATAGGTCACAGATAGTAGAATTAGTTGGGAAAAAAAAAAAAGATTAAAGTATTTGCTTTTATGCTTCCACATAACTCATGAGTGCTGACGAGCTAATATCTTATTATTGTTATTATTATTAACATTATTATCATTATTATTATCTATTAATATTTATGCTAATAAAACATGTTAGTTGACCTAAGAAACAAAGTCTCATGAACAAATACATAAATAGCAATAGGAGTTGAACTACTTGACTGTATAGTCCTGCCTTTTCAAATCCAAAAAAAAAAAAAAATAATAGGAGAAGAAGAATTATTCATATATTTGAATAAAAATTTAAAATTTTTAGGATGCATACAATTTATTCTATTCTCTTATACTAGACATTTCTCTAAATTTGTGTTTGGAGTTTGTTTAAAAGAATAATATTTATGAGATA
This sequence comes from Rhamnella rubrinervis, assembly GCA_007844105.2. NCBI lineage: Eukaryota > Viridiplantae > Streptophyta > Magnoliopsida > Rosales > Rhamnaceae > Rhamnella > Rhamnella rubrinervis. The sequence goes on from CM017577.2 coordinate 7,764,367, forward strand.
CATGATTAATTTCTTATTTTCAAACTATAGGGATAAAGGATTATTTGGAGATCATTCTTTTTCTTTTTTATATTTGTGTTCTCAAAAATAATTGTTTGATGACAGACCATTGAAATTTTTGCTAGTGCACAAGCCGTACAAACTAAAATTAAATAGGTTGAGCATGATGTTCAAATGTTGTTTGTCGAAATTCTCTAAAATCTCTTCCCATAAGAAGAACAAACATAAAACTATGGTTTAAGATATTTATTGGTCTCCTCAAGTCAGAAACGATGTGAGAGTTCTAAAATCAGATTTTAAATTCATTCTTTGGGGTTAAATTTGATTAATTAATATGTATCAAAGATTTTTTAAAATATATATATATATATATATATATATATAATTTTAAAAATATGAGGTCGACCTAAATTGAGACGAATTGAATGGTCTTATAATTCTTTCTTTTTTTCTTTTTTTATGAACCCAATTAATATTATTTGCCAACACCTAATTGCCGAGTGAAATTTCTCCGAAAGCAACTTTGTCATGTTGTTTGGTATTTTGATGCTCACCCCCCCACCAATAAAATCCACAGCTTTGCTGAGGCCGTCCATTTTAGAATACGATCAAGCTCTAAGAATAAAAATGAAAGTAGAAAATCTACAAAGATACAAAATTATTTTTTATTTTTATTGTTTTCTTTTGAAAAAAAAAAGGTACACGTGGCACGTTGTTCTTTGTTTTGGCTGTATAGGTCATAGTCTACGTCTCCATGCGGGCGCGCAATCCCTGTCATTTCCACGTTTCATACATCATCAGTGTGAGGTCATTGACCCACCATCTGATGACATCAACAAAGCATCACCACCGTCCATTATTTTCCATCTCAAAAGAAAATCCGCGTATAATAAAGCACAAACGAGGACGTGCCAGAAAACGTATCCTCCCCACACGGAAAAAATTCCAGCCTGAGAGTTCCATTCCGGTCTGAGAGTTCCATTCTGCGACGTCGTTTCGGAGGGGTTATGGAAGCGGAGAAGAGGAAGCGCACAGATGACGCCGAGGTTGACGGTAAGAGACGGAAAGCGGAGACGACGACGGTAACGGATGTCGAGGTGGAGGAGTTCTTCGCCATACTGAAGAGGATACAGATGGCAGCAAAGCATTTGAAGAAGAGCAACGGTTGGGACCGTATGTTGACGGCCGAGAAATGGAGGCCTTCATTTGAGTTGGCAGATTTCGTGGAGGACAACGGCGTTAAGGTCGAGTCCGTGGAGGGCAATTCGGGTTTGGATCTGAACTCGAAACCCGATTCGTAATGAGGCTAACGGTTTTGGGACTTTGGACTTTGGAGCGGGATCGGAGGTGCATGCGCATGTCACGTGATCATGGTGTGTCGCGTTAGCGTAAAATTTTTAATTTACTACAACTATTAACAAATAACAAAATATAATTATGAATTGTTATCTGACTTTGTATTGCATTATTGTAGTATGATTATCATCAAGTTTTTAGTACCAAGCAAGTGATGTGATAAAGTTTTATTAAATTGTTTGGAAATTAAATATATTACGCCACAAAGAACAAATAAGATAGTATGATATGCATCAGCTATAGTACTATTCAACTATGTATCAGCAATTTAGGGGATACTAGTCATCATAAATTTTAACAATTTCTCACACTAAGGTCAAGTATTTGTTATATAAGCTTCATTCTTCTTTATTTCCCTTTGAAAATGATCTTTAGTGTCCATAAGTGAGAGGAATTAGCCATTAATTTCACATAACTTAATTTCGCGAAAGTTTTCATGTTGACGTCGAGTATTTATTATGTAAATTACGTGTCCACAAGTGAGAGAGATTGACCATTAATGCTATACCGAATCTCTCATATTAGTATTTTTTTTTTTTTGATAAATGTCTCTCGAATTAATATTGTTATGTAAGTTACATTCTTGTGTAAACAATTAAAAATTCGTATAAAGAAAAACTTTTACATGTAAATAAGTGAGAGAAATTGACATCAACGACACACTACATTTCTCATATTTATGCGAAGTATTTGTTATATGAGTTATGTTCTTCTTTGTTTCCTCTAAAAAAAATGATCTTTCATTGTCAATTAGTAAGAGAAATTAACCATTAACTCCATATTAAATTTCTTATTTTTTCTTTAAAAGAGAAAAGAATGAAATTTTATTCAGAAATTTCAAAATCTGACAAAAGTGTTATAGTCAGAGTTAGTTAATTTGAAGAATTCTATTCTAGTCAGAGCTAATTAATTTGAAGAATTTTATTCTAATCAGAGCTAAATAATTTAAAAAACTCTATTCCGATAGTAAAAAATCAACTTAAGCCCTTTTGACAATCCACTAACTAAAAAAATTTTTTTTTTGAGACAATAATCTTATATTTTCTAATAAAATACTAATAACCCAAACATTGAATTTCTTATGTTGACGTGGAGTATTTGTTTCATAAATTACATGTAAATAAATAAGAGAAATTGACCATTAACGCTGTACCAAATCTCTCATATTTGTATTTGTTAGATAAGTTGCGTTCTCTTTTATTTCCCCACAAAACTATCCCTTTAAAAGTACTAAATTAAAATCCCTCTTAATTTTTGACAATTTATAAATAAAACTAATGGTTAAAATAGTAATTTATATCTTGAAATATTGTTTTTCATCCATTTTCTCATTTTAAACCATACAAAAGAAAATAAAAGTATTTTCTTTCAATCAGGACATTCCAAAGATAAAATTTTAGATTAATGTTACCTTGCACTTGAATTATAAAATGTTTTTCACTTTGTCCTCCAAAGTATAAAACCATCACATTGCCTCTTAATCTATTGCTTTTGTGTTGCTTCAGTATAATATGAAATTTTGACAAATAAATTTTGATGAAATCAACTATACATATATCGTGTAACCCCATCTAGATATTTATTTATTACACTTCATTTTATTATTTTGCAGTATATACGTCTAACATTATCAAATTAATTAGACAAAATTGTTTGAGTTGACTAAAGTGAACAAGAATAATAGGGGCAAAACTAAAGTTTAGGGGATGAAGTTAAAAATAAACAATAATTTGGGGGGAAAATGTGAAATTAACCCAAGTTTTATTTTCCTTACGTTACCCTATAGATCCTCTTTATTTTATTATTCTCTACCAATTCCAAACACAGGCTTAAAAGCATGCTTCGTAGTCCTCAAGTTAAAATGCAAAGCAAAGAGAGAACAATTAAAGCATTGGAATTTCGTGTGGATTTTGGAGCTTCGCCAAAACTTTTCAACGAAACATAATTATAAGATTGGTTTGACGTTAGGTGAAAGGTCACTATTGCTTTGCCAACTTCTTTTGGAATCGGGTGGCGCCAGAAGCTTTGTTATCAAAGATTTTTTTATTTTTGATAAAATTTTGGTCCGATAGATTTTTCTAATTTGGTTAAAATTGTGGTCCAATAGATGAAAGTGAAGCCTTAAAGAATCCAATTTATTATGTTACATGTATGGTAAGATTTTACTCCTTTTTTTTTTATTTGGAAAATTAAAGTTTTTGCTGATCACCTTAGGGGTGGGGGTTTACCCCTTTTTGTTATGCATAACTTTTTAAAGCTTTTTATTAAATAAAAGATCAATTTGGCCAAATTTTAATAATGTCAAATTTTCATTAATAATGTAAAATTTTCATTCAATTTGTGAAATCCACAGTCATTTACCCTAGGTTTGGTATCTAACTTTTTTTTTTCAGTTAGATTTTCCTCATGAGTAATATGTAATTTTTTATTTAAATGTTAATTAAAATTAATTAGTCTTCTCATTTTATTATAAATGTAAAAAAAAAAAAATCAAATTAAAAATATTTTGAAATGGTTTTTCAATTTATTATATGTATCTTTCTTTTTTCCATTATATTTATAGTTAGTTGAGAGATATAATCAACTCTAAATATTAACAATAATAATTTGTATCTTTCTTTTTTCCATTATATTTATAGTTAGTTGAGAGATATAATCAACTCTAAATATTAACAATAATAAAAATAAACAAATCACTCACAATTTACGAGTAAGAATTAAAAATAAAAAATAAAGCCTTTACCAAACAAAGTTCTTTCACAGAATGAACCCTTTCATTAAATAAGAGTAAAATTGACACAATTTGTAGATTTTTTTTTTTATCTTTTTTATTATTATTATTATTATTATTATTATTTTTGTGAAAAGGTTTGCATTAAGCACCTAACAAAGAAATCTTGAAGGGTTACAGGGAAGAGACTCTCTCCACCTGAAGGAAGACCACTATATAGAGGGGAATAACATCCCTCCTTACATCAAAATTAAGAGAAGAAAAATTATTCTTTAAAGTAAATTTAGCAAAAAATCCACCAGCTAGTTAAACTTTCTACTGATCCAGTGAATATACTAAGGATTCGAAACAAAACGGCTTATGATAGTTGAAGCTTCCAGATAAGTATCTCACGAATAGGGCTCTCCTATACTAGTGATGGTATTGATAGTAGACAGAGAGTCACAGAACCAAACTACTTCCCATTTCTACCACATTGGGTTCTACTTCTGAACCTTTTCCGACGCCAAGAAGATCAACTTGCCTTCATCATCTTTTATAGTCATTGCTAAGATAGAGCACCGATTACACATAGCAATCTCAGTATTAACAGAAAAAGATCCTCGCAGAATAACTGGAATACTCTCCTCCTTTTTGAAACTAGGGAGGTAAGAGCTATCTTCATCAGCTAAAGAGAACTCTTCCACAACCTTTTCAAATAAAAAGATTGCTTTTTTAATATCCTGTCTTATATTGAATATCATTTCTAAGATGTCATGTGCTATGCATAGCCAAAATTAGCATCAATGAAGTTTTCCTCCAGCTTAAAACAAAACTTTAGCAGGGAATTCAAATCGTTAGCGACCAGAATATCCCATTTTAGGCCTCATTTGCTCCCAAAGGTGATAGCTTTCATCTCATTACAATGACAAAAGAGGTGCACAGTAGATTCCGCGAAATTACCACATAAGACACAATTTGACTCAGTTAGGTTCAGAAAACTTGCTAACCTAGCTTTTTGTTGGTAAGCAGCCCGACATACCCTCCACGTGAAGATCCCGAGTTTATCATAAATCATCAGCTTCCACAGATCCTTCCATAGGCCATTGCAATCTTCTGAGTTGTTGAAGCCCTTGTCTACCCAAATAAGTATTTTTAACACTAAAGATTCCAAATGCTATTCCAGTCCATAACAACTTATATTTACCAGCAAAGGTTGAAACTTTAAGTTTTAGCACCTCTTCGGCACTATTTTCTTCCAAGGTATCTCTCACCAAATTCTCTTTCCACCATCCAGTGTCCGAGTCTAAGAGGTCTGCCACTATGATAGCACTAGAGTTAGCTCCTACTTTTCGGATTAGAATCATATCAATTAGCCCATAGAACATAAAATATTATTAAAGGCAGCAAAACTTAAATGCTGCTAAACTGCGTCTTGCACTCTTACATTTTAAAACACTGTCAAACTTAAATAAAAAGATGTTCATCAGAGTTGGTAGAGACCAACTTAAAAGATGGTGGGAACTGGTAAGAGACAATTATTTCCTTCTTAAATCATGGCTTTTGATGTAGCCCATAAAGATATGATTTGCTTTTGTTTGAGCCAGAAAAGTAGCAAAGATTTCTAAAATAAACATGACTCTGTCAAACATCTAAGATGAAAATTCCTTATCAAGATAAGGATAAAGATGAATTTAAGAGATTTATTTGTAGGATTATCTCTTCTATTATTTTCAATATTGCCTTATAAGTTTTAGCAGCTATATATATAAGGAATGGAAAAAATACGTGGAAAGAAACCATCAAAAACCTAATAAAAATCAAAGTATTTTCGACATATCTTAATATCACAAATATATCTTTGGCACGCTTGGTGGGAGGAGACTCCTTTAATGAAATTAAATTTGCACAGTGGCTAACAACTAATGGATTATCCTTTAATGAAATTCAATTTGCATAGTGGCGGACAACCAATGAATTATCCGAAAAGTTGGAAAAAAAATATTCAAGCTAAATATTCAAGTCTTGGATTGTACGTTGATAAGGATCGTACTGCCAATAATTTCAATATTAACGCTCATTGTGATGAATTTACAAGCAGGTTACACGCTATTAAAAACTGGTCATGGCCACCAGAATGGAAAAAATTCAAGTTCGGATCAAGATCCGATTGAGCTAACTGAGGTGGAGAAACCAGAGTTGTCCAAGGACGAGTCTGAAATCAAGTATAAGGCCATCAACTTTGAAATATTCCTTTATAGGACAAAGTTCGGGTCGAGAAGTCCGAACCCAAACCCAAGCCGGGTAATAAACGTTCCACGAAGACCAAAAGGTTAAAAGACGACCCAATAAGCACGAACATGAAGACAGCTGTGTCTACTGCCTATACAATTCTAAATCTACCTTTTGTTTTTACAGGCACTCCAAAATGAGATTAGGCCAAAAACCACCTGCTACAGAGGTTATCTAATGAAAGTAAGTTTAGGCATTTATTTATTGGTTTTTTTTTTTGACAAATAAACAGTAAATATATGGGCAATGTTTGAGCTAGAAAATAATTGACCACCTGCTGTAGAGGTTATCCGATAGAAGTAAGTTTAAACATTTATTTACTGATTTATTTTTAAAAAAAATAGTAGATTAGGGGCAATGTTTGAGTTAGAAAATAATTGACCGCCAGCTAGAGGTTATCCGATGGAAGTAAGTTTAGATATTAGAAAAAATAAACAGTAAATAAGATGACAATATTTGACCTAAAAAATAATTAGCTTAGATGGCAAAGATTTCTAAGAACTCTAACAAGATGGATAAGATAAGGATAAGGATGAAATTATCTCTTTTATAATTTTTAATATTATCTTATAAGTTTTAGCAACTATATTAGAAAAGCAAAAACAGAGCCTACAAAGAACCGTCAAACACATCACAACTCAGTTAAAATTCTACGTCTTTTTCTACAATATGTCTTAGCCAAACTTCTTACGTCTTTTTCTACAATATGTCTTAGCCAAACTTCTTTTAGCAATTTCTTCATCTTTCTAATTATTTTAATTCTCAATTGTTATTTCCATTTTAATTGAATTTCATTATTTAATAATGTTCTTTTTCTTTCAAGACATTAAGAATCCAATGTATAATTTCTACCACAATCATTTATTTTATTTTTCTTCAACGTCCGCTATCACAGAGACTTTAATATCACAAACAGCTTTTCATTGATATTTTCTATTGAGTAGAGGAGATACTTTAAATTTCACCAAATAATAATAATAATAAATATATTTTAAAGCACTCTAATACTTAAAAAAACCTATTAGAACTTTTGTTATATTAATTATTATTTTTAAAATAAAATACAAAAATGCTTAGATTTAAAATTAGTTTCCAAATTTAGTCCAAATGACTAAATAACTAACGAAATAAGCGTGGGTTAGGTTCCCACTTCACCTATTAAGACTTTTTGTTTTAAAATAACTAAAGGAATGACAATCTCTGATGCATTTGACAAAAATTTGAGTATGAGATTGAGGAACCTATAAAATGTTGGATCCCAAGTATTTTTATACTTAAGATTTAAAATGTAATAGTGCAGGAAATACTATATTCATTCTACCAAGCAATAGATTCACTCTTCGTCAATCCTTTTCTCCCCTCTACCAAACAGTGAATACACTCTCCATTATTCTTCTTTTTTTCTCCCATTTCCTTCCTCACATTTTTGTTACTAAACAAAGCTTAAAGCTGTAAAGGACTGATAAAACGTGAAAGAAAAGAGGAGAAAAAAAATTTATACACAATGAAGAAAAAAAAAAGCAATTTTAATAAAAATATCTAGCATCATCTTAATAAAAAAAAGAGTAGATATTTTTGAAATATTAAATTATTCTAGATACGTGAACTCGTATAATTGAGAAGTTTTGAAGTGTAATAGGGCTTTCCACCTTGACGAATATTACTTTCATTCATTATTCCACACTCATAATTATACTCAAATACTTTAATTTTTACCTTTATTTCAACTAATATTGGTCATAATTCCTCACATATCAAGTAATGAATTAAAGTGATATATTCTAAGGTACCCATTACATAAGATAGGAGAGCCAGAACTAGTCCGCAATTAGCAGCAAACATGTGTTTTGAGTTGGAATTGACGTTACTAACTAGTAATTCTATTTTATTTTTAGCGAGTGCCAAGTACTAATTAGTTCCACTTTTCAACTGGTCATCAGTCCCAAGTCTCGACCACAAGTTTAAGTGGGGAGTGATGACTTGCCCACTTTTTTGAAGTTGTTTCACTGCTTTTGACTTTTGAGCCTCAATAATTGTTGAATTTCCCTTTGTGTTTTGTCAAACACATTAACTTCAATCATCAATGCTTATTGTGAGAAGGCCAGATTAGAGTGATCAACAGTTGCAGGTCTGTTTCATACACTGAATTTGAAGGTATTTTCATTATCATGTAAACTAATCTATTAATCTTATCTGAGTTTACGGTGTCTAAACCACACAACTAAAATATCTACTATTAGTCTTTTCGGAATTATTGAGTGATGGTCTAGCAGTAAAACCAAGGAATCCCACCTCATTAGGTGGGAAATTTTACTTAAATTTTTCCACCTTCAAAACAAGACATCTATCCAATAAAATACTCCGAATGGTTATAAAAAATCGCTCTCCACCTCACAAACCCTAAGTTCCCCATCTCTATACCAAAATTTAAACTACCACCAAAGCAAAGAGGCTATTGTGCCCAGATGATTCAAAGGTTGAAAATTTTGTTTAGCTAGGGCTGCTATTGACTCAAGTTTATCATCCCCTATTACAACTCCAATTCCCACCTTGCTATCATACCTAAGCAAAGCTCCATCACAGTTTATTTTTGTGCATTAATTATCTGTTTCACTCCGCACCGAGCCACATAAGCTTGTCTCATTGTTGGACCCCAAAACAAATAAGTCCAAGAAATCATGCAACAACATTAATAATACGACTATTCATTTCAACTACTAGGATTACAAAAACAATATAATAAAGTACCGAAAGTTTTTTTTTTTTGGATGAATAAAGTACCAAAAGTTCAACAAGGATTAGGCTATACAAGAGGCCGAAAAGGGAAAAAGGAGGAGGATTAACTAGATCAAAAACCATATTGCATTTGGGTTGGATTGATCTAACTTGTCCATGTTGAGTACCACAGGCCCATAGTCTCTGCAGCCCAGCACATCGTATTCAACGAAAATTACATAGATCCCAAAAGTTTTTAGAATATACATAGACAAGAATTTTCCAAGGAAAGATCCATCATGTAGTTAAATGAGCTATTATTTATACTCCATGTTTTAACTATTGCCACACAAATAAAATAACTTAATTAGTATGGCTCTAATATATTCACTTTTTCTGAATAAAATTTAAATATAAAAATTTTCTGATAAGCAACACTTAAAACATACCATATAAACAATCTCTCATTAAATAAATAAGGGGTTCCTCGCTAGATATATAGAACTTTCTCCCTGTTACATTAAAAAAATATATAACATTATTTTTTATACTAAAAAAAAATATTGGCATGAATATTATTGATTAAGAGTAACAATTTAAACTCGACTAAAATGAGGGAAAATGCATTTGCAAAGAACATTAATGGAAAGAACACACAAATCCTAATGTAAGGACTAATAAATTGACACCAACCTTAAAAAGCAGAGATACAATATGTAATTAACCTAACTTTTTTGTTGCAAAAAAAATAAAGAAGAAGTGGCGGGAAATTTGTGGAAACTTCAACAACACGGACGGAATAAGAAAGAAAATAAATTGTAATAAAACGTAAAAACGAAAGGGGAAACAATTAGGCAAAGATGCATCTTTGTCCTGAAGTGAGGTTGGTGAATATGTACCAAAGCTAAGCAACCGAAATTCCAAACGCCGTGTGTGGAATCACGCACAATTGTTCTGAAATCTGGAATAGGTTGAGTTCCAAGTCATTGGATTTACCCCCCCATTGAGTTTTTGGCAGATTCTACAAAAGTCTACTGGTCATAATCAACTTTTTTAACTTTTGGTCCCGAGTCAGAATCCCATAGCAATTTCGATGTTTCTCCCAATCTGCACTAGTGCATTTCTTCTAATTGACCACTGCAATTCGTTACAGAATAATTTAGCAAAAAATAATAATAAAATATTACATAATAATGATTTTCATCTTCAAATGGTGCAACGTTCCCTTCAATTGCTATATCACCAACTAGTAGTTTTAATTGAATTTATTACTTAATAATTTCTTATTGATTTCAAATGAATTTAGAATGTCAAAATTTATGGAAAGAAACTGAATTTATTAAAAGGGTGAAATTTGAATCGACTGGCCATATATAATTTATCATAATAGGTAGTAAAATCAATAAGATCATGTTGGTATGGCATAATTTATCATAGTAGGTAGGTACAGTCAATAAAGATCATGTTGGTTTGCCTAACCTAAAATAAATAAATATATTACGCCAAAAGTTTGTGAGAGCTATTTTACCAAAAAAAAAAGGTCTGTGAGAGCTGTCTGTAAAAGAATCTTTTAAGGCGTAGGCTATGGTGAAAATTCACATGAAATAAAGAAAACTAGAGGGAAATTAACCGGACATCAAGTGCCATAGAACTGTAAAATCATCTTTAAAATGCATTTGTATAGACAAAATATGTGTGAAACGTGTTATGGGTACTTGTTGATTTGTTCAACCCAAGAATCAAGCCCAAAAACCAAACCCATACCATGTGGCTTCATAGGAGCACGAGACCACAAATCCAGTAGCATTGAATGAGCTGGTGAACGTATTTTTGGTGAGCAAGTAAAGGACGTCATTAAGGCTTGTAAAAAGCACCTGGAGCTGGTCTGCCTATTTTGGAAAACTTGCAAGTTGCAGCTAGTAGACACCTCGCCCTCCAATTTGCCCAAAAATTAAGGATGTTGACCAACTCATTTGTAGTCTTTTATCCTCCACACGGCGATATAGGAGAGGTCCAGCCACTATAAAAGCAAATCTGTCACATCAACAACTCCCGGTCAGCTAGGGAATGATATATCAACTAGCTCTCCTAGCACCCACTTTGATGAGAGATGACAAAATTTCAAGGGTAATACCCATACAGGTGCATAAATAAAGTCTCTAACTTAGAGTATAAAAGATAAGAGTTGAGGTCGAAGGGGTTGTCAGTCACTGTTCATCTTCTCCAAAAAGAAAAAACCTTTCTCCAAGCAACCCATTTCTTTATTCTTCATCGTGATTTTTTATTTTCCATATCAATGGAGATTTATATACTGACTAAAGCGTTAGAGGATGCACGTCGGTGATCTCACCAGTATGTCCACTCACCCCGTATTCTTTGTTCTAGGGTTTCCTTCAACTTTCTCCCAACCTTTTGGTGCCTTGTAGATACAATCTAACATAGATGCAGCCATTTTGCATATACAAGCTTGAGCTTTTGGTAACGAAATCCAATTACAACAGAACACATCAATCACCCAATTTTATTTATGTCACAAGCCTATAGCTAGGGTCATTAATATTTGGAAATCATATTCCACTAGAACATGTTCCAAATATTTCATAGTTGGGTTGCATGTGGAATTTCCCTTTTAGACCATTATTATGCTGGAACCAAATAAATATGAACTAAAAAAAGGAACCAAGCTATTGATTAAACAGTAACACTCCTAAAAAATGGAGGGAAAAGAAAAATGGTTATGACCTTGAATACATTCTACTAATTCATTAAATTCAGCACTACTCAAGAATTTATTATGTTTACAGATATCAGATTATCGCGTTCGGTGATAACAAATTATGCATTTTCACTAGCGATCTATTTGAATGATGTAGTTCAAAGATGTTTCTCTTAATATTACATAAGTCCATCCGAGTGCTACACCTTTTACTATTGAGGTCCGGTCATGATCAATCTTTTGTGAAATTAGTCTTTTTATAACTAATTTCTATTATATCAAATAGACATTGAAAATTTTGTAATAGTTTCTCAATATATTAAAAATGAACATGCAATACACTGTCTGCGGGATGTAAGAAATAAATTTTTTATTTTTTTTGCAGGTATTAAGGTTCACTTTTTCAAAACAGGTTTTAATTTAAAAGATCTCCTATAAAAATCAATTATTAACTTTCATATAATCAAATGGTGGGTTTGGTGTTCATCATCAATGATAACAAAGACACGAATGTGAGACTACGTTTTGTAAAGTTTAAAAAACAGCATATAGTGTTTTTCACCGCTTTTTTTTCTTTTTTTTCATCAAATGCCTTAATTTAAATTAGTATATATATTCATGATCCAATCTCTTACCTATTTTAAAAACACACACACATATATATATTATTTTATTAAACCTACTGATAGAAAAGTAAGAAATTAACAGGTATATGAAAAATAAAATGTGAAAATTTGAAAATAAAAAATGTTATATTGCCCATCAAAATATTATTAAGTTTGAAGGCGTATGGCAAGCTTTTGATAAAGTAGTATGCAAAATGTGGCTAGAAAATAAATCATACCGACCAAAGGTGAAGTAATAGTTCAGCTAATCTCACACCTGGGGGTGCCAATGGAAGGAAGTTCGACCGCTCCATCACACTCGCCATGGTAGTTGGCTCAGTCTCTGCCCGTTATCGCCTCGTGCACTCACCTTGAATCGGTGGAGGGATCTGTTATGTAGCCACCGCTTGACTCCTACAGTTACAAAGTTCTGAAGAAGAAAGCTTCTACCCACTATAATCCCTAATTGATCCACATCGCTCTTTTTATTCATCAAAAAAAAAAAAAAATAGTTCAGCTAATCTCTTTCTTTTTCCTCTTTCTTTTTTTCTTTGTTTATTTTTTAAAAATTTATTGTAAGAATTAACAATTTGAAAATCTATTAGAATATAAAATCTATCTACTAGTTCAATCGTACAGCTAAGTAAGAATACAGAGCAACAGATCACCTCTGACAATAGTAGTACAGCTCTAACAGTTCCCAGCAGTCAGCTAATCCTTATTTTGTTTTAATGTGACCTAACACTAACAAGGACTATCAGCTATGAGCTATCTATGCATGTGATTGGCCATGTGGAGAGGTTTGATGGTAGCTCATGACATGTTTTTATGTCTTGAAGAACCAAAGTTTATTTTATCCATTTAATTTCTTTGTGGCCAGTTGGTGATGTTTGTCTCTCATATTGATTGGGTTGGCCATCTGCTTTTTTAGGTTTCACATACATGTTTTCCATTGCCTTTTTGATTTAGACATCGACCTTGTTTTACACGTTTCTGTGAAAGAAAATACCAAGTGGATATATATGTGCTTGATTTAGACAATGCAGCATTTTAGGCTCTCTTTTTTTCTTTTTTAAAAAAAATTTTTTTGTTGTGAATCTTCTATGATGCCCTCGGAAATAGATTAGGGAAGGGTTAAAAAAAATCCCTAATTAACTAGCTAGGTTTTAGTAGTTCAAAAATATTAATCTATAGTTCTATATATTAAACGTACCTTTTAGATGGAAAAAATTGACATGTAGTTTATTAATTAATATATTTTTAACCTCAATTATGAAAATTAAATACTAGTAAATTACTAAAAAATTTTCCTTTTGAAGTTGTACAAACTTAAAAAATCATTTTAGCAAGAAAATAAACTCACTACTACAATACAATACGAGAAATTAATATAATCACTGTTATAGAGTTTTTTAAAGCTCAAGAACTCAAAGTTCAAATGTCTATCCAAACCTATAACACATGAGTCCGAATAGGTTTAAGCCAAGTAGCCTGATCAATAATCCAGATGTCTGGGCCCGACAATGACTTTATATAGACTCAAAGAATACTCAATTTAGATATGCTATTATTTAACTTTATAACTTTATTTTTTGCTATTTTTTATATTTTGATAATTAAACATCGAATTATCTTTAACCAGTAGCATATTGTATCCCAAGCTCTTAACTCCCTTCTTTATTTTCAAATTCTCAAACGTATCCGAATTATCTCTTCAAGCAAATATAAAACCTTATCCTAATTTTGATTAAAACAATTCTAATATAATTAACTTGACTTAAAAAAAAAATTTCTAGCCATCCAAAAAAGAAAAAGAAATCAAAAACCCTAGTTTCATTCAAATCCAAATTCCTGGCCAAAGTTTCTACAAATATTAAATATATCCAAACCCAATCATTTAAAAATTGTGCACAAAGTCAAGAATAATCCAAAATTCAATTCGAAAAAAGGGTGCGAGAAAAGTAGTTGCACCGGAAGAATTTTTTCTTAATTAATGATTGAAACAATCAAATTGATTTAGGAAGAGAGCTATCTCGAAGACTCTGAATATCAAAGTCAAGAAACAAAATGTATATTTTATAGTGCTCAATAGAAAAACAAAAACAAAAAACAATTTTGTTTTTCTTATAAAAGATAGATAAGTTGGAATTTTGATCATTTCAAGGAATATTCTAGAGGATTATGACCGTCAATAGTTTTTCCAATTGCAGATGTGATTCTTGTTTACTTGAAAGCTAAGCTAGCCAGGAAGAAAATGTGAATTGTGGACTAATTAAAATAGTCTTCTACTTTAGAATTGTCATGTCCGAAAGCTAAAGTCATCATGTAGAAAAAGAATTCTCCCATTTGAAAAAAAAGAAAAGAAAAAAAAGGCAGAAACCACCTAGAAAGAGTGTCTCCCCAAACAAAGAATTGGAATAATCAAATACCAAAGTGGAACAAATTCATCCATTGCCTATTGATTGCTCTTTCTTTTTTTTTAATGAATAAAAAGGATTTCGATGTGGATCTCGTTAGCTCAGAATTCTGTTAGTGGATAAGACCTTCTTGCTCTAACTTTGCAATTTTTTCGGAATTTAAAGCAACTGACCCACACCCCTAACAGATCTCCCTCCACCTAGCACATTAAGTAAGACTAAGTATACCTGAGACAATAATAGAGCTTATCAAGACTCGAACCACAACTCTCACAAATGAGTGTGATTCCACAAATTTAAAGTATTTCTTTCATATGGTATGCCTTACCGAACCAGTATGCGCTTGGCCTCAAAGAAATTTAAAGAGAAAATTGGAATAACACCTTTTAGGTTTTTTGTTTTTTTTTTAGTCAAATTATTATTACAAATTGTATTATCAATCTCCTAAAAAATATATATGTATATATAGATATATGTTTTAATTTGGGTTCTCTTTTTTTAACCAAATTCGTTTAGTTTTCTTGTTGACGTATTTCTGTTTGTAATTGTAAATTTTATTTGAAAATTACAATAAATTTGAGCTCTAGAAATATGCTTTACCTTAAACTAAAAAAAGGAAAATAAAAAGCTTAACTCGTAAGATTAAGTGTCCGTTTGATAACTTATTTATTATTTATTTTTAATTTTTTTTAAATTATATAGAATTTATTCAATTCAAAAATTAGTTAAATTTTATTAGAGTTTGTTAATCTTTTTATTTTATTATAAATGTAAAAAAAAATCAAATAACAAACACTTTAAAAATATTTTTTATTTGCATTTTTTATATTTATATTTAATTGAATATTTTAATTAATATTAACAAATTCTAATCACCCTTAAATTAAATAAATTACATATAATTCTGAAAAAAAAATAAAAATAAACAAATTATACTCAGCGTACTTAAATATTGTACTAACGGAGACAACCTTAGAAATTCTCTCACCTTAAAGTAAAAAAAAAATAAAAATAAAAGTATATTTCAGTATTATGATATTTTAAATTATTTAACCATGTATAAAATCTAATAATTAAAAAGTAAATTAAGTTTTCTTTTTTAGTACATTTAAAATAAATAAAACTTTTATAAAAGTAGTCATGTATAAATTTGTCCGGTTCTTACTTTTGATTCTTTTATTTTTTTGTTTTATCAATTTCACCTTTTTCACATGTCATGTCTCGTTTGTAACTTAAAAAATAAAAAAAACGAGATTCAATTCACCTAAACACTAAAGTAAAAGTAATGTATCGTTGGAAACGGAGATTGGAAACTTATATAATATAGATGACGTAATTGGTTGATAGAATAAGTCATGTCTCGTAATTTGTCTGGTTCTTACTATTTGCGTTGTGTTGCATTAAATTTGTAAAATTAAAGTGAAATTTAAAGTTAATTAATTACGTTTTAATTTTTTTTTAAATAGTAGTAAATAAATTAATTTTTTTTAAGGTATATTTTTTGATCTCAGGGTGTCTTCCTCCCATATATATTACTACATTAATAACTCAATTTTAAATTGGCGCGATTTATTTTATTCATCTTCCTCTTTTTAAATTTGTGCAATACACCATGTACTAATCAGTCTGATAAAAAAAAATAAAAAAAAAAATTTGTTTTTGGTTTTCTTCACCTAACAAAAGCACGACCCATTAACTTCTTGAGTTTTTTTAATTACAAAAACACAATATCGAATTTACGTGTTGTCCAACGTGACATGTAATGTCACCTAATAGTATTGTTGAAACACCATCAAACTAATAAATTATGAATAATAACATGCTATCCAACATTAACAAAATATAAAAACAAAATGACAAATAAACATGCTACTCCAACATGACCTATAATGACATATACCTAATAATATGATCAAAATAATACACTATCATTATGCATTAATAAATAAATAAGTATATATTAGTTTTTTCATATTATTTTGTTTTTCCCAAAAGAACCTATATACTTGTTGATATGATCTTATTTTTTTACGAATGAAAAAGGATTTCAACTCGCTCTTTTAATAGTTTATCTTCTATTTAAAATTTAATAAAATTGAATATATTTAAAATTTTAATGGAGATTTATCAAAATTAAACTGTAATTTTTATAAACAAATATAAAAGTTTGACAAATTTTTTTACAACTAAACTACATGTGTTTCATAAGTTACGTTTAGAAGTAATTTTTTTTATATGAAGAATTTTATCAGGCTTAAACTAAAAATTTACAACCAAAAGGGAGAGAGATAAAATAAAATAAAAATGAAAAGAAATTTTAATTATAGAAAAATTCAAAGCGCTTGTAGACGTGCAGTCCAAATGCAGAAAAAAAAAATCATTTTAAATTTTTATATAAAAAATTATAATTGTAAACGAGACGGGTGCAGTCCGAGGCAAATCCAGAACCTCCATTGTGAAAAAAAAGATTCTCCTTCGTTTGCCGCCTTTTTATGTTATTTACTTTTTTACTTTCTCTAAAACAAACGTTTTTATTACTTTTACTGTGCCGACGTATTTGTGGACAAACGTGTAGTCGCAGTCTTTTGCTTTATTTTCTAATTAATAATTTATTTCTATCTTGTTTTTCTATGAGTCATGATAGACGGCAGCAGCCTCTCCCTCAGGATAAAGAATCATTGCAGTCCATCCATTGCTGATAAGTGTTGTCATGCCACTTTTTTTTTTTTGGTCCAATGTCATGCCACTTGATAAGTTAAGCTTTGTTTAATAATTTTTTTATTTTAATTTTTTTAATAATAGATTTTGTACCCACGGGAAAATTCGAGTATTTCAAACCTAAATGGATATCAAATCATATGACAAGTGTCATATTAATATTAAAAAAATAATAATATTTTATCTAATAAAAAAAATATAAATTACTAGTAATATTTATTTTATTACTAGCCGATTTGGTATTGATATGGAAGAAATTTATCCACATTAATTCTATAGTATTTAATTTTTTCTAAATAAAATTTTAGTATAAAAGTCCAAATATTCATTAATTTAGATGAGGCGTGAAATTCTCCATGCTATTTTTTATTTTTATATTTTGTGTCATTTACGCTGGGGTGTTAATATTTGACAATCTGAAAAACCAATGAAGGCGGTGCAAAAGACAAGGTTAGAGACAAAATATTTATGAGTGACTTCGTTGTTGGAGGGATAAAAAGGGAATATAACAATGAAATTTATAGCATAATATGACACGTGGCTCAACAAAAAGAAATCATCTTTTTTTATTATGTACATGTTTTATAGATTTGCCGACCACTAATAAAGAGGAAATTATTAAAAATATAACAACCCTAATTTCTAAAGCCATTTTTAATTAAAATAAATTATAACATAAAAATTAAAAAATTTATATATAATTGATAAAACGAATACATCAATTATATATAAAATTACTACAAATTGCTGTACTCCCATGACAAGGACTCGTGCTGACAAATTCTGAGCGGGCGTGCTTCTTGACCAGCGCAAAGCCAAAGCCTGGTCTGGTCTGGTCTGTCACCGCAAGGAGTGAGCTCACCTACGTCGTCGTGTACCCTAAAAGTACTTATGCTACTGCTACTGTTTTCTAATTTATTTATTATTATAGTTAAATATTTTTCGTCCAGGTCTATTATAAAATTTATTAATTTTTTAAATGGTTTACGTTATAATATATTTTAAATTTTTCAGATAAATTTACTTTTAAATTTTTATATTGTGCTATTTTTAGATCTAAATAAGCTAGTTTAGTAAAACTCATATACTAAATAATAGTTAATATTGCTAATAGAGATAAATATAAAAATTTAAACGAAAGAAGTTTTGATACCAATTAAATAAATGTGCTAAAATACTGGCCTTTCAGCATAATTAAAATAACATCATAAAAACATAAAAGCATTTAATTCCACACTCTATACCTCTCACCATTTTAATTTATGCAAGTGGGAGATTATTACTTGATTGTTTTGGAAAATAGATAATGATAACTTTTTATTTATATATTTTATTATATAGTTAAAAATAAGAATATCTACTTTAGACTATCTTTTGTGCCTCAGCTTTCCATAAAAAAGAAAATTACTCCGTCAATATTTTGTAATGGCAAGATGAATTTATGTAGTGTAAATTCAAAAGTACAAAAAAAAAAAAAATCCACTAGTAAATGATTCTTAATTTTTTGAAATTGCAGAAATAAGTAGTTGGGTTCACTTTAATTCTCAATTTATCTTTGTCTACCAGATTAAATTTATCCATCTTTTTCTCTAAATCCATGTTTTTAAATATTTTCTTTATAAAAAAAAAATATAGATTGAATATGTAATTTCATTTTTAACAATAAAATTTATCTTTCAACTCACTAGCTCCTCCCATACGTAGGGGCCAGCTCATGGTAAAAAATTTGTGTTTCCTTGGCAATGTTTCAACTTAAATCACTCCACTCCTAATATCAAAAAATAAAAATAAACTCACTTAATCAAATTAAATTGCAATTATTTTCTATTAAATTTTAAGTTTTCTTTTTGGTAGATATTAAATTTTAAGTTTTCTGTTAAGCAGCTATTATTATTATTATTATTATTTCTCTTTTCTAAACTTTTTACCAGCATACCTTTTAAAATAATAAAATTATTTCAAATAATATGCCGTATAAATAAATATTGAATACGGTATGAGTATTCAAATTTTAATATATCCAAATAATGTATTTTTTATATTTATAAAATAAAAATGTGGATATGCCATTTTAAATTTTCCATTGCTTTTTTTTTTCAAAAAAATAATAATAATATTGAATACGGTGTTATGACTTTTCTTTTGTTTGGTAGATGAATACGGTGTTATGACATACTTAGGAGGACAAATGTCATTGGTCTATCAGCCCTGCGATTATCGATTGGTTCGTCAGAGCCGTAGGATGAAATGAGTTTGTACATGAATAGAGGGGGTTAAATTTCCAAGAAGTTTCGTGTTATGATGGGAACAACCTGATATGATTTTGTCCGCCTCGTCTCCTCACAAATATCATCCACACCCACCGAACACCTCGTGAAGAGTGAAAACCACGACATAAATAACGTACCCAAAATCATGTGATTGCTTTTTCTGGTTTTTCACTTACATCCCACCACCACCATCACTCCACGTGGCCCCACTTTGTGCGTCGACTCAGATCTTTCCAGATCTCCAATTATTTTATTATAAATTATATTTCGGAAAAGGTCTTTTACATATCAATCCCTATAGTTATAGAAATTACACTTTATCGTATAGCAGTGTGGATGTGTGGCTGTGTTTATCGAGTAATTTTAAAATCCCTGAGCGTTTTTAATAAAAGCTATGAGGCAGTTTCTTTATTTTGTTTAACGAAAAATATAAAAGATGTTTATGTGATGGTTGTATTTAGAAAATCTCCAATTTAATTATTAAAAACAGAAATTAGAAATATATAAAAGCAAGGAATATAAAGAAAGTTCCCTATTTTGTATTCAAGTAAAACGGAATATAGCATTACTAACAAAAATGTCCCTTCAGAGAAAAAAGAATCATAATAAAAATACGTTTCTTGTGCCATCCGTCACAAACACATCCTTATAGTATAATATTTTGAAAAATGTTAAAAAGTTAATAAAATTCAAATAGGTTTAAATTTGACAAATTTAAAGAAAATTTGTCCACATTTTAAAAATAGCTTTTATTAAATTTTCTTTTATTTAATGGACATTATTCATAAGTTTATTCTTTACATCAAATAAAATGAAAGATTTAAGTTTCAATAATATTGACTTTTTACAGTTAAGTCCTATGACACTTGTATAAGAGTTAAAAGTTTAAATTTAAAAAGGACCCGCAATAAGTTGACTAACATAAACTATAAATTAATTAAACAAAAAAAGAGTTGTAATTTGTTGGAAAATGAGGGGTGGGTCTTTAAAAACTATAGAATTAAGGGAGCTGCTTTGAAATTTAATTTAAAAAGCAAAATAATAAACAGCAAATGGAAATCTCGCTCCAAAAAAGGTGTCTAGTCTTTGTATTTTAATTACTAAAATAATGAAAAGGCCACGTGGAAACGTGGGAGCTAGGGCAGGTTGACAAACGACTGGCATTTCCAAGGAGCGGCTGCGAGCGGACACGACAAGTGAGTGGGAAACAGCGGCTGGGTTACGTTGGAACATGGTGGGTGCATGTGTCATGTGCGTGTGGTCGCCGCTTCTGGAAGCGACTCATGGGTGCGCCGAGTCGAGCCGGAAGGAAGGAAGGATCGGCTTGGGTTGGAGTGTGGACCAAGGCATGAATGCTAAGGATGTGGGTCCCATGGTATGGGGGGAGTTGTGATTTGATTGGTGTTGAGGATTGGGGACAGTGGGGAAAGTGGGGAAAGCGTGCGACGAATGGGCTGCGGATCAGGTTGTCGTCCACTTTGGGGCGTAGAGGATTCATTTTATATTCTACAACAACGTTTTCCTTCCGTGTTAAAACTATTTGGGTGGCTGTGCGATTGAGATTTGGCAAGTGGAGGTTGTACTTGAAAGTCACGTGCATCACCACACCACTTTTTTCTAGAAAAAAGATAAAGAAACATTGTATTGGGTTTTTATCTGCCAGATAACGTGGCGTATTTTTGGCAAAATAACAATAATAACGTCGTATATTTATTAAAAAATATTTTTTTTGGGCAAAATAACAATAATAACTTCATATATTTATTAAAAAATATATATATATGTATATTTTGTCAATTACATGCATAAATTGGGAAATACTGGCGTGAGGAAAATGTTTTTTTTTTGGCAACTCTGATATGATTGCACCCTTCTTTTAAAATTTTTATATCATTTAACATTGAGTTTGCCAATTTATTTACAAATTGACGTGACGTTAAATTAATGGACAAATACATAAAATATATATATATAAGTTTTTTTTTTTAAATGAAAACCAATTAATCACAATCAGTTGGTTTAAAAAAAAAAAAAGATAAACCCTAAACTTTAAAATTGAAAAAGAGCTACCTACATTTAACACTTAAAAAAAAAGAAAAAAAAAGAGAGAAAAACATTCTACCAAATTGATCACATGTATGACGTAAATAGGGCGATAAATCTGAAATTTTTTTTTTTAATAAAAATCAATAGGTAGAGAGACAAAAACCTTTTTTTTGTGTCTTACAATTGCTTAACTTGGTGGAACATTGCAGTGTGTTTATCTCTAGCTCAGATTATCCATCTCATCGTATGTTTTTTTTTTCCTAGATCTTATCATTTACTATGTGTGTTTTTTAATAAAAAAAAATTTCATTACAAGATCAATCTAGATCTGTTAGATGACCCATAAACAATAAAATAATTTCCATTTGATTTTGCTTAGAAATAATTGGAAATTAATGGTAAGAAAACAATGGTGGTGATGGTGATCTGTTTCATTTAAAAAAAAAACAAAAATAGAATTTTGCATATAATAAGAATTTAGCAGAGAAGACTAGTATGTGATAAATACTATGGGTAACAGTTGTTAATACGTCTTATTTATTGATGACGTTGCAGCGGTTGAATACCAGCCAAGCAAAATTACTAATATAGCTGTAGTAATCCCTCTGCCAATTCCTATTCCTATTACGGCAAATGGTAAACAAATAAAAATCATTAATTCCATATTAGAAAAATAACATTTATTACTTCCAAAAATAATCAGCTAATTTGCTAGCAATATTTCGGTTGTATTTTTATTTGTTTTACTTATTGACCAAAAAAATAAATAAAAATCTTTTGTTATCAATTATTTCTTCCCTTTTATTTTTATTTTCCTTATATAACTTTTATTTACAAATAACTTAGTCATTTTTAAATTAAATGTTAAATGCAAATATGAAAATCAATTTACTAATTTAGCATTACCTTGCACTTAATTTAAGGATGTCATTATTATTATTATTATTTTTAAAATGAAAATTTAAATAAATACCCAACTCAAAGTTAGAAAGTAACTCTTTTAGGAATATATTAAATAAATGCACATATAAAGAATTAAACTTTTTTTTTCCTTTTTAATTATTATTATTATTTTTTTGAAGACCTTGTAATATGTCTAATTTATACTTTTCTATAAAGGTCTATTTTCAACTTAATATTGAAAGACTACCATTTCAACGAGGAAATTAGAAGATAATGACATGATTTGTTAAAAATTAGACGTTAAAAAAATTGTGACCCCATCGTATGGAAAAACCATTTTACATTAATGTAACGTGAATTGCCCACCGTCCATCATCATGATGATCATCAACGTCCACCGAATAAGCTTTCAAAAGAAATGCGCAATCAATTACCAACCCGTCTTCCATCGTACAAAAGTCCACCCCACCTCCCCCCCATCGAATCCACCATTTCAATTAATTGGAAAAGAAAAATACCTTTTAAATCAATTCCAATCCAAACCCAACTTTACCAAAACGCCCTTGACCCACCCACAAAATTCATTTTCCCACCAAACAAGCACACCCGGTCAGTCCAAAGAAACTAACACCCCCCCCACAAACCCAACGTTTTCTCGTCAGCCGAGCCAAGCCAAAAAAGAACGGGCCAAATCCGTGATTGACTAGGCCGGGTGGACCCCCAAACCCAAAACTGACCGGACTTGAAAGGCGGAATTCAAACCAATTTAATTACTTGGAAATTTGCTCAAACAGAAAAGCAGACACGAAATTAATTATTAATTATTTTTTTATTTTTTAGAAGGGCAAGGCGCCCGTGACGGGCTAAGTATTCGATCCACACGCGCCTGCGTCACCATCAATAAAGAACCCACACTCTCTCTTTCTCTCTCTACTTTCTCTCTCTACATTGTCCCCCTATATAACCATTCTCGTTTCCTAGGCCCAAAACCATCACTGCCTTGCGTTTCTTTTTATTCCCGTCAACTGTTTCGAAACGTATCGGACTTTTATCTGGTATTTTCTCTCTCTGCATTTTGGGGTTAAATGGAGAATCAGAGTTTAAAGAAGCGGGTCCGAGATTACTCGGCGAATGACTCGGAGCACGACTCGCCCGAGGTGAAGAGATTAAGGGACGACCTACTCGGTTTTCTCGACGACTCGGATCCTGATCAGACGACTCAGGACCTAGACTCGGTGATGAGAAGCTTGCAGGAAGAGATATCTGCTCCTTCTTGTTCCGCTTCGCCGGCTCCGGTGGTTGATCTGACTTCGGATTCCGGTGAGTCTCAGCCGGAGTTAGGGTACCTTCTGGAAGCCTCCGATGATGAGCTTGGTCTGCCTCCTTCGCGCAACTCGAGCGAGGAATTGAAGGACGAGAACGAGTTAGTCCGAGTTTCGTCCGATTCCTCGGGTATCGGCGAGTTGTGGGGTTTTGACGATCAGATCCCGACTTATGATTCGTTTGAGTTGGGAACCGGAACCGGAGATAATTTTAACAATAATAGTGGTGATTACGTGGCGCTTGATGGGCTTTTCGGATACTCCGATGTGTATTTTGATTCGTCCGATTACTCCGACTTTTCCTGGAGGTCTGAAACCCTTCCGGCTCTGTAGTACGGAAAGACAAGGAAATGGAAAATGTTTTTGATTGGATGAAAATATTATACGACGCCCATTTGTAAATCTATTTGTTTTTTTTATTTTTATTATAACTTTTGGTTTTTTAAAGAAATCAGTAAAGGATAAATACATGTAGGAGTCTTCAGTGAAATGATAGAAGATGCACTTTGACTACTCAGAAATTTGGTTATTTTTTATTTTTATTTTAATCTGAGATTATGGTCAAGAGAGAATTTTACAAAAAACCGTTTGATTTTTTATTTTATTTTATTTTATTTGGATAGTTAAAATGAGTGTAAAGTAAACAATAAAAAAAGAAAAAAAAGAAAAAGAGAATTGTCTGTGGGGTGTATCTGTAAACAACATTAATTGTTTTTTTAATTAATAATTATTGTTATTTTTGGTAATTTATTTTTCATACTTTATTTAATAAAAGGAAATTTGACTACGCTTCTATTATTGAAGAGAGAAAATAAAATAAATTATTTGGGGTTTGCCTGGTAAAGGTTTATACTAGTGTTTTTTATTTTTCAAATTAAAAATATATGCAAAATATAAAGTTGTTACTTTCAGAAATATTTAAAAAATAACATTGAATACAATTCTAAAATTTCACTCGATACAATTCTAAAATTTCTTAGATTATCGGAACCAGTTATATAGATTTTTTTAAGGCAATTTTACTCTTAATTTTTGAGATATAACTTAATTTTTAATTACTTTCAAATTCTAAAATTTTATTATTAAGATCATCTCTAAAAAGGTGCTTTTCATTTTACAGTACACAGGACTAATATCATTAACTTCTCTTAGAATTTGGCATAAATAAACTAGACCCGGCAATATTATTTTCCGTTTATATCCGTTAATTCAAACCGTTAAATTTAACTGTTATTAGCGGGATAGTTTTCTCATGGCACATAAATTATTTAATTATATAAAATTATTAATTTAAAAATTTTATATATCTTTTTATTTTTTTCCTTTTCCTTGTCCTTTTTCTTTTCCCTTTCTCTATCTTTCTCTCTCGCTTTCTTCCCCGACCTGCAAATCCAAGTTTTGTTTGATTTTGGCGGCAAGGTTTCACTTATTTGGCTTGCATCTCTCTCGTCCTCATCGCCCTTTGATGGGCAATCTCTGTCTTCGCTCTCGGCTGGATTTGGTAGTTTAGGTAACATTGGAGCTGGTGGGCGCTCTTCAATAACTCCTTCGTTCTATGCTTCGTCTCTTTCTCTCTCTGGTGACTCCTCCATCTCTTGCTCCTGCCACTCCTCCACTTTCATTCCTGTTCTTCTTTCTCTTGACTATGTAAAAAAATCTCTGCTTGGGGGCTCTGAAAAAATTAACATATGTACATATATATTTATTTCTTTGAAGATCTGTAAGACTTCAAATTTAGTCTTTCAATGGCGGATCTGAAACTTGGAAACAATTTTGTTTTGTGTTTTTGCAGTACGGTAACAGCTGAAAAACAAAAACGCTGCAAAAGATAATGTGTCCAAAACTACTTTGCAGGTCTGATACATTAGATTTTTATTTATTTATATATTTTTTATTTGGAATTAACGTATAAATGAATTCAAAGTTTGGGGAGGGCGAGTCAATCTTTCAAAAATATTGGATTTAAAAAAAAAAAAAATAGGGAAATGTATTAGATTTTTTTTATTTGGGTTGATTTTCTGTGATTTTATTTTCTTTTAAGAAATTGGTTGACAATTTTTATTTATAGTGTTTTTGTTTGAATATATTTAAGAATTTATTATTAGTATTTTCCGTGAATCTCTCAAAAGCAAATGGGTTTTAAATGATCAATAAAATTTCGTATAGAAATTACACCTAAACATAATTTTGATTCTATGTATTAACTTATTGGTACGGGTCGAAACAGTCTTGGGGTGTGTTGCAATAAACTTGGTCAACCTTTGGACTTGATAAATTTTGGTTTAACTTAAAATTATAGCTCGCGAATCCTTATAACATTTTTAACACTATTTTTATTAAAGAGTATATTTTTGTAAGTAAAGAATATTATTTATATTAGAGGGTTAAATTAAATAAATAATTTTAATAATATTTTTTATTGTTTAGTCTTTATTTTATTAGTTTTAATGATTAATTTGAATTTTATTTATTTACCCTTCTTTTTACAAAATAAAAATAAAATTATTAAGGATAATTTTGTAATGTTAAATTTAAATTAATCATTGAAAGTTGTGAGATATTAAATAAAAAATATATTTATTGTTTAATATATAATTAGAGAATGAGTTTGACTTTTCAAATCAAATATATTTTTTATATTTAAAAATTAAAATAAAAAATCTATTAGAGTAAATTTTTTAAAATTAGCTCTTTAAAATAATAATAAAAAAAATAAATTGAGAGTCCTTGGAGTTGGGGTTGCTCTTATTAATTAGAGCTTTTAAATCTTTATATTTTCGGTATTTGTTTTTTTGGGTCTGATTAAAATTTTTCGTTATTTTTCATAATTTTTATGTTTAGTGTTATAGTTTCTAATCATTCCTAACGAATTTAATATTTAATTAATTATTTAAATTTATTTAAATCTCTAATGCTATTTTTTTTGGGTTTAGTTTAAGACAATTAATTGCTAATTAAATTAGATTTTTTTTTCCTCTCAAGGAGTTTGTTTATTTTTAGGATTTCTACAATAATTTGTTTTCTTCCCTTGATTTTTACGTAGAAAATTTACAGGTTTTGATGCAAAATTCAGTAGCAAATTAGACAAGTCAAACAAGATTATCCCAACCATATATATAAGAAAGAAAAAAAAATAACAATAATAAAGAAAAAGTATAAAACCTAAAATTGCAATTCATAGTTTATTTTTTTTTCCCAATTAAAGTCTACATGCCATTGCAATACAAAAAAAGTCCAGATGCACTTGGGATACAAGTGTACTTCCTTACTAAATGTTATAAATACCTAGAAAAGGCATTAAGACTGACCCAATCCACAGCTTCCCATCCTTCTCTTCCACTTCACTTATAAACTTCATGTTCTTTCCCTCACAGTCTTCTAAAACTTCCAAAACTTTTCCTTCCTCACTTAACCTCAGAGCAGTTGCATGAGCCTTCCCTCCTACGAAGAGGGCATGCAATTGTTTGAAGCTAAGAGGAAGCTTTAACAATGCATTTCCAGCCCAAGTGTTGGACACAACCCACTTTGCAAGAATTCCTCTTTTGGCATGTAATGCAACCCAAAACTCCCCCTTTGGGTTCCTCCTTACATTGTCAGGGAATCCAGGAAGCTCTGCGAAGATATCTGTATTTCCGGCATTTGGACCACGAAGCCAAAGCCTGTGGATCCGGCAAGTAGTTGTTTCAGCTACTAGCACAAAAGATTGGTCCTTGCTCAAAGCTACACCATTGGCAAAGGCCAGGCCTTCAAGTAAGACTGTCACTTCTTTGCTTGATATATTGTATTTTAATAATCTTCCGGTTTTGTCTCCACTCAAGACTGATGACATGAATTGCCTGCAAGTTCAAGAGCCAGAGAAGCACAAACTTTAAGAACTTGAATCGTTTTCAAGCATTTTTCCTTTTTGATGAATAAGAAATATTGTTCGACAAAATAGAGTAAACAAAGCATTATGCTGCCAACAACAGCTACAACGCTAAGCAGAACATACAGCAAACATAGATAACTGAAATGAAACTTCATTAAAACACACTTGCTTTGCATTATGCAAATGCATTATTGTTAAAACTTTAGTGCCAAATAACAATATTTTCATTGTGAAATGCACTGTTTCCTTCATCTAAGGTGGAAAGTTTGTTTGTCATGTCCTACTGCTAAATCTTCAACCTCAACATTTTCAACCAAAAGAAGAAAGAAAAGTTGAGTCACATGGGAAAAAAAAATATTTGCAGCAATCTTGTAGACCATGATACAAGTTTATGCCTTAGAAAATGAAGTCTATGTTTAGCTTATATTACCTTCTTTGGAATTTTGTACTTGTATCTGAGAAGTAAATAACATCCTTTTGCTCGTCAATGTCCATATCATTGGTAAAGAGAAGAGGCCGGCCTTCAACTTCACTAACCACTTGAGTTGCTAAGCCTCCATCACGTCCTACTACTTGAAGCCCCAAATACGCATCAGCAATGTAGAGATCTCCAGTTTTCTTGTGAAAGCGTAGTCCTAAAGGCCTCCCACATACATGCTCCAATTCTGGTGCAAAAGGGCGAACGCAATCCTTCCTTGAAAAATGAAACAAAATTTAATGTAATCAGATTTCTTGCTGCGGAGAAGAAAGCTAGTAATTTAATCACCGAGTTTAGATCATTGGGGATATTCTCTGCCAATATTTTTTGAAACTTCGTCAAAACAAAGCAGCTACAACCACAACACTTTTTCAATTGAAAAGCCATGTTACCATATATGATGGTAATAACTCCATTTCAACAAACATACATTTTAAACTAAAAGAACACTAATAAAGAACCACTTATGATACGAACCTTGCTCTAGATTAGAAAGAAGCCTATTTTCTATAGATGGTATCAATTATATTGTAGGGACATGAGGGTGTGATTTTCTCACTCTAAAAAGCATGCATGGCACATTTCATACCATTATTCTGAAGGACACAGATTCCTGATTTCCGGATCAAGTTGCCAAAAAGAAAAAGAAGAAGACGGATAGATAACCATTACAATCTGGCACGATTAAAAAGTTGTTTCTTATTCATTCTTTTAAAATTGGTGGATGAAAATGAAAGGCAACCCCATTTTATTGGTCGGGTTGAAACTAGAAAGGTAGACTAGCCAAAATCTAATTCCATCCTCTAATACATACGGGTGTAAAACTAGGCTTGGACAGTTCGAGATCGGCTCAGTTTTAAATCTTTCAAACTCGACTATTAGTAAAATGCATTAAACTTGTTTATGACTGTTTTGTTTCACCCTCACTCATAACCAAGAACACAGCCGCATGAGATGAAGTTACTCTCCCTACACACAGTTCCATAAAAAGTTAATCCTTCAATTTCAGTTCAGAAACGTTCTTTGTCTCTTACAAATAACCCACACCATATCCAAGTAGAATTCATGTGGCTAGCTAGTAAAATCTCGGACTAAGTTCATATGAATAATATATAGGTGATAAATGAACCAAAAGGCTTTTACAACAAAATTCATACCTAGCAACAAATTACATTTAATTGGAATAAAATTTTAATTATAACCTCTGAGATTAATAAGATTTTCTGTTTAGTTTGCATTTAATTAATTTACCTCTGAGAAGAAGTAACAGCAAAGTCAGTCCAACCATGTTCATCTCCTTCCCACTTGAGGATCCGACCGTCGGCGACTCCTGTATATGGCCCATCTCCATTAGGGTCGAAAACCAAGCTCTCCGGTCCGACCGCGGCACCTACTTTGACTATCTGTGCGCTGTGTAGGTGGTCAACGGAGCCTGGTATATCCGGTGGTGCATAGATATTAAAGCTTCCCGGAGGCGGGTAGAGAGCCAAGAGAATCGACCCCACTGCAAGTGTCGCCGCTGTCAATATTAGCTTCGAGCTCATGTTCATGGCTGCGGATGATTCAAATTCAATAGACAAGTCTCCGGAGTTTAGCTGCGTACAAGCACGTTGCAGCTGGAGCACATCAAGCCCTATTTAATATGTTCCACGTGCTTCGTCTTCCAATGTTCCACTTCTCATTTTCATTGACTAATAGGAGATTTACGATTTTAATTTTTTGAGATTTTCTCCAATAATTGGGATTTTATAAATTTTTTGTTTTGTAATTAGGTGCACCTCGAAATGGAATGATGATTATCTGCATTATTTTGTCAATGTAATTGTTTCAATCTTCCATTTGTTTGTAAAAAATGGACCATCACTTTCAGCTTTGTTTCCATCAAACATACGGGCTTGTTTTGAAATTGTTTCAGTTGCCTTTTTTATATATGAATTATGAAGACCTCGACAACTGAATTATAATTCAAGTGATTTAAAAAATTGGAATGTTAAAACTCAAAAGCTTTTAAAAATCTCAAATTTTAAATTAAAATTGTTATATATGACCTTTTTTTTTTGTCAAACAATATTAATTAATGTAAGGAAAATAAATTATAAATTTTGATTGCTATTTTAATCGGAGTTTTTTATGGTAGAAAAAAAATACCTCAAACTCACTCCCTATCAGTTCTCCTTCATCTGATAAGTTAGTGAGTCTGAGTATACTTGATCTTAACAGCTCCCTTTATATTTGATGAGTCTGAGTACAAGATTGTGTCCAAGATTTTAACTTGTTGAGAAAATTCCTTAGCAAGATGATAATTCCCAACCAATGAGCTTTCATTAAAGGCAGATGGATAGCTGATAATACAATTATTGCTCAAAAGCTTGGTCATACAGTCAAGAAGCATAAGGGCAAGAATGAGTTAATGTTGGTTAAAATTGATCTCAAGAAGGCTTATGACAGACTGAAATGGAGTTTTATAAAAGTGGTACTGGGAGCTTGGGAATTCTCAAACAAATTTTGTAATTTTGTTCTTAGCTGTGTTTCTTCTGTTTGTTATAATCTGCTTCTTAATGGAAATGTTTATGGTGATATTATTGCTTCTCGTGGCCTTTGGCAAGGAGATCTGTTGTCTTCGTATCTTTTTATTCTACGTGCAGAGATGTCTTCTCTCGGTTGTTATATAATCTTGAAGGTAGGGGGAGAATTCAGGGCATTAAAGTCAGTAGGAGAGCTCCAGCGGTTTTGCACCTTTTATACGCAGATGACATGTTATTGGCTTGCAGAGCTAATGAAGACAATGCAACTGCTTTGAAGAATACATTGGCTCAGTATAGTAGGTGATTTGGGCAGCAACCTAACTTAGAAAAATCTAACATTTTCTTTTCTCCAGGAATGACAAGAGCCACTCGCAGGAATGTTGGAAGTATTATGGGTTCAAGAAGATGTGTGTGGGAGCTGTCTATTTGGGGAATGCTCTTCTTTTTAGTCATAAAAAGGCTGAGGAATTTGACAAAGTGAAGGAAAGAGTTCAGCTTCGACTTGAGGGTTGGCAAAATAACCTTCTTTCAATTGCTAGTAAGGCTACTTTACTGAGGTTTGTAGTGCAATCTATACCTGTGTATTCTATGTCTACTTTTCTTTGGCCTGTAGCGATGTGTAAGGCTCTAGACTCGTTGACTAGAAGGTTTTGGTGGTGAGTTGATGGTGGTAAATGCAGATTCTTGGCTATAAAGGCTTGGTCATATTTGTATTTTCCTAAGGAATATGGAGGGTTAGGTTTTAGGAAATTTCATGACTTCAATTTAGCATTACTAGCTAAATTGGGCTATTCTTGGCTAGACGGGAGAATAAGTTGTGGGTTTCGATTTTGAATGCAAAGTATCTAAAGGATAAGTTTTTTTTTGAGTGTTTACCAAAAAGAGGTGATTCCATGGTTTGGAGAGGCATTTAAGGAACTAAAACTATTATTCGTGGTGCTGCTTGTTATAAATTAGGTAATGGTTGCAAGATTAATCCTTAGAGGGATCCGTGGATACCTTGGTGCCATGAGCTAGTGCCTTTGCTCAAAGAGAACACAGATGCCTCTTGGTGGAAGTGTGTTGCAGATTTAAAATCGGCTAATGGGATTGGGAATGCGATTTTGCTAGTTAAATGGCCCCAAGTATAACATGAGGATAAATTGCTTTGGCTAGGGATTCTATTGGAAGTTTTTCAGTAAGGAGCTGTTATAAGGAACTAACCAAACCTAGAATTGTTTATGATGTTTATGGAGCTTGTTATGAGATAGTAAATTACTTGAAAGATTGAAAGTGCACTTGTGGAGGATTCTTGTTGGGGTGCTACCTACTCGGGAATTAATTACTAGTAGAATGGGGCATGGTGATCCTGGTTGTAGTATGTGCAATATGGAATTGGAGTTCTGCATGCATGTTTTTTGGTATTGTCATCTATATCGTTTAATTGCCTTTGGAAGTCAATGGGGGAGGAAGACTAGATTATTGGAGCTATAACAGTGCTCAGCAGTTGTTGAAGTTGTGTTAAAGCCTAATTTCACGTGTGATGAAAGGGACTTTGATAAAGAAAAGGTTAGGAATTTTTGGGCTTGTTTATTTTATGTGGCTTTGCAAGCCCGATGTACTCTTTTTTTTAGGGGAGTTTGAACATTTATTACGTTATCAAGATATTTAATGCCTTGGTAAGGGAATTTTCTCTTCTTGAAAAAACTGTAGGGTATAACTGTTCTTTGGATATGTCTTCTTCAAGCTCTCATAGTTGGAATCCTCCTCCGTTAGGTTGGATTAAAGTAAACGTTGATGCACCTTTTAAAGGACAAGGAGCAGCGGCTGCTATGGTGGTGAGGAATGAAGCAGGGAAGCTCCTTTTTTTTTCTTCTTCTCTTGTCAATTGTAGTTCTCCTTCTGAAGCATTATGTTGGTCAGTTTCGGTCGTAGTAGCTGGTAATTGGAAAAAGGTTTGTTGGGAAGCTAATGTTAAGGAAGTAGTGAAGTCTGTAAAGTTCAAGGATGAGCTAACAAATTAGTTTACCTTTCATAGGATTTTGGATCTCCAAAATCATTTTGACTGTGTGGATTGGTCTTTGATTTGACAAAATATGTTGTGTTATATTCTGGCCGATTTAGCAATTAGGACTACTCTCTCTTCTGGATGTTGTTTTGTAGGGGATGAATTCCTAATTGAGAATCTTCCTCCTAATTTTTTGAATGTGTTAGTTGCTGAGCAGACTGTTGCTACTTTATAAGTCCGCTGGACTTTTTTTTTTTGTGCTTAATGCAATTATCCTTTTAATAAAAAAAAAAGGTATACCTAACTAGTGAATTCTCCCTCTACTCGATAAGTTAGCGAGTCTGAGTATATTTGAAACTAATAATTTCTCTTCCATTCGATAAATATACTAAATTAGTGAGTTTGAGTACACTTAAATCCTAATAATTCTCCATTTCATATGGTAAGTACACTTTATCCAACTCCATTCCATCTCGCAAGTGCATCTTACCCTAAGAATTCCCTTGACAAATAAAATTTATAAATACTCGAATCACAATGCTTATATATATGAATATAAAATTTTTTTTTTCGCTGCACCGCGCTAAGAGCCTATTTAATTAGAGTTAAAAAGAACAAAGATGAACACGTTATGCAAAATATCAATGACATTTTCTAATAAATGTAAAAGAGAATGTCCATAGTATCCCGTACTTGCGCTTTGGTTTGGTAAATGAATTTGACGAACATCTTCGTGGGCATTCTTGTATTTTGACGAGGGGGTCCACATCGGCGGTGTGGTAATTAATCGGCCGGTGATCAAGAACTCATCTGTGGCATCCGAGTACTCTGTCAGACGCAAAAATCTAGCTCCCCTTACTTACTTCATCGATCAAAATCAAAGCCCACGCGCGATTGAAGACTCTTAACTCCAATAGCACCCACATCCACCGATCTCACAAAAAAAAAAAGAAAAGAAAACTCATCTTTCGGAGCGCGTTTTACACCCTCCCTCCGCTAGCGCGTAACAGCCGGCTCACGCGTCCTACTATATGAAAGAGCAAATTCGTGCCTTTTCAATTTCCATACTAATCTGAATGTTTGTGAGGGAAAAAGCTTGCTTGCTCCTTCGGTTTCTCTCTCGCTCTTCGTGTGTGTTAGGGTAACGTATATACCTTGCGGATCCAGAGCGACAAAGTCCCACTAAAAACCACCATTCCAGAGTGTGTTTGGACGGCGATCGAGTAGAAGAAAGATGAAGATTTTTGTGAAAACTCTCAAGGGTTCTCATTTCGAAATTCAAGTGAAGCCTGAAGACACGGTTCGTCAAATTTATTTATTTCTTTTAAATTTGTGTAATTGTTTGATTTTTGTTGTATTTATCTTTAGCTCGTATGATGTTTGGTGGGGGTGTTAAGATTGAAATTGTGAAACATTTTCTAGGTTTTTTGCGCTCTGGTTCTGCGCTTGTTCCCCATTTTGGTGATGATTAGGGTTTAAAATGCCCCTCAGTGACAGTTTAGGGTTTTGTTTCATGCCAGTGGTTTATTGAGTTGCAGCTTTGGAATTTGGTTCTGGGAAATCGAGTTGGTAATTTAATTATTCTGCTTACCCTTATTACCAAAAAAAATAAAATAAAAATTATTCTGCTTACCCTTTTTTGTATTTTGTTTGTTTGTTCCTAGTGAATTATAGTCTTTTTGGAATTGTGTATTATATAGGAATGGAATGGTAGAGCTGGGAATGGAATTGTGTTTTATCGTGTATTTTGTTTGATGGGGACACTGTCACATTTCTACTTGATTTTCTATTGTTATTTTTCCTTGTTGGGAGTTGGCCTCATTGCTTTGCTTAATGGACGAAGAAAGAGAAGATCATGTATGTAGTTCACCACAAGTTCCTCAATGGATTTTTTAAACCAAAGCGTCGTGGTCGTTGCTACTTAATGATAGCATAACCATATAATTATGAGTTTGTTCAACATGTTAGACATGCTATGTCTTGGACGCAGTTTGTTTCTTGATGGAATTAGAAGTGAAAAATCAAGAAGTTTATATGCTCAATGAATACTCTTCTAGAATTTAGGTCTTGTATTAATTGTTCCTGTTGATCCACACCTTTAAGTAGCTTTCTACTAGTTGAAAAATAATTTTATTACTGATGAAGAATATAAGGTGGAAGACTAGGGGAAAGGGATACTTGAGGGAGTTGTTGTCTAGTTATATCAGACATTTGGTTCATCTGGTTTATACCATTATATTTCTCAACGTGGTATGTGAGGGTTGATCACTCGATTGGAGTGAAATTTCACATACGCCCTTGTCTGACATCTGAATTTTTTCTTACATTTTTACATAGCTGAGATATAAAAAGAACTATCTTCAAGTACAGTCTTTTAGTTAGTTTTTTTTTTGGTTAATTTCATAGAATATCATCTCTTATCTTCCCCTCACATGCTAAAATTTATTTTTAATCTACGGGACATTTTTTTTCTATTCGGGCTGCTTTTTCAATTTTTATAAAGTGATTTGTTACATCAATTAAAACTAACTACTATACTTACCAGGTTGCTGATGTGAAGAAAAATATAGAAACAATTCAAGGATCAGACGTATATCCTGCGGCACAGCAGATGCTCATCCATCAAGGGAAAGTCCTTAAGGATGACACAACATTGGAGGAGAACAAAGTTGCAGATAATAGCTTTGTTGTGATAATGTTGTCTAAGGTTTTTTTTTCTTTTCCTATTCAATTTTGATTGTTCCAATTCTTTAGAAAGCTTTGTTATACTATAAGAAATTCATTGAAAAAAATAGTATCTGTGTTTTATCATATTGTAGCCGGGCACAGACTCAACATGTTTGATCAAATTTGAAATGGTTTGACCATATTGTAGCCAGGCACTACTTTACATGTTAGCTCAAGTTAGAAATGGAATTCAACTTTAAATAGAGGAAACAACCAAGAGTATAGGGGTCCAAAAATAGATTTTGGGGTTCAATTTAACTGAAAATTCCCTACAGATCTTAATAGAGTTGATGAGAATCTCATGTCTGTGCTATTAAAGAGTTAATAATGCCATAAATATGATTTCAAATTGTGGTAAAGCTTTTGCAATGGTAGGACAATGTTGATAAAGTTGTATTATACTTCTCTCACAGAAACCATCAGATTGTGATGTAGGTAAAATTGGAGGTTTCCTTTCCCAGATCAACCTGATATGATCAACCTGCTAGAATTCTACTTTTGTTTTTTAGTCATTTCATTTTATCTGTTTGTAACAATGATGGTTGGTTATTGAACTTTTCTTATATTCTAATCGTTTAATTTATACATTGGTAGAATAAGAGCTCATCTGGTGAGGGTTCAACTACATCAAGTACTACTGCAAAGGTACAAATGAAAATTAGTGCATTAATGGTCATTGTTTTCAATGTTTGCTATTGATGATGGTGTGTTAAATATGCTTGCTTTGATCATAATTCTTTGTGGACCGTTCTGTTTATTACATTACTTAACTGCTTCTGTTAGTATTGGATTTCTCTGTATTCTTTTAATGTATGTTGTTTTTGTGAAATTAAGGTTTTTGTATATTTTGTGGTGGTGTGATCTGTGACATTGTTATAGTATGAAGTTAGTGTATGGTGTCCCTTTTCTCTTGTTATGCTAACATGTGTATATTTATGTATATGTCTATGTGTACATGTTATTTCTGTTTATTTTATATGTTTCATGTTGGATTTTGGAATTATAATTAACTGGTAGAGGTCTGCGCTCTTAAGATGGAACAATCATATAACATACAGTTATCAAAATATCAAGCATAGTTTATTGAACATATCTTCAGGTGGTGGTGTCCTTGCAGTTTCTTTGTTTTTGTGGAGTGCTGCCTATTTGTTTTAGACTGTGGATTGTAGTAGTTCACTTTATGGGTTAATAGCTAATTGTGTCTAGTGTTCTTGAAGGCTGAGAGTGGTGCAGTGAACACTACGACTGTTTCCTCTGGTTCGTGGGCTTATTTGAAATTCTAATGCTAATGGTGGTCGCTCCGTAGTGGCTCTGTATGCCCATTTGTTGGGAATCACAAGGATTTGCTTTCAACAGATGTTTCTTTAACTTGCAAGACCTTTTATTTCTTGTGTTTGTGTGCTATTTTAGGATTTCTTTATGCCAGATGTGGTTCAATTTGATTAGCACACGAAGTTTAGTGCCTAGGTTATTTGTTATTTGGATTTGTTGATAGTCCCTTATTTATTTATTTTATATTGGGTTGGCAAGATTTGAACTCAGTACCTTTGCCTAAGGGGAATAGTGACTTTACCACATTTCTGTCTCCTAGAGAACTAGTTGATAGTCTTATTGACTGCTTGTGTGGATTGCATTTCAAGCCTTATTGATTGCTTGTCAAGTTCTTTGGTTTGGCACTTAATAATTTCTGGTTCTGGTTGTTGAAAGAATTAATTTCAAAATTCTACAATTAAAACATTTACTGGTTTTTTAAATTGATGATTTCTCATTTGTAATATATGTTGGTTAGCTGGAGCATTTTTCTCCGTGATTTTTTTTCCCTAATTCAATGGTTTTATGGTTATTAGTCTCAAGTCTGGGTAACTCCTCTTTTTAATTCTTGCTTTAGTTGTTGAAAGTGAACTTTGGCGCAGGCCCCACAAACAAGTGCCACTAATCCTGCTCCAACTCCTGTTCCAGTGACAACTTCTGTAGCAACTCCAGCACCGTATGTCATATCTTTTGTGCCATTGTGTTTTAATTTGTAATTTGTGATTTGGTAATGTGTTGTCCTGTTTGTAACTTGTCTTGATTTTTCAGTCCTCCTCCTGCTGCTGCTCCTGTTGTTGCTGCTGCTGCTCCTGCTGCTGCTCCTGCTCCTGCTCCTGCTGCTGCTCCTGCTCCTGCTCCTGCTCTTGCTCCTCCTCCTCCTGCCTCTGCTGTTACAGTACCGTGAGTATTATTATGCACCTAGTGCTGCCTCCATTTAAACATGCGGAGAAAATGTCTTGCCTTTTCATCTGTTAATGGAATTGGCATAATCTTTTTTTTTCTGGACCCCTTTTGCCTTCATCTTTGGCTTAAAAAATTGTTTTGCTCTCTAAAAGAGCTCAATATATTTGTTGAAGCAGCTCAGACTCTGATGTCTATGACCAAGCAGCGTCTAACCTTTTAGCTGGAAATAACTTAGAGGAAGCAATTCAGCAACTCATGGATATTGGTGGTGGAACTTGGGATAGGGACACTGTAGTTAGAGCTCTTCGTGCTGCTTACAACAATCCTGAGAGAGCTATTGAATATCTCTATTCTGTAAGTGAGACAATTTAATGATTAATTTCTAATTGTCTCTACTTGATGATTCATTCCTTTGAATTTCCACATAAGCAACTTTTACCCATGTATTTTATGTTGAGCTTTGTTGGTGAAAAATGATTGGTTAGTAGATGATAGAATTGAAGTAAAGCATCTTGTAATAATTGTGAGCAAGAAAGTCTTGGTGTCATTGACTCGGTACTCTTAGATCAATATGATACGGTTACTTCCTTTTCTTGTTTATGTTTATTGGTGATCATTATTTATTACAAAATCAGGGTATTCCTGAACAAGCTGAAGTTCCATCTATGGCCCGAGTCCCTGCAAGTGCACAAGCCTCAAATCTTCCATCTCAACCTCCACAGTCAGCACAACCGTCTCCTGTTCCTTCCGGCGGTCCTAATGCTAACCCTTTAGACCTCTTTCCTCAGGTAGTTAAAATGAAGTTTCTGTTGATCAGTATGTTTGAGATGTATAGATAATGTAATATTTGTTTTGGAGCAGGGCCTTCCTAACATTGGCTCAGGTGCTGCTGGTGCCGGTAGCCTTGATTTCCTACGCAACAGTCAACAAGTACTCTTATCTCTTTCCCCCTCGTCTCTCTTTCACACATAAATACTGGTTAAGTAATTCATTTTTGCTTTATTTTATCTCAGTTCCAAGCATTGCGAGCTATGGTGCAGGCTAATCCACAAATATTGCAGGTTCTTTTTATCCCTATGCTTCAATATGGTTTCTTCTTTTTTCTCCCAGTTCTTCTATTGATTCACTTTCTGTTACAGCCAATGCTTCAAGAACTAGGGAAACAAAATCCTCATCTTATGAGGTTAATCCAAGAGCATCAGGCTGACTTCCTTCGCCTGATCAATGAACCCGTGGAAAGTGAGGGGTAAGAATTCCTACTAGTTCAATTTTGATTTATTTAGGGGGTGCTGTTTTAGCTGTATGCTATTTTTGAACAATTGTGGATGCTTATGGTGCTCATTTGGACTATTTATTTAGGAACTTACTTGGGCAGCTGGCTGCTGCTGCAACGCCACAGTCAGTTACTGTCACCCCCGAGGAGCGTGAAGCCATTGAACGTGTAAGTTCTTTTCCTTGCATAAATATGATTGATGAATTTGTGCTATTGAAAGTGAAAGTGTAAGCTCTTTTCCTTGGATAAATATGATTGATGAAACCCCATTTAGCCTGTCTCTATGGAAATACCATCGGATCTCGATGTCCTTGAGTGAAAAACAACATTGGCATGTCCATAAATTAGGTAACTATAACTGTAAGATAACTTGGGGGTTGTTTCAGTTGTTCCTTATTGGGTGACATTTCATCTAAAGACCGTCCACATTAAGAGGATCAAGTGTCCTTTAAGGTTAGGTTAATAATTCTTAGAGTACTGTCTAAATTTAGTAAGTGACATGTGTGCTGAAATTTATGATGATTTGAAGTTTTCAGATGAATATATTTATTTCCAAATTCTACTCGAGAAAAGATAGGAAATCTTGAATGAAACCTTCAGATCTTTATCAATTTCACTAAATCTGGATTTTACAGAACGTTCAACCATCTGATTCTGTTGTTGAGATATGACACCAATTACTTATTGTGGTTGTAATTAAATAAATTGAATGTATAATCATTGTCTATGTTTGTAGAAGTGCCAGTAAATAATAATTATATATTAAGAACATTATTCAATATAATAATTGAAAAGAAACATGTTCAGAATGGGAATGGGCATACTTTAACTTTAGCCTCTGTTTAGGTGTTAGGTACCTTGGGCACGCTTGTAGCCATGCTGTATACTGGTCCAAATTTTTGTTTAAAACATCCATATGTTTGATATTTTCTGGTGCCCGTTGATCTCTGTTTTATTTATTTTAATTTTGTTTTCTCAAACGTAACATTTTTATTTTCATTTTCGTTATTCAACTTATTTTGACTACTGATGGTTTTTTTATCTGAAGTATAGTACAATTACTGAAGGCTATTTTATGTACTTATTGATCTTTAATGAATTTGGTATTGGGTTTTTATTTTCTATCAGCTTGAAGGATTGGGCTTTGACAGAGCACTTGTTTTGGAGGTGTTTTTTGCTTGCAACAAAAATGAGGAACTGGCTGCCAACTACCTTCTAGATCACATAAATGAGTTTGAGGATTGATCCAAGAAAAAATAAAAATAAAAAAAACTGATGGCTCGTTCCCTCTCCCTCCCCTTGAAAAAGGTCTCAAGTAAATTAAATTAAATTTTATTTTTCCTTTCTTTACAACTTTTTTTAATGTACTCTCCTCTCCCCTTTTAGCCCTTTTTAGTATGGAGTCTTAATGGTGTTGGGAGTGTCTGGAATGGACTAGGAGTGTGTGGATGTATCTTCTTCCTCTACCATGCCTCTAGTTTCTGAGTTTCTCCAATTAGGTTTTATTTAAATATCGGTAATATATCATATATAGTTTTATATTATTTATTCTGTTGTGTATACAATTTAACTCTGATAATGTCAGCTATTCGATTTTCGATTCTGCAGAATCATACTTGCGAACTTATGTTTTACATCTGCTATAAGGCCTAGTTTCGACTGGCCCGGTCGATTGTTGGGCCACTGTAAAGTCAAGTTTGGTCAATTTGAGTCTGAAGCCTAGTAGTTTAGTCTTAGTCCGTGTCAGTAAAAATTTCAATCCGTATTCATAGGGCATTCAATTTATGACGTGCCGGTTTCACTGAAGTTTGAATCCGATCGAAAATCCGTTTGATGATTAGTGTGGTGGTGGTAATTGATTTCGTAGG
This sequence comes from Rhamnella rubrinervis, assembly GCA_007844105.2. Taxonomy (NCBI): domain Eukaryota; kingdom Viridiplantae; phylum Streptophyta; class Magnoliopsida; order Rosales; family Rhamnaceae; genus Rhamnella; species Rhamnella rubrinervis. The sequence continues at coordinate 7,805,377 of CM017577.2, forward strand.
GGTTCAAACTGTAAGCTTGGATTTGGGTCTTGGACCGATTCATACCATAAACTAAGATTTGGTAGGCATCTGTGGTGTCAAATGCTGAATTTGGACCTAGAGGCCCACTTTCTAGGTTTATCAGGTAGGCCTGGGGAAATACAATCCTGGAGGATCGAGGAAAAGGACAGAAAAAATAAACGATGCGTCGTGGTCATTTACCGAAAATGACAAATGTTTTTGTACCTGGGACATCCGTATGTGCGTTCATCTTAAAAATACAATTAGACCACTATCTTCATTTTTTTTTTTAAATTTTATTTATTTATTTATTTTTTCAGTAGAACCTCATTTCCATTAGGCAACAGTTAAGTAGATTATTTGGAAAAAAGCCCAAAGGAACTAGATCCATGTGAGGAAGCTTTCTTGCATGGTTCACGAGACACCGGCCCGGAAGCGTGGACCAATATTTAATGCACCTGAAAAGGGGTTTTTTACGCAGATAATTTAAATTTATTTGGTTTTTTTAAAAATATTATATTTTAATAAAATATATAAAAATAGTCCATAAATCAAAATTTGTCATTTAAAATTATTTTTTTACCTTACTTTTAGTTTTTTTCTTCCTAGTTTTTGGTTTTTTTTGCTCCCCGTTCCTGGTTTTTTTTACTTATCGTTTTGTTTATTCTTCATCTTTATTTTTTGATAAAATTTTCTTCTCCATCTTCGTCTTCTTCTAGTTCACCATGGGTATCCATTATAGATCTGTAACATCGTCTTCATATTATTACTGCCATTCTCTTCTCATCGTCTTCCTCTGCTTTTCTTTCTTTCTTCTCATTTCTCTCCTCCTCGCTTCGCTATTTGATTATTTTTCTATAATTCGTCTATGATTTTTCTATGGTTTTTCCATAATTGTTCGATCGTGGTGAAGAGAAGTGCACCTCAGGCGCCTGTCTATGGGCTCGGGTGTCCGGGTTTGAAAAGTCAGACGACCTTGTTGGAGTTGGAATTTAGGCCATGTCAGGCGCCTGACATGGCGCCTGTCATTGTCGAAGCTCTAGATGAAACCATTTAGTTACAATATATATATATATATTTTTTTAAAAAAAACAGATTTAAAACACAATGGAAACAATCATAACCCATTTACACAGTCGTATAAAACCATACAAAAAATCTAAAACATTATAAGAAACTGTATAAAACCATAGAAAAATCATAGATTACTATAGAAAAATCATAGATAAACAATCGAAAACCATAGAAAACATTATTAAATCGTGGAAATATAGAAAACCATAGAGAAATCATAGAGAAGTTATAGAAAACTATAGAAGACATAGAGCACCTAGAAAAAACCTATATAAAAACGTAGAAACCATAAAAACTACAGAAAAAAATAGAAAACTATATAAAATTAAAGAACCATAGAAAATCATATAAAACTATAGCAAGTTATGTCAGCCCAAAACACACACGAACACAGCAGCCCAAACATCTACAAATTCACACCGACGATGTGGCACTCATGGACAACGACGCTACTATGAACGACGACGATGACCCCAACATCGATGACTGACTGAATTTGGCACTCTCAAATGCGAACAACGAATAGAACAAATGCTCAAACCCATATCGATTACCAGCTAGACGATGAAGAACGAATCCAGAAATGCGAACCCCCTGTTGCAAAACCCTTGCCATTCTAATAGATCTGGCGACTTGATAACCACCATTAATGACTGTGAACCCAAACGCTAAAAACGAATCACAGTGCAAGACCAACAGATCCTTAAAGACTTTAACTTTTAACATCAAATCACGTTTTTCCCATTACATTGGTATTTTTAGACATCACTGAAGCTTATCTTAGCTTTGTAGCTCGACCAACAAACATGTCAAATAGTTCTCGTATGTTACAGGCTGCCAAATCCATCTCTGCAATCATAATTCTTTCCAACTTATCAAAAAGTGTCTGTGATAACTTTTAACTACTGTTTTGGAGTCTATGAACTTTCCATCATTTAATACAGCATAATTTTCTAGTTGTTCTATGTATTCTATGATTTTCTATAACTTCTCTATGATTTTTCTATGTTTTCATGATTTAATGACTGTTTTCTATGGTTTTTGATTGTTTGTCTATAATTTTTTTATGGTTTTTCTATAATAGTCTATGATTTTTCTATAGTTTTATACAGTTTTCTATAATATTTTAGGATTTTTGTATGATTTTCTATGAAGAAGAAAGTTTTATTAAAAAATAAAGAGAAAAAACATAGAAAAAACATAGAAAAAATGAACAGGAAGAAAAAAAACCTAAAAAAGGATAAAAAAGTAATTTTAAATGTCAAATTTTGACTTTTGGACTATTTTTGTATATTTTATTAAAATATAATATTTTTTTAAAAAATCAAATAAATTTGGATTATCTGTGTAAAAAACCCCCTGAAAAGACAGCCGATATGGGGAAGATAATTATTTCTAAGGGCGTACCACCAACCCAATGCCTTTTTGGGATACTTCACCTTACACGGAGGAGAAAAGGGGTGATTTTATAGCTGTTGATGTGCCTGATTTTGTGTCCATTAAGATTCTTCAGGCTGTCATCCACAGCAGTAAATGCCGCTTATCTTCTCTGTGTTCTCACCATAATGATCGAAGGTCAAATATCTTATCGGCCATCTTTGAGACCTATCTCGACTATTGCTGACTCCTTAATTAATTAGGTTGACCCAAATCCTAACTAGGGTACAAGTCGTATGATCCCATTGACAGTGCTTTACAATGTGTCATCCATTCACGTCCAATTATATAAATAAGGTAACTTAATGGAGTTGTAGGAGAGGTTCCCACTTGCTTTATTTATTGGTCTCATTTATTCTTACACTTGGTTTTTCTCCCAATTATTCTAGTTTCTGGTTCTAGTAACTTTGAGCTACTTGAGTAGAGAAAAGCAGTAGCACACTTATTCTTATACTAAATACTTCAAGACTCATCATAGTCACCTTCTTTCCTACTCATTCTTCTCTATAATTGGCCTTATATTATTGTGCTATTTTCATAGACACCTCACCAACTTAGGTGCCGGAGGGTGGAGGGTGCATATCAACATCATTGTCATCACCTCTTTGATCCCTTGTTTATGCTTGTAGGTCTTAGCCATTACAATTGGGCAGTCGCACGACAATCTACCTCTAGCATCCACCTTGCCCAAAAACACCTGCATGAACTTCTCATTATATTGATATAAAAACCTCCCCGAACCAGCTTGAGCCTTTTTATATTTAGAGAGGTGGATAAATTCCAGCAATAACATTAACTCTAACCTTTTACATCATACAATTATATTAGTGTTAAATAAATATAACACTTTTTGGGTACTTTATTTTATAAAAAAAAATATTTTACTATAAATATTTTATTGAATATGAATATTTTATTCAATAAAAACTCAGCAACTCATGTTATGCTTGGTAGTTTTTAGATAATATATGAATATTAATTTATTTTATATTTTTTAATCCCTGTGATAAGTAACATATAGCTTTTCTTTTTGTAAGTTTGTTGTATGATTTTATGTAAATTCTTTTAATAAGTGATTTAAGTTATTCTATTATATATTCGATGGGTATTAAAGTTTGTAAAAAAAAAAAGAAAAAAAAATCAAATTCCTAAGCTTTATTGCATACTATATACATTAAGTTATTATAAACCTTTATTCTAAAATGAAGCATATAACGTCCTAAAATGAAGCATACACGATCTTTAAAAACAGCTATCATATAAACATCAACATCAATCTTTAAAATAATTTCAAATATATCAATTTTTTTTTTTATAACAAAAAATAGATGGTATTTTTTTTTTATGTTAAACCTAAAATCGAAAGCTTCAATGAGAATTTGTTAGCAATAATGCAAATGTAGTTCGGCATATGGATTCAAGAGGTTTAAGTTGAAAATGTGAAATAAAGAGAAATGAGAAAATAAAAGGAAAAAGAAAAATGAGCAGTCGTGGGTATTAACTAATTAGAAATTTTTTGGGTCGTTTAGAATATTTTTTATAAAGTTATTGGAGGATGGACATTTTTTCTAAAATAAGCTTTAATTATGGGCATTTTGCAAATGAAACCCTTTACAAATTTCACTCGACCAATGCATATCGAGTAGAGTGATTGACTACAAAATATTGATTTATTATCTAATCACTTACTCGACACATTGGTGAGTACTCGACCGTATCCTGTTTGAAGTGTGAATGAACAATATCATTACAAGAAATAATAAGTGTAGTGCAAAGTCAAACTTTCTCACATAGAACTTTTTATTGCCACAAAATAATTTTTTTGTCGCTTAAATAAAAAAAAAATAGATTTTTGGCATTAATGCCCATAAAGCATACACAAGGTAATAAATTGCCCCATAAATTATAAAATTGATATAATTTACATTATGAATTTTAAAAATAATTATAAATTACCCTTGATTTATAGACAATAAAATATTTTTAGCTATTCATATGTATTTATTATTTTTTAATATTAAAGATTAAGGTAAGTAGAAAGTGAAAAAATAAATTATTTTAGATCATTGATAAAAAATGTTTCTAAATTTTTTTAAAAATACTGTGTTTATGAGTTGGAATGTAATTTGCAATTATTTTTAAAATTAGTGAGGTATTAGTGTCAATTCTATAATTTAGAGGGAATTTATAATTTTGTGCATAATTCATGGGGTCTAAAAAAACTTTGTTTATAAAACCATTTTAAACCAAAAGTAGCAAATTGCCTCATAAATAATGAAATTGACATTGATAAACTTTGAACTTTAAAAATAAATTGTCCTTCACTCATAACCATAATATATTTTAGCTGTTCATATATAGATTATTATTTTTTTATATATTGAAAAACTAAATTAGTTTAAATCATTTATAAAAAAAATATTTCTAAACAATTAAAAAAATATTGTGTTTATGAGTCAGAAAATAATTTACAACTGATTCTAAAATTTATATGATATTGATGATAATTATAAAATTTAAAATGCAATTTATAATTTTATGCATAATTCATGATACCTAAGTAATATTTGTTATTAAATTTGTAAAAGTTTGTCGCTTTTGTGAGGGAGGTATAGCCACTAAAGTACCTTTTATCTAGCAAAACACCTTAAATTGTTCTCTTCAACAAGCAAACACCATCTTTTGATTAAAAAAAAAAAGAACAAAGAAAAAAGAAGAAGCAAACACCATCAACGATATAGAGGTACCTCACAGAATCCTTTCAAACCGCTTCCAAGCTCATGAATATCCTAAAGGAAGGTACCAAATATAAAAATGTAATAACTATTTAATCATAACCTAATCTAGACCAAAAAGATCAGGTAGATCACTTTGATACAATCAAAACAAATTGACAATAGCACAAAATCGAGAGAATGTTATTGGGGAAAGCTATATATGATATGAAAGAGGAGTGTAAAAGTTTGACTGGGGAACAGGTCTCTTCTTTAATCATCAATACTATTTTAGTGCAATTTGCTCTCTTTTGTTTTTGGGCGCGTGCACTTATATGTACCAAATTTGTCAGAAAAAAAGATTGGAAAAAGATTTAACTTGTGGAAAGGTAATCCTTTAAGGACAAGATAGGGTCATAATTTGTTCCCGTGCCCAAAATCAGGTCCTCTATGTTTCCATTTCCGTCCTTAAAGCCAAAAACTTTATTTCCATCCAAAAAGTGATGTGCACTCCACTATGTCCTTTATCCGACTTGTCTCAATCATATGTGTTCTAGAGCCATTTTCACCATCGTTTTTGTCTTAAACAAAAACGAGTTTGGCATACCTAGTTAAGGTTTGTTTGGTTGGAAAGAAATCTAAATTCCTAAACAGGATTAAAAAGTTCATTTGGTTTTCCTTCTTGAAGGGAGAGACTAGCTGGTAAGCTTATCGTCATCCTAGCTCATAGAATACATATAGCAAATTCAGATTTTTGCTCATTGTCTTATACCTAATATTAGTATCATAACGTGCTATGTGTCATATACACTCTGGTGGACTTGACATCGTCCGAAAATGTCCCCTAAAGACAACCCAGTGATAAAGCCATTCAACGATTGTAAGTCTGAATTCCTCCGATGTGTTCAAATATAATATATAAAATTTACAATATATATATATATATATATATATATATATATATATATAATATAAAATCAGAATTTTTTTTTGTGAGAAATATTTTATATTGAAAAACAAAAGCAAAACACGAAAAGGACCCAAAAAGAACTGGACCAAACCAAGCTGTTCACATAAAAATTGGTTAACAATGTCACAATGCAAATTACGAAAGAAAATTCATCTGCAGAAACATAAATATAAGAAGACAAAGAAAACTTAACAATAAGATCAACAACCCAATCAGATGTTGAATTATTATTTAGGTATTCGAATATAAATTATACAGTTCTAAGTATTCACTAGAAAAAAATATTAAATGTAGCTCCAAAATCAAATTTGTCACAGAAAGTAGTTTATTATCACAAAAATAAAATTTTATCACTCAAGTTAAAAAAATTTGTAACTCAAATCTTTTTAAATCACAAACATTGGCTTAAAATGTGTTTAGTAACATTTTTTTTTTTTAACTTAACTAGTGATAAAAATTTAATTTTGAAACAACAAACTACTTCCTATGATAAATTTTGATTTTGTGATTATTCTTATTTTTTTGCTGTAGTGTAAATATGTAGTAGTATAAGTATCAACTTAGTTTAATTAATTAATTAATTAATTTGTTTGCTCTTATTCATAAAGTGGTTCCTATTAATCCTATCTAGATTTACAATTTTATATTTACCAAAAAAAAAAAATTTACAATTATATATTCCTATATTTTTTGTTGAAACCAGCTTGCCAATTTATAAATGGGGAGTGAGAAACCAAAACCCCTCATAATAATACTATTTTTAAGTGCTGAAGCACTGTGCCGGGCGTACTCTAGGGCGATACGCTTTAGAAGTGCTTCAATGCTAAAAATTGAGAGTGCACCTAATGGGTGTATGCCACATCAGTCAAGGCATAAGCTCAAGGCTTAAAATATTGCTTTTTAGAGCTTTAGTTCAATCAAGTCACGTTCTAATTTTTATTTTTTTTTTAAAATCTAATATATATCTTTGGATTCTGCCTTACGTTCTGTTTTTATTTTTTATTCTTATTTGTTCTTTTTATTTATGAAATACTATATATATATATATATATATATTACGTCTTATTTATTAACTTCAATATTTTAAATAGCATTAAATATTATTATTATTTTTTTAAGCTGAAAAGCATACTACATAAGGCCCTGGGGCTTAGGCCTCGCCATATTGGAAGTAAAACGGTTCGCGCGCACTTTTCACGTTTAAAAACGTTGCTTGACAAAACTATACTCAGCACTGACCCTTTCAAAGCAACATTCACTGATATTATGTATTGGAGGAAGAGTAAATCATATTCACATGTCCCTTAAGATTGCTCATATACACGCATATGGATAAATATTAAAACTGAAAGCTCCTGATCAATATGAAACTTTTACATCACATTTAATTTATCACTTTAGTTAGTTAGCCTCTATTGAATTCTCTCCTAAAATCAAGACCAAAAACGCCTCATTCAAACAAAAATAAAGCTAAAACACAACTACTTACGCATGAATATAGAGAAATAATCTCTTAAAGTAAATGTTATTAAACTTATGCCTGACACCCAATTTTCAGCTTTTTTGTTTTTATTTTTCTAAATAAATATGAAACGGATTCTATATATACATGATACATCTTATATATATATATATATATGATATGATTGACCTCATATTAAAACTATTAAATTTTTAATTAGAGCCATTGATTCATATATCTTGAGCCCGAAAAATAACTAGGGCCAACCAAAATGTGGGAATCCAATGGCTTTAATACCAATTATTATGTATATGTACATCTTTTTGTGCTGCTAAGCATAACATTAATTCACAAAGTTGCATTAGATATCATTTTTTAGACTTACAACATTGTTAAGGAGATCATGTTTTATGTGTGCCCAAATTAAAATTTTATATTTGCACCAAAAAAAAAAAAAGAAATTAAAATTAAAATTTCACATGTATGCATGCTAGCTAAAAGCACACAGAAAACTATTGCCGACCAAATACAGGTGGTCAAAAGTGAAACCTGTGATATCATTCCTACAATATCAATAAAAGAGGCTCATGAGCAATCAAAACAAGCAACCTGGCATTGGTGAAAGCAAAATAAGCCGAAGAGTATCGTCTTATTCAAGGTGCAAAGGACCACAATCTTAGCCCACACCCACCCCACTTGAGCTCAGCATCACAATCAATCAATTCAACCTAGGAGTGACTATAAAGTGTCGGAATCAGCTTGACCTGATTCGAACCTTGGAAGTCTTTAAATGCATGGTGGGTCGGCAAGTGGCTTGATTTTAATCATCAATCAGAAGCCATGATTTAAACTAGCTAATTAATTAATCAAATACATATGGAAAGAGAGATCATACACTTCAAAATTGGTTGATATAATCTTAAAGCCAGTGAGTTTAATAAGAAGGAATATAAAAGGAAGATATTTTTTGCTATGTACTTTTAACTTGCAAATTTTTATTGCTAAATCATAACTAATTGGCTATAAACACCTTCAACCATAAATTTTTTTATATACATTACTGTCGCAAAAAGAGTGTTAGCCAATAAATTATTGAGCTACACATGATCACAAACCTTTTTGGTGGCTAACACTTTTAATCACATTATTTTATGCTTTTAATCACACAACTTGTTGTGCCAATATCCATCTGAATTGTAAATGGGTTTTGAAGCTAATCGTAATGATTTTAGTTAATTTATTTATGGTTTTGCTATCTTAATTAGCTAGCATGATGCCCACGGCAGTCCAATGCCACCTATCAATATATATTTGGCTTGGATTTTGCTTCTAGAATCTTGTGTTATGATTGGTTTATGGGAAAGGTCAGTAATGTCCCCTTGGCCAAGATTTTAGATTGGTAACAATAACTTTTTTGGGTTTGAGTGGACAACAGCTTTTCAATTTGTATGATATGTTCTTGTCCAAATGAACAATATTCCTGTAAAATTTTGGGTGCATATATATATTGGAGAAGCGCATAAAAAGGATCTTATATGGATGCCCTTTTTACATATATTTGTGGTCCAGATTATGCATAACAACAATTATATACTGAAGAAACATGGTGCAGTGCAATGCTAAGTGTTACGTAGATTGTGCATACACCTAAAACATTTTGACTAGTTTTACTTATCCAAGATAACACAAGTTAATAAATTAGGGTTAAATGCATTTTAGCACCCTCTGATTAAAATTCATTTCAAGTCATTTGTTTTAGAAAATTATGTTTTGGGATCTCAATTTATAAGTTATTGCAATTTAGTATCAAATCTCAAATATGGCTAACGGTGCTAGTTGTAATTTTTTTTTCCAACTCCATATTTTCCAAGTTGATTCAAGTAGGACCTTCATTAATTTTTTTTTAAAATTTTTTTCCAAATTCTTAACAGAAAAATTGCACTGTTTAAATTAGAGAAGTGGAAGAAATATTGCTGTTTGCTAAACAATTTTTAAAATTTATCCAATACTAAAACACTAAAAGAAAATGTTAGAGAAAACAAAAAAAAAAAGAGCGAGAACAAAAAAATCATTAGATCTTAGTTCTACAAGTCCAAGAGGTGGACGTCTCTTTGAGTTTCATACTATTAATAGAAGCACTTTCTTAGCTGTTGTCCTTATAATTTGACACATACAATGCATGCAAGATGGACCTTCGTAGAGTACTGCTATGCCGTTAGAATACTCCTATCTGATAGGGTTACTTAAAATTCACAGTAATTCACAATTCAAGTTGCTATCAAATAATAGTGAAGGCCTGACATGGGGGACAGAGCAATTTGTTTTATAATTATAATAATATAATGGCTCGGAAAGAATCTGAGCCTGGTCCATCTATCAGTACTCAGTTCACATTTGTTGACATGAGGAATCTGCTGTAGTTAATTATTATATTTTCGACTTGATTGAGTTTTTAATTTTCACAAGGAAAGTAATTACCATTTTAATAAATTTTCAACCTAACAATCATATCCTTGAATGTTTTCAGATAAGTTACCATTTTAATCAATTTTCACGCTAACAATCATATCCTTGAATGTTCTCCTTTTTTTAGTATGTATATAATATTTTTATTTGTATTGATTAATCTCTTATCATTCTTATGAAAACCAGCTTGTCTCACCTTAACCTTAAATTGTTTAGCAAAAGTACCAAATAGTAAGAGAAATATCATTTTGTCAAATTAAAATTTTTAAACAACAGAATGGGTTAATATAAAAGAAAATTCATAATTTTACTGTTATAATACGTTAATAATTTATATATATATATATTGCATTTCTTTACTCTGCTTAATGGTACAAGTGTTTAGAAAAAAATTATTTGCCACCATTAATGGTATAATTCCTGCAGTGTGGTTGCTTATCCAGTGCTTGGTTTTGTAAAAATACAAATTAATTAACAACTATCATGTAAGTCCTCACATCACCAGTGAGTATTGCTATTGGTGATGAATAATAATGCTGACAGATTCACAAAAAAAAAAAGGATAAAAAGAAATGACCGTTAGTTTTTTATTGGTATTTGAAACTATTACACTACCAACTTTTTTACTTTTTTTTTTGGTAATATTTTTACTTTTTGTTTTATTTAATATAAAGTGAAATGAGACAAAAAATATTAATAAAGAAATAACTTTATATTAAATCACTTTATACCAATTTACCATAAAAGAAATCATTTTATATAAAATAAAATAAAATAATTAATGGTGAAATGATTTTAAAATGACATTTAAAATCAAATCTATTTAAAATTTAACAGAAAATAAATTAAAATCTAACCGTGCAATTATAATTGATGTTCAGGAATGGAAGTGTCAAAAAAAGAATTAAGGATCAAAGTGCTACCTCAAGTAAGATTTAGGAACAAATGATGCAAATAAGCCTAAAAAAAATTAAATTTAAAAACCTAGTTTTATTATTCATTTTTAATATACAATAGACCTATATTTATTCAATATTTTGTATAAATTTAATATTTACATAATAATATATTGTATAAATATAATATATATGTATATCTAAATAAATTTTTTAAATGTAATATATAATTGAGAATAGATTCCCCTTCTCCGCCCATATTTTAAATTATAAACGGGACGAATATCTGCCCCATTAGTAGAGCAGGATCCCAGTAAAAGTACTATCAATACTTTAAATATTTTAAATATTCCTTTTCTTTTTTAATGAAAAACAAACAAATTTAATAAATGACAAGATGTTGAGATAGGTCTTTCCTTGGTTTTATAGTCTTGAACACTCTCTATTATTGGTGAAATGATGATTGGGACGCCGCTCTTGACACATTTGTTTTGGTTTTTATATTGAGGGGTTCTAACTGAATCAAGTTACAATTTAGAGGATTTTAATTTAAAAATAAAAATAAAAATTAAGAGGTCTTAATTGAAATCGGAACAAATCAAAGGGTGTTAAAGTGTATTAATACTCTATTATATTTTTCTTCCTTGTATTACAATATTGGTTTTTTTATTTATTTTTTTTAACATTATCATGCTTTTGTTAGAAAATAAAATTACAAGGGTGTATCTAATTCTTCAATATTTCAGAATTTATAAAAACAAATAGAAGAAAATAAAAAAAGGCGAAATTTTATATCAGCGAACAATGTAATCCCTACATCTATGAAGCTCGACCCCATGCCGTGTGCCCATTGCTTTTTGTCCATTGCTTCAAGCTCCACAACTAAAACAATATTTAGCATTTTGAATTAGTAACAATTTGTTGAGATGAATTAAAATAAATAGGAGTGCATACATCAACAATCCAATACTATTTCTTGGTGATTAATACAAGAATTTGTTCATCTTTATATTTTGGATATTATATTTTAAAGTATTAATTAGCTTTTAAATAGTGATTTAACTACTAGTATGATCATATTGAATAATTTCTTACTTATTTATATATGAAAATCTAATAAATGTTTTTTTTCTTCATTATTGATGATAACATTATTTATAAATAATTAAATATTGACACGAAAACTGAACTTGCAAAATCAAAGCAAAAGCTTCGATTCTGACTTATTCGAGTTTACATTTTGAGATCCTGAAATCGGATTTGAAGAGGTCTGACATTTCGCCTTTCCCTTGGAGTAGAGTAATGTAACATTTTTCTCTATGTCAAAAAAAAAAAAAAAAAACCATGTACAAGAAGTTCTTGACTTGGGAATATTACTTTTAATTTATCTACCTATTCCTATACCTATTGTTAATTTAATTTCTCTAGAGTTTGCAGTTTGCCTATTACAGAACAAAAAAGTTTGGGTGATATGATTTTAAAGCAGTTTTCATGTTGGTCCATTAATATTATTTCCATGATCATTTACACGTAAAATAGAAAGTTACTTTTAATGTATAATTTTGATGACACAAGCTTTAATCGGAATTTCCATAAATTACTAAAACAATGTATTACAAATACAAATAGATAAAAAGAATTAAGAAAAAAAAATGTTTACGATGGTTCAGATTATTTTAAAAACACAAGAAAACCATTTTATTTTATTTTTGAGATAATTACTACACCCACACACCCCCCTTTACTGAAACAAGTACAGTTAGACCCTTACTTAATAAGAAAATAAGAGTGTTCCACTAAATAAAGTAAAAAATTGTAACATTTCATGATCTAGTAATAAGAAAATTTGATAATTTATATTTTCAATTATAAACTAATTATACATATATAAATGTAGTCACTATTATTTGTAAGTTGTTATGACATATTCAATAAAAAAATTTTATTTACAATTACTTGATCATAACATATATATATATATATATTATTTACAAAAGTAACATTTAAAACTAACAATAAAAAAAAATACATATTAATTTCAATTAGTTAATATATTAAGACAATAGTATAATTCTTATCTTTTCCACAACACGAACATAGTGCATGCTTATAATTTCATATAGAGGTAAAAACATGATGGTATTTTAATCGTCATGCTCTTAAATTTCTTTGTCCAGTTCTTACCTCTACAGCTATGTAAGTATCCACTTCAATCAAAAATCACTATGTGCATACATCACATATATGATCAGCAATACAACAACAACACCAAGCAAAAAGTAAATACAAAAACAACAAAACTTCGCTGTCCATATATCTGTCATCTATATCTTTGTCTGTATATAAATATTCGTAGCTTATAAAAAATGTTAAATCATTTATCAATAATAATAATAATAATAATAATAATAATAATAATAATAATAATAATAATAATAATGTCTTTTACCTTTTCCCTCCAAAGGAAAAAATTGTAGAAAGAAAAAATGAATTTTCCTTCCCAACATATTTATTAATCATAGAATTCTTAATATTTGTGGGCACAGACTTGTTCTAGTACGTTACTCAGACAGGTTACAACCACTAGTTAATTTAGTGAGAAAGCCTTTACGATCAGTAAGGTGCCTATAAATAATAGAGCTCGGTGGGTCATTTAAAGGTGTACTAGAAGAGCCAGAAGGACTTGAAAAAAAGCCATGGAAACGAAGGTTGAGAAGAGAGGCAACCATATCGGGAAGAAAAAGGGAGGGTTGGTCACAATGCCCTTCATTTTTGGTAAGCGACTACGCTTTAAAGCTAAAGAGCTAGGTCTAGCTTTTTGTAAAATTTCTTTTATTTTTAATCAATTTGGTTTGCAATAATAATGGTTGTTTTCAATTTTTATTTTGGTGTATAGCAAATGAGGTTTGTGAGAAGCTTGCTGTGGTTGGATTTAATGCTAATATGATTAGCTACTTGACAACCCAGCTTCATATGCCTCTTACCAAAGCTGCCAACACTCTCACCAACTTTGGTGGCACTGCAAGCCTCACACCCTTGCTCGGTGCCTTCCTCGCCGACGCCTACGCTGGCCGGTTTTGGACTCTCACGTTGGCTTCCATTATTTATCAAATAGTACTTGACTTTATCTTTATCTCTTTGTTTTAAGTGAAATGTTGAAGTTTATGAACCATTTAAGAAGTGGTGTATTTCATTATGTTTATCTGAGCAGGGAATGGTTACCTTAACGCTATCAGCAGTACTACCAACGCTAAGGCCACCACCATGTAAAGCAGACCAAGTTTGCCAAGAAGCAAGCTCTGGACAAGAGGCAATTCTCTATGTATCTCTACTATTGGGAGCCCTTGGGTCGGGTGGGATCCGACCCTGTGTAGTTGCATTCGGGGCGGACCAGTTCGATGAGACAGATCCGAACCAAACCACAAAGACATGGAACTACTTCAATTGGTACTATTTTGTGATGGGGGCATCCATGCTAGTGGCTGTGACAGTTCTTGTTTACGTCCAAGATAACATTGGATGGGGTTGGGGTCTCGGAATTCCAACCATAGCCATGTTTCTTTCAATTATTGCATTCATTATCGGGTACCCGCTTTACCGGAATTTGGATCCGGTTGGGAGTCCGTTTACCCGGTTGTTACAGGTGTCCGTGTCTGCCTACAAGAAGAAAAATATGACTATGGTCTCTGATCCTTCTTTGCTTTACGACAACGATGAGCTTGATGCTTCCATTTCGTTGGGTGGCAAGTTATTGCACACAAAGCAAATGAAGTAACTCTCTCTCTCTCTCTATTTCTCTCTCTTATTTCAATAATTTCGGTGCATGATGAATTAATTTTTTTTTTTTTTAAAAAAAGTTGTAATTTTTGTTTGTTTGTATGACTTTTTTTATCATATGTTTGTGATTTATATACCTAACAGCATCTTGTCAATCATTTTTTAGGATAAATATTGGGTTGTGGATTAAAACTATTGAGCACTTTGTTTCGCTATGAATTAAAAAAAAAAATATTTTTATAATTCTTTTTTCTTTTTCTTTTTTTATAAAAAATATATAGTTCCAATTCCTAGCCAAACAAGGGGCTTCTCTTTTCTAAGGAAAAAACTAAGAAGCATAATATTTTTTGCTCCCAAAATTTTTTTCAATTTTTTACCATGCATATCATTAAATTGTGAAAAAAACCCATTAATTGAGTATAAAATCTTAGATTGGGGGGCTAATTAATGATCACATATAAAATAGATTAATTTTCTCACCGCTAATTCATACTACCTCTCTCTGTCACACATACATTAAAGGAAACAGATAGAGATCATCAATTTTGGATTTTTTTTTTTGGATAAATCATCAATTTTGAATGTTACAAGTAGTATCATTGTCCTTTTGGGAGTGTAAGGCGCATGGTTGCCAATAGTTGGAAGCATGCTACAGTATGCAATATCACTTTGTCCGCATATGTGATCTGCATTTGGATATCAATTTGGTCCACTTTCTTACAATCTTCCTCCGCACCCACCGCACATCCTTTGGTTTGTTTCCACATGACTATTTCCCTTTTACAAAACCAACAAAAATGGTTCCTGTTCCTTTTTTATTTATTATTATTAGTAGGCTCTCCTCACCTCCCCTAGTACGCTTAACCAACCACAAGCAACATGAATTCTGATCTGACCCTCTTCCATTATTTTAGTAGCGAGTCGTGCATGTCTTTATTTTTATTAAATACCCCTAGCTATGGGACCTTTCAAGACCTTCAAATACCAGCCCATCTATGACCCACATAATGAAACTTATGAAATTTTTAAAGAGTTCTGATGAAAAATCAATTTTTTTTTTTTTTTTTTGTCATATATAGATGTGGACATGTGGTTATGTTTCATTGTTCTTACATTTACTTTATTAATTGCCAATTTAAATTGTTTTTGAATCAGTAAAAGCCATATTTACCTCCAAAAACCAATATTTGTTCAAGGACGTCACGTGTACATACTGATGTACATTACATGGTGAAACATAATGCAGATTTCTTGACAAGGCAGCGATTATTAGTGAAGAAGACAATACAAAATCACCAAATCTATGGAGGCTCAACACCGTTCATCGTGTGGAAGAACTTAAATCAGTGATCAGAATGGGACCCATTTGGGCATCAGGAATACTCCTTATCACAGCCTATGCCCAACAAAGCACTTTCTCACTCCAACAAGCCAAAACCATGAACAGGCACATCACAGAGTCCTTCCAAATCCCAGCAGGCTCAATGACCGTGTTCACCTACATCACCATGCTCTCCACAATCGCCATTTACGACCGTCTCTTGATCCCCATAGCTCGCAAGTTCACCGGCCTCGACCGGGGCATCACCTTCCTTCACCGGATGGGAATAGGGTTTGTCATCTCCATATTCGCCACTTTAGTTGCCGGTTTCGTCGAAAAGAAGCGCAAACACACAGCTTTAGCACACGGGCTTGTCGATCACCCCACTACAACCATCCCCATTTCAGTGTTTTGGCTTCTCCCTCAGTACAGCCTTCATGGTATGGCAGAGGCATTCATGTCAATTGGACATCTTGAGTTTTTCTATGACCAATCACCGGAAAGCATGAGAAGCACAGCAAGTGCATTGTTTTGGCTTGCGATCTCGGCTGGGAATTATATAAGCACCCTGTTGGTTACCTTAGTGCACAAGTTAAGTGCTGGACCTGATGGATCAAATTGGCTTCCGAATAAGAACTTGAACAAGGGAAAGTTGGAGTACTTCTACTGGTTGCTCACTTTATTGCAAGTTCTTAATCTTGTTTACTATGTGTGTTGTGCAAGAATGTATACTTATAAGCCAATTCAGATCCAAGAGAAAGAGACTAATTCTCAGCCCGAAAAAGATGGGTTGGAGCTTGGGAATAGGGTTTAATTTTAGTGGTAGCTTGATAGGTAATGAAGTATATGCTGGTATATTTTTGTACTGTCACACATGTTGATTGTTGCAGAAGCAACGAGGACAATATGTGGTTGAAATTAGAAAGTATGTAAAAGTAAGGGTACGTAGTTAAAGGATGGGACTAGCATAGCATACAATGTATTTGTAAATCTCTGGTACTAGGTGAATAAATAAAACATGGATTTCGTGTTTCCGAAAATGAAAGGGTTTTTTTTTATGATTTAATAATTATAATTATTTAAGTTTTGTGAATTGTACTTTCCAGTTCATGAGCACATATTGCATAAAATGCAGAAAAAAAGTTAGATAAGTTTGATGTTAGAATTTGATCTGATTTATGCCATTTTATTGCCAATAGTAAAAAAAGTAAAAAAAAAAAAAAAAAAATTCAAAAGAAAGAAATGATACCAAAAAAAGTCTCAATCATTATATGTTGTTCCCAAAATCAGTCGCCAAACTAAAAATTCCGAAAGGACTCAATACATTTTTCATGCGCTTTGATGGCAAGTAGTCTTAGTATAAAGTGAAAATGATTATTAAGACAGTACAAGTGTCCTTCCTTTTTTTTTTTTTTTTAGAAATCCCAAAGTCTAGTACCTGTACAATTAATCTAAACGGTTTATGGAGGAAATTAGGTGTTTAACTAACATTATTATTATTGTACCGTTTATTTTAACTATATATAACAGAAAAGAGTATGATGAACTCAATAACAAATTAAGCACCTCCTTCACACAATCTTCTCTATATTTCTCTAAACTCTCTCACCTCCGTCATTTTTTATACGTGCGTGTGTGTATGTATATAAATGTACACATATATGAATGTATTAGTGTTTGGACCTAATTTCTTTGCTTCAATGCCCAGAAGAAGCTCACAAAAATAGTGTTGGCAACACTATTTTGTAACTTGAACGTAATCTTTGTTTGTTGGCCGTATTGGGCCTGGCCCATGTACAAGAATCCATTACATATCAATCATTCATTAAATCAATGGTGCCAAACAAGTCAAAAAACATTGACTTTTCTCGACGTCTCTCCTCGTTCCCTCTCTCTTTCATGCAAACATTTTATTTTATTTTTGGAAAAAAGGAAAAAGAAAAAAGAAATAGTTTCTTTTTTCTTCCTTAAGGTCGACCGCGTCTGTAGCCAAGCTTCAAACACCGTAACCTTACGTTTTTCAAACACGCAAAGACAGAGACGAAGAGAGAAAGGTATTAATTGAGAAGTTGCGTATACATTTTGACCCTTTTCTGGTCTTCTTCATTTCAAACTTTTGTTTTCCTTTTGCTTCTTTCTTTTGGGTATTAATTTACTCCCTCCATCTCCATGTTGGTATTTTTAAGAAGAATCGAAGCTTGAGTTTTGCAGAGATTCTCAAGTTTTTGTTTTATTTGGGCATAATATTATAGTTATATATATATACATATATATATATATATATATTATAAATGGTTCTATGCGCGGAAAATAAGACAGCCATGGACGGTGTGGCAGAGAGTTATTTCAAAGACACATCGTCCACGCCTCTGTCCGCCATAGCCGATGCTTTTGAGGAGCTTGCTAAGTTCCTCAAAAACAATAAGGTTAACGGTTCCCAAGAAGAGATGCGTTTGGGCAAGTTCTGTGATGCTTGCTCTCTCATCTCCATCCTCTTCAGTTGCCTTGGTATCGCTTTCAAGTTCGCCGAGTTGGAATACGTTTCCAAGGTTCTGTTTTTTGATTAAATTCCTTTGGTTTTATATTTTTATTTTCTATATACAACTTGGCTTTTTTTTTTTCAACGTTATGTGCTATAGAAATGAAATCATTTTAGATTCATGTTTTGGTCCATATTCATTTACAGTGGCAAAAGGCATTAGTTTGTATATTATGGGGTATTCAAAATTTTGAAGCTAGTTATAATTTTTGAATGTATTTTATAAGAGCCCAAGTTTGGATTTTTGAATTGCTGATTGTGTACAATTTGTTTGATGTTAATCACATTAATCATAGTTTGCGAGCTTTTGGAGGGTCTCTATGAAACCCAAATACATTATGATTTGATGTTTGTTGAGTGGAGAATTTGATAATCTCTGCAGAATATTCAAAGATGTTGCCTCCAACATTAGTGCAGAAATTTTAAATTATAAATAATAATAACAAAAGTGAAGAAGATGCATAGAAAGTAAAGAGAATGACATTTATCTGGCATACAAGCCATGAAATAATTAGTACTAAAGGTTGATTCTATCCAAGTTAAGTTGGCAGATTCAAACGATCAACAAAGCTTCATCTCTTTCATATTTGCAACGCCTTCAATTTTGTGTGTTCATTCTGTAGTACGGATCTAATGACGTTGAAGCAACTAATATTTGCAGTAACAACGGTAAGTTTTCTGAAGTGATTTGTATTGAGGGTCATGTTTTATTGGGGGCCATTTTGTGAGACTACTAAACCCTCAAGTGGGTATTCCTCATTTAAGCCTTCTGAAGTTTTACTAAAAACTTCATGTAGGTATTGAATAGCTGTATATGTGCTCTAACTATCTCAGCTGTCCTTGAAATTTGGCACATAAAATTTTCCAACATGCTAGGCATTTTGAATCTGGTGTGCTTGTTTCATTATTCTTATGTATACTACTTATGGTGGCCTAGAATAATCATATATATTAGCCTTTCTTGGTTCTAATTCTGCTATTGGTTCATTCAGGTAAATGATCTTTCGGAAGCATCAAAGACATATGACACTCTCAAAGTCATAATTGATACTGATGTGGAAAATGACACAGTAAAAACACCCGGAAGCCGTTCTCGCAATTTACGGCGAGTTAGGCAGGGTCTTGACCTCATCAGAGCTTTGTTTGAACAATTTTTGTCTGCCAAGTATGGTTCCCTACTATAATTGCATTTTGAAGTCTTAATTTTTCTTTCTACATAAAGCATGCATTGTGCTCTCGTTGATGCACTGAACATTAATTTCATTTGAATTCATTTAGTATATTTATGGGTGTGAACCTTTTAATTGTTATACTACATCCAACTGAAGAAGCTATTTCCTTTATTTCAAAACACATAGGCATACTTTATTTGCTAGTGTTATCTTCCTATAGAAGCAACATTGAGCATTTTAGGAATAGTAGTTCTTTACATATTTAATTAGGAACAAACCCTGTTACTCAGTATGACTTTAAAGTAAAATTTCTTAACTTCATGGCAAATCGCTAATCTCTCACAGTCACCTCTCTCGAATATTTCGATGGACGGGACACAAATTGGTTCTTCTGTCATGGTTCATTATGAAAAATATGATCTTTGCTCTGTTTTATTCTTCGGTACTTGACATCTTTTGCTTTACTTGTCTGGATTTAGTGATCACTCTTTAAGGGAAGCCGCTTCAACAGCTTATGCCCAAGTTTGTGCACCATACCATACATGGACAGTGAGGACAGCAGTTGCTGCTGGAATGTATACTCTTCCAACCAAAGAGCAACTTTTGGTGAAGCTCAAGGAAAGCAGTAAGTTCTTACTAACCTTTATTAAGAAATCCAAACAAATGAAAACATAAAAACGTTACCAAATGAGCCATGTGTGTTGAGTTTAGCCTTTAATTGAAGTCTTGCACTTGAATCTCAAAGGCATTTGCATTTATCATTCTCTACAATTGTTTGGTGAAGCTCAAGGAAAGCAGTAAGTTCTTACTAACCTTTATTAAGAAATCCAAACAAATGAAAACATAAAAACGTTACCAAATGAGCCATGTGTGTTGAGTTTAGCCTTTAATTGAAGTCTTGCACTTGAATCTCAAAGGCATTTGCATTTATCATTCTCTACAATTGTTGATGAAATGGGAGTAAAGATTATTTCAATTTGTTCAGTTTCCTTGTCAAGAAATTTTTTTGATAACCCTCAACATTTTTCTCTCTATTTTTTTATTTTTTATTTTTTGTTTGCAGATCAGTCAGCTGAGAAGAAAATGAGAAGGTACATTAGTGCCTCCCTTTCAGTGATCGAATACATCGATAACTTGTACCTTTCTCAGAAGATCGTCTTGGACTGGTGACTTCGACTGTTGAGGTTGATGTCAGAGGGTTTTGTATATTGATATCTGCAACTAGTGAAAGGTCCTCCATTCTACAGAGGGCTTTGGAATACTCCTTTAGAAAAAAAAAAAAAAAAATCATTGTTTTATACACAAGCTAGTTATCAAACATTGACTTTGACTCTGGCTTTTGCATTTTTTCAATATTTGTTTACTTCGAAGAAACAAAAATAGATCTGTATATAAACATTTGTCAGAGTCTTAAAGAAACCACATACAGAATTTGCTGTTCTTTTTAGATTTTGGTTATGAAATTGTATTGTGATATCAAAAGGCAAAGCTTCCTAATTTTTGGAAGCAGACTCCGAGATCTACATTGTTTATAATTTCATTTATTGTTGTTTTTAGATCATATGAGCCTGTGAAAAGTTGTCAAGTTTCAGACCCTGTTTCCATGTCTGTTTCCCCTTCTAAGTCTTAAACTTGCAAGTTTTCTACATTGTATGAATATTCAACATGGTGGTCAAAATGGTAAACTTATGGTGCAGCCTATAAAAAATATTAACAATAAATGCAGAGCAGAGGCAGAGCTAACAATCTCAAAACATGCTTAATCTGGGGTAATCTCTCAAAATGGAGTCGTATATTGTACACATTGAATTTCATAGAGTCTATCATGTCCCTCCCCAAACACACACTATATTGACACATTCATACATTAGAATTTTCTGCTGAGTTTAATGTCTTGTCGGTTTTATATCAATTGGTTTTTAAAGAAAAGGTATAATTAATTTATTTAAAAGCTTCTATTCTTCTTTTCTTTATTTATTATGTTTCGAGTAAATGCCAAATGAGTGATTCACAAATCTGAACAGCATGGGCTCCTGTTTCCTTTCCTTTTTCAGCACCCAAAAACTTGCTACTTTTCCATTGAAGGTTCTGACCACATAGCATAAAAAACACATAACAAGCACTATTGTGACCAATTTCATGTCAACCTTGTACATAATTGGGTAATACACCTAGAGCTGAGAAAATGGATTTATGGAAATGAAACTACAACAGTGACTTCGATTTTTCACTTCCTACAAAACAATCCTCATTGACTTCTATTTAAACATTTGAAGATTAGTTATTTCCCTCTTTCAAAATCTGCTAAACAGCACACAGCAAAGCACAACAAATTTCTTAAAATTTTTTAAAACACATGGAGTATAAAACAGACTTAATTTTGCTAGAAACCAAAGCATAAACCAGGCTTCTTGGTTGGGCTGCAAGACTTCTCTTTCTCAAATCTGAAAACTTGAGGTTTAGAGTCGAAGAGGTTTCAATCTTCAGAAACCAGAAATATCATCTACAATGTGAGGCTTTCAGGGTTCTCAATGATCTTTGCAAATGTCTGTAAGAAGGCAGCCAAATCTGCACCATAAATAATCCGGTGATCCGCTGTCACATTCACCTGTAGAAAGATTCACATGCCAACTCTTTATCTTTTTCTATAAAATGAATAAAGTTATGATATCTGCTTATCTAGCTGTAGTAGTATTTTAACATTCAGAAAGAGTAATAATATTCACGGAAGGCAGTGGTACCTAGTTTGTGAAATATTTTATGCAAATTTGAGCTTCATATAACTATCGTCATAGCTTTTAGGATATACATAATTAGCATTGTATACAAGTATGCACGACCTTTCATCAATGAGTTTGTTTTAAAATTCCTGCCAATTTTTTGCCTTAAAAGCTACAGACAAAACTCCATTCGGAAAAAGATGCATGTCTGAAATATAGGACTAAAAAACACACCTAATTTTTTAAGGTGAATGACAACAAACACAGCTAATAATTACAAGAACATGCCACCTTCCTGCTTTTGTCTCAAACAAAAATTGGATGCCAAACATATAAATTATTTATAAGAAATTCAAAAGCAGAGATTATTGAAAACAGTTCTGTTAAATGCACAGCTAAATAGGAACTCTACATTATTCTTATCATTTTTAGAACTAACTGCTACTTCACAGCCTGAAACTGGCAAACTTTAGCAACATTATAGCTGCAAGCCTTTGTCTGGATTTTAAGAGAACTATCGAATAGAATAATCCTGAAGAACACAACATGCTAGTCCTAGGAACATACTTAACTTCAGCTAATAAAGAGTACACACATGACACATCCTACTTACTTCCAGATTCTCTGCAAAATGGATCATGACAAGCAATTCTGAGAAAGTTGCTTTCACATCTTTATAATCCAGCTGAATTGATAAATCTCTATTCCTTTTCAGTATATTGATCCTTTAGAGTCAAATGCATGATCTGGATCTACAGAGTCTTAATGGAACATGACATAAAGTGATCTTCCAGACTAACAGATCATGGCTCTAGGTGCTTTTATATAATATTGTTGGACATTATGACACAATAAATTCCACCCAAGTTTTAACAATCATGCTCTGAAAAAATTTTACCTTTAAATGCCAGATGCACATAATGTCCTGGCCAAAATCTAACATGGACCTAACAAGAAATTTTTGTATCCAACAGACAAAGGTAACAACAGCTCAGAGATCCACTACTTGACTAAGCCTTCAAAGAAAATTCTGAAATTAAGGTCTCAAGTCCTCTTATGCAACCCCACAATATCTTCTCTTAAAAAGTATAGACTGCTGAAGCATGTTTGCCCGCTGTGTTTATTACATCTGTCCTACCAGGACAGTTATCACTCTTTCTGTCCTTTGAGTTTTGGAGTTCAAAGCAACTTGTGAAACTAGACATATATCCTCTTATGTTACCTGTTTATAAAATCGCCACAGTAACATCTACTGAATTGCCAACGAATCATATGAACATGTTATTCACACTAATACAGGGAAATTTAGTCATGCAGATAGAAAGTAAAAAAATGACAGCTCATGATGTGTCATATCAAATAGTTTAAAGATGGCAGAACTTTCCAGCAGAACGTTGTATTCATTCATGTTGTTAAGCATCATTAATCATTTAGAATGAATGCAGCAAACTATTACTTCTGATCTTAGAATCAGCATGATTAGCACGTGAGTTTTATTTTGCATGTTCATGAAAGAAAATGATGCTAAAAATGCCTTCGAGATCTGACTTAACTCCTTGCATGGTTTTCTAACTTATTGGTTTTTCCTGAAAGCATAATTTAAGCATTACCATGAAATAGAGAATATACTCACCAGCATTTTACTTTTGACACTGAAGAATCCATCTGCATCAGCTATGACAGTTGGCTTTGATGCTCCAACAGCCATGATAGCCCCCTGAAAATTATTCCAAAAACTTTCAGAAAATGGTAACTACTTATAACAAGGAACAGAAGAATCTAACCGGATCATAAAAGTGAAAATTCTCAAATTCCTCACCTGGCCTGGAGGAAGGATAGCATCAAACCTATCCACACCAAACATTCCCAAATTGGATAATGTGAAAGTTCCTGCAGTCAAGGCAACAAAAACTCAGCACTATACTTAGAAAAGGGGATTGTAAAAGAGCAATAAGGCAATAAAACATTGACAAATTATTTTTCATTATTGACACCTGAATTGTACTCATGAGGCTGAAGTTGCTTTGACCTGGCTTTCTCCACCAGCTCTTTCCATTTTTTGGATAACAGATATAAATCCAACTGTTCCATCAAATACAAGTCAATAGCGAACTTAAATTTTTCTTTTTTGGGGGAAAGGAAACTTAAACTGTTAGGCATTACAAAAACCATCATGATCAACCACTGACGTTGCATATAAACTTAAATTACCATTAATTTACATATAACAAACCTTATCTGCATCCTGAAGAACAGGGGTTATCAATCCGCCATTGATTGCTACAGCAACCGCAATATTTATGTTGCTATTATATGTAAAGCTTTTCCCATCTTTGCAGGTGGCATTCACAACTGGGTGCTGAGCAAGTGCCATTGCGGCAGCCTTAGCCAAAATGGCGGTCATGGTCACACCCTTTGGTTTCACCTACACATGTCAATCCAATCTCACTCAACATCCCAGAACCTCAATACCAAATTACCAATTCAAAGCAAAATTGGCATTCCAAAATTAATGTAACGAGCTCATTAAATCAAAGAATGTCATCAATGTACCTTCTCATACAGCGAGTCAAGCGCATCAGTGGTCAATGGATAACCAACGCGGAATGTCGGCACAGAGAGACTTTCCACCATGTTCTTAGAGATCGCCGCTTGCATTGTCGTGAAGGGCACAATGGTAGAGCCCGGGAGCGGAGCGGCGGCAGGAGGAGCAGATTTAGGTGGAGCCACCGCCTTCGCTGGAGCAGGCTCAACAGCCACAGTTTTCTTCGACGATGTAATTCCGGCAGCAGACTCGACATCCGCCGGCGTAATCCGCCCAAACGGCCCAGTTCCCACAACCGATCCAATATCCACCTTGTGCTGCTTCGCTAGCTTCTTCGCAAAAGGTGTGGCCACAATCTTTCTCGGTCCCTCAGAAACCGCCTTTGCCGGCGGGGGCGGTGGCTGAGCAATTGCCGGAGCGGGATTGGAAACAGGTGGCGGAGGAGAAGGTGAAACAGCAGTAGCTGAAGGAATAGTAGAAGAAGAAGAGGATTTCGCAGCCTTCGCTTTTGCTTCGGCGATTTCTTCTTCGGTCTCAGCCAGCAAGCCAATCGGAGCACCAACCGGAGCAGTCTCACCCTCGCCAACAACGATTGCGGCGAGAATTCCATCGTAGAAGGTCTCGACATCCATGTCGGCCTTATCGGATTCAACAACAACGACGCTGTCGCCCTTGGTGAGTGCGTCCCCTTCGGATTTGACCCAGGAGACAATCTTACCCTCGGTCATGGTGGAGCTGAGGGCCGGCATGAAGATCTCCCTGATCTTGGCCTGGACGGTGGAGATCCTCCGGCGGGGTTTGGAGGGAAATGAGGCGGAAGATGGGTGGGAGAACCGCCATGGGAGGGTATTGGAGACGGAGGAAGAGAAGGAAATCGTGGTGGTGGTCTTGGAGAGAAATGGGGAAGCCATGGATGAATAGAAAGAGAGAGAGAATGTGAGAGAATGGGAAGAGAAATGGGAGACAAGAAAAAGAAGAGAAATGGGGAGGGAAGTGGCGGAGAAGACGAGGTGAAGTTAGTTGGAGAGGCTTTGAGCAACCCGCACTCACTCACTTTCTTCTACTTCGTTTGCATCGCCAGACAATCGTTACTCCGGTCGCTATGTTCGTTGGGCGCTGCGGGAGTTAGGTATTTTTTTTGCAATGAGGCCCTCCTACTTTTGTTTTTTTGGGTAATACTAAGGCCTCCTACTTCTTTAAATTATGTTTGGGGCACCAAGTACTTTGACCTTTTTTTTTTTGGTTCTACATTTTTATTTTTAAGACAACAATAGGATGAACCTAGATTATCTTCTGTCAATTAGAATTTTATAGATATTTATTATTTAACTTATTTTTCTTTTATATATTAAATAATAAATATGTGTCAAATTGTAATTGAGATTAGAAAAAGAAAACATTTTGAAGCCCTAATTCATTATTTTGTGTCACGTATAGTATGAAAGTGATGAGTTCTTTCTTCTTCTTCATTTTTTTTTTAAGACAAGTTTCAAAATAGCCCCTTTTACTTTTTGCATTTTGTTGATGTACCCATATTTTAAGAAATTATAGCCTTTTGTCTTCATAATTCAATTTTTGTTTCATTTTAATTCCAATGATGGAACAACAACTAATAGGTATACATTTTGATAAATTTATCCCCATTCAATTAAGTAATATCTTCATGAGAATTTTCATTAAGTGCACATTTGTCAAATTAAAATAATTTTTTCCTTATTCAATGACAATTTGGCAAATTAAGTTGACCCATGCATGTTTAATAATTTTTTTTTAAAAAATTTACTTATCTCAAGTAAATTATTTCATTAAACAAATGCTAATTGTGTAAACATTATCAATAATACATTATTTTGTAAATATTATCAGAACCAATATACATTATCTCTTTGTTATATTTTTTTAGAAAAAAAACTTATTTTTCATAATAAATTTATACTTTGTTTTAGAATTATTTTACTATATATATATATATATATATATATATTATGAAATTGGATATGTGATATTTAAGAACCCCAAGACTCATGTAAATGTATATTTATCCTTTTTATGCAAAAATAATAATGATTTTTTAGAGAGCTTATAACCTGTGTGAATGCATATTTGTATTCATCAAGAACGTTTGTATTTGTATGTGCCTAGCCTATTTTGACTTCATGCCGAGTTTCCTAATCGTTAAATTTACTTTCCTTGTTTGTTTATCCACTGCAGGTTACTTGGTCACTTGTGGAACTTTTATAGGCGAATATTTTGCGTCTAGAGAATAATTAAGATGATCTTGACCTAGTTAGTCGCAAATTACATTTAAGCTCTTCGCCGGCGATATATGTTTCCCAATCTCATCCCGACACACAAAAAGTCTTTCATTGCATTTTTTTGATTTTTAAGTTGAAGATGGAAAAACTTCCAGAGGATTTGGAGATTCAAATCCTATTAAGACTGCCTGTGAAAGCTCTCCTCCGGTTCCAGAGCATCTGCAAATTATGGTACTCTGGCATAAGGAGTCCCAAATTCATTAGTGATCACTGTGAGGTAAGCAATACTAAGAACCCTTACGATGATCTCATCGCCAAATTCTACACTAAAACTGACCGGTATGATCTCGTGAACGTCTCTACACTGTCTCATGAAACACTTGAAGTCGTAGACACCCACCTAGCCTTATCTGACGGTGCACGATTCGGTGATATGGAGATTGTGAGTTCTTGTAACGGTGTCGTTTGTCTTTATGATCGTCTTGATCATGTGGTGGTTCTGTGGAACCCTGCAACTAGAGATACAAAAGTTGTTCCAAATAACTTGTGGCTACCTTAGTAGCAAGTACTGCGGCTGTAGTTATTGTCATATTGGATTTGGTTTTGATGCTAATAACAATGACTACAAGGTAGTCAGGATTCATGAATTCTCATATAGACAAAATCCATTAGAGGTCGAAATTGAGGTCTACAGCCTAAAAACAGATACTTGGAGATTTGTAGCATGTTCTTGAGACCTGAATTTCCATTTTTTTATAGTGAGAATATGTTATATGGGTACATACAATGATGGAAAGTATTCTTGGTTTGCATGCATAATGGAAGAGAGCACTCAAGGATGCTACTCCAGGGACGTGGTCATCTCGTTTGATATGAGCAATGACGTGGCCATATCAACTCCTTTGCCTAATGATATTGTTAAGGCATGGGAGACTCGTCTTGGTCAGAATAAACTTAGGGTTCTTGGTGGATTTCTTGCTGTAATTAACGGTGCTCGCAACGGTGATGGTACTCAGTGCTATAACATATGGGTGTTGGGTAAATATGGTGTCATGGAGTCGTGGAATAAACTATTTACGATTCCATCTTTTCAAGACAATGAAAGGCCATTGGGATTTTGGAGGAATTGTAAGTTGTTTGTGGTAACAGATGCAGAGCTAGTTTTAGTAGACATTGTTACCCAAGAAAGATGCAGATCTCCAAGTTCTAAACCTTGGGAAATGATACAGGTCTTTAGCTTCAAAGAGTCTAGTTTCGTTTTAGAGGATTTGTGAAGGAAACTTTGAATGTCTAAACTCCAAAGGCTTCAGATTTAATTGCTTAGGCCGTGTTTTCTTTTTTATATATGCTCAATATAATTATGGCATGTTTAATGATCATAATTAATGAAGTTTAATGAGTTGTCACTTCTTCACCTATTAGGTTTTGAGTTTTAAAAGAAATATTTAGAAACCAAATTTTGAAAACTTACGGCAGTTGTAAATATCTAGAGTTGGTAAACTTCTTAATACTCATAACATTATTACTTATGTTCGTAATTAAATAACCCAAAATTTTCAGTGCATTTTTTTTAAATTAAAAAATTATATCAATGTGAGAATCATCCATCCAAGAATCGGTTAGAAAATATGATTTTATCTGATACTTAGTAAGACTGATTACACCAAAGACATTATACAGAGCATACCAACTCAAACTCCAACTCTCATAAGTAAGTTCGAGAGTTCTATCGGTGCCCTTTTACTATTGCCTGTGGGAGTTCTATCGGTGCCCTTTTACTATTGCCTGTGAGAGTTCTATCGACGCCCTTTTAATGTATTGAACCTTACTTAATCATAATGTCAATGTTTAAAAAGTTGAGTACACTCAAGACATACTAACTCGAACTCCAACTCCAACTCTCACAAATAAGTATGAGAGTTCTATGGACATTCTTTTACTGCATCGTACCTTCCTTAATCATAATGTCAATGTTGAAAATCAGAGTTAATATCAGTCTATCTCCAAATTGTTACATGTTTTTCTCTCTTACCCCTAAATAATTTATTTTAGTCTTATTTTTTTTAGATTTTTTTTTGAGTTACACAAATTTTTCTGCGTTTCTAAAAACTATAGAAATCCATAAAATTTCATTTTACTGTAATTTAATCTTTATTATCGTTTTTCCTTTTACTTTCAAATCCTTTATTTTATTTTCAAAATAAATTATTTATTTTAAATAATAATGTAAGATTATCAAGATAAACAAAATATATTTTTCCCTATTAAATCAGTAATACTTTAAAGCCTGTACATACAATTCACATGACCTTCACTTATGTTTTAGTATTATGTTCTGAAATTTGATATGTTTAAATACCTTAAAACTAATCAAGTTTAGACACATAATATAAGTAGAGTCATTAGGGCGTGTTTAGGAACTCGGATTGGGTGGGACTGGACTAATTTTGTCCAATAATTAGTAAAGGTTGGTGTTTGGTAATGATATGCACTTATTTAGTCAGATACAAATTTAGTGAAGGGGGACAAATTTAGTTTTGGGGTGAGAGACTTTTTGACCCACTGATTTGTTAGGTCAAAATTAGTCCGTCATCACCAAATCTAACTAAAAAATATTTTATATTGTACTAAAATATAAATATTTTATATTTATAAAAAAATTTAGTTTTTGGATGAAAGATTAGGAAATATTTTATATTTGTTTTTACAAAAATAATTAATGTAATTACAAAATTTAAACAAAAAAGTTATCAACTAATATATTACAATAAATATATGAAATGAAAAAATGGCTTAATAAATTATGATATAATATATATGTTATAAATATAAATTTAATAAAATATAAAATAGGATCTATATTTTTTTCAAAAAAAATTTAGTTCCAGTCCAGATACAAAATGGATTCAAAGTGTACTCTTGAAGTCCTTATATATATATATATATATATATATATATATATAATGGGGACCTATTGAATCCAGAGTCCTTTATATATATATATATATATATATGGTGGAGTACTTATTACTAGCTATCTCTCTAATTATTATCTTAGCAGCCATAACAAATTTCCTGTCCACTTCCAAACTCTTTCATTATTTTTCTTCGTTCTTCTTTTCACTACGAGGAAGATGGATTCTATTTCCAATGATGTGTTGCTTCCGATGCTGTTAAAACTTTCGGTGAGATACATACTCCGATTTAAGTGTGTTAGCATCATGGTGCTCTCCTACTACTAATCCTTCTTGATACCACATAAAGGAATACAGAGGCAATGAAAACAAATATTAAACTGATATGTAAATCATGAAACTAAGTTTAAAAAATTTAGATTACCTCTTGAATATGCAGATCTTCTAACTGCTCTTTTAACTCAGTAATCAACACCATAAATCAGTAATAACAGTGTCTGATCTTCGATCATATAATCCACCATCGAATCTTCCAATGCTATCTTCAGATGTGATGGAGCAGTGAGTGTGCACAACTATTTATGAAAATTAATTTTAGAACGCTTAAGAAAAAAACAAAGAACAAAAATATTCTTTTTTTTTTCCTTTGTTCTTTTCTAAAACACGTTTGATTTTTCTAGAAAAATAAAACAGTTTTCTTTTACGTCTACTTTTCTCTTTGTCTCTGAAGACTGAAAAAACTTAACGTCGTAAAAGAAAACAACGACGTATCTATATAATAAAACTGCAGAGTTTTAAAATATAAAACACATTTTATCTGATCTCTTCAGTTAAGAAAAATAAATTAAAAAAATAAATTTAATTTAAACTAAATCAAACTAATCAAATAAAATATTATCCAGAAAACTAAAATTAAACAAATTTAATTTTAAAACGTATTTTCAAATTAAACAAGTCTTGTGGGACCTAAGAGCATATCTAACACCAACCACTCATATGGAGGGAGTTTGAGGTGCAAATTAACCTTTCTCGTCTCCCATATATTTGTCGGTTACACACTAGCCACTCACTTGGTGTGAACTGAAACTACTCACTTAGTGTGAATTGAGGTGCACACTAATTGCTCCCATACTTTTTCCAGATACACAATAACCTTTCAAGCACACTAGTGTTTCAAGTGCTACTGCCATCCTCGTAGATAACTTCCAAAGGAACACTTCTATGAGGTATGCACTTTTACTTTATTGAAACTCTACTTAATTTCCTCCATACTTTTCAATCACTGACTTAGAGTATCGGAATGTTTTTCAATTGGAACAGCAATAGTGCCCCAGGTTTCTTAACATTTTCTATGTTTCAGGTTCTTAGTAGTCACTATTTTGAGCAGTTGATCATCACAATAATATGGAGCTTCTATAGAACCCTGCAACTAGAGAAATGAAAGCTGTCTAAAAAAAACTTATATGGCCATAGATATTGTCATATTAAAATACTAAAACCAATGACTAAAGTTTGTCGGAATTCATGAATTCTTTGAAATGTATCCTTTACGGAATGAAGTCAAGGTCTACAACTTAAAAACAGATACTTGGAGATTTGTAGCACCAAGTTTTCAAGACTTGAATTTCTCATTTTTTTTTATAATGAAAATATATTTTTTGGGTACATACAATAATGAAATGAATTATTGGTTATCATCCAAGATTGAAAAACACTCAAGAAAGATTTAGGGAGATCATCTCATTTGATATGATCAACGACGGGCCCATATCAACACCTTTGGTTAATATTATTGTTGACGCTTGGGATACTGTTTTTGGGCAGAATTATCTTGCGGTTCTTAGTGGATGTCTTGTTGTAATTAGTGGCAGTGATCACAAAAATGGTACTGAGTACTATAACATATGAGTGTTGGCTGAATATGGTATCAAGGATTCATGGATTAAAGAATTTAGGAGGAATTGTAAGTTGTTTATGGGTTACATATAGAAAGCTAGTTTCGATGGACATTATTGCCAAACAAATAAGTAGTGCCCTAATTTCTAAACATTGGCAAATGTTACAGGTCTTTAGCTTCAAAGAGAGTTTAGTTTTGTTCTTTTTTACGCAATGGAATTATAGTATGATTAATGAGTAAAACTAATAAATTTTTGAACAATCCTTTCATTTTCTTCACTATACATGCATTAGTATATTATCATATATTATTTATTTATTTTATTGTAGATATCTGAGATCCAATTTTTTTTTGAAATTCTTTCCAAATGATAAGACATTCCTTTGCACATTTCACTTATTAGATTTTTAATTTTAGAAGAAATATTTTGAAACAAATTTTTGAGAATTGTCACATAAGTTGAAAATAGCTAGAGTTTGTAAACTTCATGATACTCATAGCACTATTACTGATGTGTGTACTTAAATAATCCAAAATTTTCTGTGTATTCTTGATCATAATGTTAATGTTTAAAATTAGACTTAATATGAGTTTACCTCCAAACTTTTACATGTTTTTCACTTTGAACCCTAAGCAATGTTTCGTACATCGGAACAGGTTTGATACAAAAAATTGAGTTAGACAATTTTGTGATCTATTTTATTCCATGTTTATATTTAATCATTTCTTTTCATGCTTTCTCTTGGACTAAACCAGTCGATCTCATGCCTCTTGTACACAATTGCTTTCTTTCTTACCTAAATACGTCATAGCGATCGATTTCCCTCTTTCCCTCTCCTTTGTTTGGCCGTTGCTCTTCCTTCTCAGTCTCATTGATCTCTCTTCTTAGTCTCATGCTCTCTCGCTTTTGTTGAAAGATCTATATACAGAGACAGTAGAAGCATATTTATATGAATACTATGTAAGTCATGCAACTGAATAAATAGAGTTTAAAATTATCTTTTGGACGTGCATATTTTTCAACTGCTCCTTCAACTTACTAATCAACACCATAAATCATCTATTACACCGTTTGATCTCCAGTCTGAACTGTTAGATCACACTATCTACCGTCTGATTTGTCAGTACTATCCTCAGATGTGATGGACCAATAAGTGGGCATAGATAATCTATGAAAAATATTAGAACACTTAAGGAAAAACCGAATAACATAAATGTTCTTTCTGAAAAATAAAGTTTTGTTTTATGTCAGTTTTCTCTCTATTTTAAAGACTGAAAACCTAGCAACCTTGTAAAAAGAAAACAATTGATATTTTATAAAAAAAAAAGAGATTAAATTATAAAATATCTTATGTGATCACCTCAGTTAAGAAAAATACTTTATAAAATAAATTTAATTTTAAAATAAATTTTAACTAATCAGATAAAAACACTATCTAGAAAAACAATATCAAAATTAAACAAATTTAATTTTAAATGTATTTTACTCTTGCGAGATATAAGAACATAACTAATAATCTCTCACTTGCTTTCGAGCTCAAACTTGAGTCCTAACCTAAGATCATATAACTCAAAATTTGTGTTCTATAATCTCATATCTAAGATGTATGGCTCCGTCATATAACCTAAGCTAATATGGAGATTTAACGACTATTATTAATTAAGACTCCTTATAATTACATACCAATTATCTAATATGGTGTCACTCCAAAGGCCCATATTTGAACTCCAAAATTAATAATATCAACATTAATATTAATTTCTCCTTTGTAAAATATTGATAATTAATTGATTATATATTTTGTCTATCAATTAATAATTTATTATCTTGATTTAACAGTTTCTCTAATGGATTAGATGCACTGGCCAATGGCTTCATTACATTCAAGAACTGAAACATATCAAAAAAGATATTTTATTCAAATTTCATTTCGTTTATTTCATAGATACTAATAATTCAAACAATTATGCTCCCAAATCATTGAGGTATTGGTTGTAAAATAGACCTCATTTATTGACAATTCAAAGAACATTAATTATTCAAACATCTATCTATAATAAACTCAGGATTAAGAGAAAATAATAATCAAATATTATTTGAGATTTAATTCCTTTTACAGAAATTTAACTTTTATTAAATCTCACTTCGATCCTATCAATGCAAATATAATTTGCACCAATATTTCATAAGAACTAAGATAAGTTATTTCATAAAATATTATAGTCTAAATAAAGTGTCTAATTTTATTTAATAACTGTATTCTTATTCATTAATTATGAGAACCTATGGTCATGGCTTTTATGGTCTTAACAATATGATCATATACTATATATATTTTTTTTGGTAGAAAAGGACAATGCATTAGCACAAAAAGGAGCAACTGCATAAACGGTTACAAAGCAAAGACTTTCGGTGATAAAATCCAAAATACAAGGTGGAATAAAACCTAAAGAAAATTCGTCAAACTCAAAAGTACGATTTAAAGAAAGGGTCAACTTTGCGGCTGCATTTGCTACCATATTCTTACTCCTACTACTCCATTTCACTTTCCATCCATGATTATCAAAACACTTATGGATACTGCAAATGGAATAATACGCATACCAGCAGGTAGGATCCTCCTTTGAAGAAACAACTTCCTCCACCTCTTTAGCATCCATTTCCCACTCAACCCGTTTCCAAGCACACGTTCTGCGTATTCTGCTGCCCACCTCAGAGCATATACTTCAGCCACGAACGAAGACCCACACTTCAAAAGCTTTGTAGCAAGATAGAGTAAGCGCCGCGGTCATTCCTCACCACCGAGTAGCGGCTTGACCAAGAGCATAGCAAAGATCTACATTTACTTTGATAAAGCCATGTTGAGGAGGGCACCACCTGTGAGAACCATCAAACAACGGAATGGAGATATCTTGATTCTTCGTATAGTCAGTTGACATAAACTCCTCTACTTAAATATTAAAGCTCTTGATAAGAGAGATTCAATTGATCTCCCCCTCAAAAAAACACCTACAACAGGCTTTCCAAATTGCGTAGAAGAGAGTTACACCAAAAACTAGTAACTTTTCACGCTCCATTCCTCCCAATAACATCTCTATTGTTGGGTTAAGGCAGGAATTAAGTAATTCAAATATGTTGTCTCCCTTCCACAAATCCAACTACATCCCCAACGGCTTCCAAAAGCAAGAAGCCTCCCTAACTAACAGTTTTTGAAAATATGAAAGTTAATCTCCGCCTCTGCTCCACAAAAGTAACAAGAAGGGTCTCTTATTCCAGTCATTTCCATAATTGCTGTCCTGGTGGGAAGCATGCTAGCAAGCATCCTCCAACAGTAGAATTTCAGATGTTCGTGGAGTTTGCTCTTCCATAATGTCTTCCAAATGGAATTGAAATCCCTTCCAATTCGATCTTGCGTGATTACCTGATAAGAGCTCCTTATTAAAAACTGACCAGATTTGCTACCTATCCAACATATTTTATCCTTGCTAGAAAAAGTGGGCCAATCCATATTCAAAATTGCCTCAGCTGACTCTTGATCGTAGATACTTGTAATAAGCTCCCGATTCCACTCCACATTCGACTCCAACCTGAGATCGGCCACCATTTTCCAATTTGAATCGTCAATATTATCTTTAATTCTAGGAACCGAATTAGCAATCCAAGGAATCTAAGGATCCCTCCAAAGGTTAATTGTCCGGCCATCGCCAATCTTAAAATAGGAGGCTCTTCTAAGAATCGGCACTGTTGAGAGAATGCCTTGCCAAACCATAGAGCTCCCTCTCTTCCACCCACAATCAAACAGAGTAGAGTCTTTAAGATATTTCGCCCTGATCAATTTAACCCAGAGACAATCTTTCTCAGAAGCTAAATTCCACCTAGATTTGAAAGCAAGGCCATGTTAATATCCTGGAATCTACGGAACCACAAACCTCTAGCCTCCTTTGGAGTGCAAATTTCATTTCACGCCTTCAACGCTAAAAACCTATGTCTTCCATTCTTCACACCCCACCAAAATCTCCTAATCAAAGAATCCAGTGCCTGCCAGGAGGAACTCGGCCATTTGAATGTTGACATAGAGTAAATAGAGATAGCCTGAGCCACTGATCGAATGAGCATAGATTTTCCAGCTCTTGAGAGAAGCTGGCTTTGTCATTCTTTCATCCTGCATTGGACTCTCTCTGATATCTTAATAAATTTTTGGGATCTTTTACGGCTAAAAATAAGAGAGTTCCCGAGATATATAGCTCCAGTCCCTATCTTTTTGAACCCCATAATCTCTTTCACCTTTATCTTCATTTGATGATTTGTACCTGGGGAGAAGAAGATATGAGTCTTCTCAGCACTCACCTGCTGAGTAGATCACACACAAAATTTAGAGAGAGTGTTCATAACCGAATTGGCGTTACCTTCATTTACCCTACAGGCTAATATAATATCATCTGCATACATCAAGTGGGACACTGAAGGCGCTTGTCTGCTAATTTTTATCCCATTTAAGGACCATACACTCTCTTGATAGTACACCAGGCGTGATAGAACCTTAGCACACATAATGAAAAGGTATGGGGATAGAGGGTCTCCCTGCCTCAGCCCTCGGGTTGGAGTAACTTCACCGCAGAAACTTCCATTTAACAGAATATTATCCTTGACCGTACTGACACAGTTGAAGATCATCCGGCGGACCTTACTCGAGAAGCCCCATGCTCCTAAGACCACATCCAAGAAGCTCCATTCTATACGGTCATAGGCTTTTTTGAGATCCAGCTTGATAAGCATAATCCCCTTTTTTCCTTTATGGTTCTTGATTTTGTGCACTAATTCTTTAGCAATCATGGAGTTTTTTGCAATCCATCTTCCTTTTAGAAAAGCACCCTAGTTAGGAGCAATCAAACTTTCCAAGTGTTTTCCAAGTCTGGACGTAAGAATTTTGAAAACAATTTTATAAGTCACGTTGCAAAGACTTATCGGCCTAAAATGGTTGAAATTTGAAGCACCAGTAACTTTTGGAATTAGAACCAGATTTGTTCTATTCATCAAAGTCGGAACCTGCCCTTTTAGGAAACACTCCTGTACAAACTGCTGACCTGTTCTCCCACAATAGGCTAATACATTCTACAAAAACCTCCAGTGAAACCGTCCGGCCCTGGGCTTTTCAGAGGGTGCATATCCCATAACATTTGTCGAATCTCCTCTCCCGAAGGAATTTCCATCAATTTTCCATTATCCGTTCCTGAGATGCACGAAGTGATTAAGTTCAGCAAGTCTTTGGGGAGATAAGGGGTCTCTGAAGTATAGAGCTCTTCAAATTCAAGTAGAAAGTACTTCCCGATACTGGCTCTGCCACTAATCCAGTTATCACCTGCTTTAATAGCTTCAATCCTATTTCGTTTCCTTCTGATGATAGTAGAAGCATGGAAGAACTTTGTGTTTTTATCTCCTTGAGTTAGCCACAATTCCCTCGATTTTTGCTTATAAATAGATTCTTGTCTGCATATCAAAATATGTAATTCCTTAACAATCGAACGCTGTCTACAACTGGAGTTTATGCCAAACTGGTCTTCCTCTTGTTGAAGCAGCCTCAGCTCTTCCTCCAAACCATCAATAGCTTTGTGAACCTGCCCAAAGTGGTCACGGTTCCAAGCTTTTAAAGCCTTAACAGTATTGGCTAGTTTATAGTTCAATTTTCTAAATACTGCCCCAGTTGCCATATCCACTCTTCAAGCCTGATCAACTACTCGAACACTATCCTCATCCGTCGTCCAAGCTTCCAAAAGCCAAAATGGACGGGGGGTAGCAATTTCTTTCAACTTCATTGTAATCAGAATTGGAGCATGGCCAGATTCAGAGATGCATAAGTTCAGCACCAAATAATCTAGGTACCTATGGATCCATCCGAGGTCCGCAACTGCCCTATTAAGGCGTTCCTTTATAAGTTTCACCTGTTTATTTATCCACGTAAACTTTCTCACAGAGAAACTTAAATCCACTCCGCTAGTATTGGCCAAGAAATTTTTCAGGAAAAACTGTTTTCCAATAATATTTCTGCCTCCCATCTTCTAAGAGCTTTCCACTATTTCATTCAAGTCTCTGAACAGAATCCACAGAAGCCGCTCCTCCTGTACAGTTTGTTCCATCTCGTCCCAAAACCTTTTCTTCTCAGCATACATAGTTAGGCCATAACATGCTCATCCCTTCCAGCAAGAGTTGCCCACAGAGTCCACAACCATAAAAACCATAGAGTTAACACCTTTTTCAACAACTTCTATATTCACATCTTTAAACCACATGAGGGCTAGGCCTCCAGCTCTACCAAGCACGTCAACTGATTTTCATAATTCAGAATCCTACAAAATTTTTCCATACCTGGGGATTTGCATTTTGTTTCCGAAAGAAAGAGGCATGACAGTCTCCACTTCATAATTAGGCTCCTCAGCTCGCGGACTGTCTCCTTCCTTCCAGTTCCCCTACAATTCCATGCCAAGATGGTTATGGGAGTGGGGGGGGGGGCTTGTTGAGGCCCGCCTCCTCAGCCAATGGAAAAACCGACCTTCCAATCCTATCACTAAAATTCCTCTTTGAGTAGGAAGCCCTTCCCTTGGAGGATTCACCTTCATTAGCATTATCCACTACTTTCCATCTTTGTCTTCTCTGCAAAGAACGTGTGGAATACCTGGGCGTGTCTCTTCCTGTTTTAAAGCCAGGCGACGTTATGAAAGCTACCTGGAATTGAGTACTCACTTCGTCGATTCCAGGGGCGTCTTCTCCTTTTTCAGTAGTCAACTCCTCTGCTCCATACTTGGTTAAATCCATAATGAGTCCATCAGTTCTTCCAGTAGAATCCCCAGGTTACCTATTAGTTGCTGGGCTTTCAATTTTTTCCAAGCCCATGCCCTCTTCAGAGTAATCACCCAAACCTTCTCTATAGGAACCTTCCATATACCCAAAGGCCTCTCTTTTTTATTGCTTGTATAGATAGTTATGGCCTTTCCGAGCCTATCTCCATGGTGTATCCTACCCGACCTAAGGTTAAGCCAGTCTGCCAAATCATCTTCCATTCCATGCAAGTCTAGCTCCCTATAGCGCCATCTACTGTTCAGCTTTGCAGCAGCTATTATCTCAGCCCCTTTCCTAGCCCATGAACTTATCTTTACGAGATCGCCCTGACTTGCCCTTGCCTTTTCAACCACTAGTTTTGGAAAATCAACCCGGTCTCTCGCATCCAAATCCTGTAAAGTATAATGGAGAGAATCAATCTCTAGGCACATAGCACAGAGTCTGTCGAAATAGTCCTGCTTTATGTTCTGAGCTGTGTTCCTCATCTGTGAATTTTCCTGTTCTTCTTCTTTAGTTCCAGTCGGTTTAATCTCCAAACAAGCAGTATTAAAAGGAGTCGTCACATCTGCATTAAAGCCTTCAGCCTCCTCTGACACCCATCTCTGGTTATTGTCAGTAATCTTCAAACTTACGAACGTAATCCCGCCGGCAACTCCCATCCGGAGCCAAAGTCCGTACAACCGGGCCACCATCCCGTTCCCTATCTTTATGGTAGCTGGATCCGTAAAATTGCATTTCCCAGCCACATGAGTCAATCGTCCACAGCGGAAGCAAAAATCCGATAATCTTTCATATTTAAATTGTATCCATTTCTCATTCCCATCAGCTCTACTTTGGAAAAAACCTGCCGGTAATGGTTCCTCTACTTTTATATCTATGTGGAATCTAAGGAATCTGTGAGCCACCATTGACCTGCTGTTAATCGAACTAGTGTGCAAACTGCCAATCTGGTGACTTATCTTCAAGGCAACCCCTTGATGGAGAAGTTTAGGGGGAAGACCATGAACTTGCAGATAAAAAGTAGTTTTCTGAAAATCTATATCCTATAATGTTTCCTCAGCTGACCATTCCTTTAGAATGATATGTATCCCATCCATCGACCAAGGTCTTCTCTCGAATATCATGTCTTTATCCTCTTTGACAGTGAAACAAAATTTGAAAATGTTATATTCCAATTTCTCCACTTGGACCATTCCTTTAAGCTGCCATGATTTCTTGATGATGTCGATAATTGTAAATCTACGGAAGTTTCGAGCAATCAGGAGTTTCCCAACCAAAATTTTCTCCATCCAAGTTCTTGACTCTGTATCCTCAAATTTGAGGTTAAGGGCATTCAGGGCTTCCTGTAGATTCAGAGCTGTAGTAAGGCCTGGATCCATAAGGATAGAGGAAAAAAAGGAAAACAACTTTAACCAAAAATAAAAAAACGGCTATAGAAGCTGCAATCCAAAAAGGATGGTAGTGCGGATAGTCTATCAGAAAAGTCTCAGACAGACACCTGGGCTCTCATTGCGAGAGAGTCTTCTTTCTTTTTCATATACTATATACTTGATATGAACCTTTATACGTAAAATACTAGTGTGCATAAAAGTATGATAAATACTTTAAAAATTTTATTAATCTAAGAAAATAATTTATTTATATTGTTTCAAAAAAACTCAAATAAATATTCTCACTTACTCTAAAGCAAGTCTGGTAACCTTCTAACACCCATACAATTTACATATCTCTAAAAAACTTATATAGGTAACGCCTTTATAAATGGGTCTGCTAAATTTTCCTTTAACGATATTTTGGTCGCCAATATGTTTCCTCTCAATGATACCTTAGATTAAGTGATACTTTTCTTCTATGTGCTTTTATTTTTTTGTAATCTCTTGGTTCTTTTGACTGTATGACAACCTCTCGTTGTCATAGTAAATTGTAATGGGTCGTTCTACACTTGGTATCACCTTAAGATCCAAAATGAATTTCTTCAGCCATACAGCTTCTTTTGCTATCTCATAAGCAATCACATATTCAGCTTCAGTGGTAGAGTCAGCAACACATGTTTATTTGATACTTTTCCAACAATTGACTCACCCATTTAGGGTAAATATATATCAAGAGATTAATTTTCTAAAGTTAATATCCTCTTAGAAGTCAGAGTTTGTAAAACCAACAAATTTCAAACTCCCACTAGAATATACTAGCATATAATATCTTATTCTTCTTAGATACTTGAGTATATATTTCACTGCAATCAAGTGTTCTTCACCTAATAACGGCTTATAACTCTCACTGCATAGTATATATTGCCCTAGTGTATAATATGACATACATGAGACTACCTACGGCTGAAACATAAGGTACCTTACTCATGTGTTTTTTCTCTTTAGGAGTTTTTGATGAATTTCATGTCTAAAGGTAATGACCTCTTTTTGAAATTTTTTATGTTGAACTTGGTAAGAATTTTATCAACATAAGAGGTTTTAGATAACGCCAATAACTTATTCTTCCAATCTCGTAAAACTTTATTTTGAGAATATAATTGGCATCTACCATATCTTTCATATCAAATTGGTTATGCAACCAACCTTTTACATCTGATAACCCTTATTTATTATTTCCAATTAACAAAATATCATATACGTAAAGGACTAGAAAAATCACCTTTTTTCTTTGGATTTTTTTATAAATGCAAGATTCATCAGGACTTTTCTCAAAACCAATAAAAGTAACGGCCTGATCAAATCTGATGTTCCATGATCTGAATGTTTACTTGAGTCCATAAATAGACCTTTGTAACTTGGGTACCATGTGTTATTAGATTTTAGCTATAAACCCTTCTAGTTGTTGTATGTAGATGTTTTCTTATAAATTGTCATTTAAGAAGGCTATTTTAACATCTATTCGCTAAATTTTATAATCAAAACTTGCAACTGTAATTAAAAAAATCCGAAGAAACTTAAGCATGAATACTGGTGAAAAGGTTTCTTCATAATCTATACTCTTTTTCTTGATGTAGCTTTTTGCCACCAATCTAGTTTTGAAGGTTTCTACATTCCTTTTTTTTATCTTTTTATCTTTTTATAAATTTACTTACACCTTATGGGTTTTATCCCTTTAGATGCCTATACAAAAGACCATACTGAGTTGGAATACATAGATTTCATTTCTTGATTCATAACTTTATGTCATTTTTTAGCATCAATATCTTCCAATACTTCATTGTAACTAATGTGATCTTCTTCGCTATTAATAATGACTTGATAAGATTCTTATAGAAAGACATATCTTGTTGGCTTACATCTTATTCTCTCACTACGACGAAACTGTATTGGTTGTTATGCTAGCACAGGAAGATATTGTTCATTATTTTATATTTACTGTTGTACAGGTGTAGGATCCTCTTGTACTGGTTCCACCTGTATTGTTCTTGTTGTTCCGCTAGTTCTATTTATGTTTTTTCACCTTCTTTTTGAACATGTATAGGAAATAACGGAACAACAGGCTAAGACATCGGTGGTTCAGTTTATTTTTTAATTGATGTTAATTCTTCAAGAACTATTTAAGTCTTAGATTTAAAATTTTTAATATAGTGTTCCTTTAAAAAAGTTGCATGAGTACTTAGAAAAATTTTATTATCTGAGAAATTATAAAAAAGTCTACCTCTTATTCATTTTGGGTATCCTACAAACATACATACCTTTGTATGAGATTCTAACTTATCAGGTTCCTTTTTTAAGATATATGTCGAAGCACCTCATATTTGGATATGACTTAAACTAGGCTTACGCCCTTTTCATAATTTTGTGGGTGTCTTAGGAACTGATTTTGAAGAAATCAAATTCAAAAGATACATAGTAGTTTTTTAAGGCATATCCTCAAAATATTATAGGTAGCAATGAATAATTAAGCATTAACCTTACCATATCTTGAAGAGTTTTATTTTTCTTCTTTGCAATTCCATTATGCTGTGGGTGTTCCAGGGGCTAACAGTTGTTGAATTTTCCCCTCTTGAGCTAAGTAAGATTTAAACTCTCTAGACACTATCTCGATTAGACCGAAGCCCTTTAATATGGAGTTTAATTGATTTTCTTCCTTAGCCTTACACTCTTAAAATTTTATAAAAATTTCAAACTTATAGTGCATTAAGTAAAAATACTCATATCTTAAGTAATCATCTATGAAGGTGACAAAATACTTTTCTGTCTTGAACATTTATTGGTCCGTACACATCAATATGCATCAATTCCTGCGTTTTAGTTATGCAATATCCTATGGCCTTGAAGAGCCTCTTGGTTATTTTAGTTTTTAAATAAGATTTGCATACTGGTATTGATTTAAAAACTAGAGAGTTTAAAATTCCACTTTTGATTAAACCATGAATTCTGTTTGAATTAATATGACATAATCGCAAATACCAAAGATAAGTTTCATTTGAAACCTTTCTTTTCTTAACTATGTGGTTATACTTATTATCGTCAATTTTAACATTATTAGCACCATAAGACATATGACTTAAATAATAATGACCATTTAACATATCACCTGAATAAATAATTGAAGTAGAACTTTTTATAATAATTAAGAAATTAATTTTCACTGCCAAATCGTATTTAAATAAATAGCCAACAGAAATTAAATTGCTATAAAAATTCGATACATATAAATAGTCTCACAAAACTAAAGTCCTACTGTTATTGAAAAATAAAATAACATCTCTTACAGCTTTAACTTAAACATATTCTATGTTCCCGAGTCTTAAGTTTCTTTATCCTTCCCCTATTGAACTAGTTTGTTTGAACTATTGTAAAAAATAACAAATTTGATTAGTGGCTTTTAAATCAATGATCCATTTATCATTATAATTATTCACTAAACAAGCTTCAACAGCATTCAAATCACCCATATCTTACTTCATTACAGTAATCTGAGGGCAATTCTAATTCTAGTGACCTCTTTATTCGTATTTAAA
The DNA here is from genome assembly GCA_007844105.2 of Rhamnella rubrinervis. NCBI lineage: Eukaryota > Viridiplantae > Streptophyta > Magnoliopsida > Rosales > Rhamnaceae > Rhamnella > Rhamnella rubrinervis. Next base: position 7,849,332 of record CM017577.2, read on the forward strand.
GCACTTATCTTTAGGTTTTTTTCAGAGCAGTCATCTTGGTAACTGATACCTGTACTTTGCACTTCTTCTTATTCTTTTTTACCATCCTTAGGGTTCCTTTGAGCTTAGAAAAAGAACCCTTAGCAATATGAACACTTTTTTACTTCATGAAAATCTTATCGGCGCTTTTAAGCTCATGCATTAACTCCGTAGAAGTTAAATCTAATTTATTCATATTGTAATTTATTTTAAACTGATCAAAGCACTTAGTTAGTGATTCCAAGATAATATCTATTTGGGACTTCTTCACTAGTTTGGTACCCATTGCTTCTACTTGATTGAGATACAACATCATTTTTAAGCAATGATCCCTCATAGTTGTTCCCCAGTCTTGCGAGTGTATATCAAAGCGCTCATTACAGATTGCCTCAAAGAACTACCACTTTGTACAAACATTCCATTAAGAGTATAAAGCATTTTTGTTCCCCTTTCTATATGAGATATCTGATTTTTTAAATGACTAGCAATGCTGGCAAGAATACAGCAGCGAACTATTGTATTAGCCTTTTCCCAGTTCTCATAATCTCTTTTGACTTGGTCAGAGGCATTAGCCACTGAAGCATTGGGCTTTGGAATGATAAGGTCAAACTTAATTTTCTCAAAATCCACTACAATAAACAAGCTGGTTTTCCAGTCACTATAATTATTTCCGTTCATAGGCTTTTGACTCAATATCATTGTTAGTGGGTTAAAAGTTGTCATTTTCTGAAGTTAAATTGCACACTAGTATTAAGACATATTTCCCCACACAAATTGAAAGCGTTTGGACTAATCTTGCAAGCCTACTCACCATTTATTTCCCCACACCAATGCTCCAGGTATTCTTAATCAATTTTTATTCTCACCTACATACATGCAAACAAAATAAAATGAGTGACAAATCACTCAACAAGTTTCACATGCATATGTCAATACAATGTAAAAATGCATATTATAAATCATCAAATCAAATATCATACTTTAGATCTCATGTTTTCTTTCCAAACCAAAATATCAATCTTATTAGTTCGAAAAATATATATAAACAAAAATGTAGGTTTTAAACTTTTACACAGGAGCAAATTACCTGTTGATAATTTATTTTTTCAAAGCAGTATACAGACGAACTTTTAGGGAAAGCATATATACATTAAGGGGAAAGCACACATACTAACTTTTAAGGAAAACATACGACCATTAAGGGGAAATAATATAAGTGGAGACAATCAAACTTGAATCTTAGTCATGCAAGTTAAGTTTTGTTATGTACTTCCATGAAGAGTGTTAGTCATGCCTCACTATGACCATCAATAAGTCCTTCCACATATACTAATACGTTTATATGTGTTCATGCAAACTCATTTCTCAATAAACCGAACTATTGAGCCATCTCTTAAATGGTTCAAACACATATAAGCAACTTCTTTCAAAACATACATATATTGCTGACCATGCATGATCATGACTATTTCATTTCTAAAAATATTTAAAATTCTTCAAGATTTTAGAAATCAAATCTCTTTGGTGTAAAGACAAAACTTCTTTATTATACTTTTCAAGATCATGTATGGAAATATCAGGATCACACACATAATTTATTCATGTAGCATAAATGTAAATTTATATAATTAAGAGAGAAGATAAAAGAATACTATAACTAAATTTATAGAAACTAAACAACTAATTCATAGAATTAATTAAATTTTGACAAAATATGGGTTTGAAACATTCCTTAATTGGTCTTCCGAACAACTAGTTAAAAGCAATTATAGGTATTCAAAAATTTTTTTTTTCTCTTTTCCTTGTTAGTTGATTTCTCTTTTTCCTTTTGTTTTTCTTTTCCTTTCCTTGCTAGCTGATTTATCCTCTTTTTCCTTACTGGTTGTCTTCTCCTCTTTTTTTTTTTTTTTCCTTTTTTTTTAAATTTTTGTATTTTCTCTCTCTCTCTCTCTCTTCTTGCTGCCATTATCTCTTCTTTTTCCTTTGATATGAACTACCAGCAGCCCTCATATTCATATAAGATTTTAGGAACTCTAATACTAGTTAAACAAAAGCGCTTAACTACCTATGTAACTTTCAAAATAAAAAATTCTTATTTAAATTCTATTTATCATATAATTAATTTAACTAAATAAGAAAATAACTACTAAAACAATTAATTAAATATATATATATATATATATATATATATATATATATATATATATACACACACACACATAAGGGTTCAGGTGTTACAACATAAATAATCTATTTTAATCTTATTGCTTTTTGCAGTTTTTTATTGTAAGATTATACTAACTTTTTCAATAATGTCCTAGGAATAGCAATGCTATATTTTATGCTAAATTTGATAGAAAAAAATAATAATACTGCCATAATTTGTCAAAAAATAGTTTTTTTATTGAAGTGCCAAAAATGAGCGGTAATATCAAATTAAATTTGGTATTGCCATATACTTTTAACAACCTTTTAGAGATATTTTAAATTGTCACAGACTCTAAAGCGCAAGAGTGTTATGTGTAATCAATCCTAGTTATAAACAACCATATCGGTTACTTAGTACACTAAATTACGATTTATAAACAATTTATATGTGAGGAGTTTGAAGAATTTACATGTGGGTTGATGAGATAGTCAAATGGTTAGTTTCTTTATATGTTCGTTCTAGGGGTCATTCCTCTCAAAGTTCATCCACCTTAATCTTAATTATTGAAGTCATACTTATTTGTTATGCTTGACGATTATTATTATTATTACTCTTTTGTTATTACTAGAAGGAAGATGATGTAGAAACCTGGGGAAATCTTAAGCCTCGAAAAAAGGGTTTGTTTTGGGGGGAAATTTCGGGATTCCGAACCCATTACAAATATATATAGTTTTCTTAATTATAGCAAATTATAATCACACAGCTCTCTTCCTTCTCTTAGCCGCTTTTGCTAAAAACCCTAAACCCGCACACACAAACTCTTTGAATACTATTTTCTTTTCCTCTATTTTCAACAAAGGTTGAAGATGGAATGTATACCTCGAGAGTTGGTGAATCAAATCCTGTTAAGGCTATCAGTGAATGATCTTCTCCGATTCAAGAGCGTTTGCAAATCATGGTGCTCCCTCATCAGCAGCGCCTCCTTCATTGCTGATCACGTTGAGTTCAACAAGAAAAACCATAATCATATCCTCGCCAAATTCAAAGATAAAATTAGTAACGATTATAATATATCCATACTTAATCATGAAACGCTGCAAGTTTTGGACACCCACCATGACTTGCCCCACATTCAAAACATTGAAGCTGGTGATATGGAGATTGTTGGTTCTTGTAACGGTGTCGTTTGTCTTTGTTATAGTTATTCTATTAGCGTGATAATTCTATGGAACCCTGCAACTGGAGATACAAAAATTGTCCCAAGAAGCATGGGCTTCCCAATTACTACTAGTTGCCGAATTGGATTTGGTTTCGATGCCGGAAACAATGATTACAAGGTAGTCAGAATCCGTGAATTCTATGATCCCAGTTGCATCAAGATTGAGATCTACAGCCTAAAAACAGATTCATGGAGATTGGTAACAAGTTCTGATCAATACGTGAATTTCCATTTTAATAGGAGTGAGGTATCATGGGATGCAAACATCAATGGAATGTATTCTTGGTTAGCAGTGAAGATAAGGGAAGGAAGACATCAAGAGAAGACAATGATCTCATTTAACATGAACAATGACGCGCTCATATCAACACCGTTGCCTATTAGTGGTATCAATCTTACATTCAGCATGAATTACCTCATAGCTATTGATGGATCACTTGCTTTTATGGATGATGAATATTGCATATGGGTGTTGGGAGAATACGGCGTTAAGGAATCGTGGACTAAGCTATTTACTGTTCCATCGCTTAAGGTTGAGCGGCCATTGGGATATTGGAGGAACCATAAGTTGTTTATGGAAACAGATGGAAAGCAGAATTTGTTTGATCTTATTACCCAAGAAAGAAGTAGTGCCCCAATTGTCAAATATTGGAAGATGTTACAGGTCATTAGCTTCAGACACAGTCTAGTTCCGGTTAAGTTTTCAATGTGAGTTGTGATACAAATTAAACATTTTTGTCGTTGAAATATGCTTGTGAAGTAGGTGATCTGTTTATCTGTGAGATGATTATTTTTGCTATTCAATGCCATTGCTTTTTTATTTTGAGTGTGCTGAATTTTGAATATCATTAGCAAGTTATGCCTTAGATTACTAATTAAGTTACTGATCGTCTGATCGTCTCCTTCTGAGTACTCTTTATGTTATATCTGATGCATACCATGGTCTGCTTAACTACTAGACCTGAAGGCGTATGGCTGCTGGATGCGAATGTGTCATGTAGTAATTATATTGCCATTTGGTAATTTTTTTTAATCAATTTATTTTGAAACATTTTATTTTAATTGTCTAGAATTAGTATCTAGTTTCTTATAGAATTCTTCAAAAACCATGTGAATAATTAGGCTCATATATTATAACTTTTATGTTCTTTTGTTATTAAAAAAGATTGCTATATTAATTTCGTACCATTCATGTATGCTTAGCCTCCTTAGGTATTGAACAAAAAACTATGTAAACGTAAATTCTACTAAACTATTGCGTTTCTAATTATTCAGGAAACCCTTGTATGAGCATGCCTCTTTCTTTGACTTTTAAATCAATTGAATTGGCAATTTTTACATATCAAGTACCACACTTTGTTTTTCCTTTTTCCAGAGTTCTTATGAAACTTGAAAATTGATTACTAAAGCAGAGACAGTAACAAAGCTTCCTAGATTGGACAGTACTGAAAGCGCTATAATATATTAATTAACAATATACCAGGCCTTTCATTGGTCCCATATCAACCCGAAAGTATATAATGTAAACCATTCACACCCATACATATATATACAATGTCATAATCCTTTCATTTAGTTGTTTCACCACGCTACATATATGCATAGTACGTCTAAAGCAATTCCAAATTAATTGTATAAAACAAAAGCTTATAATTACCAAATATTAGAACTGTGAAATTTTATTGAGGAATTTAAACAAACAGTTAGAATGCAAAATATGGAAGCTCATAAAATGATACCGAATTAAGCCGGCTATTAGATTTCCAACAGAATTTACATCACCCATTACTGAAAACAAACAGATTTTCTAGCCACCAAAAAGAAAAAAAAGAAAAGCAAGCTGAAACAGAGGAACATGCGCAACTCTACTACTAGATTCTAGGCCCTCTCGCCTCTAATCCTACGAGCAAGCTGAATATCCTTAGGCATAATAGTAACCCTTTTAGCATGAATAGCACAGAGGTTGGTGTCCTCAAACAGACCCACAAGATACGCCTCTGCCGCCTCCTGAAGAGCCGCAACAGCGCTGCTCTGGAAGCGTAGATCCGTCTTGAAATCCTGAGCGATTTCTCTGACCAGCCTCTGGAATGGAAGCTTGCGGATCAGCAACTCCGTGCTCTTCTGGTACTTCCTGATCTCTCTCAAAGCCACCGTTCCCGGCCTGAATCGATGAGGCTTCTTCACTCCTCCGGTGGCCGGAGCCGACTTCCTAGCGGCCTTCGTTGCCAGCTGCTTCCTCGGGGCCTTCCCTCCGGTTGACTTCCGAGCAGTTTGCTTAGTACGAGCCATCTCTGTGAATGAAAATTGCTGTAAAAGAAAGGTAAGGTTTGAAGTGATTATCAAGGCGAATTTGGATTTGCTGGCAGCGCATTGAGTTGTGGGTTTTATAGTGGGGAGAGAAGGTGTGGGCGGGAATTTGAAAATTTTGGGCTCCTTCTAAAACAATTGAAGATAAT